>CAKJTW010000140.1:0-1200000 GCA_917880005.1 Nanger dama
ACTGCTGTCTCCCCGGGATCACGGTCATACGTTTTCGGTCACCATGGCTGGAAAAGGCACTATTTCGTCGCATGCTGTGGTAGAGTAATATCGCCCTGTGCATCTGTACTGCATCTTTTCTGTCTGTCATCTCTCCTTCTAAGCTTAGGTTGCTTCACTGTCTTGGTTATTGAACCTAGAGCTGCTGATATCACTGGGATGTGGCTGTCTTCTAAAATATTCCTTTTTCTCCAGCTCTGTCTGCAGGCATGGAGCCCAATCACTGAGAATTTATACACGTCTATGATTTATTTATTTATTTTTTATTGCTGCATAATAGCTCTGAAATTTTCTGTCAGTTTCTGACTAAGCTCATGCCAGCTGTAATTATAACTTATTTGGGGTTGAACTGATTTATGATGTACGGGCCTTAATGAGCCGCAGATTCAGGCCCTAGTGTGGAACCAGGCCTTAGCCTTGACTAGAGTCAGGAATAATTGAGGACCAGACTCAGGCCTAAGTGTGGACTAGAATCGGGCTGTGGTGTCGATCAGTATGAGGCCTCGGTGAGAACCACAGTCAGGCCTGAGAGTGGGCCACTGTCAGGCCTAATTGTGAACTAGAGTCAGACTTAATGTGGACCAGTCAGCCCTTAAAGTGGACGAGAGTCAGGTCTTAAGCGGTTTAGAGTCAGGCCTGAGAGTGGACCAGAACCATGGCTTAGTGTGGATCTGAGTCTGGCCTGAGTGGGTAGAAGAGTCAGGCTTGGTGTAGGCCAGAGTGAGGCCTAAGTGAGTAACAGTCATGCATCAGGAAGACTCGGTTCCACACCCAGGCCTGACTCTAGTGCACACTCAGGTGTGATTCTGGTACACACTCAGGCCTGACTCTGGAAACACTCTGTCCCTGACTTGTCCACACTCAGGCCTGACCCTGGTGGACATTCAGGCCTGACTCTGGTGGACATTCAGGCCTGATCTGGTCCACACTCAGCCTTGACTCTAGTGCACACTCAGGCCTGACTCTGGAAACACTCAGCCCTGACTCTGGTGCACACTCAGGCCTGACCCTGGTGGATACTCAGGTGTGACTCCAATCCATACTCAGGCCTGACTCTGGTGCACACTCAGGCCTGACTTTGGACCAGGCTAAGGCCTCACTCTGGTCCACACTCAGGACTGACTCTGGTGCACACTCAGACAGACTCTGCTCCACATAAGGGCTGACTCTGGTTACTTACTTACCCTTACTCAGGTCCATCCTGAGACCTGATTCTGGTGCATGCTAAGCCCTGTTCTGGTCCTCATTTTGGCCTGACCCTGGTCCACTCATATGCCTGTCTGTCGTCCTCACTAAGACCTGACTCTGGTCATCATTAGGACTAACTCTGGTCCACACTCAGGCCTGACTCTAATACACAGTCAGGCCAGACTCTGGTACTCACTGAGGCCTGGCTCTGGTACTTCCTTAGGCCTGACTTGGTCCACGCTCAGGCCTAGATCTGTCTCTCACTATTGACAGAATGTGGTCCACTGGTGAAGGGAATGGCAAACCACTTCAGTATTCTTGCCTTGAGAACCCCATGAACAGTATGAAAAGGCAAAATGATAGGATACCAAAAGAGGAACTCCCCAGGTCAGTAGGTGCCCAATATGCTACTGGAGATCAGTGGAGAAATAACTCCAGAAAGAATGAAGGGATGAAGCCAAAGCAAAATCAGTACCCAGCTGTGGATGTGACTGGTGACAGAAGCAAGGTCTGATGCTGTAAAGAGCAATATTGCATAGGAACCTGGAATGTCAGGTCCATGAATCAAGGCAAATTGGAAGTGGTCAAACAAGAGATGGCAAGAGTGAATGTTGACATTCTAGGGATCAGCAAACTAAAATGGACTGGAATGGGTGAATTTAACTCAGATGTCCATTATGTCTACTACTGTGTGCAGGAATCTCTCAGAAGAAATGGAGTATCTATCATGGTCAACAAAAGAGTCCGAAATGCAGTACTTGGATGCAATCTCAAAAACGACAGGATGATCTCTGTTCATTTCCAAGGCAAACCATTCAATATCACCATAATCCAAGTCTATGCCCCAACCAGTAATGCTAAAGAAGCTGAAGTTGAACAGTTTTATGAATACCTACAAGACCTTGTAGAGCTAACACCCAAAAAAGATGTCCTTTTCATTATAGGGGACTGGAATGCTAAAGTAGGAAGTTAAGAAACACCTGGAGTAACAGACAAATTTGACCTTGGAATGCAGAATGAAGCAGGGCAAAGACTAATAGAGTTTTGCCAAAAAAATGCACTGGTCATAGCAAACACCCTCTTCCAACAACACAAGAGAAGACTCTACACATGGACATCACCAGATGGTCAACACCGAAATCAGATTGATTATATTATTTGCAGCCAAAGATGGAGAAACTATACAGTCAGCAAAAACAAGACCGGGAGTTGACTATGGCTCGGATCATGAACTCCTTATTGCCAAATTCAAACTTATAATTGAAGAAAGTGGGAAAACTGCTAGACCATTCAGGTATGACCTGAATCAAATCCCTTATGACTGTACAGTGGAAGTGAGAAATAAATTTAAGGGCCTAGATCTGATAGACAGAGTGCCTGATGAACTATGGAATGAGGTTTGTGACATTGTACAGGAGAGGGATCAAGACCATCCCCATGGAAAAGAATTCAGAAAAGGAAAATGGCTGCCTGGGGAGGTCTTACAAATTACTGTGAAAAGAAGAGAAGTGAAAAACAAAGGAGAAAAGGAAAGATATAAGCATCTAATGCAGAGTTGCAAAGAATAGCAAGAAGAGACAAGAAAGCCTTCTTCAGCCATCAATGCAAAGAAACAGAGGAAACCAACAGAATGGGAAAGACAAGAGATCTCTTCAAGAAAACTAAAGATACCAAGGGAACAATTCATGCAAAGATGGGCCCGATAAAGGACAGAAATGCCATGGACCTAATAAAAGCAGAAGATATTAAGAAGAGGTGGCAAGAATACACAGAAGAACTATACAAAAAAAGATCTTCATGACCTGGATATCACGATGGTGTGATCACTCATCTATAGCCAGACATCCTAGAATGTGAAGTCAAGTGGGCCTTAGAAAGCATCACTACGAACAAAGCTAGTGGAAGTGATGAAATTCCAGTGGAGCTATTTCAAATCCTGAAAGATGATGTTGTGAAAGTGCTGTATATTGTACCCTGCTTATTTAACTTCTATGCAGAGTACATCATGAGAAACCCTGGACTGGAAGAAACACAAGCTGGAATCAAGATTGCTGGGAGAAATATCAATAACCGCAGATATGCAGAGGGCACCACCGTTATGGCAGAAAGCGAAGAGGACCTAAAAGCCTCTTGATGAAAGTAAAAGAAGAGAGTGAAAAAGTTGGCTTAAAGCTCAACATTCAGAAAATGAAAACATGGCATCTGGTCCCATCACTCCATGGGAAATAGATGGGGAAACAGTGTCAGACTTTATTTTTGGGGCACCAAAATCACTGCTGATGGTGACTGCAGCCATGAAATTAAAAGACGCTTACTCCTTGGAAGAAAAGTTATGACCAACCTTGATAACATATTCAAAAGCAGAGACATTATTTTGCCAACTAAGGTCCGTCTAGTCAAGGCTATGGTTTTTCCAGTAGTCATGTATGGATGGGAGAGTTGGACTTTGAAGGCTGAGTGCAGAAGAATTGATGCTTTTGAACTGTGGTGTTGGAGAACACTCTTGAGAGTCCCTTGGACTGCAAGGAAATCCAGCCAGTCCATTCTGAAAGAGATCAGCCCTGGGATTTCTTTGGAAGGGATGATGCTAAAGCTGAAACTCCAGTATTTTGCCTACCTCATGTGAAGAGTTGACTCATTGGAAAAGACTCTGATGCTGGGAGGGATTGTGGGCAGGAGGAGAAGGAGACGACAGAGGATGAGATGGCTAGTTGGCAACACTGACTCGATGGCTATGAATCTGAGTGAACTCTGGGAATTGGTGATGGACAGGGAGGCTTGGCGTGCTGCAATTCATGGGGTCGCAAAGAGTTGGACATGACTGAGCGACTGAACTGAACTGATGGCCTGGCCTGGTGCTGAGTTAGTCCTGACTCTTGTACTGACTTAGGCCTGTCTGTGATACGTACTTAGGCCTCACTCTGGTCTTTGGCCACCTTATGCGAAGAGTTGACTCATTGAAAAAGACTCTGATGCTGGGAGGGATTGGGGGCAGGAGAAGGGGACGACAGAGGATGAGATGGCTGGATGGCATCACGGACGTGATGGACTTGAGTCTGAGTGAACTCCCGAGAGATGGTGATGAACAGGGAAGCCTGGTGTGCTGCGATTCATGGGGTCACAAAGAGTCTGACACGACTGAGTGACTGAATTAAACTGGTATGAGTCTGGTTCTGACTTAATCCTGACCGTGGTGAAAGCAACTGTAAACAGCTGCTGGGCAGCTAATACCCACCAACACTCATGCGTGCTCAGTCACTTCAGTCGTGTCCAGCTCTTTGTGACCCGATGGACTGTGGCCCACCAGTCTCCCCTGTCCATTTCATTCTTCAGATAGGAATCTGGAATGGGTTGCCAGGCCCTCCCGAGGTATCTTCCTGAGCCAGGTAACCAACCAGTGATGTCTCCTGGTTTTCTGCATCTCAGGCAGATTCTTTACCGCTGAGCCACCTGGGAAGGCTCTCACCAAGCCTGAGGACCTGCTAAACAAACAAGCAAACAAAAGCCTCCACTCAACAACTGTTTTCTGAAAGGTAGTGGACAAAGAGCCTAAGACACAAATCACTAAGGCCCCACCTCTCAGCCCCCTCCCTGGAGGCCCCAGCTTGGCAGGGCCCACCCTGCCCTGCTTCTCCACAGGAGGCACCCCACCCCTCCCCAGCCCTTTCCTCAGCTTCCCAGGTTCCCATCCCATCCTCCCCTCCCCAGGGTCCCACCATCCCCTCCCCTCTCCTGCGTCCCCCCACCCTCTCCTCCACCCCCCCCCCCTCCCCCACTCCCCTCCCTCCCAGAGTGACTGATGTAGGTGTGACAGACTCAGTTTGAAGTGGTTGGAGGAGTGACAACCTGAACACTAATAAGCAAAATAGATCTCTCTCTCTCTTTTTTTTTTTCCAGGAGAGTAAGCCTGAGTTCGTCTAGACTTGTCACTTCAAAGAGACCTTTAGCCTGGTAGCCTGTTGTCTAGATTTATCTAAATAGAGTTTAACCTCTGATGTGTTATTAACAACACAAAAAAGTCACAAAACCCAAAGCAGTGTCACAGTTACTGAGTTTAGCGCTTCTCTAGGCGTGAGAAGAGGCAAGAATCTGGGCTCATGAAAAGGTTCCCTGAAGACACCTAACCGTCTGAAGGCTTGCTCTGCCAGCTTCCCCAGAGCGCGAGGCCTCGTTCCTGAGCGCCGCCTCTTGCCTTTCGGGCTGTGCTGAAGGCCGGCAGCGGCAGTGGCCCCTGACCCGGTCTCCGCAGGAGCAGACGGCGGTGCCCGTCTCCTGTCAGCATGGCCCCTCATGGCCGTCGGTGTGACCCCGGTTTTGGTGGCATCTCACATCCGTTTTGAGCCATGGTGCTAGGCACCCTCGTTCCCAGGTCTGGCAAAGATTCCGCTGACAGGCCACTCAGGGTGGCGTCACTGGACAAGGCTGAAAAGCAGCAGCCAGGAGCCGCTGGACCATCTGTCTGTCCAGCCTCTGTGGTCCATGAAAATATCCTCATTTGGAGCTTCTTCCCATATTTAGAGTTAAACCACTACCGTCACTGAGCTCATGAGGAATTATGTGATATCATTGTGTTATCAGAGGCTCAGTCGTGTATTTGGTCATGCAAGAAGCAACTCGAAAGCAGGCAGAAAAAGAAATAAGACAGCTCGCAGTACTAGTTGTCTCACAAGCCAGAATCTGAGAACCTGTACGAAGTGTAACCAGTGTAATCCAGGTGCTACGTCTACTAAGAAGGAAAAGTCTTAGTAAACATAGACCTTCATTAACAAAACTAGAATTTAATATTTAATGCAACAAGTTTTTTCTAAAATTACCCCCTTTTTATTAAACTAGGCCAAGACTAAATTGTTTTAAAAGTAAGTTTGGTGTACTGACCACACAGCTTCTTTACACGGTCTCTGCTGTAATTCCTCAGGAGTCTTGGACTAAAATTCCCCAAAGGCCTCTCAAGGCCAAGAAAGTCATGCCAAAGGCCTGCCAAAAGATTTTGCCTAAGTGGATTTTCCTCTCTTCTAAAGGTCCCCCAAATCTCAAAATCTTTGAGATTCCTTTACGTGTCAGGAGACAGTCTTTTCATTTACCTGATAAAACTTCTCAGAACCCAAGTGTCTCTAATTTCTGGAGGGACAAGGCAGAGAGAAAAGGAAAAATGTTTGAATTTTACCCAGTGGTGTAAATTACCAAACTGTTTTAAGTCTTAAGTAGCTTGAGGAGAAGAGCTTTATACCTGAAAAGAGTGGAAGCCAGTAATCCGTCACCCAAAGGTCATGAACATTGTAATCACATTTAGCAGTTTATTTAACCCCACGTAACTGATCTTTGTTCTGTTGTCTTTGCCTGATGATTGAGGATGATGATGGCAGTGACAGCTTTGAGAAGTTTGTGACGTTTATGTTAAGGCTTGCATGGTTTGTCCAGTGAGGTGGGTGCCATGAACACTGCAGACTGTAGCAAATGTACCCCAAGTGGAAAACACATTTTAAACTATTTTTCACCATTGTGGAAAGGCTGTAAGCCATTAAAGGTAAATGAGTTTCTGTCTGGGAGCTGGGAAGAGCTGAATGGCCGTCTTGGATTTCCCGTGGCCCTGACTGAGTTACAGCTAGTGTTTACCGCTGGAAATTCCTTGCTTTAGGAGACTATTGCCAATTCCTAAGCACATCAGGAAAACAAAAGTCTGACAATGAGTGGTTCTTTGTAGAAGCAGAATTGGCTTTATCTACATGTACCACAGTCTTCATAGATCATTGTGAAATAATATTTACTTCACCAAAGTAACCAAAGATCTGGCAGGGTTCCCCCAGCTCCAGCCTCCTTCCTTAGTGTCATCCCACTGAGAGGACAGCTCCTTCTGCAGAGTGGTGTGGCAATCGTTGAGATCTGTCGGGGGATAAACGCTCAGAGAGAAGGGAAGGAGACACACCTAGTGTGTATTCATTCTGTTTAACAACGCAGTACAGGACTTGCCCTAGGCTCTGGTGGGCATGAAGAAATGCTTCCATCTTGTGGCCATTTTTGGTAACATCAGCTGAAAAACCTGGGCAGATTGGCAATTATTCACCAGGCCTGCTTGGATGTAAGGAAAAACACCTGTCCTCAGCTAATGCCCTCGAGTAGGTCCAGGAAAGAGAATTTAAAGCAGAGCAGACTGTCCAGAGGCCAACCTTGAGAAGTCAGTTTTACTCACACTGTTTAAAAAGAAATCACACGAACGGCCTTCACATCATGAAAACTTGTAGAAACCCAAATCAAAACCACAAGTGCTTAAATGGCGTTTGTCACAAAGTCTACAAAAGGTAAATGCTGGAGCAGTTGTGGAGAAAAGGGAACCTTCCTACACTGATGCTGGCAAAATAAATTGCTAACAACCAGCGTGGAGGAGAGTGTGGAGGTTCCTTGAACAAGTGAAAAGGGATGAAACTGACAGTCCCTAACCAATTACAGAAAAAGACATTTCAAATCCATTAAAGAACTAAACTGAGGGACGATTACTCTAACCCTCTTAAGGAAAATATAGGCAGAACATGGTTTGACACAAATCACAGCACATTGCTTTTGGGCCACTTTAGGATAATGAAAAATAAGACTCAACAAAAGGGACTTCGTTAACTTCAAAAGCTTTTGCACAGCAAGGGAAACCCAAAACGAAAGAAAAGACAACCCTGAACATCAGGGGAAAATGCAACCGAATTGTAAAGCAACGTGTTCATCTCCAAAACATGCAAACAGCTCCTGCAGCTCAATATCAAAATACAGTCAACCCAAGAGAAAAAACTGGCCAGAGATCTAAATGGATGTATCTTCAACGAAGGCATCGAGATGGCCATAAAGCCTATGAAAAGATGCTCAGCATGGCTGTTAGAGAAAAGCCAATCAAAGTGCAACAAGGTATCAGCTCACCCCCTCAGAATGACCATCCTCCAAAAGATCTAAAAGATTCAGTGCTTCAGAGGGGAGGGCAACAGGGAGGCCTCCTACACTGTGGGCAGGGATGGAAATGGGTGGGTGCAGCCACAAGAAAAACAGTATGGAGATTCCTTAAAACATTAAATATAGTTGCCACCTGATGAAGCAAGCCCACTCCTTCCCTTAGGTCTGGATAAAATCATAATTGAAAGTGATACTTGCTCCTCTGTTTTCATGGCAGCACTATTCACAAATTCCAAGACAGAGCTTCAACCAAAATGTCCATCAATAGAGAGAAATAAAGAGTAACTGATTCATCTAGATACTGGAATACACTCAGCCATCAAAAAGAACAACAAAAATAATGCCATTAACAGCAGCATAGATGAACCAAGAGATTCATCATCCCGAGAGAAGTCAGGGAAAGAGAACTATTGTATTATTTATAGGTGGAATCTATAAGTTCTTTCAAGTGAACAGATTTATAAACAGAAATAGACTCAGACTAATAAAACTCACCTATGATTGTTTCAAAAAGGGAAGGGTAGGGAGACATTTAAGAAGTTGCAATTAACATACATACTATGTATTATCAGATAGATAATCCAAAAAATACCTACTGAATAGCACAGGGAAGTGTACTGAAAACACTGAAAGAACCTATATGGGAAAAGATCCCTAAAGATAAGAGAATAGACACACATTTATGTATAACTGAATCAAGTTCTTGTAAACCTAAAACAAGCCCAACAGGAATCAACTGTATTCCAACAGAAAATAAACATAAGGCTTGAGTTTCTCTAACCTCTAAAACGTATGTACTGCAAGGGAAACTGTAAACCAAATTAAAAAAAGAAACCCTCAGAATGGGAAAAAAAATGTTTGGAACTGAATTTAGAAACAAGGAATTTATCTCCAAAATATGCAATCAGCTCATGCAGCTCTCTCTCTCTCTCTCTCTCTCTCTCTCTCTCTCTCTCTCTATATATATATATATATATATATATATATATATATATTTAATCATCCCATTAGAAAAAAATGGACCAAAGATCTAAATGGGCATTTGTCCAAAGAAGACATCCAGGTGGACATATAAAGCACCTGAAAAGATGCTCAGCATCACTAACTATTGAAAAATGCAAATCAAAACCGGGCCATGGTATCACCCTCACACCCCTCAGAACAGCCATCCTCCAAAAGATCTACAAGGATTACCTGCTGCCGAGGGCGAGGGCAACAGGGAATCCTCCTACACTGTGGGCAGGAATGAAATGCACAGGGGCTGCCACGAAGGAAAACAGTCTGGGCATTCCTTAAAACACTAACTATAGACTTACTACATGATCCGGCAAGCCCACTCCTCAGGTTAGATCTGGAAAGAACATTAATTTAACGTGATACATGCACCTCTCTCTTCAGGGCAGCACTATTGACAATATCGAAGACTGAGCATCAACCAAAATGTCATCAATAGAGAAATGAAGAGAAAATGGTTCATTTGTACACCGAATACACTCAGCCATCAACAGAACGAAAAAATTCCACTGGCAGCAGCAGGGATGGACCGAGAGATTTATTATATGGAGTAAAGTCAATTAGAGAAGGAAAGAGAAATAGATCACTTACAGGTGGAATCTATAAATTCATCAAAATGAACTAATTTATATACAGTCTCACAGAGTTAGAAAACTCACTTAAGATTTTTTTTTTTATGTTGGGGAAGGAAGACATTAAGAGGTTGGGATACTCACTGCTAATTATCAGATAGATTATCCAAAATAATGGAATAGCACAGGGAAGTCTACTGAACACACCGAGAGAACCAATACAGGAAAAGAACCCGAAAGGGAATAGAGATACGTTTACACATAACTAAACCAAGTTCCTGTACACTTAAAAAAACATATCGGAAATCCCCTCTACAAAACAACAGAAAACCCAACAGTGGAGCAGGAAGAGATGCTGCCACCTTGTGGCCACGTTTGGTAACGACAGAAAAACCTGTGCTCATGGGCACTTCATATTCACCAGGTCTATGGGGCTTGCTGCTGCTGCTGCTAAGTCGCTTCAGTCGTGTCCGACTCTGCGACTCCATAGAGGGCAGCCCACCGGGCTCCCCATCCCTGGGATTCTCTAGGCAAGAATACTGGAGTCAAGGAAATGGCAACCCACTCCAATGTTCAGAGGAGCCTGGTGGGCAGCTGTCCATGGGGTCGCACAGAGTCGGACACGAATGAAGCGACTTAGCATGCATGCATGCATGCATGGGGCTTAGAGTTCTGTAGTTCAAACGTTAAAGCATCTGCCTACAATGCGGGAGACCCGGGTTTAATCCCCTGGATCGAAGATTCCCTGGAGAAGGAAATGGCAACCCATTCCAGTATTCCTGCCTGAAACGTCCCATGGATGGAGGAGCCTGGTAGGCTACAGTCCATGGGGTCGCAAAGAGTCGGACACGACTGAGCGACTCCACTTTCATGGGGCTGAAAGGAAAAACACATCTATTCTCAACAAATGTCCTCAGGTAGATCCTAAAAAAGAATTTGAAACAGGGCAGTCAGTCAAGGGGACAGAGGTCAGTTTTACTCACACTGATTTTTTCAAAATCCTATGAAAATATTTCAACATCATGAAATCTTAAGATAAATGCCATAAAAACTCACACAGGTCAGAATGGACACTGGCAAGAAGTCTAAAACCAATAAACGCTGGAAACGGTTGTAGAGAGAAGGGAGCCCTCCTACATGTTGGATGCTGGCAATGTCAATTGTTAACAGCCAGACTGTAGGACAGTGTGGAGCTCTCTCAAGTGAGAAGAGAATGAAATTCCCACACTGCCTGGAACCCAGACACAAAAAGAAACTTCACATTGATGAAACAGCTCAAAAGAGGGCTCATAATCTCAACCTCTTGAGGGAAATATAGGTAGGACAGAACATGCTTTGATATAAACCCCAACTCTGTTTGGATCCACCTCTTAGAGTCATGAAATGAAAACGAAATAAACTTTTGGGGGCTCCAGAATCACTGCAAATGGTGACTGCAGCCATGAAATTAAAAGACACTTGTTCCTTGGGAGAAAAGTTATGACCAACCTAGACAACATATTAAAAAGCAGAGACATTACTTTGCCAACAAAAGTCTGTCCAGCCAAAGCTTTGGTTTTTCCAGTAGTCATGCATGGATGAGACAGTTGGACTATAAAGAAAGCTGAGTGCTGAAGAATTGATGCTTTTGAACTGCGGTGTTGGAGAAGACTCTTGAGAGTCCTTTGGACTGCAAGGAGATCCAACCAGTCCATCCTAAAGCAGATGACTCCCAAATATTCACTGGATAGACTGATGCTGAAGCTGAAATTCCAATACTTGGCCACCTGATGTGAAGAGCTGACTCCTTGGTAAAGACCCTGATGCTGGAAAAGTTTGAAGGCAGGAGGAGAAGGGGACAAAAGAGAACAGGATAATGGATAGCATCACCAACTCAATGGACATGTTTGAGCAAGCTCGAGAGGTGGTGATGGACAGGGAAGCCTGGTGTGGTGCAATCCATGGGGTCGCAAAGTCAGACACGGCTGAGCGACTGAACAACAACATGATTTTACAGTGGAAGTGACAAGTAGATTCAAGGGATTAGATCTGATAGACAGAGTGCCCGAAGAACTATGGACAGAAGTTTGTAACATTGTACAGGAGGCAGTGACCAAAACCATCCCCAAGAAAAAGAAATGCAAAAAGGCAAAATGGTTGTCTGAGGAAGCCTTACAAAGAGCTGAGAAAAGAAGAGAAGTGAAAGGCAAAGGAGAAAAGGAAAGATATACCCATCTGAACGCAGAGTTCCAAAGACTAGCAAGGAGAGATAAGAAAGCCTTCTTAAGTGAAAGTGCAAAGAAATAGAAGAAAACGATAGAATAGGAAAGACTAGAGGTCTCTTCAAGAAAATTAGAGATACCAAGGGAACATTTCATGCAAAGATGGGCTCGATGAAGGTCAGAAATGCCATGGACCTAACAGGAGCAGACCTGGATAACCACAATGGTGTTGTCACTCACCTAGAGCCAGACATCCTGGACTATGAAGTCAAGTGGGCCTTAGGAAGAAGTACTAGAAACAAAGCTCCTGGAGTGATGGAATTCCAGCTGAGCTATTTCAAATCCTGAAAGACGATGCTGTGAAAGTGCTGCACTAGGTATGCCAGCAAATTTGGAAAACTCAGCAGTGGCCACAGGACTGGAAAAGGTCAATGTTCATTCCAGTGCCAAAGAAGGGCAATGCCAAAGAATGTTCAAACTGCTGCACAATAGTGCTCATTTCACATGCTAGCAAGGTAATGCTTGAAACATCGGGCCAGCCGACATAAGACACATGACCAAAAAGGACATCAGGCCAACACCAGCAGTTGGCCAACACCCAAACAGGAACCAGGAGTGGACCAGACTTCCGGGGCCAACCCCTTGTATCCTGGCCCAATCAGGTGCCGATACTGAGCCCTTGGACACCAACCACCGCTGTAGCCCACGCTTTTTCCCCTATATGGGGAGACCTGGCTTGAACCTCAGCCCTGGCTATAAAAACCTCACCCCACCTTGCATACTTTGCAGACTCCTTTGTCTCTTTGCTCACCCGCCCCCTGGGGTTCTGCCCGAGAGCGACCGCCCAATAAAGGCTTTCATCAATGGTCCCTAGAGGTGGCTTTTTCTTCCCCGCGGCGTTTTCTTACGTCTGGCGCCCAACGTGGGGCTCAAGGTGAGGGCCCCCGGCACTCGCCGTTGAGGGCCCCTCGAGCTCCACTGCCGCGGTAGCCCTGGACCCAGGCGGCTGATCAACCTCCCGAATGGCAGGATACGGAGTAAGTCCCTTCGGCTTTGGGGCTTGCCCTCCCTGGCAACAACCTCCTAGGGCCCTATAACGGGTGCGCACTTACTGGGCCCTCCTGGTCACCAGCTCGTGAGGGAGATGTCCCAAGAGGCTGAGTAGACCTCCGGCTCCGGCCTTTCCCGGTCCCCAGCCTGTGAGGAAGACGTTCCGAACGGCTGCACGGACCTCCGGCTTCCCTTAGTGCGTCCGAAGACGTTTGGGCAGCAGGGATCGCCTCCACGCCACATGGTCGCTATGGGATTGACGGCTTCCAAACCCGAGTCCAACTGGTCCACCTCCCTTAAAATGTTTATTGGCTAACCTACGGACCTTATGGCTAACTGGCTACATTCGCCCCAAGCAGCTCACCTTTTTGTGCTCACAGGCCTGGCCACAATATCCTCTAGATAACGGCTCTCACTGGCCAGCCACAGGGACATTAGACTTTGACGTCCTCCGTGATTTAGATAATTACTGCCGGAGAACAGGAAAATGGTCTGAGGTCCCCTGTGTTCAGGCTTTTGGGCGTTGCGCTCTCGACCCACCATGTGCCCCACCCTGTGCACCACGTGCACTCCCAGCCAAATCCTACTCACCATGGCTCCCCCCGACTCCACCTTCCTCGGCCAAGCCAATTCCTCCTGTCTCTGAGTCCTCTGCTTTCTCTGTTCCCCCAGAAGATCTGGTGGCCCCTCCTCCCTACACCACCTCCACGGCTCCCACTCCTTCCGCTCCAGTCCCTGCCCCCTCCCCTTCCACTCCGGCCCCTCCTACCTCTGCCCCCGAGACTCCACCGCAGGCCCCAGATCCTCCAGCTCTAAACCCTACCTTGTTTCCTCCTCTTCTTTCTGTCACTCCCTCCCCCTCTCCGGTCAGCTCTCACACTCACTCTCACAGTAACCTGCCGGAGGCCCCTCCTTCCACTCTTCCTTCCTCAGCCTCGGCTTCGTTATTTCTCTTGCAGCAGGTAGCCGGAGCTGAGGGCCTAGCCCTAGTTCATGTCCCTTTTTCTCTGCAAGACTTAGCACAGATAGAGGCCAAACTGGGTTCCTTCTCCTCCAACCCCACCCAGTACATCAAGCAGTTTACTAGTCTGACCCATGCCTATGCCTTGACATGGCAGGACATATATGTCATCCTCGGGTCTACCACCACCCCTGACGAGAGACAGGCCATTTGGACGGCAGCCAAAGCCCAGCCCGATCAACGACACTATGCCAACCCCTCTCCCGAGCACCCCCAGGGGCTCAGGCAGTTCCTGACACCAACCCTGATTGGAATTACCAGGAAGGGGGTGGCGGCCAGCTGTGGGTACGCTATATGATAGAGTGTATCCTTAATGGGATGGAGGTGTCCTCTCATAAAGTTGTAAACTTCCTCAAATTACATGAGGTGACTCAGGGGCCCGACAAAAACCCAGCCATGTTCCTTAATCGGCTGACCGAGGCCCTTGTCCAATACACCAGGCTGTCCCCTGAGTGCCCCATCAGGGCGGCCACCTTGGCCAGTCGTTTTATCTCCCAGTCTGCCCCCGACATCTGGAAAAAGCTGGCCAAGGCCGAGGACGGCCCTCAGACCCCTATCTGAGACCTGGTAAAAATGGCCTTTAAGGTTTACAATGCCCATGAGGAAACTGCTGAGGCCAGCCGAAAGGCAAGGCTCAAGCAAAGAGCCGAATTTCAGGCAAGCCTCCTAAACCAGCAAACCCAGGCTTTGGTAGCGGCCCTACGGCCGGTGACGGGCTCAGGGCCCCAGAAACCCCCCTCCGGGGGCCTGCTTCAAGTGTGGCCAAGAAGGACACTGGGCCAAGACGTGCCCCAACCCGACCCTCCTTCCAAGCCGTGCCCGTTGTGCAAGCAACGAGGACACTGGGCTAGTGACTGTCCCCAGGCGTCTCAGGCCTCGACCTCTAGGAGCCGGGGACCAGAGCGCCCCAGGGAGACCTCCTGCCCTACTCCGGCTTTGGAGCTGCTAAGCTTCGATGATGACTGACGCTGCCCAGACTCAGGGACTCCGATAACCCAAGCCGAGCCCAGGGTAATGCTCCAGGTAGCAGGTAAGTCCATCAACTTTCTAGTTGATACGGGGGCTACCTATTCGGTCCTTCCCTCTTTCGGGGGCACTCTATGTTCTTCTCAGGTTTCGGTTATGGGCATTGACGGCCAACCCTCATGTCCGCTCCAAACCCAACCACTATCCTGCCAATTAGATTCCTGCCTATTTACCCACTCCTTTTTAGTCATCCCCTCCTGTCCTACCCCTCTCTTGGGAAGAGATATACTTGCTAAGCTGAAGGCCACTCTTCACCTAATTCCAGAATCAGCTCCCACGTCAGGGGCCTTCCTTATGCTGCTTGCTGACCCTTCAACCTCTTCCATTAGTCCTGAGGTCTGGGACACCCGAGTCCCGGTGGTGGCTCGGCACCACCCTCCAGTCCTCATCCAGCTAAGGGACCCCACCTGTTTCCCGGCTCGGCCCCAGTTTCCTTTGTCTGTTCGTAACCTCAGGGGCTAAAGCCCATTATTGACCGTCTCATGGGACAGGGTCTCCTAATCCCCACGACTTCCCCTGTAACACGCCCATCCTTCCTGTCCAGAAGGCTTCAGGAGACTACCGGCTGGTGCAGGGATCTCCGCCTGATCAACGCGGTGGTGGTCCCTGCCCATCCACTTGTCCCTAACCCCTACACCCTCCTTTCTTCCATACCTCCCCAGACCTCTCATTTCACCGTTATTGACCTCAAAGATGCCTTTTTCACCATCCCACTCCACCCCGACTGCCAATTCCTCTTTGCTTTCACCTGGACTGACCCCGACACTCAGCTGACCACACAACTCACATGGACCGTACTCCCTCAGGGGTTCAGAGACAGTCCCTACTACTTTGGACAAGCCCTGTCCCGAGACCTGGCCAGGTGCTCACTTCACCCTAGCACTCTCCTCCAATACGTAGATGACTTGCTCCTTTGCAGCCCCTCGGAAGAGACCTCCTGACAACATACTGCCACTCTTCTTAATTTCCTTGGTTCCCAGGGGTACAGAGACTCACAATCTAAAGCTCAACTGACTCAGACCTCTGTTGTTTATATAGGCCTCCAAATCACCCCTACCACTAAAGCCTGACAGTGGATTGGTGTAGCCTCCTCCGGTCCATCTGCCCTCCAGCCAACGGAGACTAGATATTGTCCTTTTTAGGACTGATGGGATTCTTCCGACACTGGGTCCCAAACTACGCCACCCTGGCCAAACCCCTATATGCCGCCGCTAAAGAGACTCCCATAGGGCCGCTGTCTTCCCCCACCGAAGTGACTCAGGCTTTCCACGCTTTACGCTCAACCCTATTGGCTGCATCCCCTCTCTTTCTCCCAAATCCCAACTATCCGCACCATCTATATACTGATGAAAAGGGAGGGGTAGCCTTCGGAGCCTTAGTGCAATCAATTGGCTCGGAACTGCTGCCTATTGCTTACATATCCAAACAACTTGACCCTACAGCCAGGGGATGGTTCCCCTGCCTGCAGGCATTAGCTGCGGTGACAACATTGTACGCTGATGCTAAAAAGCTGATTCATGGCCAACCTCTGACCATTTTCTCACCTCACCGTCTTGGCGATCTTTTAGCCTCTAAATTCCTTTCTGACCTCAGTGAGTCTAGGCTCCAGCAATTTTACCTGGTATTTCTGGACAATCCTCAGGTTTCCATGGGCCGCTCTCCACAATTAAACCCGCTTTCCTCACTACCCTCACCCGTCTCTCCTCAGAACCCCCAGCCCACTTGTGCTCAGGGGTCCCTCGAGTCCATTATGCAACCACCCCACAACCTGTTCTCCAAACCTCTACCAAATCCAGAGCTAACTTTGTTCGTTGATGGGAGCTCAAAGCGAGACCTCAATGGAAACCGAAGGGCAGCTTATGCTGTGGTAACCACCTGGGAAGTCCTGGAGGCTCAGCCCTTGCCGCCAGGGACGACCTCTCAGAAGGCTGAACTAACAGCCCTAACTAGAGCCTTACACCTAGCAAAAGGAAAAAGGGCCAATATTTACACAGAGTCCAAGTATGCCTTCTTGATTGCCCATTCTCACACGGCAATCTGGAAAGAACGGGGCTCCCTGACCACTAAAGGATCCCCCATCTGTAATGCCCCTCACATTACTCGACTGTTGGATGCCTTACCCCTGCCCAAAGAGGCTGCTATCATACACTGCAAGGGACACCAAAGTACTCATGACTCTGTCGCTTTGGGTAATAACATGGCTGACCAAGTGGCTCGACAAATTGCCTTACAACAGGCCCCCCGAGCCTTTGCTGGCTTTGAGATCCGCCTTCAGTCCTGAGTACTCCGACAAAGAGGCCAAAGCCTTGCTGACACAGGAGGGGGGCTCAGAGACACCCGTCGGGATGGATACTGTTCCATGGCAAACCGGTACTCCCTAAACGCCAGGCAAAAGACATCATATCCTAAATCCACGACACCTTGCACATTGGACCGAGGGCACGCCTCTCCTTTCTCAGCCCCATCTTTGCCCCTTGGCACCTCAGACAGGCCATATATGATGTTCATCACTCCTCTTTGACGTGCACTTCCACCTCTCCCCAGGGAGGACTTAAACCCCCACAAACAACTCATCAACTTAGGGGACACTTGCCTGGGCAAGATTGGCAGATAGACTTCACCCACATGCCCAGACATCGGAGCCACCGCTATCTGCTGGTCCTGGTGGACACTTTCTCAGGATGTGTCAAGGCCTTCCCCACCGACCGAGAGATGGCAGCGGCGGTGGCGGAGGTCTTGACGACCCATCTCATCCCTAGATTTGGGTTGCCAAACTCTCTCCAGTCTGACAATGGGGCTGCATTCATCTCACAGATCTCCCAGCAGGAGGCTGCAGCCCTGGGTATCGCCTGGCATCTCCACATCCCTTATCAACCTCAATCATCAGGCAAAGTAGAGCGGGTGAATGGCATCATCAAGACGCACTTGACCAAGCTTACCTCGGAACTGCGACTGTCTTGGGTCAACCTCCTTCCTCTGGTGCTCACTTGTATTCACGCCACACCACACTCAAAAACAGGTTTGACCCCCTTTGAACTGCTTTACGGCAGGCCCTACCTCCTAACCCACCTCCCGGAGGGGAGAGGCTCCCCCACTCGTGGGGTACCTCCCCCTCTTCTCCCTCCTATGATCCTTGCTGAGAGAACACACTGACCGAGCCTTGCCACAACCGACAGACGGCGAGAGGCCAGCTCGGCCTCTGGCCCTGGGAAATCAGGTACTGCTAAAGCCCTCAGTCCCCGCCCACTACAGCCTCACTGGACGGGACCCCATACGGTAATCCTCACCACTCCTACTTCTGGGACACGAGCCCTGGTACCACCTGACCCGACTCAAACTTGCACCCCCGGGTCTCCCTAAAGGGGGGATCTTACCGCTCCATCCTAACTGGGCCCACCAAACTAACCATTACCCGAACCCCTCTTTCGCTGATCTCAGAGTAATCAAGGCACCGCCTCCCACCAAGAACAAACACGTCCCCATCCGATGTTTGCCTGGTACCATCCGCTGTGGCTGCTGGCAATCACAGTTCTGGCCATACTCTTTGCCATTGGATTGGCGGCCACAGCTCCCCAAGACTGGTCATTTGCACTTCGGCTGTTGCTGGCCCTTGCTTACCTAGCCATCTGCTCCCTACTCCTGGGGTGCTATTCTCTCGGGGCACCTTGACAGCCTCAACCCTGACCGGGCCCCAGAGCCCCTCGTACCGCCCCACTCCTGCAGGGCCTACCGAGCCGATCCTCACCCGGAACCCCTGCCCCCGATCCCACAATGCAGTAAGAAACCCAACGTGGGTTACAAATAATAGTGTGGGCGGCCTTGGGAGTGCTTTGGGCCCTGGATGGGGGTAACTGCTCTAGTTCTCACCAGCCTCTCAGAATCACCTGGAAGCTCCAAAATGGGTTAACGCTGGAGGTACTCAACTTGACCACAGAAATTCACCCCCCAAACACTTGGTGGCCAGATCTGTACTTTGACCTTAAAACGGTGGTGGATGTACCCTGGGCAAAGGGTCTCCTAGGCACTACGGGTTCTGGGCATGTCCTGGCCATCAAAGAAATAACTGGAAGACTTGTGGGGGTTTGCAACATTACTTCTGTCGGTCCTGGAGTTGTGTTACCTCCAATGATGGAAATTGGCGTTGGAAGGTAGGAAACTGAGACTTGCTTAATTTCTCATTTTCACAACCCTGGAGACCTAACTGGGACCGTATGAACATCAGTAACCATGCACAAGTTAGGGTAAGGTTCAATCAAGAGGCAGCTATAAGAGAGAGGTCTTGGGTTTCTGGTCTGGCCTGGGGGATACAAACAAGTACCCAGTGGAATGGCCCATATTTCCGAGGAATTCTGATTATTAGCCAAACAACAGAACCTCTACAGACACATGCTGTGGGCCCCAATCCGGCCCTGGGGGCATGCCACTGCACCCCTTAATCTCCACCAGCAGCCCCTACCCCCAGACGCAGGGCCCTCAGGCCCCCACAAAAACCAAGACCCCCTGTGATCCTTGATGAAAGAGACCTATGGTGCCCTAAACCACTCCAACCCTAACGCGACCCAATCCTGCTGGCTTTGTTATTCTCTTCATCCTCCCTTTTATGAGGCCATAGGCTTAAATGCTTCCTACAATCTGTCAGCCAGCCCTAACGCGCCCCAGTGCCAGTGGGGAAACCGCAAAATGGGCCTAACCATGCCAGAGGCGTGGGGACAAGGAACCTGCCTAGGGGCCATCCTGCCCGAAAAGACAATCCTGTGCGCTCAGAACGCCAGTCTCACTAGACTAGACATGACAAGGTGGGTAATACCCGAAGCTGGGGGCTGGTGGGTTTGTTCACACACCGGGTTGACGCCCTGCATACACCTTGCCGTCTTCAATCAGAGCAGGGAATTTTGCGTTCTGGTAGCAGTGATGCCTAAAATTATCTATCATTCTGAAGAAATTCAATACAATTTTGGGATAGGGGTACCTCACCTGCCTGGGAAAAGAGGGAGCCAGTCACAGCAGTCACTCTGGCAACACTGTTTGTCCTGGGAGCAGTGGGGATGGGCGCCGAGATTACATTACTGTCCATGCAAAACCAGGGTTTGACCTCCCTAAGAGTTGCCATTGATGAAGATATTGCCCAGATAGAAAAATCTATGATGGCCCTGGAAAAATCTCTAATTTCTCTGTCAGAGGTAGTGTTACAAAACAGGCGAGGACTAGAACTGGTTTTTCTACAACAAGGGGGCCTCTGTGCAGCCCTCAAGGAGGAATGTTGCTTTTACGCTGACCATACGGGGGTGGTAAGGGAATCCATGGCCAAGGTAAGAGAGGGACTCGAACGCAGAAAGAGAGAACGGGAGGCACAGCAGGACTGGTTCGAGTCCTGGTTTCAGAGCTCCCCCTGGCTGATGACTCTACTATCCACTCTAATGGGACCACTCATCATCCTCCTGCTGCTTCTGACTTTCGGGCCCTGTATCTTAAATAAGCTCCTGGCCTTCATCAAACAATGGCTCAACACGGTCCAGCTGATGGTGCTGCGACAGCAGTACCAAGGGCTTCCAACAAATGCTCCGTGGCAAACTTAACAGCAGACCACCCCTGTCATTGTTAGGCCTCTCGGCCTCCTTGCAGGGGTCTGTCGCCCAAAGAATCTCCAAGGCTCGGACTCGATGCAAACAGCAAGAGGATTTATTAGGCCGGCACGCCGGGGTTCGATCACCACCAGGGAAGAACGAACCCCGAACATTCATTACAAAGCAGTTTTTAAGCACAAAACCCACAAACAGGTACAGCTAGGGTCGAATGATCTGATTGGTGCTCAAGTCTCGGCATTTTTAGGGATAGGTTCATTTGTTATCAGGTCGACACATCTGTCTGAGCTGCAATTTTACTGCTAACTTGATCTTCTGGAAACTAATTTCCTGGGATGGTTTTTTTTTTTTCTTTTTTTCTTTGGGGGTAAACATCCCCGGAAAGCCTTCCGGAGGAAGCCCCTCATTCCTGAGATATGAGCCCCTTACACATTCTTGAGATAAAGGTCTGTCTTAAGATTAACAAGGAGCCTGTCTTCTTAAGGCTCTAGTGAAACTTTAACCTTTATTGTTATCCACCCTTCCTCTCATTCCCCTCTTCTTTTAGTTTGGATTTCAATCCTGAAATCATGGGCCGAGGTCTCCCTGAGGAAGTGCTGCATATTGCTGTCTTAACATAAGAATCTGTACAGCACTTATCCGGTCTCGGACAAACGAAATTAACCGGTTGAGAATACAAGGCCCTATAGTGAGGAGGAGGAGTGAAATGACCAGAGGCCCCATTAGGGTAGATACTAAGGTTGCAAACCACGGGGCCCTGTTAAACCAGGACTCAAACCACCCTTGGGCGCCTTCTCTTTCTTTTTGCCTATGTGCCAATCTTTCTCGTAATTTATTCATGGAGTCAGTGATGCCCCCAGAGTGGTCTACATAAAAACAGCATTCTTCTTTGAGGGCCGCACATAAGCCTCCTTCTCTTAAGAACAGAAGGTCTAGGCCTCTCCGATTTTGCATCACTACTTCAGATAGAGAGGTCAGAGATTCTTTCAGTTTAGTAATAGAATTTTCTAGGACGCGTAGGTCCGCGTCTATGGCTTGCTGTAAACTAGTATAATACTGGGGTTGTTGGATGAGGGCTGCTGTGCCGGTCCCCACCCCAGCTGCCACTCCGATGCCTAAGAGGGCCGCCAGAGTGAGAGTCACCAGCTCTCTTTTTGCTCGGTGGCCGCCCCTGTAAGCCTCTAAGAAGGACTCATCGGAGTGATAGAGGAGTCGGGGCACTAGCCGCACCAGAACACAGAAGTCAGTTGATCTATTAAATACTGCCATAGACACACAGGGAGTGAGACCTGTCTTACACGCCCACCAACCATCTCCGGGGGATGAGATATCCTGTGTAGCTGTGGGCCTTATCAATACTTTTACAAAGATGAGCCTGGTGAGGAGTGGGAGAGCCTATGCATAACCCTTGGCCTGTCACAGCCGAAAGGGTGAGTCTGACTGTTCCCTGTTGCTGCCACCGGCAATGACTGGGGGAAGAGGAGCTGTTTACCGTCCCAACTATCCCTGAGGCTTCGTAATAGGGTGGGGGAGCTGTATAGCAGAGCCAACAAGACTTAGTGGCTTCCGGGTTGGTGGCATTTAAGACTCTGAAAGCACTGTCTACAAGGGTCAGCATTCGGTCCTGACTTGAGGACATGTTGTAGGGAGCCGCCTGGGGTGGAGTTATTGTGGCTCCTGTTGCTGTAATTTTTCTTTTTTAGTAGGAGCCGGCTCCCGGGGATTTAAAACTGGGTTGGGACCGATATATTGGAGGGTGGAGAGTCTATTTTTAATCTGATAGAGAATGTGAGGCCATTGTGATCTCTTTTATATAGTCTTATGCCCCACGAAAAACACCTGATCCATTCTGTGGTTTGTTTTTGTTTTACCCTCTCAGAGAATTTAATATGGAGTGGGTTGCACCAGGACTTGCATTCAGGGAAAAGTTTTCTTCCATCCTGGTGGTGTGTATAGTTGGCCTTAACCGTGATGAGGTCCCAGTTGGAAGATGGCCCCCAGTAGACATCACCTGTAGTCTCACAACCCCAGCGACGACAATAAAAATCGCCTTCCCCCACAATGGTTTAAAGCTTGTTCCCGGTGAAACCCTGGGCAGACATATAGGGTATGAGTCCTCAGCACACTCCTTCTTTTTGGATTGGCGCACCCCCCCCCGTACAATTTGGGCAATCAAAGTCACCATTAAGTCCCCAGTTGCCAGGGGCGGACGTTTGGGGAGCTTCTGTGAAAGTCAGAGTACCCTGTAGGTCCCAGCTGGCTCCTGCCGCCAGTAGACAGAGGTCTGGGTAAAGGTCAGGCCACCAGGTGGTGAGTGGTGCAATTTTTAGTATTAGACCACACGACTTTTCCCACTCGTGAAACTACTTGCCAAGTCAGTTGTTGAGGCTGGTGGGGATTTGACGCACTCACAGTTGGAAGAATCAGGAGGAGGGCTGCGACCCTGAGGATCGGCAGACTTTGAGCTTTAAGGGGTGAGAAGTACGGTGTGCCTTCCATTGAGGTGACGGTTCCGGAGCGGTCTTGACGTGGGAAGCGTGGATCCAGGAGGAAATTCCGTCGACTTTGACGGCAGTGGGGGTGGTGAGCAGGACGATGTAGGGTCCCTTCCACCTAGGCTCTAGGTTCTGCTGCCGGTGCCCGCGGACGTAAACCGAGTCTCCTACTTGGAACGGGTGGGCCTCTCCTGGGGTGCCGGGTTGAAAAGCTTCAGTGAGCTTGGTCCACACCTCTCTCTGAACCAGTTGGAGTCCTTTAAGCCTGGCATACAGATCACCATTACTAAAACAGCGGGGATCAAACCCTTCTCTGAATGACAGTATAGGGGAGGAGCCCCCGTATAGAATTTCAAAAGGAGAGAGACCGAAACGGGAAGGGGTGTTCGGTACTCGGAACAAGGCTAAGGGAAGGAGCACCGTCCAGTCAGTACCGCCAGTCTCTAAGGACAATTTAGTTAGGGTCTCTTTTAGAGTCCTGTTCATCCTCTCTACCTGTCCTGAACTCTGGGGTCTGTATGCACAATGTAATTTCCAATTGGTCCCCAGAAACTTAGGTACTTTCTGGCTCACTTGGGCGGTAAAAGCTGGTCCATTATCTGACCCTATCATCTTTGGAGCCCCAAACCGCGGGAAGATTTCTTCTAAAATTTTCTTGGCCACCGTTAGTGCATTTTCATTTTTGGTGGGGAAAGCCTCTACCCACCCCGAAAAGGTATCTATAAAGACCAACAGATATTTGTTGCCATGCCTTGCGGGGCGCACTTCGGTGAAGTCCACTTCCCAGTAAGCCCCCGGCCTGTCTCCGCCGCAGCTGCTTACCTAGGCTTGTCTTGTTATGGCTGGCATTTACCTCCTGGCAGGGCTTGCAATTCTGGACTATTTGGTCAGCCAATTTGATCAGACCCGGCACTCGCATCCTGTCTTATTTAGAAGGGAGACTAGCTTTTAGTTCCCAAATGAGTCCAATGGTGCATTTGCGCTAACATTTTTTAGCCTCTTCCGCGTTTATAGCCTGTATTTTCTTAGGTCGCGGGGAGGGGCTGCTTTCAGAGTGAGTGACTAGCAGTTCCAAAATTTCGCTTCTTGTTGCCACCTCTCGCGCGACCCGATCTGCCATGTTGTTTCCCTTTGTCACTGGCGATTGATCTTTCTGATGCCCCGGGCAGTGGATTATACTGACCTTCTTGGGTAACATAAGAGCAGTTAGTAACTCCAGAATTTCATCTTTATTTTTAATCTCTTTACCAGCCGATGCGAGGAGCCCCCATGCGCAGTAGGGAAGGCATATCTACTGTCAGTGTAGATGTTAACCCGTTTTCCTTCTGACAGTTGGAGAGCCTTTGTGAGGGCTATTAGCTCGGTTTTTGGGCTGATGTTCCTTGCGGGAGGGCAGTCGCCCAAATCACACTAGTCCCATCTACCACCGTGGCACCGGCCCGGCGCTTACCTTCTTCGAGGAAGCTGCTTCCGGCCGTATACCACGTCACCTCAGCATCCCGAAGCGGCTGGTCGGAAAGATCTTTGCGGGTCCCGTGTACATCAGCCAGCACCTCTTGGCAACTGTGCGCCACCTCGGCTTGGCCGGGGTCTGGTAGCAGCGTGGCAGGATTAAGCCCAGTCGCCGGCGTGAATTTGATCCGTTCAGAGTTCAGGAGTAACGTCTGATAGTGGGTCACTCTGGCGTTGGTCAGCCATCTCTCAGGGGGTTGTCGAATCACACTTTCTAAGGCGTGGGGTGCAGTAACGACCAAGTTCTGCCCCAAAGTCAGTTTATCGGCATCTTTTACCAGAACTGCCACAGCTGCCACTATACGTAAGCAATTTGGCCAGCCAGAAGCTACAGGGTCCAGTTTTTTTGACAGGTATGCCACAGGCCGATTCCATGGTCCCAGCTTTTGAGTGAGGACCCCTTTAGCAATGCCGTTATTTTCTTCTACATAGAGGTGAAACGGCTTGTTTACATCTGGGAGTCCCAGGGCAGGAGCTGACAACAAGGCTCGCTTGATGTTGTCAAATGCTTTTTGCTCGCTTTTCCCCAGACAAAGGGAACACTGCCCTTTGTCAGGGGGTACAAGGGAGCGGCCATCTCCGCGAACCCCGGGATCCAGAGCCTGCAGAATCCTGCAGTACCCAGGAATTCCCTGACTTGCCGAGGATTTTGGGGGCTGGTATTCTGGCCACCATCTCTTTTCTAGCCTCTGAAAGCCACCACTTCCCGTCTTTGATTTGGTACCCCAGGTAACTGACCTGCTGCCGGCAGATCTGGGCTTTTTGGCGGAGGCGCGGTAACTGAGAGATCCAAGCTCGATTAGTAAGGTCTCAGTCCCTTTCCAGCATTCTTCTTTAGTGTCCGCGGCTAGGAGCAAGTCATCTACATATTGGAGCAAAGTTACCTGGGGGTTGGTGGCACGGAAATGCGCGAGGTCCTGGTGGAGGGCTTCGTCAAAGATCGTTGGCGAGTTTTTGAATCCTTGCGGCAGCCTAGTCCACGTTAGCTGTCCGGAGAGTCCTGTAAGGGGGTCTTTCCACTCAAAAGCGAAAATTGGCTGGCTGACAGGACTGAGTTGGAGGCAGAAGAAGGCATCTTTTAAGTCCAAGACAGTATACCACTTTCGCCTGGGGGAAGTGTACTCAACAAGTTGTAGGGGTTGGGTACCGTGGGGTGTAGGTCGGTCACCTGCTTGTTGACCTCTCTCAGGTCCTGTACAGGCCAGTAGTCGCCTGTCCCGGGTTTGCGGACTGGGAGCAGAGGGGTGTTCCAGGCTGACTGGCACTTTATTAGTATTCCTAATTTGAGGAGCCGCTGGATGTGAGGGCAGATCCCGTCTCTGGCCTCTCTGCTCATCGGGTACTGGCGAACAGATATGGGAGTAGAGGAGGCCTTGACTTCCACTACCACTGGGGGCTGCCGGACCGCCATCCCCATGCCTGAAGCCTCAGCCCATGCCAGAGGGGCTGGTAGTCAGCCATTCCTGCATATCAGTGGCCTCAGGGGAGGGGGAGGGGCTTTCAAACAGCCTGTGTTCATCTTCCAGTTTTAGGGTCAAGACCTGTAGCGGCCTCCCTTCCTGTCCGTCACTGTGGCACCTTCAGTGTGGAAATGGATCTGAGCCCCCACTTTTGTGAGCAAGTCCCATCCTAACAAGGGGTAGGGGCATTCAGGGATCACAAGGAACAAGTGGGATACCCGGCCCACGCCGAGATCCACTGTTCTTCGGGTAGTCCATGGGTACTGCCGGTACCCTGTAGCGTCCTGTACCCAAGCCTTTTTGTAGACAGTGTCCCTTCCGACTGTAACAGGACCGAGTGTTGGGCTCCAGTGTCTACCAAGAACTGCACAGGCTTCCCCCTCCACCTTGAGAGTTACCCTAGGCTCGGGGAGGGGGTCCGAGCCCCGTCTCCCTAATCTTCTTCTTCTAGAGCTAGGATCTTGTCGGGAGTGGAAGGCCCTCCCTCTTTGGGGCAATCTCTGAGCCAATGCCCCTTTCTTTGCAGTATGCACATTGGTCTTTATCTAGAGGTGGTCTACTTCCCGCTTTACTCCCCTTGCGGTCCTTATCTTCAGCCCTATCTCTCCCTCTTCCCCTCTCTAATTACCGTAGCCAGAATCTTGGTTAATTTTTTTCTCTTGCCTCCTCTCTCCAGCTCTCGTTCATCTTGTTCCTTTCTTTTCTTTCCTCCTTTTCTTCTTCTGTCTCCCTCTTATTGAATACTTTGTCTGCCTCCCTAACCAGATCTTGAAGGGAGAATCCTTGTAGCCCATCTAGTCTCTGCAGCTTTTTCCTGATGTCTGAGGCTGACTGATCAATAAAAGCCATTGCTATAGTTGCCCTATGCTCCTCGGACGTGGGGTCATAGGGTGTAAATCGTCTAAATGCCTCCATTAACCTATCTAAAAACACGGTCGGTGACTCAGTGGATCCCTGAGTCACTTCTCTTACCTTGGCCAGATTTATGGGGCATCTCGCAGCCCCTCAGAGACCCGCCACCAGAGCCTGGTGGTAGACCCTCAGGTGCTCCCTACCTGCCGGGGAATTGTATTCCCAGTTGGGTCTCATCAGCAGAAAACCAGCATCTATTTCATTGGGTAGTGCCGTGGGGCACCCGTCGTCTCCGGGCACATTTTTCCGGGCCTCTAGTAACACCCGCTGCTTTTCCTCAGTTGTGAGAAGAGTCTGCAGCAATTGTTGGCAGTCATCCCAAGTGGGCTGGTGTGAGAAAACAAGGGATTCTATTAGAGAAGTCAATGCCTGTGGATTGTCAGAGAATGAGGGGTTGTGAGTTTTCCAATTATAGAGGTCTGAGGCGGAAAATGGCCAATACTGGAGCGGCCGATTTCCGTGGTTATCGGGGGGACCCGACTCCCGGAGGGGAAGGATGGTAGAGGATTCGGGGGCAGCCGCTCGGCGGCTTCGCGTCCCCGCCGCTGGGCCCTACTCCCCCTCGTCCGGGATGGGCTCGGACGGAGCAGGTGGCTGGGTTGCCGGGGCCAGGGGGAGTGGGTCCGGCGAGGGGGCTAGTGCCGGCGGATAGGGTGGAGGGGGGTCCAGGAGCAGGAGATTGGTCTGAGTGTCTGGGTATATCTTTTTGGCAGGAGCTTTCACTTTTTCTTCCTTTTTCTCTGCTGGTTTCAAGGCGCGAGAATCCCCACAGCGGGTCCCAACGTCGTTCCTGTGGAAAGAACAAAGGGCCGGACCCACGCTGGGGGGGGGGGGAGAGGACCAAGTCCTCCCACACCATAATATATAGGGCATCTGATCTGGGTGCCCGTGAGGTCCAGGGGTAAAACTACAGCCCTAATTAGGCTAACCTGCTCTGAGGAGAAGGAACCTTCGGGTGGCCACCCTGTCTGAAAGCTGGGCCATTCTACTGAGCACAGAGTCTGCCACTTTTTCTTCTTAACCCTTACTGATAGGTTATGTGCCCTGGTCTTAACTTCAGTCCAATGACTTATTGTCAGTGACAGAGGGGTCGTCACAGTCTGTCCCATCGTCAAGTCGTCTGGGGGTGCCACAGGAAAGACAAATTAGAAGAGAGACAAACAAGACCAAAATGGAAAGAGAGAACGGCTGCCGTGTGTCTGACCAAAAACAGAAGAAACTACAGATGGGAACCCCACCAGAGGCTCCGCCTGATTCGGACGAAGGGGGGTCAAACTGAACCCTCTTTCCAGATTGACGTCTTGGGCGTCCCCAAGGATCGTCACCGATCTGCCTCCCTGGCAGATTTCAGAAAATTCAGAAAACCAGAGTTGGACAGACGTGCGAGCGGTACCTCAGTTCCGAGAAAAAAACAGAGTTAGCACAACAAGAACACACAGAAAGCTCGAGCGTACCTCCAAATCCGGAAGTCAGGAGATCTGAGATGGGCGAGGGATCCCGGACAAGCCCCCCAAAATGTTAGGCCTCTCGGCCTCCTCGCAGGGGTCCGTCGCCCAAAGAATCTCCAAGGCTCGGACTCGATGCAAACAGCAAGAGGATTTATTAGGCCGGCGCACCGGGGTTCGATCACCACCAGGGAAGAACGAACCCCGAACATTCGTTACAAAGCAGTTTTTAAGCACAAAACCCACAAACAGGTACAGCTAGGGTCGAATGATCTGATTGGTGCTCAAGTCTCGGCATTTTTAGGGATAGGTTCATTTGTTATCAGGTCGACACATCTGTCTGAGCTGCAATTTTACTGCTAACTTGATCTTCTGGAAACTAATTTCCTGGGATGGTTTTTTTTTTTTCTTTTTTTCTTTGGGGGTAAACATCCCCCAGAAAGCCTTCCGGAGGAAGCCCCTCATTCCTGAGATATGAGCCCCTTACACATTCTTGAGATAAAGGTCTGTCTTAAGATTAACAAGGAGCCTGTTTTCTTAAGGCTCTAGTGAAACTTTAACCTTTATTTTTATCCACCCTTCCTCTCAGATTCTCCACCACTGGCTGACCCATCTGTTTAGCTGTTTTTCCTTTTGAGATGCATATATATTTTTTTATTGGAATATAATTACTTTACAATGTTGTGTTAGTTTCTTTCTGCTGTACGATATCATCAATCAGCCATAAGAATACACGAAGCTGCTCCCTCTAAACCTCCCTCCCGTGATCTCCATTTCACCCCTCTGGTCAGCACAGAGCACCAAGCTGAGCTCCATGTGCTATCCAGCAGCTTCCCACTAGCTACCTGTTTTAACTATTAGCTCAGTTCAGTTCACTTGCTCAGTCACGTCCAAGTCTTTGTGACCCCATGGACTGCAACACATCAGGCCTCCCTGTCCATCACCAACTCTCAGAGTTTACTCAAACTCATGTCCACTGAGATGGTGATGCCATCCAACCATCTCATCGTCTGTCATCCCCTTCTCCTCCCCACTTCAATCATTCCTGGCATCAGGGGATTTACAAATGAGTCAGCTTTTTGCATGAGGTGGCCCAACTACTGGAGTTTCAGCTTCAGCATCAGTCCTTCCAATGAACACCCAGGACCAATATCACTTAGGATGGGCTGGCTGGATCTCCATGCAGTTCAAGGGCTTTGCAAGAGTCTTCTCCAGCATTTCAGCCACGGTGGTGTATGTGTGTCAGTGGGGCTCTTCAGTTTGTCCCCCTCTTCTTCTCCTGCCGTGGTCACACGTCTGTTCTCTATATTTGTGCAAATATTGTCTTAACAGATATATATGGAATCTTAAAAATGGTGTTGATGAACTTATTTACTGAGCAGGAATATAGGCGCAGAGGTAGTTCTTAAGGTTTTGGATGTTAAGCTTTCAAGGCATAAAATACATGGGCAATCATTCCGTGCATTTTACAAAATGAAAGAAGCCATTCAAAACTGCTGCAGAAAGTAGGAATTTTACAATATGACACTTTGGTGTAGGCAAATGTTCATATGTGCTCAGTGGTGTCTGAGTCTTTGTGAGCCCAGGGGCTGTAGCCTGCCAGGCTCCTCTGTCCATAGATATCCCAGGAAAGGATACTGGAGTGGGTTTCCATTTTTTCCTCCAGGGGATCTTCCTAACCCAAGGATCGAACCCACATCACCTGGGTGTCCTGCATCTGCAGGCTGACTTCTTCCCACTCAGTCACCTGAAAATCTAGTAGGAAATATAGAAGAGATTAAAAAGGTCTGTGGTTGCCATGGGTTTCAAAGAAGGGACTATGAATACCCTAAATCTAGAGAACTTTCAGGACCATGAGGTAATTTGTCTTAAACTGTTGTGATGGAAACATGTTATTATACATTTATCCAGAGGTATGGAGTGCACATCCCTAAAAGAGAAACATAAGGGTAAACTAAAGAGTGTACCTATTTACTGTCCTTGTAGATTCATCAGTGGTAACAAATGCTCACTCTGGTGGGGAAAGGTAAGTAGGGGAGATTGTCCACGTGTGGGAACAAGAGGTATATGGGAAACATCTATACCTTATTCTCAACTCTGCTGTGAAACTAAATCTTCTACAAAGTTGGTACCAGTGCATGCACACTGAATATTTCTTAGAATATATAATATTATAAAGATGGACATGCTTCTACCTTTAATTTTTCCTTAGTCATTATACTTTAAAGATGTGAGAAAATAGAGCTCTCTAAATGGAGCAGATATCAAACTGTAGCAGTTGATTCATAAAACCTAGAAAAACACACACGCAGGTAGCAGAACAATGTTCTCATGTGTTAATTCATATGTAATGTACCTTAAACGACAACACCAATCATTATGTCTTTGGTTGGTCATCAGATAGCATTTAGGCATCATTTTCAAAGGCATTTGTCTCTGCCCACACACACTGTTAACCTACTGTGTCCTGCTCAGTTCAGTTCAGTTCAGCTGCTCAGTCCTGTCCTCCTCTTTGCGACCCCATGGACTGCAGCTCTCCAGGCCCCCTGCTGCCTCCGGTTTATTTTCAAAGAAAGCTGTGATGGAAACACCTCCAGGCTCCTGGTCTCTGAAGTTGGATGTGCCACACCTGCAGAGAGGTGGTCACAATGCAAATCATTTTGTGAAAACCTGTGTCCCCAGGCTGCAGAGGCCGGTAAATAAAAAACTAAGGACACGGGAGATCTTTGGGAAGAATTCTGCAAGTAAAGCCTGGTAGGAACCCAAGACATCCAGGTGATTCCCTCCAAACACTCACCTCTCCCCTCCCCTCCCCAGGGTGCAGGCACAGGCCAAGGACCACCAGACCCATCCTAGAAAGAGCCCCTCCCCAGGGAATCAGGTTGACCATTGCTTCTAGAAGTTCCTGCCCTAAATCCTCCCTTCCAGAGGTCTCAGGTGTGCCAAATGTGAGGTTTCCCTCAGGGCTGTTGAATGCAGGTCTTCCTCTTGCATTTTTTCAAAATCCTCCTAGGCTGGGTCAGGTAGACCAGAAGTAGGGTCCATTGTCTGGTGAATTGTTCTGTGGCCTGCTCTCTGTGATGCAAAAAGGAAGGAGAGGAGCTAGCCTGGAAGATCTGCAAACAGAGTGGAGCACCAGGATGTGATTAGCATATCAGGTTAGTCTTGAATACCCACTGCAGATCAGGAATGCAGAAAGTCAGGAAAGAGCTCAGAAAAGGGTAAGAGAAACCAGAAAACCTTTTCTTCTTTTTCACTGCAGCAGTTGCAGGTTAAACGGCTGTATGGATGCCTTTGAAAGTATTTCTCAACATGTAGATGTGAGTTTGAGACATCATATCCCCACAGAAGATGCAGAGCAGGAGGAAGAAGAGGAGGAAATGGCAGCGTCTCAGGTAATTGTCCTGTCCCGGGTCTGGGGCTGTGTCTGCTTTTCTTCCTGAAATGCCTGGACTGAGAACTGCAAGCCTTTAGTTCTCTGCTTCTAAGTTTTCTGCCTGGAGTGCTTGTTATCACCTTCTTATTTTTTCCTTTAGTGAAAACCAGCTCTTCTGGGTTTGTCTCCCTCATATTCCAGAGCTTTTTCTCCATTGACTGTATCATGGCTTTTATAGAGCATGATGAATTCTCAACATGAAGTAGTGACTTTCAATGTTGAATACATTCCCTTTGTGAGAGATCAGTACGGGGAGGCACTGGTATCTGAGATTCCCATTGGGATGTGGTTCAGTGTAGGATCTTATGGAAGTCAGGGAAATGCCGTGATGAATTTACATGTGGATGCAATTCAGCTCTCTAGAACAGGAGTAAGAAAATGCCCTTGTTAATAGCATGAACTCAGCATTCCAGAATTTTTCAGAAGTTAAAGTAGCAGACAATCCTCCATACCGATAAGAAAAATATACTAATTAAATGGACTATTAACCTACAGATCATGGGAGGTATATAGGAGGTGGAATTTGCAGAAAACTGACATTTTTCATGATAGATTGAGACCATGGTTTTCCTAATATTGCCAAAATGCCTGGCAGTGGTAATGCGTTTTTCCATGTACTCTTACCCTGTGACTTCTGATGTTCACTGGTTCAGGTGCTTCTGTGAGATTTCCACGCTATGAAATTCTTTTTTTTTTTTTTTTGTCTTGAACAAGCGTCTTGGAAAGAAAAAGTGATGGATATGCCTATCACAGTTAATGAGGATATGCCCTATCTTCTTAGTTACTCTTTGCTTTGAGAATTGAACACTGTCAGCTAAAACAGACGCACAATTTGAGAGATGTGAATTAAGTTTTATTTGGGGCAAATGAGGACAGCAGCCCAGGAGACAGCACCTCAGAGAACGCTGAGAAACTGCTCCAAAGAGACAGTGAGGGAAGGTCAGTATGTGACTTTGGTGAAGGGGAGTTCAGTGCAATCAAGCACTTATTTACAAAAGGTTTCCTGCCAGTCGTGAGGAACAGAAGCCATCATTTAGTGGTTTAGTGCTTTTCTAGATATGAAGAGACGCAAAGACTGGGATCATGAAAGCAGTTCGTGAATATATCTGACTCTCTAAAGATCTGTTCCACCAGATTCCCTGGAGCAGAGTGCCTCAATCCACACTGAGCTCCCTCAAGGAGACTGGAAGTCAGTTGCAGCACCATAGGGTTCATTCTCCCCAGAGGCAGATGGCAAACGCCCTTGTTGTTGTTCAGTTCAGTTCAGTCCAGTTGCTAAGTCGTGTCTGACTCTTTGCAACCCCACGAATCGCAGCACGCCAGGCCTCCCTGTCCATCACCAACTCCAGGTGTTCACTTAGATTCCCGTCCATCAAGTCAGTGATGCCATCCAGCCATCTCATCCTCGGTCGTCCCCTTCTCCTCCTGCCCCCAATCTCTCCAGCATCAGAGTCTTTTCCAATGAGTCAACTCTTTGTATGAGGTGGCCAAAGTACCGGAGTTTCAGCTTTAGCATCATTCCTTCCAAAGAAATCGCAGGGCTAATCTCCTTGCAGTCCAAGGGACTCTCGAGTCTTCTCCAACACCACAGTTCAAAAGCATCCATTCTTCGGCGCTCAGCCTTCTTCACAGTCCAACTCTCACATCCATACATGACCACAGGAAAAACCATAGCTTTGACTAGATGGACCTTTGTTGCAAAGTAATGTCTCTGCTTTTGAACATGCTCTCTAGGTTTGTCATTGCCCTTTCAAGGAGCAAGCATCTTTTAATTTCATGGCTGCAGTCACCCTCTGCATTGATTTTGGAGTCCAAGGAAATAAAGTCTCTCACTGTTACCATTGTTTCCCCTTTTATTTGCCATGAAGAGATGGGACTGGATTCCATGATCTTAGTTTTTGAATTTTGAGTATTAAGCCAGCTTTTTCACTCTCCTCTTTCACTTTCATCAAGAGGCTCTTTAGTTCCTCTTTGCTTTCTGCCATAAAGGTGGTGTAATCTGCATATCTGAGATTATTAATATTTCTCTTGGCAACCTTGATTCCAGGTTGAGCTTCATCCAATCTGTCATTTTGCATGATGTTGTCTGCATATAAGTTAAATAAGCAGGGGACAGTATGATGTACCCCTTTCCCAATTTGGAACTAGCTCATTGTTCCATGTCCAGTTCTAACTGTTGCTTCCTGACCTGCATACTGATTTCTCAGGAGGCAGGTCAGGTGGTCTGGTATTCCCAGTTCTTTCAGAATTTTCCACAGTTTGTTGTGATCTACACAAAGCCTTTAGCATAGTCAATTAAGCAGAAGTAGATGTTTTCTGGAATTCTCTTACATTTTCTGTGATCCAGCGGATGTTGGCAATTTGATCTCTCATTCATCTGCCTTTTCTAAATCCAGCTTGTGCATCTGGATATTCTCAGTTCACATACTGTTGAAGCCTAGCTTGAAAGATTTTGAGCATTACCTTGCTGGCATGTAAAATGAGTGCAACTGTGCAGAAGTTTGAACTTTCTTTGGCCCTGATCTTCTTTGGGATTGGAATGAATACTGACCTTTTCCAACCTGTAGACCCTGGTGAGCTTTTCAAATTTGCTGGCATATTGAATGAAGCACTTCAACAGCATCATCCTTTGTCATTTAAAATAGCTCAGCTGGAATTCCATCATCTCTACTAGCTCTCTTTATAGTGATGCTTCCTAAGACACACTTGACTTCTCACTCCAGGATTTCTGGCTCTAGGTGAGTGGTCACACCATCCGGATTATCTGGTGTGATAAGAGCTTTTAGTACAGTTCATCTGTGTATTTTCACCACCTCTCCTTAATAGTCATGTCCAACTCTTTGTGACCCCATGGACTATACTGTCTGTTGAATTCTCGAGGCCAGAATACTGGAGTGGGTAGCCTTTCCCTTATCCAGAGGATCGTCCCAACCCAGGGTTCAACCTAGGACTCCTGCATTGCAGACATATTCTTTACCAGCTGAGCCACAGGGGAAACTCAGTATAGTTCGTCTATGTATTTTCACCACCTCTCCTTATTATCTTCTGCTTTTGTTAGGTCCATACTGTTTCTGTACTTTATTGTGCCTGTCTTTGCATGAAATGTTCCCTTGGTATCTCTGTTTCTCTTTTTTCTCTTTTTTGGTTAATTTTTATTTTCTATTGGAGTAGAGTTGATTTCTGGTGTGTTTTTTTTTTAGGTTTAGGAGAACATGATTCAGCTATACACAGATGTATATCTATTCTGTGTATCTAGTCGTCTTCCCTGTGCTATTTGGTAGGTCCACTGGCATTATCTATATGGTAATAAATAGTGTGTTTTTGTTAATCGCAACCTCTCAATGTCTCCCTGCCACTACATTTTTTTTAAGTCATAAGTTGAGTTTCTAAGTCTGTGAGTCTGTTTCTGTTTATAGTTAGTTAATCCGTATAAATTTATAGATTCTCCCTCTAAGTGGTACTTCTTTCATCTCTGACTTCACTGAGTATGATAACTTCTCAGTCCACCCATGCTCCTGAAAATGTCATTCATTCATTCATTCTTTTGGATGGCTGAGTGTATGCCAATTTTTAGATGGGCACGTGACTTCATTTTTCTATAGGTGGAACTTCGGTTGATGCTCTGTTTTAGATAATGTCAATAGCACTGCCCTGAAAATTGAGGTGCAATTATCATTTTAAACCATGATTTTCTCCGTGTCTAAGCCAAGGAGCGGGCTTGCCAGATCATGTGGTATGTCTACGTTTAGTGTTTTAAGGAATTTCCATACTCTTTTCCTTGTGGCTGCACCCACTCAATTACACTCCCGCCCACAGTATAGGAGGATTCTCTGTGACCCTCACCCTCAGCAGCAATTAACCTCTGTAGGACGCAGATGATTCCTTTGTAGACCTTTTGGAAAATGGATATTCTGTGAGGTGTGAGGTGATACTTCATTGCAGTTTTGATTACCACTTCTCAAAAAGTGATCCTGAGCATCTTTTCATGTGTTTTATGGCCATGTGGATGCCTTCTTTGGTGACACATCCATTGAGATCTTTGTGGTTTTCTATTGGATTGATAGGGTTTGTTTTTTTTTTTTTTTTTTCAGCTTTATCATGAGCTGCATGAGCAGTTTGCATGGGGGAGATGAATTCATTGTTTTAAACATCTGTTGCATACATTTATTTTTCCCATTCTGAGGGTTGTCTTTTTCTTTCCTTTAGGTTACCCTTGCAGTGCAAAAGCTTTTTAGGTGATAAGGGGCCTTTTTAAAGTTTTGTTTTAGTTTTAATTATTCTAAGCATAGATTCAAAAAGAACTTGTGATTCATGTCAAAGTGTGTTTGCCTATATTTTACTCAAGAGGATTACAGCAATCTTCTGTCCATTTAACTCTTCAAGCTATTTGGATTTTTCTTCTGTAAGCAGTTAGGGAGAGACGTAAATTCTTTCCTTTTCCCCTTGTTTAAGGAAGCTCCTCCCTGTCCATCCTGACTGTTAACAGCTTACATTGTCAGCATCAGCGTAGGAGGCTTCCCGTGTCTCCAAGTCCTCTGCCATTTTGTTAGTAAACCTCAGGACATAGGCCACTCTGAGCTGGTGAGGTGAGATGTTCTTGTAGTTTTGATTTTAATTTTTTTAATAGATAGCAATGTGAGCATCCTTTCGTGTGCTTTATAGCCACCTGGATGTCTTCAGGGGAGAAATATCCGTTTAAATCTTTGCCCTCCACCACTTTTTTAATTGAACAGCATGGGTTGTTTGCATGTTTGGGGGATGAATTCCTTATTTTCACCTTGGTTGTAACATTTTTTCATCCTGGGGTTATTTTGTTTTTCCTTTAGGGTTCCCCAGCTTTTGAGCTCTGGTTCCTCTGCCTTTTCTAACTCCAACTTGAACATCTGGAAGTTCTCAGTTCATATACTGTGAAAGCCTCTGCTTGGAGAATTTTGAGCATTACTTTACTGGTGTGTGAGATGAGTGCAATTGTGCAGTAGTGTGAGCATCCTTTGGCATTGCCTTTCTTTCAGATTGGAATGAAAAGTGACATTTTCCAGTCCAGTGGCCACTGTTGAGTTTTCCAAATTTCCTTGCATGTTGAGTGCAGGACTTTAACAGCATTATCTTTTAGGATTTAAAATAGCTCAGCTGGAATTTCATCACCTCCACTAGTTTGTTCATACTGATGTTTCCTAAGGCCCACTTGACTTCGCAATCCAGGACTTCTGGCTCTAGGTGAGTGATCACACCATTGTGGTTGTCTTGGTCATTAAGATTTTTTGGATAGTTCTTCTGTGTTTTCTTGCCACCTCTTCTTAATATCTTCTGCGTCTGTTAGGTTCTTACCAGTTCTGTCTTTTATTTTGCCTATCTCTGCATGAAATATTCTCCTGGTATCTCTAATTTTCCTGAAGTGATTTCTAGTCTTTCCCATTGTATTGTTTTCGTCTATTTCTTTGCATTGATCACTGAGGAAGGCTTTCTTAGCTCTCCTTGCTATTCTTTGGAGCTCTGCATTCAAATAGGTATATCTTTCCTTTTCTCCTTTTACATTTTTGATTTGCGGTTTTGATTTACATTTCTATAACTTTTCACAAAGTTGAAAGCTTTTCATGTGACATTTTTAAGAACAGTGTGAGTAAAACTGAGCTTTGGAGATTGGCCTCATGATCTTTTACCCTGGTTTGACTCTTCCCCCAACGCAACTAGGACATTTCTTCATGCAGGTGTTTCTTTCTTAGAGCCCCTTTGTCCTGATGAATATGAAGTGCCATCAGCACAGGATTTTTCGTTGCTGTTCCAAAAGTGGCCACAAGGTGACAGCACTTCCTTGTGCTGCACAATTATGTATTTATTACGGTTAACTTTTATTTATTTATTTATTTTAACTTTTATTTTCTATTGAAGTAGAGTTGATTTCTGTTGTGTTTGTTTTAGGTTGACAGAAACATGATTCAGTTATACATAGAGGTACATCTATTCTACTCTTTTTCGGGGTCTTTTTTCATATAGGTTCTTTGAGTGTGTTCAGTAGACTTTCCTGTGCTATTCAGTAGGTCCATTTCAATTATCTACCTGACAATAAGTAGTGTGTATCTGTAAGCCCCAATCTCTTATTGTTCCCCTTCTCCAACCTTAAAAAAAAATCGTAGTCTCGTGTTTCTATGTCTGTGAGTCTGTCTCAGTTTATGAATTGGTTCACTTGAGGGATTTGTAGATTCTCCCTGTATGTCATCCTTTGCTTTCCCTCTCTGACTGGCTTCACTCAGTATGATAAGTCTCTGTCCATCCATGCTCCTAAAAATGACTATTCCCATTCGTTTTGATGGCTGAGTGTACTGCAGTGTTTTGATGGGCAATTTCCTCGTTATTTCTCTATTGATGGACATTTTGGTTTATGCAGTATCTTGGATATTGTCAATCATGCTGCCCTGAAAATAGGGGGTGCAACTATCATTTTCAGTTTTGATTTTCTACTGATCTAAGGCCAGGAGTGGGCTTGCTGGACCATGCGGTAAGTCTCTGTTTAGGGTTCTAAGGAATCTCGATACTGCTTTCTTTTGTGGCTGCACCCACTCATTTCCATCCCCACCTGTCGGGAGCCAGTGTGAGGAATCCCGCCCATGGCAAAGGTCATGAGGAAGGAATCCAGACACATGCAAAGATGTGATCTGTCTTCAGGGTTTCCCCCTGGGTTTTCCTGCACATCTACCCCAAAACCAGAGTCTGCCTGCCTTATTGCACTGTGCTTTCTGCTCTTCTGACATAACAGGGGGCTATCCCCAATTACCTTCCTCTAAAAAGAATTAACTTAAGGCTCCAGTTAACAGTCTCCTGCATATAAAAAGGAGTGATTCAGCTCAAACCCCTCTGATGGCTCTCTAACTTGCCTTATCCGGACTTTTACAACTATGCATGTGATTGTTTACAGCCCCCCAACTGCAAGAGGCACGGGAAGCCTAAAGATAGAATCTTTCAAAGAGTTAAAAGTTATTAGAGTAGTGCTGGTGTAGGATTTCATTATTGGGCCAGTGCTTGTTGCTAAGTTCCCATATCCCTTATCCACTGTGCACCTGGGAGTGTGTTAGTTAACATAGGTAGAATGTAAGAAAAACAAGTGTAGCCTTGAAACTAACCACATCAGACTTTTGAGCTAATTGGTTCTTTCTTTGTTGTAACTTACTGCCCCTTTGCTTCGTGAAAATGTAACTTTGTTTGATACTTTCTGAGGCTTACATAGATTAGAAATATTAAGAAAAAACACTTCAAGGGAAAATAAGTTTTCTGGTTGAGCAACCTTTATCAAAAGAGGGTCTTAAAATGTTTCACAGGCTTCCAAGACCAGAAGATAATATACACAACATCATCTGTGGGAAAGGTATAAAAGCCCTTTTGAAGATAAATTTATTGGGCCTCACTCACCGAAGCAGCTTGGTCACCCCGTGCCTTCTTTACTCTATTTTCAGGCTGAATTCTCATATGGGGAGTGGAGGATCACCAAGTCTACTTATTTGCCCTGGCTTCTAAGACCCATGCAAGAGAGAGCCCAAGCCGGGGCACCCTCCACTATTCAAACAGGCACCAGTGGCCTAACGTAGATGGTGCAAACCTCTTGTCTCGAGGTTTTATTTGTTCGCCACATAAACCAAGTTATTTAGACTCTTTTCTCCACCATTTTTCCTACTACACCAAACTTTCCTAATCTAATCTTATATTTCTAATTAAATAAATCTCTCCTCGCTGACTCCGTCCACCCTTTGAATTACCCTGGATCCACCAGGGCTGGACCCCTGCACCCACCCACAGTGTAGGAAGAGTCCCTGTTTTCCTTGCCCTCTGCAGCATTTCATCCTTGGAGATCTTTTGGAGGATGGCTCTTCTGAGGGGTGTCAGTGATACCTGGTTGCAGTTTGATTGGTATTTCTGTCAGAGTGGTCCTGAGCATCTTTTCCTGTGCTTTACAGATATCTGGGTGCCTTCTTTGGAGAAATGTCCATTTAGATTTTTGCCAGTTTTTCTACTGGGTTGATTGTTTTTTTGATCATGAGCTGTGGGGGCTTCCCTGGTGGCTCAGCTGATAAAGAATCCACCTGCAGTGCAGGAGACCTGGGTTCTATCCCTGGGTTGGGAAGATCCCCTGGAGAAGGGAAAGGCAGCTCACTCCAGTATTCTGGCCTGGAGAATTCCATGGGCTATAGAGTCCATGGGTCACAGAGAATTAGACACACCTGAGCGACTTTCACCTTCACTGTGTGAGCACTCTGCATCTTTGGAGATGAATTCCTTGTTTCTAACTTCAGTTGCGAATGTTTATTTTCCCATTCTGAGGATTGTCTTTTCTTTCCTTCAGGGTTGCCCTTCCTGTGCAAAAGCTTTTGTGGTTAATGAGTTGTCTTTTTAAAGTTTAGTTTTATTTTGAAATATTCTGAATATAGATCCAAAAAAAAAAAAATCTTGCTGTGGTTTATGTAAAGTGTGCGTTGCCTATATTTTCCTCTAGACGTTTAGAGTAATTGTCCATCCACGTAACTCTTTATTCGATTTGGAGTTTGTCTGTAAGCGGTTAGCCAGAGATGTGCATTCTTTCACTTTCCCGTTGTTTAAGGAACCTCCACCCGGTCCTCTATCGTGGCTCTTAACAACTTACATCCCAGCATCAGCGTAGGAGGGCTCCCTTTTCTCCACAACCTCTCCAGCCTTTATTTTTCTAAGACTTTTGACAGAGTCCATTCTGACCACTACAAGCTCATACCTCATTGTAGTTTTGATTTACATTTCGATAACATTTCACAAAGTTGAAAGCTTCTCATGAGATATTTGTAATACCAGTGTGAGTAAAATGAGCTTCGGAGATCTGCCTCATGATCTTTTGCCCTGTTTTGAAAAAATTTCCCGGACGCACCTAGGACATTTCTTCAGGCAGGTGTTTCTTCCTTAGAGCCCCACAGTCCTGGTGAATAGGAAGTGGCCTCAGCCCAGGAATTTCCAAAAGCGGCCACAAGGCGGCAGCATTTGCTTATGCTGCACAATCATTTATTTCAGTGCATTTATTTACTGCTGTTACTTTTTATTTTCTATTGAAGTAGAGTTGATTTCTGCTGTGTTTGCCTCAGGTTGACAGGAACTTGATTCAGTTATGCATAGAGGTATATCTATTCTGTTCTTTTCCGGAGTATTTTCCCATATAGGTTCCTTCAGTGCGTTTTGTACTTTCTGGTGCTATTCAGTAGGTTCATTTGGATCATCTGACAGTAGGTGGTGTGTATCTGTTAATCCCCGTCTTTTATTGTCTCCCTTCCCCAACCGTTTTAAAAATAATAATCATAAACTTACGTTTCTAAGTCTGTGAGGTTGTTTCTGTTTATGAATTGGTTCATTTGAGGAATTTATCAGTTCCCCATGTGTGTGACAGCTTGCTTTCTCTCTCAGACTGGCTTCGTTCAGTATTGTAAATTCTCAGTCCACCCATGCTCCTGAAAATGATGTTTTTCCATTTGTTCCCGTGGCTGGGTGTTTTCCGGTGTTTAGATGGACAGGTTCCTCTTTATGTCTCTATTGATGGACACTTTGGTTGATGCTCTGTCTTGGAGATTCAATAGTGCTGCCCTGAAAATAGGGGTGCAACTATCATCTTCAATTATGCTTTTCTCTGGATATAAAGCAAGGGGTGGCCTTGCCAGATCAGGTAGTAAGTCTATGTTTAGTGTTTTAAGGAATGTCCATACTGTTTTCCCTGTGGCCGCATCCACCCATTTCCTTCCCTGCCCACAGTGTAGGAGGATTCCCTGTTCCCCTCGCTTTCGCAGCATTTAACCTTTGTAGGTCTTTGGGGTGCTGTCTGAGGGGTGTGAGGTGATGCCTCATTGAGGTTTCAATTGACATTTCTGCATCAGTGGTCCTGAGCATCTTTTCGTGCGCTCTATGGCCATCTGGATGCCTTTTGCCTGTATTCCTGCTGGGTTCTTCTTCTTCTTCTTCTTCTTCTTCTTCTTCTTCTTTATCTTGAGCTTCATGAGCAGTTTGCATCTTTGGAGATGAATTCCTTATTTTTAACTTCAGTTGCAAACATTTATTATCCCATTCTGAGGGTTATCTTTTCTTTCCTTTAGGATTACCCTTCCTGTGCAAAACCTTTTAGGTTAATGAGGTGCCTTTTTTTGTTTGTTTTTAGTTTTATTCTTAATAATTCTGTGCCGGGAGCCAGCCTGAGGAACTCCGCCCATGGCAAAGGTCATGAGGAAGGAGGCTTCAGCATATGCCAATCGGAATCGAGCCTCAGGAGACCCCCTGTTCCCGAGCATCTACCCCCAAAACCAGAGTCTGTTTTATGCTCTCACCTACACCTCTGACTTTACGGAGGGCTCTCCCCCATCACCATTTCTCTCAGAGAAGGAGTTATTTGCAGCTCCAGTTAATAAAAATTCCTGGGCGTGACAAGAGTGTTTCAACTTACAAATTGCTCCTGAAGGTTCTCTAGCCTGCCTGAGCAGGTTCATCTGGCCACATGTGATTGTTTACAGCCTCCCAACCAGGAGAGGCATGAGATGCTTTAAATTTTCTATATACAGACTCTTTTGAAAAGTTAGAAAATTATTAGTATAGTATAGTGGGTTGATTAGGAATTATATTGGTGAAGGGTTTTTCATTTATTGTGCCAGTAATTACTGCTAATTCCCTGCCCTGGGTGTGACAGGGTTTCTCAGGTCAAACCTCTCTGCTGGCAAGCTAGCTTGTGTGACAGGATTATCCACACTCCTACCACTAAGTACATGATTGTTTACTACCTCTCAACCATAAACAGCACAGAGAGTTTGGAGTATTTTGAAAATCTTAATTAAAATAGGGCTTTTCTCATTGTTGAGTCAATGATTGCCACCGGCCTCCGTATCTTTAGGCACCTGGGAATATATTAATGTATTTGGAACATAGAAAAGAAGATACAGTCGTTTTTGATGTTAGCAATACTAGACTTTTGAGTTAATGAATTTTCTCTTTTGTTATAAATCACTGTGTCCTTGCTATGTAAAAATGTAACTTTATCACTATCTTAAGACTAAATAGATCTTAAGGGGAATAGTGGTGAAGGGTTTTCATTTGTTGAGCCAATATTTGTTGCTAAATCTCCATATTCCTTGCACTTATAATGAATATAACTAGTATATAAGAAAAATAAGTATTAACCTTTAAGATTAATCATGTTAAACCTTAGGCTAAGTAAATTCCTTTCTTGATTGTAACCCACTACACCCCCTCACCCTATAGGAATGCAACTCTATTTGGAGGGTGGCACTTGGTCTAAGAAAAATCACCCCTGGAAAAAATAAGTTTTCTGGTTGACTGATCATTATCAGAAAGGGCCATAAAATGTCAGCAGGCCTCATGGCCAGAAGATTATATAAAACCCATAAGACCTTTGTATAATTTTATATGAAACACCTGATTTTGACAAGGGTCAGGTCTGCTGACCCTGGCGTGATTCTGTATTCATCCCTATATATAACAAAAGGTATATAAGCAAACCTGAAAAATAAAGAAATCGGATCAGTTTCTGGAAAAACTGATTCCCCGTGTCATTCTTTCCCCTTCTGGCTGAATTCCCATCTGGTATGTGGGTACTCACCAAGCCTGTGAATTTTGCCTGGGCTTCTAAGATCAGACCAGGGAGGCCTCAGTGCCTTCTCTCCTTCGGGAGATCGGAAAGATGCCTGTGGCCTACGTAGGTGGTGATTGGTATTCCACATAAACCAAGTTTTTCAGCCTCTTTTTCTCCACTAATATTCCTACTACACTATTCCTTTCTAATCTCTCTTTATATCTGTAATTAAATAAGTTTTTCCTAGGATGCCGATTCTGTCTCCTCTTCAAATTACCCTGGATCCACCGGGGCTGGACTCTGGCAATTCTGAGTATAGATCCAAAAAGAACTTGCTGTGATTTATGTAAAAGTGTGTTTTGCATATGTTTTCCTCAAGAGATTTAGAGGAATCATCCCTACATGAATCTCTATAATCCATTTGAAATTTCTTCATCTGTAAGCAGTTAGGGAGAGATGTAAATTCTTTCGCTGTTCACAAGTTGAATGAACCTCCACTCCGTCCTCTATCATGGCTGCTAACAACTTACAGCCCCAGCATCAGTGTAGACTGCTAAGTCACCTCAGTCTTGTCCGACTCTGTGCGACTCCATAGACAGCAGCCCACCAGACTCCCCCGTCCCTGGGATTCTCGAGGCAAGAATACTGGAGTGGGTTGCCATTTCCTTCTCCAATGCTTGAAAGTGAAAAATGAAAGTGAAGTTGCTCAGTCGAGTCTGACTCTTAGCAACCCCATAGACTGCAGCCTACCAGGCTCCTCCATCCATGGGATTTTTCCAGGCAAGAGTACTGGAGTGGGATGCCATTGCCTTCTCCAATCAGTGTAGGAGGGCCCCCTTTTCTCCACAACCTCTCCAGCCTTTATCGTTTTTAAGGCTTTTTGACAAAGGCTGTTCTGACCGTTATGAGCTGATACCTCCTTGTACTTTTTTGATTTACATTTCTGTAACATTTCACGATGCTGAAAGCTTTTCATGTGATATTTTTAAAAACAATGTGAGTAAAGCTGATCTTTTGAGATGGGCCGTGTGGTCACTGGCCCTGTTCTGAATCTTCCCTCAGCCCACCGAGGGCCTTGGCTGAGGACGGATGTGTCTTCCTACAGCCCTAGCTCCTGGTGCCTGTTAAGTGCTGGTCTGCAGTTTTCCCACTGTTGTTACCAAGAGCGGCCACAAGGCGGCAGCACATTACTCTCCACTCTTGTTTTGTTGGCTAAATTAATATTTATTTTCTTTTGGAGTAGAGTTGATTTCCGTTGTTGTGCTTGTTTCAGCTTTACAGGAACTTGATTCAATTATATAGAGAACTGTATCTATTCTTTTTCTGGTTTGTCCCAGGTCAGTTCTTTCAGTGTGTTCGGTAGACTTCTCTGTATTAGTCAGGAGGTCCTTTTGGACGGAGGAGGCTGGTAGACTACAGTCCATGGGGTCACAAAGAGTCGGACACGATTGAGTGACTTCACCGTCACCTAATACGTTATAAGTATCCAAACCTCTTTATGTCTCCCTCCCTGTACCTGTTTTTTTTTTTTTTTTTAATAATCATATGTTGGTTTTCTAAGTCTGAGAGTCTGTCTTTATAAATTCTTTCATTCGTATGAATTTATAGATTCCACCCATGATATATTTTTTTCCCGTCCTGACTGACTTCACTCACTATGATAAATCTCGGTCCATCCACGCTGCTGACAATGATATTTTTTCGCTCTTTTTGACAGCTGAGTGATTCCCGTGTGTAGATGGGTCAGTGACTTTATTTCTCTATCGATGGACATTTTGACTGATGCTCTTTATTGTGCTGGGCTTAGTCGCTCAGTAGTGTCTGACTCTTTGCGATCCCATGGACTGTAACCTGACAGGCTCTGCTGTTCTTGGGGATTCTCCAGGCAAAAATACCGCAGTGGGTGTTAGGTAAAAGACAACCAGGGCACCAAAAGAGTGTCTAACAGGCTTTAATGGCAAAGCGCCTCCCAGGCGGGGACGGGGCAGGTCGAGGAAGTCCGCCAGCCCAGACCACGTGAGAAGTTTGTTTATATACGCATGCTGTGAGGATGGGCAGGCTAATGGATGGGGGTTTGGATAGGTTGCCGGCCGAGGTGTCGTGGGCTGATAGGTCCTTCTACATGGTGGAGGTGTGCTGTTATTGCCCCCGGGATCCAGGAGGCTCCCTCCGTTAGGGGCTAGGGACTTCCCCCACCATCGGGGGAGAGAAGGGGCAGCTCATCATGGCAATTGGCGAAGTGTGCTGTCATTGGTTCCCAGGATCTGTGAGGATCCTTCCGTTAGGGACCTTCTTGCTGGCGGGAGGGAGAGGAGGGGAAGCCCATCATGGCCCCCAGGGTCCTATCTTTCAGTGAGTTCCCACGCCCTCCTCTAAGGGATCTTCCCAACAGGGATCAAACCCAGGTCTCCCGCATTGCAGGTAGATTCTTTACCAGCTGAGCCACCAGGGAAGCTCTCTATTAAATATCAATTTTGCTGCCTTGAAAATAGGGTTGCAAGTATCATTTTTAATTAGGTTTTCTCCAGACCTAAGGCAATGGGTGGGCTTGCCCGATCAAGCAGTAACTGTTTGTGTTTCAGGAATCTTCACTGGAGGGGCAATGGCAACCCACTCCAGTACTCTTGCCTGGAAAATCCCATGGACAGAGGAGCCTGGTAGGCTGCAGTCAACGGGGTTGCTAAGAGTCAGACATGACTGAGCGACTTCACTTTCACTTTTCACTTTCATGCATTGGAGAAGGAAACAGCAACCCACTCCAGTATCCTTGCCTGGAGAATCCCAGGGACGGGGAGCCCGGTGGGCTGCCGTCTATGGGGTCGCACAGAGTCAGACACAACTGAAGTGACCTAGCAGCAGCAAAAGCAGCAATGTTCACACTGCTTTATTCCATTGCCGCCCCTGCCCATTTACATCCCTGCCCGCAGTGTAGGAAGACTTCTTGTTTGCCTCGCCTTCTGCATCATTTCAACTTCGTAGAACTTTTGGAAGATGGCCATTCTGAGGGGTGTGCGTTGATACCATGTTGCAGTTTTGATGGGCATTTCTCTAACAGTGATGCAAATCATCTTTTCATGTGCTTTATGGCCATCTGGATGCCAGCTAAAGACAAAGGCCTATTTAGATCTTTGGCCTATTTTTCTATTGATTGATTTCTGATGTTGAGCTGAATGAACTGTTTGCATGTTTTTGGAGATGAATAAAATGTTTTTATTTTTAATATAAATTTATTTATTTTAACTGGCAGCTAATTACAGTGTTGTATTGGTTTTGCCATACATGAAAATAAATCTGCCACAGGTGTACGCGTGTTCCAAATCAAGTGTAACCATTTTTCCCAATTTAAGTGTTGTCTTTTCTCTCATTTAGGGCTGCCCTTGCTCTGCTAAAGCTTTTGAGGTTAATGAGGTTACTTTTGTTGAAGTTTTGTTGCTGTTGTTGTTATCCTAAGAGGGAAAGCAAGAACTTGCTGTGATTTATTTCAAAACCTGTCTTGCCCATATTTTCCTCAAGTTAGAGTATCCATCCCTCCATTTAGTTCTTGAATAGATTTGGAGTTTCTTTTCTGGATGAGGTTAGGGAGAGATGCAATTTCGTTCCCTTTTCACTGGTTTCAGGAGCCTCCACAGGATCCTCTGGTCTGGCTGCTAACAATTGACATTACTAGCATCAGTGTAGGAGAATATCTTTTCTCCAAAACCTCGCCAGCATCTACTGTTTGTAGAGTTTTTGACACTAGCCATTCTGACTGGGACCAGCTCATTCCTAGTTGTCATTTTTATTTGAATTTCTCTAAAATTACTTCATGTTGAAAGGTTTCCATTCGATTTAAAAACAAACAAACAAACAAACAAAACTGTGATTAAAACCAGCCTCTCAAGGTTGGCCTCTTGACCATCTGCCCTGTTTTGAATTCCTTTCCCTGGACCCACCTGAGGACGCAAGTTGAGGAGAGGTGTGTTTTCCTTACGTCCCCTCGGTCCATCCTGCTGCTGCCAATGCTACTTTCTCCTTCTGTTGCTGGTTGAATGTATTCCGGTGTCTAGATGGACCAGGTACCTCCATTTCTGTCTCGATGGACATTTTGTTTCACACTCTGCCTCCAATACAGTCAATAGTGCTGTCCTAAAAACAAGGGTGCATGCACATATCATTTAAATTGTTAATTTTTTCCAGATCTAAGGCAAGGAGTTGGCTTCCAAGGCGTTAGTAACTCCATGTTTAGTGTTTTAAGGAATCTCCCTGCCAGTTTCCTTCTTGGCCACACCCACCTATTTACATCCCTGCCCCCAGGGTAGAATGATTCTTTTTCCCCTGCTCCTGGCAGAGTTTAATCTTTGTAGATCTTTTGGAGCATAGTCACTCTCAGTGATTTTAGCTGATACCTCAGTGTCATTTTGATTTGCATTTCTCCAGTCGTTAGGGATGCTGAGCATCTTTCTATGTGCCTTAAAGCAATCTGGATACATTCTTTGAAAAAATATCCATTTAGATCTTTGGCCCATTTCTGGTGTTTGTGTGTGGTTTTTTTGGGGGGTTTGAGGCTGCATGCGCCGTTTGCTTGTTTTGCAGATGAATTACTTGTTGATATATTTGCTTGTAAACTTTTTTTTCCACACTGAGGGTTGTCATTTTCTTTCGTTATGGTTTCCTTGCTGTGTAAGTGCTTTTAAGGTTAATAAGGTCCCTTGCTGAGTTTTTCTTATTTTTATTTTTCATTATTCTAAGAGGTGGATCCAGAGGGAATTTGCTGTGATTGATGTCAAAGCCTGTTTTTCCTATGCTTTCCTCTAATGGTAGGGAGTAATTGTCTCTCCATTTAGTTCTTTAACTAATTTGGAGTTTTTCTTTAAATGGGTAGGGAGTGTTGTAATTTCATTCTCGTTTTGCTTGTTTAAGGATCCTCATCCCCATCCTCTGTCCTGGCTGTTAACAAGTTACATTGGCCTCTTGACCATCTGTCCTCTTTTGGATTCTTTTTCCAGGACCCATCCCAGGACGTTTGTTGAGAACAGGTGTATTTTGGTCAGCACAGGTGTTGCAGTTGTTGTTACCAAAAGCAGCCACAAGGCGGCAGCATTTTTCATCCTCCACTTTTGGGGGTAATTTATTTTTTTCTAATAGAGTTGATTTCCGACTCTGTTTTAGGTGTACAGGAACTTGATTCAGTCGTAAACAGATGTGCCGCTGTTCTTTAGGGGGTCTTTTCCATGAAGATTCTCACCTGTGTTTCCTTCAACCTGCTGTGCTGTTCAGTTGGTCCTTTAGATGGCCTGTCTGATATGTAGTGATGTGAGCATTTTAATCCCTCTTAGTGTATCCCTCCTGCAACGTTTCAAAAAATAATGAGTTGGGGTTTTTTTAACTCTGAGTGTGTTTCTATTTGCAAATCATTTCCTTTGCATGAATTTCCGGCTCCCAGCTTTCAGCACTATTTTAGGATATTTGCCTTTGGTCTCTTACCTCAGTGTGATAATCTCTCAGTACATCCATGGTGCTGCTCATGGAAGTTTTTTTTTTTTTCCTGAGTGTATTCCACTGTCTAGATGGGCCAGTTAGTCTTCATTTTTCTGTCGATGGATATTTTGGTTAATGCTCTGACTTGGCTATTGTGAACAGTGCTGCCCTGAAAATAGAAATGTACATGTTCTTTGGAATTAGGATTTTGTCCAGACCAAAGCAAGGAGTGGTATTGCTGGAAGACGTGGTAACTGTCTATTTCGTGTTTCAAGGAGCCTCCAGATATTTCCCTTCGTGGCTGCACCCACCCATTTACAACCCTGCCCACGGCGTAGGAGGGTTCCCTGTTTCCTCGCCCTTGGCAGCATTTAAGCTTCAAGATCTTTTGAGGATGACCGTTCTGAGACATGTGAGAAGATGGCTCATGGTAGTTTTAATTTGCATTTCTTTACTACTTACTGATGATGAGTATCTTTCCATGGGCTTCTTAACCTTCTACAGGGAGTACAGTTAACCTCCGGAAAGTGGTTTCTTGAAAGTCAGCCCTGTTTTGAGTTCTTGTTTATTTTTTTACCTTCTTGTTAACATTTTTATTATAGTGTTTCCTTTTAAATTCATTCAAAACAAACAAAAAGGAAAACAAAGACAATGGTCCTGGAAGGAATGCACGATTCATTTTAGTTACAGCACAGATTCTTCTCTCAGTAGGGATTGTGCACTTGGTTTCAGCAGTATGTGAGCGGAAGGTCTTGCCCTTTTGAAGTTCTGAGGGATGCAGGGCGTCCACATTAGTAGGGGTAGATGGGAAATGCTATCTGCAACGGTCCAAGGCTGGAATGGTCTTCCAGTCTCTGTGGCGTCCACCTGATGTCAGGGTTAGTTCCAGATTTTGAGGAAGCTGTTCCAGGACACCGTCGTCACGGCCATCCCGTCATCAGTTACCCCCAGGCAGCTCACGCGGTTATCATGCCCGGCCAAGACCCCTGCCCTGTCGGCCTTGAGAGCATCCCAGACGTTGCAGGTGAGTCGTCGTACCCTGCGAGAAGGAGGCGCCCACTCTTGGAGAAGGAGATGGAGGAGATCCCGCAGATGATGTTGTCGTGGGAGTAGGTCATGAGCTCCTGGTCGGCATGGAGATCGAACAGCCGGCTGGTGGCATTGTCTGAGCCAGTGGCAAATGCGTTGCCATTCCGGAAGCAACAGATGGCGTTGATATCGGACTCGTGGCTGGTGCAGGTTTGCCGGCACATCCCTTCTCGCACGTCCCAGAGTTTGGCTGAAGCGTCACAAGCACCAAACAGTCTGGTGTCTGGAGCGAGTGAAAGGCTCATGACGTCCCCGGTGTGTCCAGTGAATGTGGTCGTCTGCTGGCCAGTCTCGATGTCCCACAGGGCACAGGTGGTGTCTCCAGAGCTAGTAACGATCCGATTGTCAACCAGAAAACGCAGCGGGACAGGTAACCTGTGTGTCCAGCCAGCTCACGATTCACTCGTACATTCCCTTCACGAGCTTTCAGATTGTAAATGGAGCAGATGTTATCCAGGCCTCCGCAGGCCACGTAGTTCCCAGAAGGGGCATAAGCGCACGTCATGACCCACGAGGAGCACAGAGGGATGGCATGGACCTTGTTTGTGGTGTTGCTGTCCCAGATAATAAGTTTACCGTCCTGCGAGGCACTGACTAGAAGCCTGGAGTCGCTGCCCCAGTGCATGGCATAGATCTTGGTCAAGTGTCCCCTCAGCGTCCTCCTGGTGCGCATCTGGATTCTTCCCACACGGTCAACGCTGTTTGTGATCTGAGAGAGAGTCGCGTCTGCACACGCCTTCCGAGCATCTCTAATTCAGTTTTTAAACTGTTCGGCCTCCTGCCGTAACTGGTCAAGTTCACTCATCTTCTAATCTTAGTGCTCTTCAAAGCCACCTCAGAGAATCTGAGATCTTAATTCAGAAGTGCGGCTGGTCTGTTCTCCCAAACATGTAAAACTGTCTGCAACAGAGAAATGTCTCGACGCCGTGTCCCGCATGCCGCGCCCGCTCCCCGCCGCCTCAGCCGCCGCTCCTGGAGGTGGTGGTGCTCCGGCCGCTCCGCGGGCACTGCGGGCAGGTGCACCGGTGAAGCTCGGTCCGGCCGGTCCCGCGGCGGCTGCTCCACTCCCGCCTCCCGCCGCCGCCGCCGCCGCCCGCCTCAGTCTGCCCGTCAGACGCCTCCAGCCATCCGGATGGGCGCAGCGGCCCCTCGGCTGGTGTCATTCAGAGCCGAGCCCAATAGCCCCGGTTTTCAAGTGCTTGTTGCAGGGAATGACCACAAGGTGGCAGCATTTCTTCATACCCGCTCTGGTTACCTGGGCAACCAGAGCCTCAGGGCAAATCTGGTTTCTGGGTTGTCAATAAGAATGCATCCCGGGGATCTTCCAGACCCAGGGATTGAATCCACTTCTCCTACGTCTCCTGCATTGGCAGAAGGATTCTTTACCACTAGCGCCACCTGGGAAGCCCTAAGGCTTGTGTCTCCTTACTTCTTTCCCCTTACCCTTCATCCCCCAGGCGGTCCCAATGATTGCAACACCACTTTGCAGAGGGATGTGTCCTCTCAGTGGGGTGACCCTAAGGAAGGAGGCTGGAGGCTGGAACCCCACCACCAGAAGACACGGCGCCCAGGGCACTTTGCAAAGCTCTTCCAGCCCAGAGGACCCCCCCCATCCTTTGGGGGACTAAATTTAGTGCTGCTGCAGGAGGATCCCACAGGATCTGGAGAATGTGGACTCATGCAGAGGGGAACAGGAAGTCCATGTCCACCGGGGTGGGGGCTTATTGGCTGGCATATCCTCCCCAGCGCCCTCAGCCCCAGGACAGCCCCGCCTGGGGGACCCAGCCTGCTCAGGCCCCAGGGACCTGACGCCAGCCCAGGTCGCCAAAGCCCGAGGGGAACAGAGTCAGCAGTTCTTTTGTCTTTCTTTCTTTCCTGTTACGTTTATTTTGAATTTGAGTATATTTGCACTGTTGTGAGTTTTTGTTGTTGTTGTTTTTTTAATGTGTAAAGCAACGTTATTCATTTATACATAGATGTATATATGTTCTTTTGGGATTCTTTTTCTCATACAGGTTATTTACAGTCAAAGTAGGGTCCCTTGTGCTCTACAGTGGGTCCTTATGGATTATTTTAGAACTAGTAGTGTGTATATGTTATTCTCAACATATATTTCTCCCTGTACCCAGCCTTTCCTTTTTGGTAACATGTTTCTTTACTAAGTGTATGAAGCTGTTACTGTTTTGTAAAGAAGCTCATTTGTTTCCATGTTTGGATTCCACCTAGAAGTGATAACGGGTAATACTTTGTCTCACTTAGTTCATCTAGTGTGATCGTCTCTGGCTCTTCCCTGTGACTGGAAGTGGCTTTCTTTCATCCTTTTATGTCTGGGTTTGTGTATCTGAGTTGACTCACTGAAAAAGACTCTGATGCTGGGAGGGTTTGGGGGCAGGAGGAGAAGGGGACGACAGAGGAAGAGATGGCTGGATGGCATAACCGACTTGATGGAAGTGAGTCTGAGTGAACTCCGGGAGTTGGTGATGGACAGGGAGGCCTGGCGTGCTGCGATTCATGGGGTCACATAGAGTCGGACACGACTGAGCGACTGAACTGAACTGAACTGAACTGTCCCTGGCTTCTTTAAGCATTCACCTGTCCTTCTACACTTAGGTTTCTTTTGTATCTTGGTGATTGTATCCAGTGCTGTCATGACTGTTGGTGTGCAGTATCTTGAAATTTTGGTTTTCCCAGGATCCATGCCCAGGCATGGAATGGCTGGGTCACATGGTACTTTGTTGCTGAGTATCTGAAAGCCCCTCCGTACTGTTCTCCACAGTTGATGCACTGATTTACATTCCCACCCGGGGTAGGAGGGTTCCCTTCTCTTCACACCCCCTCCAGCATTTATTGTTGTCCAATTTTTGAGATGGCCATGCTGACTGGTGTGAAGTAATATCTCACTGAACTTTTGATTTGCATTTCTCTAATGATTAGGGAAGCTGAGCATCTTTTTGCGTACTTTATGTCCACCTGGATGCCTTCTATGGAGAAACACCCATATCAATCTTTGGCCCACTTTTCCTTTTTTTTTTTTTTTTTTTTTTTAGTTGATCTACATGGACTGTTTGCATGTTTTGGAGATGAACTCCTTGTATCTCCATTTGCAAACGCTTTTTTTCCCCACCCATTCTGAGGGTTGTCTTTTTCTTTCATTTTTAGTTTACCCTGCTGCTCAAATGCTTTTAAGGTTAATGAAGTCCAATTTGTTGATTTTATTGTATTATTCTAAGAATGAATCCAAAAAGAACTGGCTGCGATTTGTATCAAGGCATGTTCTCTATATTTTCCTCAAGAGCTTTATAGTATCCATCCCTCCATTTAGATCTCTGATTTGGTGTATGTTTTTTTGCATGGGGTTAAGCAGTGTAGTAACTTCAGCCTCTTTCCACTTGTTTGAGGAACCTCCACCCTGTTCCTCCATGCTGACAGCTTACCTTGCCAGCATCAGTGTAGGAGGGTTCCCGTTTTCTCACATCCTCTCCAGCATTTATTGTTTGCAGACTTTTACCAATGGCCATTCTGATCAGAGTGAGGTGATACCTTCATTGTAGTTTTGATTTGAATTTCTGTAAGTTTTAGTGTGGAGAAGGCAATGGTAACCCACTCCAGTATTCTTGCCTGGAGAATCCCAGGGACGGGGAGCCTGGTGGGCTGCCGTCTGTCGGGTCGCACAGAGTCGGACACGACTGAAGCGACTTAGCAGCAGCAGCAGGAAGTTTCAGTGATACTGAAATCTTTCCGTGTGATTACTTTGAAAGAGTGTGAGTAAAACTTACCTCCCAAGGTTGGCTTCTTGACCAATTGCCAGATTTTGAATTCTTTTTCCAGGATCTACCTAAGGTCGTTTGTTGACAACAGGTTTTTTCCCCTTGCATCCCTGAAGGCCTGGGGATATTACATGCCCATCTTCACAGATTTTAAATTGTTGCTACCCAAAGTGGCCGCAGGGTGGCAACATTTCTTCATGCCCCATCTTTTATTATTTTAGTAGTTTAAATTTTTATATTCTATTAGAGTAGATATGATTTCCAATGTGGTTTTTTTTTTTTTTTAAATTTTTGGTTTTCAGGAACTTCATTCAAAATCCCATGGACTGAGGAGCCCGGTAGGCTACAGTCCATGGGGTCACAAAGAGTCGGACACAACTGAGCAACTTTACTTCACTTACATCATTTAGTTATACATAGACGTATATCTATTAGACACATGTCACGTATTACATTGAGAAAAACTGTACTTTGAAAAATACGCTTTTAGAGGTTCTAATATATGTTTTGAGTTTGCTAATCAGAGACTGCCAATGCAACAAATAGTTCACAATTGTTTTCTTCTTGATTTTCACTAGGGGTTAATTTTTTAAAGATTAAAAATTGTGGACTCAAGATCTAGACAAGGAAAATGTTTCAGTGTGTATGGCAAGTTGGATATGTGTTGTCAGTGAGAGAAAATATAAAGACTGGAAATATTTTTGTTGTAAAAAAGTAATGATAATTCTATTCTTTAGTCACTCATTTATAAATGGGGGAAAGTAGAACCAATTAATACATTCTTGGCCTTGAGAGGCCTTTTGGGAATTTAGTCTAAGACTCCTGAGGAATTACAGCAGAGTCACTGTAGAAGTCTATGTGGTCAGCACACCAAACTTATTTTTTAAAACAAATTAGTCTTGGCCTAGTTTAATGAAAATAGAGGCAACTTTAGGAAAAAAAATGTTTCACTAAATATTAAATTCCGGTTTGGTTAATTAAGGTCTATGTTTACTAAGAAAGTCCTATGACATACTTCCTTGCCTTTATGTTATAATGCTGATGAGAGTTAACTGAATTAGTAAGGGGCTCTCTAAGTTTATTTCTAAAACTTATCTCAGTAATCAGTCTTTGGATAAGGGTCAGGATCTCCATTGTCAGCAACCAGGAGATTAATACCAGGCTACAGTTATTTAACAAAGTCAGAGGACCTGGGACATACTAACTGTACTTAAAACAGGTTCTCGTATTCTTACTTATGGTCCTACTAATACTGCTAGCTGCATTATTTCCTATTCTGCCTGCTTTGCACAATTGTTTCTTGCATTACCAAATGTGCCACTGAACCTCTGATAAAATGATGATATGCGATCAGTGAGGGTAACGGTGAAACTCTAGCTATGGGAAGAAGCAAGAAGAGGGAACGTTTTCATGGACCCTAGAGGCTGGTGAGACAGATGATCCAGCGTCTCTTGGCTCCTGTTTTGGGGGTTAGTCCCATAACAGTGCACTGAGTGGCCTGTCAGCAGAATCTTTGCCAGATCTAGGAATGAGCATTCCTAGTACCATGGGAGGAAATAGACATGAAGCGCCCCCAAAACCATGGTCAGATTGCCATGAAGGGGCCATGCCAACTGAAAAGTGGCACTTGCTGTCTGCCTCTGCTCGGACTCAATCATGACCCGCTGCAGCGGTTGCCCTTCAGCAGCCCTGGAAGGCACTGAGTGGTGAGATCGGCAATGGGGCATCCGCACTCTGGGGAAGCTGGCAGAACAGGCCTTCAGACAGTCAGATGCTCTCAGTAAAGATTCTCATGAGCCCATATTCTTGCCTCTTCTCATGCCTAGAGGAGCACTAGAGTCAGTAACAGTGACAACTGCTCTGACTAATATGTGAATTAGTATGTGAATACCACGTCAGCAGCTAGAACCTACTTAGACAAAAACTGGACAACTGGCTACCGGTCTCCTTGAAGTGCCAGGTCTGGACTGGGAATCCAGCTTATTCTCCTGGGAAAAAATTGTGATTGATTTTTACAGTACTGTTCAGGTTGTCACTCCTCCAACGACTTGAAACTGAGTCTGTCACACCTACGTCAGTCACTCTGGGCTAATACAAAAGACATCAAAAGTATGTAAGACCACAGCAAAAGGCTCCCTGCCTTTGGAGAGGGTACCACCAGTGCTGACTCTATCTGGGCAGGATCAAAACTGCTAAAGAATGTAACCTGGTTCTTACTCCTGCTATAGCACCTGCTCACAATAATTTGTGATCATTAATCACAGATCTTTGGCCCCTGACTTTTTAAATCCACTTGTTATGTTTGTCTCTTTCAGATTACGATGGTTTCACATCAAGATAATGGTTCCAGCTACTCTTCTGAACAGATCCTGTGGGGATAACAACAGAGGTCACCCTGGGGCCCCTGAATGAGCCAGGATGAGAGCTCCATGACCCCAGCTAGGTAGGGTCTATGAGCCCCGTGCCAGCCTGAAGAAGCTACAGAAGACAGACCTTTGCCCTTCAGCCTCCCAGTAAAGATTTTTGGGGTTCATGTCTCTCAGCAGGATTTGACATAGGAGATAGAGGGACCTCTGGGCTGGACAGCTGGTATTTGTCAAGTGGAGTGAAATTGAAGCTTTGTTCTCACTCACACACTCCAAGGACAAATCTAGTGGCAGAAGCTGAAGTCTGCGAGAGTAAAGAGATAAGAGGCCCACTCCTGAGGTCAAAGAAGACTTCTCTGTACAAGGGCAGGAAGCCTCCTTGATGGCCGAAAAGGGAGGGGGCCCCATCCTATAATAACCATAGACATGCACCCACAGGCCTCTGTGGGGGATCAATCTTAGCAAACGTCGTGCCCACATCTTGGGGAGAGTGCAGGGACCAGTCAGGTGTGAGAAGGTAATGGCTCAAAGGTAACCAAAGACCCGGAAGGACAGTCCTTAATGAGGGATTTACATCAGCTCTTCCTGGGCTTCTGTGCAGGACATGCACACTTCTCTCAGTTCTTTATCTCTGAGCTGCTTCTCTCTTAAACACCCTGTGTTTCTCTATGCTCTTCGAGATGTTACTGTGTCGATAATAATGGACTTCTATATGTATTTATGCTTCTTGCCTCCTGAAAATATTCTTGGGTTCAAACTAGGGAACAACTGAAGGTCACTTTGCTTCTACACTCTGGCCACTGGTGGTCTTGTGAATGGCAGTCCAGCTTTTCATCCAAGGCACCCTGGTTCAGCTCCAGGCAGGGAGCCGAGATCTCTCTCCAGGCCCGCTCACTGCTGTCTCCCCGAGATCACGATCATACATTTTCTGTCACCATGGCTAGAAAAGGCGCTATTTCGTCGCATACTATGGTAGAGTAATATCGCCCTGTGTATCTGTACTGCGTCTTTACTGTCTGCCATCTCTCCTTCTAACCGTAGGTTGCTTCACTGTCTTGGTTATTGAACCTAAAGCTGCCGATATCGCTGGGGTGTGGCTGTCTTCTAATATATTACTTTTTCTCCAGCTCTCTCTGCAGGCATGGAGCCCAATCACTGAGAATTTAAACACATATACGATGTATTACTTTATTTTTTATTGCTGCTTTAATAGCTCTGAAATTTTCTGTCAGTTTCTGACTAAGCTCATGCCAGCTGTGATTATTACTTATTTGGGATTAAACTGATTTATGATGTACGGGTCTTAATGAGCAGCAGATTCAGGCCCTAGTGTGGAACCAAGCCTTAGCCTTGACTAGAGTCAGGCCTAATTGAGGACCAGACTCAGGCCTAAGTGTGGACTAGAGTCAGGCTGTGGTGTGGAACAGTATGAGGCCTCAGTGAGAACCACAGTCAGGCCTGAGAGTGGACCAGAGCCATGTCTTAGTGTGGACCCGAGTCTGGCCTGAATGGGTACAAGAGTCAGGCCTTGTTGTAGACCAGAGTGAGGCCTAAGTGAGTAATAGTCATGCATCAGGAAGACTTGGTTCCACACTCAGGCCTGACTCTGGTGCACACTCAGATGTGACTCTGGAAACACTCAGGCCTGACTGGTGCACACTCAGGCCTGACTCTGGAAACACTCAGGCCTGACTCTGGTGCACACTCAGGCCTGATGCTAGTCACACTCAGGCCTACTCTGGTGCATGCTCAGGCCTGACCCTGGTGGATACTCAGGCATGACCCTGGTGGACACTCAGGTCTGACCCTGGTGCACACTCAGGCTTGACTCTGGTCCACGCTCAGGCCTGATTCTGGTGCACACTCAGGCCTGACGCTAGTCATACTCAGGCCTGACTCTGGTGCACACTCAGCCATGACTGGTCCATACTCAGGCCTGACCCTGGTGGACACTTAGACCTACTCTGGTCCAAACTGAGGCCTGACCCTGGTGGACACTCAGGCCTGATGCTGGTGGACACTCAGGCCTGACTCTGGTGGACACTCAGGCTTACTCTGGTCCATGCTCAGGCCTGAACCTGGCAGACACTAATGCCTGACCTTGGTGGACACTCAGGCCTGATCCTAGTGGACACTCAGGTCTGACTCTGGTCCACACCAAGGCCTGACTCTGATGCACACTCAGGCCTGACTTTGGACCAGGCTAAGGCCTCACTCTGGTCCACAATCAGGACTGACTCTGGTGCATGCTCAGGCAGACTCTGGTCCACATAAGGCCTGACTCTGGTACTTGCTCACCCTGACTCAGGTCCATCCTGAGACCTGATTCTGATGCATGCTAAGCCCTGACTCTGGTCCTCATTTTGGCCTGACCCTGGTCCACTCCTGTGCCTGTCTGTTGTACTCACTTAGCACAGATTCTAGTCCACACTAAGGCCTGACTCTGGACCACACTAAAGGCTTAGTCCTGTCCACACTAAAGACTGACTGTGGTACTCACTTAGACCTGACTGTGATACTCACTTCAGCCTGACCCTGGTCCACTCCTGTGCCTGTCTGTCATACTCACTTAGGCCTAACTCTGGTCCACTTTAAGGCCTGACTTCGTCCACACAGAGGCTTGACTGTAGTCCTCACTAAGGCCTGACTCTGGTCATCATTAGGACTCACTCTGGTCCACACTAAAACCTGATTCTACTACACAGTAAAGCCAGACTCTGGTACTCACCTAGGCCTCGCTCTGGTACTTACTTAGGCCTGGCTTGATCCACACTAAGGCCTGCATCTGGTTCTCACTATAGCATGGCCTGGTGCTGAGTTAGTCCTGTGGTACATACTTAGGTACATACTTAGGCCTGACATGGCTCACACTAAGGTGTGAATCTCGTCCACACTAAGGCCTGGATCTGGTTCTCACTGTGGCCTCGCCTGGTCCTGAGTTAGTCCTGACTCTGGTACTGAGTTAGGCCTGTCTCTGGTCACACTCAGACCTGACTGTGGTACGTACTTAGGCCTCACTCTGGTATGACTGTGGCGGCGGCGAGCCGGCGCACTGAGCGTGGCTGAGAGGAACTACCCCATGTCCGAGGTCAGGGGCAGCGGCCAAGAGTGCCAGGCTGCGACGGGCGCAGTAACGGCCGAGAGGAGCTACCCTGCATCTGCCGGAAGGAGCTACCCCATGTCCGAGGTCAGGGGCAGCCAGGAGAAGCCACTTCATGCCCGAGGCCAGGGGCAGTGCCTCTGAGGAGCCACGCTGAGCCGAGGCCAGGGATGGTGGCTGGGAGGAGCCAATCACGTCTGAGGGCTGGGCGGGCGCCCGGGAGGTGCAACCTGAGGAACAATGGCTGCGCAGGCACAGGAGGGCCTAGAGGAGTGCTCCAACATTGAAGGTCAGGAACGGTGGCAGTAAGGAAATACCTCTTGTCCAAGGTAAGGAGCAGCCGTGAAGAGATACGTCACGCCCAAGGTAAGAGAAACCCAAGTAAGATGGTAGGTGTTGCAAGAGGGCATTAAAGGGCAGACACACTGAAACCATACTCACAGAAAACTAGTCAATCTAATCACACTAGGACTACAGCCTTGTCTAACTCAGTGAAACTAAGCCATGCCTGTGGGGCAATCCAAGACAGGCAGGTCACGGTGCAGAGGGCTGACAGAATGTGGTCCACTGGAGAAGGGAATGGCAAGCCACTTCAGTATTCTTGCCTTGAGAACCCCATGAACAGTATAAAAAGGCAAAATGATAGGATACCAAAAGAGGAACTCCCCAGGTTATTAGGTGCCCAATATGCTACTGGAGATTAGTGGAGAAATAACTCCAGAAAAAATGAAGGGATGGAGCCAAAGCAAAAACAATACTCAGTTGTGGATATGACTGGTGATAGAAGCAAGATCCGATGCTGTAAAGAGCAATATTGCATAGGAACCTGGAATGTCGGGTCCATGAATCAAGACAAATTGGAAGTGGTCAAATAACAGATGGCAAGGGTGAACGTCGACATTCTAGGAATCAGCAAACTAAAATGGACTGGAATGGGTGAATTTAACTCAGATGACCATTATATCTACTACTGTGGGCAGGAATCTGTCAGAAGAAATGGAGTAGCCATCATGGTCAACAAAAGAGTCTGAAATGCAGTACTTGGATGCAACCTCAAAAAGACAGAATGATCTCTGTTTGTCTCCAAGGCAAACCATTCACTATCACAGTAATCCAAGTCTATGCCCCAACCAGTAACACTGAAGAAGCTGAAGTTGAATGGTTTTATGAAGACCTACAATACCTTTTGGAACTAACACCCCCAAAAGATATCCTTTTCATTATAGGGGACTGGAATGCTAAAGTAGGAAGTCAAGAAACACCTGGAGTAACAGGCAAATTTGGCCTGGAATGTGGAATGAAGCAGGGCAAAGACTAATAGAGTTTTGCCAAGAAAATGCACTGGTCATAGCAAACACCCTCTTCCAACAACACAAGAGAAGAGTCTACGCATGGACATCACCAGATGGTCAACACCAAAATCAGATTGATTATATTCTTTGCAGCCAAAGATGGAGAAGCTCTATACAGTCGATGAAAACAAGACCAGTAGCTGACTGTGGCTCAGAACATGAACTCGTTATTACCAAATTCAGACTCAAATTGAAGAAAGTAGGGAAAACCACTAGACCATTCAGATATGACCTGAATCAAATCCCTTATGATTATACAGTGGAAGTGAGAAATAGATTTAAGGGCCTAGATCTGATAGATAGAGTGCCTGATGAACTATGGACGGAGGTTCATGACATTGTACAGGAGACAGGGATCAAGACCATCCCCATGGAAGAGAAATGCAAAAAAGCAAAATGGCTGTCTGGGGAGGCCTTACAAATAGCTGTGAAAAGAAGAGAGGCAAAAGCAAAGGAGACAAGGAAAGATATAAGCATCTGAATGCAGAGTTCCAAAGAAGTGCAAGAAGAGATAAGAAAGCCTTCTTCAGTGATCAATGCAAAGAAATAGAGGAAAAAAACAGAATAGGAAAGACTAGAGATCTCTTTAGGAAAATTAGAGATACCAAGGGAACATTTCATGCAAAGATGGGCTCGATAAAGGACAGAAATGGTATGGACCTAACAGAAGCAGAAGATATTAAGAAGAGGTGGCAAGAATACATGGAAGAACTGTACAAAAAAGATCTTCACGACCCAGATAATCATGATGATGTGATCACTCATCTAGAGCCAGACATCTTGGAATGTGAAGTCAAGTGGGCCTTAGAAAGCATCACTACGAACAAAGCTAGTGGAGGTGATGGAATTCCAGTTGAGCTCTTTCAAATCCTGGAAGATGATGCTGTGAAAGTGCTGCACTCAATATGCCAGCAAGTTTGGAAAACTCAACAGTGCCCACAGGACTGGAAAAGGTCAGTGTTCATTCCAATCCCAAAGAAATGAAATGCCAAAGAATGCTCAAACTACCGCACAACTGCACTCATCTCACATGCTAGTAAAGTAATGGTCAAAATTCTCCACGCCAGGCTTCAGCAATACATGAACCATGAACTCCCTGATGTTCAAGCTGGTTTTAGAAAAGGCTGAGGAACCAGAGATCAAATTGCCAACATCTGCTGGATCATGGAAAAAGCAAGAGACTTCCAGAAAAACATCTATTTCTGCTTTATTGACTATGCCAAAGCCTGTGACTGTGTGGATCACAATAAACTGTGGAAAATTCTGAGAGAGATGGGAATACCAGACCACCTGACCTCCCTCTTAAGAAATCTGTATGCAGGTCAGGAAGCAACAGTTAGAACTGGACAACAGACTGGTTCCAAATAGGAAAAGGAGTACAGCAAGGCTGTATACTGTCACCCTGCTTATTTAACTTCTATGCAGAGTACATCATGAGAAACACTGGACTGGAAGAAACACAAGCTGGAAGCAAGCTTGCTTGGAGAAATATCAATAACCTCAGAAATGCAGATGACACCACCCTTATGGCAGAAAGTGAAGAGGAGCTAAAAAGCCTCTTAATAAAAGTGAAAGAGGAGAGTGAAAAAGTTGGCTTAAAGCGCAACATTCAGAAAACTAAGATCATGGCTTCCGGTCCCATCACTTCATGGGAAATAGATGGGGAAACAGTGGAAAGAGTGTCAGACTTTATTTTTTTGAGCTCCAAAATCACTGCAGATAGTGACTGCAGCCATGAAATTAGAAGACACTTACTCTTTGGAAGAAAAGTTATGACCAACCTAGATAGCATATTCAAAAACAGAGACATTACTTTGCCGACTAAGGTCCATCTAGTCAAGGCTATGGTTTTTCCAGTGGTCATGTATGGATATGAGAGTTGGACTGTGAAGAAGGCTGAGCGCTGAATAATTGATACTTTTGAACTGTGGTGTTGGAGAAGACTCTTGAGAGTCCCTTGGACTGCAAGGAGATCCAACCAGTCCATTCTGAAGGAGATCAACCCTGGGATTACTTTGGAAGGAATGATGCTAAAGCTGAAAGTCCAGTACTTTGGCCACCTCATGCGAAGAGTTAACTCATTGGAAAAGACTCTGATGCTGGGAGGGATTGGGGGCAGGAGGAGAAGGGGACAACCGAGGATGAGATGGCTGGATGGCATCACAGACTCATGAGTCTGAGTGAACTCTGAGAGATGGTAATGAACAGGGAGGCCTGGCGTGCTGCAATTCATGGGGTCGCAAAGAGTCAGACATGACTGAGCGACTGAACTGAACTGATCAAATAAATGAATCAAGTTTCTGTACAAGCCACCACAATGTAAGTCACCTGTAAACTACAATTCAAAAACATCCTTTTAAAGAAGAGAAAAGAACTGCTGACTCTGTTCCCATCTGGCCTTGGCGATCTGGGCTGGTGTCACATGCCTGGAGTCTGAGCAGGCTTGGGTCCCCAGCTGGGACTGTCCTGGGGCTGAGGGTGCTGGGGAGGGTTTGCCAGGCAAACAGCCCCCACCCCCACCCCATGGACTTGGACTGCCTGTTCCCTTCTGCATGAGCCCACAATCTCCAGATCCAGGGGACCCTCCTGCAGCAGAGCCAACCCTGGTGCCCCCAAAGGATGGTGGGGTCTCTGAGCTGGAAGAGCTTCGCAAAGTGCTCTGGGCTCTGTGTCTCCTGGTGGCAGGGTTCTGACCTCCAGCCTCCTTCCTTAGGGTCACCTCCACTGACAGGACAGCTCCTTTTGCAGAGTGGTGTGGCAATCATTGAGATCTGTCCAGGGATAAAGGCTAAGAGAGAAGGAAGGAGACACAGCCTTGGGTATTTCCATTCTACTTAAGAACCCAGAACAGCACTTGCCCTAAGGCTCTTGTAGGCATGAAGAAATGCTGCTATCTTGTGGCCCCTTTTGGTAACATCAGCTGAAAAACCTGCGAAGATGGCAGGTTCATCTCCAAAACATGCAAACAGCTCCTCAGCTCAATATCAAAATACAGTCAACCCAAGAGAAAAAACTGGCCAAAGATCTAAATGGATGCATCTTCAAAGAAGGCATTGAGATGGCCATAAAGCCTATGAAAAGAAGCTCAGCATCGCTCTTAGAGAAAAGCCAATCAAACAGCAACAAGGTATCATCTCACCCCCTCAGAGTGACCATCCTCCAAAAAATCTACAAAGATTCAATGCTTCAGAGGAGAGGGGAACAGGGAGGCCTCCTACACTGTGGGCGGGGATGGAAATGGGTGGGTGCAGCCACAAGAAAAACAGTATGGAGATTCCTTAAAACATTAAATACAGTTGCCACCTGACGAAGCAAGCCCACTCCTTCCCTTAGGAATGGATAAAATCATAATTTAAAGTGATACTTGCTCCTCTGTTTTCATGGCAGCGCTGTTCACAAATTCCAAGACAGAGCTTCGACCAATATGTCCATCAATAGAGAGAAATGAAGAGTAACTGACCCATCTAGACACTGGAATACACTCAGCCATCAAAAAGAACAACAGCAAAAATAATGCCATTAACAGCAGCATAGATGGACCAAGAGATTTATCCTCCTGAGAGAAGTCAGGGAAAGAGAAAGATTATGTCACTTACAGGTGGAATCTAGAAGTTCTTTCAAGGGAACAGATTTATAAATAGAAATAGACTCAGACTAATAAAACTCAACTATGATTATTTCAAAAAGGGAAGGGTAGGGAGAGATTAAGAAGTTGGAATTAACATACATACTACTTGTTATCAGATAGATAATCCAAAAAAAACACCTACTGAATAGCACAAGGAAGTGTACTGGAAACACTGAAAGAACCTATATGGGAAAAGATCCCTAAAGATAAGAGAATAGACATACATTTATGTATAACTGAATCAAGTTCTTGTAAACCTAAAACAAGCCCAACAGGAATCTACTGTATTCCAACAGAAAATAAACGTAAATTAGAAAGAAAGCAGAGCATGAAGAAATGCTGCCCCTTGTGGCCACATCTGGTAACAGCAACTGAAAAACCTGTGCGGATGGGTACTTACTGTATACCAGGCTTGTAGGGATTTAATGAAAAACCACTTGTCCTCAATAAATGTCCTCGGGTGGGCCCTGGAAAAAGAATTCAAAAGAGAGGGCAGACGGTCAATAGGCCAGTCTCAATATATTAGTTGTACTCACACTTTTTTTAATCCCATGAAAAGCCTCCATACCCTGCAATCTCACCAAAATGCAAATCAAAACTATGAGGTATTGCCTCACGCTGGTCAAAATGACCTTTGTCAAAAAGTCTACAAACAATAAATGCTGGAAAGTTTTGGAGAAAAGGGAATTAATTCTCCTGCATGGATGCTACCAAGTTAAATTGTTAAGAGTCCATACAGAGGAGAGGGTAACAAGATAACAACAAGATAACAATGAATGAAATTGTGACATTCCCTATCCTCATACAGAGAAAGTAACTTCAAACCAATTAAAGAGCTTAATGGAGCAACAATCACTCTAAAGCCCTTGAAAAATCATAGGAAGAACAAGCTTTGAAATGAACCCTAGCAAACCATTTTGGATCCACTTTAAGAATAATGAAAAATTAAAACTCAACAAAAGACGAGTTTCTCTAACCTCAAAAACGTTTGCACTGCAAGGGAAACTAAACCAAACTTAAAAAAAGAAACCCTCAGAATGGGGAAAAAAATGTTTGGAACTGAATTTAGAAGCAAGGAATTTATCTCCAAAATATGCAGAGAACTCATGCAGCTCAATACATATATTTTTAAAAAATCACCCCATTAGAAAAAAATGGACCAAAGCTCTAAATGGGCATTTGTCCAAAGAAGACATCCAGGTGGCCATATAAAGCACCTGAAAAGATGCTCAGCATCACTAACTATTAGAGAAATGCAAATCAAAACTGGGCCACGGTATCACCTCACACCCCCTCAGAACAGCCATCCTCCAAAAGATCTACAGGAATTAAATGCTGCTGAGGGCGACGGGAACAGGGAATCCTCCTACACTGTGGGCAGGAATGGAAATGGGCGGGGGCAGCCACGAAGGAAAATAATATGGGCATTCCTTGAAACACTAACTATAGACTTAGTACATGATCCAGCAAGCCCATTCCTCAGGTTAGATCTGGAAAGAACATTAATTTAACGTGATACATGCACCCCTCTCTTCAGGGCAGCACTATTGACAATATCTAAGACAGAGCATCAACCAAAATGTCATCAATAGAGAAATGAAGAGAAAATGGTTCATTTGTACACCGAATACACTCAGCCATCAACAGAACGAAAAAATGCCACTGGCAGCAGTAGGGATGGACCGAGAGATTTATTATACGGAGTAAAGTCAATTAGAGAAGGAAAGAGAAATAGATCACTTACAGGTGGAATCTATAAATTCATGAAAATGAACTAATTTATAAACAGTCTCACAGACTCAAAGACTTAGAAAACTCATAATTTTTTTTTTTTAAAGGTAGGGGAAGGAAGACATTAAGAGGTTGGGATTAAGATACTCACTGCTTATTATCAGATAGATAATCCAAAATAACGGAATAGCACAGGGAGGTCTGCTGAAAACACCGAGAGAACCAATATAGGAAAAGAACCCGAAAGGGAATAGAGATGCGTTCATGCATAACTAAACCAAGTTCCTGTACACTTAAAACAAACACGTCGGAAATCAACTCTACTCGAGCAGAAAATAAACACTAAAAAAGAAACAACAAAAAACCGAACAGTGGAGCAGGAAGAGATGCTGCCACCTTGTGGCCACGTTTGATAACGACTGAAAAACCTGTGCTCATGGGCACTTCATATTCACCAGGTCTGTGGGGCTTAGCGGAGAAGGCAATGGCACCCCACTCCAGTACTCTTGCCTGGAAAATCCCATGGACGGAGGAGCCTGGTAGGCTGCAGCCCATGGGGTTGCTAAGAGTCGGACACAACTGAGCGACTTCACTTTCCCTTTTCACTTTCATGCACTGGAGAAGGTAATGGCAATCCACTCCAGCGTTCTTGCCTGGAGAATGCCAGGGACGAGTGAGCCTGATGGTCGCACAGAGCTGCACACGACTGAAGCGACTTAGCAGCAGCAGCCTGAGGCTTAGAGCTCTGTAGCTCAGACATTAAAGCGTCTGCCTGCAATGCGGGAGACCGGGGTTTGATCCTTGGATCAGGAAGATCCCCTGGAGAAGGAAATGGCAATCCACTCCAGTATTCCTGCATGGAAAATCCCGTGGATGGAGGAGCCTGGTAGGCTACTGTGGCAGACTAGCTGCCAATAGAGACCACCAGTCGGAGTTCAGAGAAAACAGTTTATTGGCAATTTCGGACCTGGGCCCCACCAAGCCAATCGAAGTTGGGGAGCCCCGAACACCCGCTTTGGGAGCCTTTTATCCTATTGTGCAGGGGAGGAGGGGGACCAGGCTACTCGGCAGAGCATGATTGGTGGGCAGGCAGGTAAGGTTTATGTAACTATTGGTGACAATTTGCAGTTAGCGTCGAGTCCCTGTTTCCTAGAGCTAGATACTGTTTCTTAGGTTTCAGGGCAAACATTGCAGTGACACACCTGGTAACCATTGTTCCCTTTAAAATTTTGGGGCTTTCCGTCCCAGTAAAGCTGACCTAGTATTCAGCTCCCTGGGAAACATCTTACTTCCTTCTTCACTTTCTTCCTCCTTGAGAATTCCAGACTCCTCTCTCCTTGGGGACCCCTAGACTTATCAACCTGCCTAGGAAATGACTCTCTTTCAGCTACAGTCCATGGGGCCACAAAGAGTTGGACACGACTGAGCGACTTCACCTTCATGGGGCGGTAAGGAAAAAACATCTTTTCTCAACAAATGTCCTCGGTTGATCCTAAAAAAGAATTTGAAACAGGGCAATGAGTCAAGACAACAACCTCGAGAGGTCAGTTTTACTCACACTGTTTTTTTCAAAATCATATGAAAACATTTCAACATGGCGAAATCTTAAGAGAAATGCCAATCAAAACCCACACAGGTCAGAATGGACATTGGCAAGAAGTCTAAAACCAATAAACGTTGGAAAGGGTTGTAGAGAGAAGGGACCCCTCCTACATGTTGAATGCCGGCAATGTCAATTGTTAACAGCCAGACTGTAGGACAGTGCGGAGGTCTCTCAAGTGAAAAGAGAATGAAATTCCCAAACTGCCTGAACCCAGACAGAAAAAGAAACTTCAAATTGATGAAAGAGCTCAAAAAGGGCTGATAATCTCAACCTCTTGAGGGAAATATAGGTAGGACAGACAGACAAAACACACTTTGATATAAAGCACAACTCTGTTTGGATCCACCTCTTAGAGTCATGAAATAAAAACAAAACTAATTTTTTGGGGCTCCAGAATCACTGCAGATGGTGACAGCAGCCATGAAATTAAAAGACACTTGTTCCTTGGAAGAAACGTTATGACCAACCCAGACAACATATGAAAAGCAGAGACATTACTTTGCCAACAAAGGGCTGTCTAGCCAGAGCTTTGGTTTTCCCAGTGGTCATGTATGGACGTGAGAGTTGGACTATAAAGAAAGCTGAGTGCTGAATAATTGATGCTTTTGAACTGCGGTGTTGGAGAAGACTCTTGAGAGTCCCTTGGACTGCAAGGAGATCCAACCAGTCCATCCTAAGGGAGCTCAGTCCTAGGTGTTCATTGGAAGGACTGATTTTGAAGCTGAAATTCCAATACTTTGGCCACCTGATGTGAAGAGCTGACTCATTGGAAAAGACCCTGATGCTGGGAAAGATTGAAGGCAGGAGGAGAAGGGGACAAAAGAGAACAGGATAATGGATAGCATCACCAACTCAATGGACATGTTTGAGCAAGCTCCAGAGGTGGTGATGGACAGGGAAGCCCGGTGTGGTGCAGTCCATGGGGTTGCAAAGTCAGACACGGCTGAGCGACTGAACAACAGCAACATGATTATACAGTGGAAGTGACAAGTAGATTCAAGGGATTCGATCTGATAGACAGAGTGCCTGAAGAACTATGGAGAGAGGTTTGTAACATGGTACAGGAGGCAATGACCAAAACCATCCCCAAGAAAAAGAAATGCAAAAAGGCAAAATGGTTGTCTGGGGAAGCCTTACAAATAGCTGAGAAAAGAAGAGAGGCGAAAGGCAAAGGAGAAAAGGAAAGATATACCCATCTGAACGCAGAGTTCCAAAGACTAGCAAGGAGACATAAGAAAGGCTTCTTAAGTGAGCAATGCAAAGAAATAGAAGAAAACAATAGAATGGGAAAGACTAGAGGTCTCTTCAAGAAACTTAGAGATACCAAGGGAACATTTCATGCAAAGATGGGCTCAATAAAGGACAGAAATGCCATGGACCTAACAGAAGCAGAACAGATTAAGAAGAGGTGGCCAGAATAAACAGAAGAACTGTACAAAAAAGGTCTTAATGACCTGGATAACCACAATGGTGTTGTCACTCACCTAGAGCCAGACATCCTGGAGTGTGAAGTCAAGTGGGCCTTAGCAAGAATTACTACCAACAAAGCTTGTGGAGGTGATGGAATTCCAGCTGAGCTATTTCAAATCCTGAAAGATGATGCTGTGAAAGTGCTGCACTAAGTATGCCAGCAAATTTGGAAAACTCAGCAGTGGCCACAGGACTAGAAAAGGTCAGTGTTCATCCCAGTCCCAAAGAAGGGCAATGCCAAAGAATGTTCAAACTGCTGCACAATAGCGCTCATTTCACATGCTAGCAATGTAATGTTCAAAATCCTTCAAGACAGCCTTCAACTGTACGTGAACCATTAACTTGCAGATGTACAAGCTGGATTTAGAAAATACAGAGGAATCAGAGATTAAATTGCCAACATTCATTGGATCATGCTGCTGCTAAGTCGCTTCAGTCATCTCCGACTCTGTGTGACCCCACAGACGGCAGCCCACCAGGCTCCCCCATCCCTGGGATTCTCTAGGCAAGAATACTGGAGTGGGTTGCCGTTTCCTTCTCCAATGCATGAAAGTGAAAAGTCAAAGTGAAGTCACTCAGTCGTGTCCGACTCCTAGCAGCCTACCAGGCTCCTCCATCCATGGGATTTTCCAGGCAAGAGTACTGGAGTGGGGTGCCATTGCCTTCTCCTGATTGGATCATAGCAAAAGGGAATTCCAGAAAAACTTCCACTTCTGCTTTATTGAGTACACTAAAACCTTTGACTGTGTAGATCGCAACAAACTGTGGAAAATTCTTAAACAGATGAGAATACCAGACCACCTTAGCTGTCCCCTGAGAAACTTGTATGTAGGTCAAGAAACAACAGTTAGAACCGGACATGGAACAACAGACTGGTTCCAAACTGGGAAAGGAGTATGTTAAGGCTGTATATCATCACCCTGATTATTCAATGTATATGCAGAGTACATACTGGAGAGAAACTCTAGTAACGTAATAGTGATGAAAGAGGTTCATCCCAAATGTAGTTTAGAAAACAGTAAAGAGTTTATACAAGAAAGATAAGTGAATGATGTTAAAACAAAAAGTAACAAAGTATTTAATCAAATCTAAATAAATATCAAAGACGGTATAAGAAACTATTTCATCAATTCCTCTTTTCTGAAGTTCCTGGAGGAGAATTACTGTAGATAGTTCAGTTCAGTTCATTTCAGTAGCTCAGTCATGTCCAACTCTTTGCGACCCCATGAATCTCAGCACGCCAGGCCTCCCTGTCCATCACCAACTCCCGGAGTTTACTCAGACTTGCGTCCATCGAGTCAGTGATGCCATCCAGCCATCTCATCCTTGGTTGTCCCCTTCTCCTCCTGCCCCCAATCCCTCCCAGCATCAGAGTCTTTTCCAATGAGTCAACTCTGCATGAGGTGGCCAAAGTACTGGAGTTTCAGCTTTAGCATCATTCCTTCCAAAGAAATCCCAGGGTTGATCTCCTTCAGAATGGACTGGTTGGATCTCCTTGCAGTCCAAGGGACTCTCAAGAGTCTTCTCCAACACCACAGTTCAAAAGCATCAATTCTTCAGTGCTCAGCCTTCTTCACGGTCCAACTCTCACATCCATACATGACCACTGGAAAAACCATAGCCTACACGGACCTTAGTCGGCAAAGTAATGTCTCTGCTTTTGAATATGCTATCTAGGTTGGTCATAACTTTTCTTCCAAGGAGTAAGCGTCTTTTAATTTCATGGCTGAAATCACCATCTGCAGTGATTTTGGAGCCCCCTAAAAATAAAGTCTGACACTCTTTCCACTGTTTCCCCATCTATTTCCCATGGAGTGATGAGACCGGATGCCATAGTAATCCATGGTTAAGACAGATAGAAAATTGATATGTTAGTCTGCATCACCAGACAAAAGGTTGGTGTTTCGATTCAGTTCGGTTCAGTCATGTCCAACTCTTTTCAACCCCGTGAACCGCAGCACGCCAGGCTTCCCTGTCCATCACCAACTCCCAGAGTCCACCCAAACTCATGTCCATTGATCTGGTGATGCCTTCCAACCATCTCATCCTCTGTCGTCCCCTTCTCCTCCTGCCCTCAATTTTTCCCAGCATCAGGGTCTTTTCAAATGAGTCAGCTCTCCACATCAGGTGGCCAAAGTATTGGAGTTTCAGCTTCAACATCAGTCCTTCCAATGAACACCCAGGACTTATCTCCTTTAGGATGGACTGGTTGGATCTCCTTGCAGTCCAAAGGACTCTCAACAGTCCTCTCCAAAACCACAGTTCAAAAGCAGCAATTCTGCGCTCAGCTTTATAGTCCAACTCTCACATCCATACATGACCACTGGAAAAACCATAGCCTTGACTGGATGGTTGGTGTTCAGAAAGGTATAATTATTAGCAGTGTTTTCTGGTTCTATCAACATGATTTGAGATTATTTGAAAACCAAAATGAATGTAATGCAACTCTCAAATTATTCCATGCTATGCTTTGTTTCCAGTGTATGTGAAATTATGTTTGTGAAGGTTTCTGCCTCAAAGATAAAAGAACCCCTTCTATCTATCCTAGGGAGAAATCATTTATGTTTATTCTCCATTAGAAGATTAACTGCAATGTTATATGTACACTGAACATCTAAATGGTGGTGTTTGTCATTCATGTGAAATATCCCTATAGGTCACCATGATGTAAGAGTTCAGGAATTAATTCCATGTATCAAAGTAAGACAAAATTCTGAATTTTCAATAGTTAAGTCATTTGCTTATTAAGGACAAGACAATGAGAGTTCACTGGAATCTTAATCTTTATCATATCAACTGAAGTCATGAATATTAGTTGACATGCTTGGGATAATGACATCTCTGACACCCTAGAAAAGTATGTGAAACCTTCCCAGAAAAGTCATGTAGCTAGTTACATCTTGTTTATTAAATGATTAGACTCCATTCTGCAACTATAGAAGTCACAATTCTAAGATCATTGTAGCAGACAAATGAATATTGTTGTCTATGCTTGTAAATCTGTATTTTAATTAAGGTCACAGTGGATTTTAACAGGTTTTATTCTATGTGTGATATTCATATATGTTAACTAATAAAATTGAATGGTTTCTGGTGATAAAGTTGATGGGTAATGAATGGTTAACCCACCACCAACATTAACCTCTCCCATCTTCTTTAAGGTTATGGGGGAGAGATTGTGACAATAAACCATTAGGTAGCACAGAGGGATGGCATCTGTAACAATTAGTTTCCTTATTGGCCTTAATCCTCAAATAATGTCACATATTTTCCACAATTTCTACAATGTACCTTCCCCCGCTCCCTCTCTGTAACTGCAGGGACATTGTGATGGTTCTAATAAGAAGGATCATGCAGACTATTGTTGAGAGCTTCCCTGACTGCTCCGTGCTGTTGCTGCCTCAGAGTCTGTCTAGGCAGCAGGCAGCCTGCAGGTCCTTGAGCTCACACCAGCCAGTCCTGTGAGCACCTCCACTAGATGACTCCCTTCCTTGAGATCAGCAGTCTTGCTGAACCCCAGGGTCTATTGCACAGGCCCCCCTTCAGTGACACCCTCAGAGCTCACCAGAATCCTGCTCCTCTTGGTTTGAATGGACCCATCCACCCTCAGCCTGGGGGAGCCCACAGCACTTCACCCAGGGTCCCTTAGAAGGGCCTGAACCCCAAGTACTGGAGCTTTCCCTGCTTGGTTGTAGCCTGACCTCTTGAAGAAATTCCTGCCTTAAACCCTCCCGTCCTGAGAGGTCTCAGCTGTGCTGAGTGTGAGGGCTGAAGCTCAGGGCTCCTGAGTGTGGGTCTTGGGGAAGAAACATCAGAATAAACGGAACTTGCTGAAGACTCATTTCATGGCCCCACCTCAGACCTGCAGATTCATAACCTCTCAGAGTGGGGCTCTGACCTCTTGGGATTGTATACACTGAACTGATTCAGAAAGAATCTTTGGCCAAGTGGTTTTCCACCTGTTTCCCATCAGGGTCATGTGACCAGTGGTAGGTGATAACCTCCCCGGTACCCTCCCCACAGAGTTCTCTCTCGGTCCTGTGGGAGCATCAGTGTGGTGTGTAGGAAGTGCTCCAGGAGATTCTAAGGGAGGCAACAGGTTAAGGACGTGGCTCCTGGTCCATTTGTGAGAGCTGAGGCTGGGCTTCAGTCCGAACACAGGCAACAAGTTCTGCTCTGCATGAGCTTTAAAGGGGCAAGTCAGTGCAGCCCACACACCCCATGTTAGCAGAATTTGGGGGACTTTATATGAAGAAAGAAGCAACAGCAACAAATTGATAGATTGGCTCCACAGAGGAGCTGATTGTCCTGAAACTCTCCTGAGACAAAGGACAGGAGAGGTTGGCCTTTCCTGCTTTTCAAGGTCCTTCTGCCTGTGGGGGTGTTGGGAGCAGGTGAAGGAGCTGCGCTGATGCCTCTGAAGGTGTAATCTCATGACATTGAGGTGATTCCTCCACAGTCTTGATGTGAAAACGACCCAGGGCAGGAGGAAGAAGAGGAGGAGATGGCAGCTTCTCAGGTGAGTGTCCTGATCCAGGTTAGAGGCTGTGTCTGCTTTTTCTTCCTTAAATGCCCTGGATTGAAAACACACAAATCTTTAATTCTCTTTTTCTGATATTCTTGCCTGGTGAGGTGGTTTTCAACTATTAAATACTGTTGTTTTTTCTTTTATTTTTATGAGTCACAATCAGACTCTTCTCTCTCCATGAGCCTCTTCTCCTTGTCTGCCTCCAGGCTCCCTACAGGGCATGGAGCATTCCCAGTGTGAATTAACAACTTTTAGTTTTTCAAAATATTCCTTTTCTGAAAGACCAACAAGGGAAGGCATTGATATGCAGAATTTCTGTTGGGATGGGGTGGGGTCACAAAGAGTCGGACAGGACTGAGGGACTGCACTGAACTGAAACAGGATGACCTTAGTGGTCTAGAGTTCCTTAGAGACTTTTGAAAAAATCTGACTATTCTCTACATTGGTAAGAAAGGTCTATTATTTAAATGAGCTATTAGGGATGCAGAACAGGGGAGGTATTTTGGAGCAAAAATGCAGAAAAGTGAAATTTTTCAAGATACATCGACATTTCCTTATTTTTGCCGAAAATACCTGAGCAGTGGCCACGTTTCTTCTTGAGTGTTTCACCTGACACCAGTTTATCCTATTACACCTGATGATCACCGATTCAGGGGTTTTCTGCCAGATTCCCACACCTTCAAGTTCCATTTTTTCTCTTTATCTTTAATAAAATCTTGGCAAGATGTAGTGAGGGAGGTGCACAATCCAACGCAGTTAAGGTGGAAACTCCCTTTCCTCCTAATTTCTCTTTCTGCTAGTTGGCTTTGAAATATGAACACTCAACAGTGTTCAGGAGAGATACTGAGTTTTGTAAGGAGAGGTTTCCATCAGTCAAGTCAGACACTTCGCTTATAGGTTATTACGAATATTGAGAATAGTTCCCTGTGCTATGCAGCAGATCATTGTTGGTTATTTTTGTATATACTAGAGTGTATATGTTAAACCCAAAGTCCTAATTTTGTTCATTTTTCTAACGAGCAGATCCCCTTTGGAGTAAAAGAAGAATCCTGGTGCTAGGTGTGAATGAATGAAGCAGATGACACAGGTGAGAGGTCCAAAGACCACAGAGGAAGCTAGACTTGTTCAGATGGTTTGGGGAGGCCTGCTTCACTAGAATGAGAAGCCTGGGTTTATGTCTGCCAAAGAGGGACATGACTTGCCTTGTTCTTCTGCTCTTACATCTCCATGTGTTCTTCTTCAGCTCCAGTGGGTTTTCCCTCACTTTCACTGAGAGCCAAAACCTTCCTCCTAGTCTGTAAGGACCTGTATACTCTCGCTGCTTTGGGGGACCTAGGAAAAGCTGTTAACAGTTCTAACAAAGTGCCCTAAGGCCTTTCCAAATTTCCATCTCTGCCTCAAGTCAGAAAAGTGTGAGGAGAGTTGTGGAGATCCCAGGATTAGCTGACAAAATTCCAGAAGTACTGAGAACAGATATATGCTTCCTGATTTCTAATTTCCAATGGGAACTTCAAACATGGCTCTCCGAAGTTCATACTCAGTCCCTGAAATCATAAAAGGTAATCCCCAATTTCTACCTCCCAATTTTTTCTTCTATGAATAAATTTTAGACATTTTAAGTGCATTTACCCCAACTCATCAATGCTAAAACCATTTAATATACCTATTAACTCACAGAAGTATTTTTTTACTGTTATTTTGTATTGGAGTATAACTGGTTAACAATGTTGTGATAGTTTCAGGTGGGTAGCAGAGGGACTCAGTTTTCCATAAACATGTATCCATTCTCCCCCAAACTCCCTCCCATCCAGGCAGCCACATAACATTGAGCAGAGCTCCCTGTGTAGTACAGTAGGACCTTGTTGGCTCTCCATTTTAAATATAGCAATGTGTACATGGTGATCTCTTATGGAGAATTAATATTTATTTTTCTTGAAATGTTGGAATTTTCCAGTTAACTCATCTACTTCAATGATTTTTAAAATTACTTTTTAACTCTTATTAATAGTTGTAGATGTGATATAATTTTTTGATTCACTCATGCTAACAGCTAAGGTGTTCTGTGTTTCTAAAAATTGAATCTTCCTTTGAGGTATTCAACTTTTGGTATAGTATCATTCATTGTAACCTGATAGAATTACTTTTTCTTCTATGTAACATGTACAGTGCCATTATTTTTACTTCTGATCTTCCTTGCATCTCATCTCTTATTAATCTAGCTAAGGGTTTGTCAATATTGCATACAACTGTAAAGCATATTCACTCAAGGTCCTAAGTGGGATCTTGGTTATTTGTTATCTTTCAGCGATATCTTCTCATGATACCCAGGGTTTGTTCCCAAAGAAGCCGTGCATAGGAGATTCATGTGTAATGTGTTCGGAAATTCTGAGAGCTCTCAGCTTGGAAATTTGTACTTAATGAAAGACTGGGAAAGTAAGGGGGGCTGTGAAGGACCAAAAGGATGTTGTTTTAGATGTAACAGAAGCGGGACAATTATCAATGATGAAAACATGATTGCCAAAAGAAATTGAGGATATGCATCAAATTGGGAAATATTCCATTAGAAGTCAATAAGTTTGGCAGAAAAATATGTTTTTGTAAGCAAGAACCCACATGATTAAAAAATATTCTCTGATGTGAAATTTTGAAAACATGGAAAGTCATCTAGTCTCTGCTACAAATAATCACTCAAACCAGTGTGAATATAAGTTTGAATTAAACAGTCAGTCATACATGTCTGAGAGCCAGAGATTTGAAAATGAAGGAAGAAAATCTCATTGTGATCAGTTTGAGAGATCCTTTAGTGAAGGCTCATTATTTTTCCACCAAGAAACATTTTCTCCCTATTCCAGTATCTGTAGTGTCAATAATAATGAGACAGTCTTTATCCAGCTGCTGCCATTCAGTGGATATCATAGTGCAGATAATGTGGAACAACCTTCCATGTATAATCCCATGAGTGAGGCCTTAAGCGAGAGCCCCAGTTTCAATAATTACAACAGTGTTTATGATGGAGCCAGAATCTACCCATGCCTTGAACCTGGGAATCACTTTGACCAAGACTCAGGCCTCATGAATCATCAGAGAACTCAGTATTCAGAGAACAATAGGGATGAATGTAGAAATGTCTTTTATCAAAGTTCAAATCTTATTACAGATAGGAATATACATATTGAAGAGAATAATTACAAATTTAGTGAATGTGGTCAAGTTTCTAACCAGTCATCAGAACTTACTCAACATCTGAGTGTTCATGCTAAGGAGAAATATTGCAAGTGGAATAAATGTGGGAAAGTCTTTCCTCAATTATCAAATCTAAATAGACACAGGAAAATCTACACCAGAGGGAAACCTAACCAATATGCAGAATGTGGCAAAACCTTCAGCAAGCCCTCAAACCTTACTCGACATCTCACAATTTATACTTCAGAGAACACTCACAAATGTACAGAATGTGGCAAAGCCTTTAATCAGAGCTCACACCTTAATCGACATAGGCGAATCCATACTGGGGAGAAACCATACAAGTGTAAAGAATGTGGCAAAGCTTTTATCAGTTGCTCCAAACTTACTCAGCATCAGAGAAGTCATACTGGGGAGAAGCCTCACACATGCAGAGAATGTGGGAAAGCCTTTAATAGCTGCTCATATCTCACTGTGCATCAGCGAATTCATACTGGGGAGAAGCCTTATAAATGTACAGAATGTAACAAAGCCTTTAATCATCACTCAAACCTTACCCGTCATCAGAGAATTCATACTGCGAAGAAACCATACAAATGTATGGAATGTGGCAAAGCCTTTACCAGGCGTTCACATGTTACTCAACATCAGCTAATTCATACAGGAGAGAAGCCTTATAAATGTACAGAATGTGGCAAAGCCTTTAATCAAAACTCAACACTTATTCAACATCAGCGAATTCATACAGGAGAGAAGCCTTATAAATGTACAGAATGTGGCAAAGCCTTTAATCAAAACTCAACACTTATTCAACATCAGCGAATTCATACAGGAGAGAAGCCTTATAAATGTACAGAATGTGGCAAAGCCTTTAGTCAAAGCTCAACACTTACTCAGCATCAGCGAATTCACACTGGAGAGAAGACTTATAAATGTACAGAATGTGGCAAAGCCTTTAATCAGAGTTCAAACCTCAGTCGACATAGGCGAATTCATACTGGGGAGAAACCATACAAATGTAAAGAATGAGGCAAAGCTTTTAATTGCCACTCAAATCTTACTTGCCATAAAATAATTCATACTGCCAAGTAGTCTTACAAATATAAATAATATGATAAAGCCTTGAAGTGAGCTGTCACCTCACTTAGCATCAGACAGCGTGTGCTGGAGAGAGACCCTACAAATGTAATAAGTGATGAAAGAGGTTTGTACTAAGCATACACATCAGAAAATGCCAGAGAGTTCATACTGGGAAGAACACTTAATGCTGTAAAAAATGTACAAAGTAAATTTTAAAACTCAGGTCTAAGTAAATATCAGAGTATTCATCAAAGATAGCATTCAGTCAATAACCCTTTTCTGGTATTACTTTAAATCAGGATATTATAGAAAATAATCCAAAGTTAAAACACTTACAAAAATTATTTGTTACTTGGACCATAGGATCAAGGCGAGAGATGTTGGACAATATAATTATTACCATTGTATCCTTATTCATATTGACAGTATGTGAAAATGAAATTTAATATAACTCAACTTTCAAATTACTACATGCCATACCTTTGTTTCTAGTGTGTATGTGAACTAATATGCTTTTTAAAAACTAATATTCTTGATCTTTGCTGCCTCAAAGTTCAACAAAACCCTTCTATATTAGGTGGAAATAATTGTTATCTACTTTTTTATGTACTATTAAGGATCTTGTAATGTGAGATGTACAGTGGAAGTCTAAATGAAGGTGATGATTGTCATTGTTTAAAACATCCCTCTATGTCACCATTAGGTAAGTGTTCAGAGAATAATTCTTTGTATTAAAGTAAGACAGAGAGTCAAAATTTTAATAGTTGTGCCAATGGTTTTTTAATGGGTATAAAGATGGCAGTTCACTGAAATCCTGATGTATTTTTATAACAGCAATAACTAGAAGTCATGAATTTTAGTTGACATGGTAGCAATCAGGAAATCGTCACAGATACCCAAGAAAAATATATGTAACCTTTCCCTGAAAGGTCATGTAATTAATGTACATCCTTGTTTACTAAATAGTTGCTCTTTGTGTTTTGTAAACCATAAATATCACATTTCTCTGACCATTGTATCAGAAGAACATTGTATCAGAATGTTTCCAAATGCTTGTAATCTGTATTTTGATCAAAGATTATAGAGTAAACTTTGGAAAGTTTTATTTAGATTATGTGTAAACTTATATGTTAATTAATAAAAGTGAACGGCTTTTCATATATTAAACTTGATGTATATTTGAAGAAGTGTTCTCATCAGTAACATGCTTCCAGGTGGTTCAGTGGTAAAGAACTTGCCTGCCAGCGCGGGCTCCAGGGCACACACCTGCGTAGTTGCGACTCCCGGGCTCCAGAGCACAGGCTCAGTACTTGTGGGCATGGGCTTAGTTGCTCCGCGGCCCGTGGTGGGCATGGAACCCGTGTCCCCTGCATTGGCCCGTGTCCCCTCTTTTCCTCCTGCCCTAGGTCGTTTTCTCCTCAAGGTCATGGGGAAGGATCATCTCAGCATCGTGAGATAACACCTTCCAAGGTGTCAGCACAGCGTCTTCGCCTGCTCGCAACACGCCCACAGGCAGAAGGAGCTTGAAAAGCTAAGAAGGCCTACCTCTCCTGCCCTTCGTCTCAGGAGAGACTCAGGACGATCAAGCTCCTCCTGAAGACGCACGTCAAGTTCTTTGCTGTCCACAAGTGTTCTCTCCCCGGATTCTGCCAACACGGGACAGGTGAGCGGCACTGACGTCCCCCTGCCGACCCCAGAACAGCAGACCCTGCCGCCCCTCCCGGCCTGAAGCTGGCTCTGAGCTCTCACAGACACACGCGGAGCCCGGGTGTTCAGCCCGGGCCTCACCTGGAGCAGGAAGACAAGTGGAGCTGATGCTCCTCCAGGACCAGGGGCCGGAGTTTGCAAAAAGGCTCCTCCTGGGACCCCAGATGAGAACCGCTTGCCTAAAGATTTTCTCTGCAGCTTTAAAGTGGATACAAACCCTCCCCAGTCTAAGAAGTTATGAATTAGCAGGTTTGAGGGGAACCCATGAAATGACACGTTGAACAAGCCCCTGGTGGGTGCTGACGCTGCTCCTGTAACACCTGTCTTCCGTGGCACTGAGCTGGAGCCACCCACACAGCACACCTGGGAGCCCTGAGCCGGTGAGGGCACCGGGCTGGAACCTCTGAAAACACTGGCTCCGGCTGCCTGATGCCCCGGGGAGGGGGTTCCTCCTGGGGGTGGCCCTCCGTGGCTTCGAGCTTGGGGAAGAGGAGGTGGGAGGCAAGTGGTGCACAAAGTCACATGATGCCCTTGCGGGAGGTAGAGGAGGGTACGGTGAGGCTTGCTCTCGGAGATCTTCCCAAAGTTACCAGGAGTCCTTGGGTCCTGTCTCCTCCTCCCCCTCCCTGGGGCCACGTGCTTTCCTTCTTAGTAGCTCAGTCTGTCCCACTCTTTTGCAACCCTGTGGACTATAGCTCTCCAGGCTCCTCTGCCCTTGGGATTTCCCAGGCACGAATACTGGAGTGGGTTGCCATTCCCTTCTCCAGGGGATCTTCCTGACCCAGGGATCGAACCTGCATCTCCTGGGTCTCCTACATGGCAGCTGGATTTTTTTACCACTGAGCTACCTGGGAAGACCCCTGGGCCCACATTCATTCACAAAATGATTAGCGTTGTGACTATTTACTGGCAAGTGAGAGGGCCTCCATCTTCAGAGACCAGGGACAGGAAGGTATTTACATCACAGCTTTCTTTGAAAATGAACCAAAGGCAGTCATGGAGGATTAAAATGTGTGTTGGGGAAGGGACCAAAGCCTTTGGAAATGATGCCATAAATGTGTATTTGATGATACACAAAGGAAGTAGTGATTAAGTAAAAGGCACATTTAACTGAATTAGCAGATGAGAATTTTTTTTGGTGTTGCTGCCCTATTGTATGTTTGTTTCTACATTTTAAAAATTGTATGAGGGATTTCCCTGGTGGGCCAATGGTTAAGAATCTGCCTTGTAGTGCAGAGGAGGCAGGTTTGATCCCTGGTCAGGGAACTAGGATCCCACATGCCACAGGACAACTGAGCTAATGCTCCCACAACTAGAACCTGATTCAGTCAAATAAATAAATATTTTTTAAAGGATTATGTGGCTATAGTTTGTTCTTTCCCTACTCTTTACCTGATATTTTATCACATCTATAAAGTGCATTAATTGAGGTAAAAATAAAACAGGGGAAACATACCCATTTTCTAAATGTTATTTGAGAGCATTAAATCTTTTTAAATATCCTATGAAGTGTGCATGCACCAATATCAATGTATTTTTAAAGTTTAAAGATTTTTTCAGAGAAGGTTTAGTTTCACAGCAAAATTCAGAAAAAGGTACAGAAATTTTCATATGCTTATTCCCACATATGTATAACCTCCTTCTTTATCATCATCTTCCACCATAGGGGTACCTATGTTACCTCTGATGAATCTGTAGTGACATCCTAAGTATTTAAGGTCCATAGTTTACCTTATAGTTCACTTTCAGGGTTGTACAGTTTGTGACATTGGAGAAACATATAATGTATCGATTATTAAAGTTTTCCATTTATTTTTGTTTAGTTTTTTTTTTTTTTTAAGGTAACTTCATACTGTTCTCTACATTGGCTGTACCAGTTTACATTCTTTCTAACAGTGATGTTCCCACCAAGGAGGCTTCTCTTTTCTCCAGACCCTTTTTAGCACTTATTATTTGTAGGCTTCTTTGATGGGCATTCTGTTGTAAGGTGATATTTCATTGCAGTTTTGATTTGCATTTCTCTAATGGTTAGTGATGTTGAGCATCTTTTCATGTGCCTCTTGGCCATCTGTATGTCTTCTTTGAAGAAATGTCTGTTTAGATCTTCTGCCCATTTTTTGATTGGGTTGTTTGTTTTTGGATATTCAGTTACATGAACTATTTGTAAATTTTGGAGACTAATTCCTTGTCAGTCACATCCTTCACAAATATTTTCTCCCATTCTGTGCGCTTTTTTGTTTTATTTGTGGTTTCCTTTGATGTGCAAAAGCTTTTGAGTTAAATTAGATCTGATTTGTTTGCTTTTGCTTTTATTTCCATTACTATAGTAGATGGATCAAAAAAGATGTTATTGAGATTTATGTCAAATAGTGTTCTGCCTATGTGTTTCTCTAGGAGTTTTATAGTGTTCAGACTTAATATGAAAACCAAAGACCCTTCTCAATGTACTTTTCAATACTTCCAAGTTCAATGGTACATGGAGTTCAAGGGACTGAAATATTTCTTGAGACATCTGGTACCCACGTTATTGACTATTCTTTCAGAATTCAAATTCTTTGAATTAAAAAATTGACTGGTAAAAAAAAATAAAAGTTTCCCACAAATAGTTTTCACTGTCCAGAAAATCCTCTAGACACAGAATATTCATAGCCCCACCTCTGCCAATCCTTGGATAACACTGAAATTTTTAAAACTAATTCTTACTAGAGTACACTTGCTTTACAAAGTTTGGTTAGTTTCTACTGCACAGCAAAATGAACCAGTCATACATATATTTGGGGCTTCTTTCTGACCGAGGTCACCACAGAGCATTGAGTAGACTTCCCTGTGCTGTAGAGTACATTCTCATCAGTTATCTATTTTATACATAGCATCAATAGTGTATGCATGTCAATCCCAATCTCGCAATTCATTCCCCTCACGCCCTTTCCCCCTTGGCGTCCATACATTTCTTCTCTATGTCTTTGTCTCTGCTTCTAGTTTGAAAATAGGATCATCTATACCTTTTTCTAGATTCCACATATATGTGTTGATATATGATATTTTTCTTTTCTTTTTTACTTAAGCGCAACATTCAAAAAACTAAGATCATGACACACACTCCCATCACTTCACAGCAATAGATGGGGAAAAAGAGGAAACAGTGATGTAAGACAAATGTAGAGACAAAGAGAGGGAGCTGGGCAGTCAGGCAGAGAAAGATTTATTATAGGAAGAGAGAAAGTGGCTGGCTTTAGAGAGAAGCCAGTGCTCTCCCTTTACAGCCAACCCTTCTTATACCTTATTGAGAGGAAATTGTGCCCCGAAGGGAGGGGCCTTAGTGTATCTTTAGCCCACAGCTGGGGTCTTGTTATCAGGGAGCTGAAGAGGTCTCATGGTTGGGGGGCGGGGGTCACGTAGTCTTGAGAAACTGGCACCAGCAGGGGGAAACAGGATATCACCTTAAGGAAAAAACAGGATGCCACCAGGGCAATTTGGTCACTGTGACTTCATCCACTGTTTGCCAGGTCACCACAACAGGCCATTTTTAAACTCTACACTATGAGCCCCTTATAAACACTAACAAGAGACAGACTTTACTTTCCTGGGCTCCAAAACCACTGTGGATGGTGACTGCAGCCACCAAATTAAAAGATGCTCGCTCCATGGAAGAAAAGCTATGGCAAACCTAGACAGCATATTAAAAAGCAGACGTTACTTTGCCAACAAAGGTCTATCTAGTCAAAGCTATGGTTTTTCGCATAGTCAGGTATGGATGTGAGAGTTGGACCATAAAGAAGGCTGAGCACTGAAGAACTGATGCTTTCAAATTGTGGTGCTTGAGAGGACTCTTAACAGTCCCTTGGACTGCAAGGAGATCAAACCAGTCAATCCTAAAGGAAATCAACCCTGAATATTCATTGGAAGAACTGATGCTGAAGCTAAAGCTCCAATACTCTGGCCACTTGATATTTAAATTGACTGACTGCAAAAGGAGAAGGGGGGTGGCAGAGGATGACATGGTTAGATATCATCACCAATTCAACAGACATGAATTTAAGCAAACTGCTGGGGATAGTAAAGGACAGGGGAGCCTGGTGTGCTGCAGTCCATGGGATCTCAAAGAATCGGACACAACTTAGTGGACAAACAACATAAGATTAAGTGATTATTTCATCTTTATCCAAGAAAAGGAGAGCCTGGGTACTCTGCAACCATGACTCATGAGAATGTAGGGGCTTACAGTTGGGAAGCATGCAGTAATGGGTGCAGCAGAGGTCACCAGCCACCAGCTGGGATTGTTAAAAAGAGCCAAACAAATTTAAAAGATGGAGGAGACACTGTACAAAGACACAAAGGTGCTCACCAGGACAGGGATGCTGTGGGTGGCTCTAGGTTTGGGGGAGGATCTTGAAGAGATGCTGGTCCTATGAATGTATTGCACCCTTTGCTTGTGGCTGTCCAAGATGAAAACCATGGAGACACTAGACCAGATTGTGAGCCCCGGACATGAAACAGCAGGAAGTAAAAACCACCCTACATTCAGTTGACTTTGATTCTATTATGAATCAAACCATACCACAATCCCAAATCTTTCTTTGTGATGTTTCTGTTACTCCAATGATCTTTCACATACCTAGTAAATCGAATATTTATCAGCATGTGCACAACCCAGCAGAGGAAAATAGTGGATCCAATGTACGTGGGAGCTTTCATTTTAAGCTGTCCCCATCTGGAGTTCCTGGGACTGATGGTGATGTCCTGGCAGACCCTCAAGAGGCAGATGCTACCAATGGACACTCCCCTGGCCACTCTGTGGATATAGTAAACAATTTTGCATTCAGTATCACTGAGAAAATATTTCCACCCAAACACTTCCATTGTCCTTGGGGTTCCTGTAGAGAGCATGACCAAGGAGTTGGTTATAAGCAGATACTCAATGATCAGCTCTGTGGATCTTAGCCTGCACCCAGTGAAGTGAAGGAAGAGATGATGGTAAAGAAGAGAGAAATTTCCCAGGATTCCAAATATATTCTGGGATAAGAAGATCAATTCTATTACAAAATCTCTGGTGGCCATCCTTCCAGTTCTCTGTGAAGGATATTTGCCTTCTGAGCTAGAGTTTCCTGCACAGAAAAATGGGCCACATGCATTACACCAAGTGAAATTTAATCTTGTCTACTTATTATTCATTTCCATAGAGATATATTACCTTCTTGTTTTTATTTTACTAAGAGGCTTCCAAGATTTTAATATACAAATTTAAAAGAGCTCTTATATATATCATATGATATCACTTATATGTGGAATCTAAAACAAAATTGTACAAATGAACCTATATATGAAATAAAAATTGAATCACAGATGTAGAAAACATAGTTACTGAGGGGGAAGTGGGGAAGGGATAAATTGGAAACTTGGGATAGATATATAGTGAAAGTGTTAGTTGTCAGTCATGTCTGACTCTTTGTGACCCCATGGACTATAGCCCGCCAGGCTCCTCTGTCCATGAAATTCTCCAGGCAAGAATACTGGAGTGAGTAGACATTTCCTTCTCCAGGGGATCATCCCGACCCATTCTTTACCATCTGAGCCACCAGGAAAGCCCCATATACACACTGCTAGATGTAAAATAGACAACTGATAAGGACCTCTTGCACAGCACAGGAGACTCTACTCAGTACTCTGTAATGATCTATATGGGAAAGAATCTAAGAGAGAGTGGATATATGTATATGTATACCGACTCCCTTTGCTGTACTGCAGAAACTAATGCAACATTATGAATCAACCATGCTGTGTGGAGTCTTGCCCCAAGGCCACAAACATGGAGCCCAGAAACAAGGTCATCTCTGGAACTGTCTGAGCCCCTTTGTTGTTGTTCAGTCGCTCAGCTGTGTCTGACTCTTTGCAACTCCATGGACTGCAGCACTCCAGGTTTCCCTGTCCTTCAGTACCTCCTAGAGTTTGCTCAACTCATATCCAGTGAGTTGGTGATGCCATCCAACCATCTCATTCACTGTCACCCCCTTCTCCTCCTGCCTTCAATCTTTTCCAGCATCAGGGTCTTTTCCAGTGAATTGGCTCTTCACTTCAGGTGGCCAAAGTATTGGAGTTTCAGCTTCAGCATCAGTCCTTCCAATGAATATTCAGGATCGACTTCCTTTAGGCTTGACTGGTTTGATCTCCTTGCTGTCAAGGGACTCTTGAGAGTCTTCTCTATCACCATAGGTCGAAGGCATCAATTCTTCGGCACTTGGCCTTCTTTATGGTCTAACCTCACATCCATACGTGACTATTGGAAAAACCCCTTTGTAACCATTGCCAAAAGCTCTACCCCCACCTCCTGCCATCACCACCAGCAGACTTCCTAACCTCAAATTAGACAAAAATGCCCATCCTGGTAGTCACCCTATAGTGCCCTACCCAATAACCTAATGCTAGCCTTCCAGCAGGAATCTTCTTTGTCTTGAGGCTATAAAAATCAGTTACTAACCCACGAAAAGCACAGGCTCTCTCCAGCCAGCTGCATTTGTAGCACTTTCATTATCTCTGCTCCCTGTTCTTAATAAGTGTGCTCCCTTCTGAAATACTCTGTGTCTGGAAATTCTTTTCCAACCCATGCTCAAACTGCCCCCACAAACTCAACTAAAAAAATTAACGTAAAATGAATAAAAACAGAAAAGAAAAAAAGAAAAAAGAGCTCTTATAAATGAATGAATCAGTGCTATGAAGGTCTAGATAGCATATTAAAGTGGAGACATCACTTTGCTGACAAAGGTCTGTATAGTCAAAGCTACGGTTTTTCCAGTAATCATGTATGGATGTGAGAGTTGGACCATAAAGAAGGCTGAGTGTCAAAGAATCGATGCCTTCAAACTGTGGTGCTGGAGGACTCGTAAGGGTCCCTTGGGCAGCAAGGAGATCAAATCAGTCAATCCTAAAGGAAATCAACCCTGAATATTCATTGGAAGGATTAATGCTGAAGCTGAAGCTCCAATATTTTGGCCACCTAAGGTGATGAGCTAACTAACTGGAAAAGAACCTGATGTTGGGAAAGATTGAGGGCAAGAGGAGAAGGAGGTGACAGAGGATGAGATGGTTGGATGGCATCACTGACTCAATGAACATGAGTCTGAGCAAACTCAGGGAGATGGTAAAGGATGGGGAAGCCTGGCATGACTTAGCTACTAAACCAGTATAGGCAAGAAAGAACTTAAACCTGACTTGGCTCGTAACAAATCTAGCACATTTAATCACTGTGATATCTGAGAAATCCAGGTAGCTTTGTTCTCCGCATAGTTTAAATAGATATTGAGCTCTTTTGGTAATGTGTCATTATATTTTGGGCTTCCCTGGTGGCTCAGTGGTAAGGAAACTGCCTGCCAATGCAGGAGATATGGGTTCAATTCCTAGGTCAGGAAGATCCCCTGGAGAAAGAAACGGCAACCTATTCCAGTATTCTTGCCTGGGAAATCCCAATGACAGAGGAAGCTGGTGGGCTATAGTCCATGGGGTCACAAAGAGTTGGACACGACTTACAACTAAACAACAGCAACAGTTGATAGTAGAATATTTTTAGATGAGTGAAAGTATCATGGTATACTTGAGACTGGGGCTATCTGAAACTCATTACTATAAATGCACACTTTTCTTATGTGCTGATTTCTTTTCTTCAATAGGGAAAACAGTCTCATCAATTTAACAGACCTAAGACATTTTCTACTACTACTACTAAGTCGCTTCAGTCGTGTCCGACTCTGTGCGACCCCATAGACGGCAGCCCACTAGGCTCCCCCGTCCCTGGGATTCTCCGGGCAAGAACACTGGAGTGGGTTGCCATTTTCTTCTCCAGTAAGATATTTTCAGGAGGTAATAATTACTGTCATTTTCAGGAGGTAACAATCACTGTCTCCATTAAGCACTTCATATACTCAGAGATAAAGCAGTTTTATACCAGGAACTGTCATTTGGGTTCACCATTTCTGCACAGGACTAAGTGACCTGTGGATTCATCTTACTCATTACTAGAAGTAGAAGTTGTCATAGGCACACACACCTGCAATAACCCTGACAATTTAATCTATGATTTCAGAAACGAGGCTGAACTTCAGACTGAGTTCAAAACTACAGTTCTTAAGGACTCCCCTGGTGGCACAGTGGATAAGAATCCAGCTCCCAGTGCGGGGGACACAGGTTCAATCCTTGGCCCGTCTGGGAAGATTCCACATGTCCTCGAGCAACTAAGCCTGTGTGCTGGCACTTTTGAGCCTTCTCTCTAGAGTGGCACACCACAACTACTGAGCCCACATGCCGCAAATACTGAAGACTGAGCGACTAAACTGAACTGAACTGAACTGAACTGAGTGCCTAGAATCTGTGCTCTGCAGCAAGAGAAGCCACTGCAATGAGAAGCCTGGGTACCACAACAAGGAGTGACCCCTGCTCACCCCGACTAAAAGCCCATGCACCAATGAAGACTCAGTGCAACCAAAAATAAACAAACAAAAAAAAAAAAACCCACTGTGTATATGTACCACAGCTTTCATCTGCTGATGGACAGCTAGGTTGCTTCCATGTCCTGGCTATTATAAACAGTGCTGCGATGAACATTGGGGTACATGTGTCTCTTTCAATTCTGGTTTCCTCAGTGTGTATGCCCAGCAGTAGGATTGCTGGGTCATAAGGCAGTTCTATTTCTAGTTTTTTAAGGAATCTCCACACTCTTCTCCATAGTGGCTGTACTAGTTTGCATTCCCACCAACAGTGTAAGAGGGTTCCCTTTTCTCCACAGCCTCTCCAGCATTTATTGCTTGTAGACTTTTGGATCGCAGCCATTCTGACTGGCGTGAAATGGTATGTCATTGTGGTTTTGATTTGCATCTCTCCAATAATGATACACAATGGAGTATTACTCGGCCATTAAAAAGAATACATTTGAATCAGTTCTAATGAGGTGGATGAAACTGGAGCCTATTATACAGAGTGAAGTAAGCCAGAAAGAAAAACACCAATACAGTATACTAACACATATATATGGAATTTAGAAAGATGGTAATGATAACCCTGTATGCGAGACAGCAAAAGAGACACATGTATAGAACAGTCTTTTGGACTCTGTGGGAGAGGGAGTAGATGGGATGACTTGGGAGAATGGCATTAAAACATGGATAATATCATATATGAAACGAATTGCCAGTCCAGGTTCGATGCATGATACTGGATGCTTGGGGCTGGAGCACTGGGATGCCCCCAGAGGGATGGTACGGGGGAGGGGGAGAAAGGAGGGGGGTTCAGGATGGGGAACACGTGTATACCTGTGGTAGATTCATGTTGATGTATGGCAAAACCAATACAATATTGTAAAGTAATTAGCCTCCAATTAAAATAAATAAATTTATATTTTAGAAAAAGAAAAAAACCCTATGGTTCTTAAGAAAATTAAAAGTCAAGCTGCATTATCACTCACATTCAATGCCAAGAATCAAAGTCATTATGGATTACACTAAATTATACACTTTAAATTCAGAGCGGTCATGGATTGCTGTTGGATCTCTAGTTCTGGCCTCTCTTTACTGGTTCAGCTCAAGAGTCAGAATCCTTTCTGTGTGGCTTTGGCATTGGACTAGATTTGAACCCTGAAGAATTTCTTTTTTATCTGAAATAACCACTTATCCCAGTTCCTGATACTCCTTGTCTGCAGACTCTTCCTCTCAGATTGAAATAGAAAATGGGTATCTGAGTCCTTTCTGTTGCCAGGACACTGCGGGAGGAGGTGTGCTGGTTTGAAAATCAGCACCTGTGTTAGACGAAGGCAGTCACACCCCTAGATATGGATTTGTGATTCCATGACCTCCTCTTCCCTCAGAGTTGCGATTATCTTTTCACTTTTGGCTGCAGTGAGAAGGTAGGTTCTTGGAACAAGAGGATACTTGTGTAAAACTTTTAATTAACTTTCTAAAAACTGTTAATTACCCTCCCCCCAAAAAAATTACAATCAACTTGTCATTCCCAAAGAGACCACTGCAGTGCTCTGAGAGGCTTTTTCTTTTATACGATCTGGGGAGGCAGACAGGTTCTCATATGGAATGAGCAGGAAATGCTGAATTGACAGCTGAGAGCCTGGCAGTGAAACTCGTATTGTGCTGACTTCTCTGTTCCTCTGAGAAAATCTTCTACCCAACAGTGAATTCTTTCCTGACCCCTGAACTTCAGCATCACTTAAGTATGATCAGAGAAATAGAACCAAACTACCTGAGGATTTCTAAGCCCTATAATTAAAAGGAAGACCATGATGACAGCAATTTTTATATTAAAAATTATTGTATATATTTGTGCAACTCAATGCCAACTAATTTGGAAGTCTAGGTGGTGATAAAGATGTTTTCCACTAAAATATGTTTTACCAATATGGACCCATTCCCAAGTAGTTACAGAAAGCCTAGATAGAAAAATGTCCACAGAAAGATGGAAATTTATAAATTTCTCCCCCTAAAAGTACCCCCAATAGTAAGTTAGCAGGTGCGTTCTTATTTAGTCTCTCAGTCATGTCCGACTCTTTGCAACCCCATGGACTGCAGCACACCAGCCTTCCTTGTCTTTCACTATCACTCAGAGTTTGCTCAAACTCGTGTCCATTGAATCAGTGATGTCATCCAACCATCTCATCCTCTGTCATCCCCTTCTCCTTCTGACTTCAATCTTGCCAGCATCAGGGTCTTTTCCAATGAGTAGGCTCTTTGCATCAAGTAGCCAAAGTATTGGAGCTTCAGCTTCAACATCAGTTCTTCCAATGAATATTCAGGGTTGATTTCCTTTAGGACTGATTGATCTCCTTGCAGTCCAAGACTCTCAAGAGTCTTCTCTAGCACCACAGTTTGAAAGCATCAATTCCTTGGCGCTCAGCCTTCTTTATGGTCCAACTCTCACATCTGTATATGACTCCTGGAAAAACCATAGCTTTGACTATACAGACCTTTGTCAGCAAAGTGATGCCTCCACTTTTTAATACGCTATGTTTGTTTTGATTGTGTGGATCACAACAAACTGTGGAAAATTCTTAAAGAGATGGGAATACCAGACCATCTTACCTGCCTCCTGAGAAATCTATATGCAGGTCAAGAAGCAACAGTTAGAACTGGATATGGAAAAATGGACTGGTTCCAAATTGGGAAAGGAGGATGTCAAGGCTGTATATTGCCACCCTGTTTATCTAACTTATATGCAGAATGCAGAGCTGGATGAAGCACAAGCTGGAATCATGATTGCCGGGAGAAATAACAATAACCTCAGATACGTAGATGACACCACCCTTATGGCAGAAAGTGAAGAGGAACTGAAGAGACTCTAGATTAAAGTGAAAGAGGAAGGTGAAATAGCTGGCTTAAAACTCAACATTCAAAAAACTAAGACTGTGGCATCCAGTACCATCACTTCATGGCAAATAGATGGGGAAGCAATGGAAACAGTGACAGACTTTATTTTCTTGGGCTCCAAAATCACTGCAGACTGTGACTGCAGCCATGAAATTAAAAGACACTTGCTCCTTCGAAGAAAAGCTATGACCAATCTAAACAGCATATTAAAAAGCAGAGACATTACTTTGCTGATAAACATCTGTCTAGTCAAAGATATGGTTTTTCCAGTAGTCATATACAAATGTGAGAGTTGGACCATAAAGTTTAGTGCCAAAGAATTGATGCTTTTGAACTGTGGTGTTGGAGAAGACTCTTGTGAGTCCCTTGGACTGCAAGGAGATCCAACCAGTCTATCCTAAAGGAGATCAGTCCTGGGTGTTCATTGGAAGGACTGATGTTGAAACTGAAACTCCAATACTTTGGCCACCTGATATAAGGAACTGACTCACTGGAAAAGAACCTGATGCTGGGAAAGATTGAAGGTGAGAGGAGAAGGGGATGACAGAGGATGAGATGGTGGATGGCATCACCGACTTGATGGAGATGAGTTTGAGCAAACTCTGGGAGTTGATGATGGACAGGGAATCCTGTATGCTGCAGTACATGGGGTTACAGTCAGACACAACTGAGCAACTGAACTGAACTGTCATAGCTTTTCTTCCAAGGAGCAATCATCTTTTCATTTCATGGCTGCAGTAACAATCTGCAGTGATTTTGGAGCCCCCAAAAGTAAGTCTGTCACTGTTTCCATTTTTCCCAGATCTAAGTCTGTTGTTGCTGCTGCTGCTTCTGCTAAGTCACTTCAGTCGTGTCCAACTCTGTGCGACCCCATAGACGGAAGCCTACCAGGCTCCGCTGTCCGTGGGATTCTCCAGGCAAGAATCCTTGGAGTGGGTTGCCATTTCCTTCTCCAATGCATGAAAGTGAAAAGTGAAAGGGAAGTCGCTCAGTCATGTCCGACTCTTAGGCTCCTCCATCCATGGGATTTTCCAGGCAAGAATACTGGAGTGGGGTGCCATTGCCTTCTCCAGATCTAAGTCTGGGAAAGTATAATAACCTCTGTCTAGTGGTGTTAGTGTTCTATGCTGCCCAGAAACTCTTCTAACTCAGGAGGACAGAATTTTATTTTCTGGATTTTCAGAAGCCTGCTGTATTTGCCACATTCTCATATCTGTCATTTGTTCATCAGAACACCACCTCCCCCAACCCCACTAGCAGCCTAAGACTTTGGAGGGATCAAAGAGAGCTTCCATGCAGTTTCCTCCATGCATTTCCAGAGAGCTCTCCTGTGTGCTCTCAATGAGTTGTGTGGTCCTCACTAAGAAAAACAGCGTTACACACAGCATCTTGGGCTTTCTTGGTGCCTCAATGGGTCAAAAATCCTTGTACCAATGCAGGAGACACAGGTTCGATCCCTGATCCAGGAAGATCCCACATGCTTTGGAGCAACTAAACCCCTGAACCATAACTATTGATTCTGTGCTCTAGGGCCCAGGAGCCACAACTGCTAAGCCCAGGAGCTGCAACGACTGAAGCCTGTGTGCCCTACAGCCTGTGCTCCGCAAGAAGAGAGGCCACCACAATGAGAATCCCACACACTTCAAGGAAGAGTAGCTCCCCTCTTCGCAGCTAGAGAGTAGCCCCTGCTCACCACAACTACAGAAAAGCCTGCACAGCAATGAAGGCCCAGCACAGCCAAAAATAAAGAAATATTTTTTTTTAAAGGATGTTTTTGCACATCTTGGTCAGTTATAACTGCCTGAATGAAACCTCTAGAACTTGATGCTGTTCCCCTTTTATCTCAATTAAGGGATCAGAAAGCTTCATTCAAATCTCCTAAGTGGCATCAGTTTCTTCATTTAAAATTAATTTCTAAATGCATGAGAAAATTCAAAAGCACTCATAAAATCCTATCACGTCCTGCATGGATGACACATGTGAGAACACCGAGAACTCTGTAGTCATAACACAGACAAGGAAAGCTCATGAGTGTGACTCATGTAGCAAAAATACCTACAAGGAAAATACAAAAACTGGAGATAACTCAACAATAAAACACATAGATTTTTCTCCTAAATTTAGAGTCTCAGTTTGTGCCACAAGATAGCAGGTACCCTCTCTCCACACGAAGAATTCTTCATCCTGTGTATTTTCTACCTACTTCAGATTATAGCCTCAATCTATTGAATTCTTTTTCTTTTTCAAAACTAATTTTATTTATTTATCTTTGGCTGCGCGGGGCTCAGAGAAGGCAATGGCACCCCACTCCAGTACTCTTGCCTGGAAAATCCCATGGACGGAGGAGCCTGGTGGGCTGCAGTCCATGGGGTCGCGAAGAGTCAGACATGACTGAGCGACTTCCCTTTCACTTTTCACTTTCATGCATTGGAGAAGGAAATGGCAACCCACTCCAGTGTTCTTGCCTGGAGAATCCCACGGATGGGGAGCCTGGTGGGCTTCCGTCTATGGGGTCGCACAGAGTCGGACACAACTGAAGCGCCTTAGCAGCAGCAGTGCTGGGTGTGCATTGCTGTGTGGTCTTTTCTCTAGCTGCAGTGAGGTGGGGCTACTCTCTAGTTGCAGCTGAGGGCTTCTCATTGCAGTGGCATCTCTTGTTGAGGAGCGCGGGTTCCAGGTGTGTGGGCTTCAGTAGTTGTGCACGAGGGTTCAGGAGTTGTGGCTTGTGGGCTCTGGCCACAGGTTCTATAGCTGTGGCCACGGGCTTAGTTACTCTGCAGCATGCACTGGTTCCAAATGGGAAAAGGAGTACGTCAAGGCTATATATTGTCAGCCTGCTTATTTAACTTACATGCAGAGTACATCATGAGAAGCACTTGGCTGGATGAAGCACAAGCTGGAATAAAGATTGCTGGGAGAAATATCAATAACTTCAGATACACAGATAACACCACCCTTATGGCAGAAAATGAAGAACTAAAGAGCCTCCTGATGAAAGTGAAAGAGGAGAGTGAAAAAGTTGGCTTAAAGCTCAACATTCAGAAAACGAAGATCATGGCATCCAGTCCTATCACTTCATGGCAAATAGATGGGGAAACAGTGGAAACAGTGGCTGATTTTATTTTGGGGGCTCCAAAATCACTGCAGATGGTGATTGCAGCCATGAAATTAAAAGGCGCTTACTCCTTGGAAGGAAAGTTATGACCAACCTAGACAACATATTAAAAAGCAGAGACATTACTTTGTCAACAAAGGTCTGTCTAGTCAAGGCTATGGTTTTTTCAGTGGTCATGTATGGATGTGAGAGTTGGACTGTGAAGAAGGCTGAGCGCCAAAGAATTGATGCTTTTGAACTGTGGTGTTGGAGAAGACTCTTGAGAGTCCCTTGGACTGCAAGGAGATCCAACCAGTCCATCCTAAAGGAGATCAGTCCTGGGTGTTCATTGGAAGGACTGATGTTGAAACTGAAACTCCAATACTTTGGCCGCTTGATGCAAAGAGCTGACTCATTTGAAAAGACTCTGATGCTGGGAGGGACTGGGGGCAGGAGGAGAAGGGGACAACAGAGGATGAGATGGCTGGATAGCATCACCGACCCAATGGATAAGAGTTTGAGTGAGCTCCAGGAATTGGTGATGGACAGGGAGGCCTTGCGTGCTGCAGTTCATGGGGTCGCAAAGAGTTGGACATGACTGAGCGCCTGAACAGAACTGATGAGGGATCTTCCCAGATCAGGGATCGAACCTGTGTCTTCTGCCTTGTTTTTGTTGTTCAGTCGCTCAGTCATGTCTGACTCTCTGCCTTAGTAGGCAGATTCTTTACCACTGAGCCACCAGGGAAGCGCCTGAAGTATTTTTCTTTTAATTACAGATACTCTATCATGCACCCATCAGCTTCAGTGTATTTGTTCACTTCTTATAATTGCCTAAGCAACACGATCACTTATGAAGTTTCCAGATTTTCTCCTGATCAATTGTCACAATAAACTGTTTAACCCTGATGAAGTCAATTATAAGAAATGAAAGAAACAATCAGAAAAAAAAAAGATTCTCTTAGTGTTCCTCTCAAATTAAGAAGGAAGGAATGGAACATATTAAAGAAAATCAAATTAATATGCTCCTGGGGAAATTAATCTCATCTTGAAGCTAATTTCTGACCTCCATGAAATTGAATAAAAGCTATTCTTAAAATCCTTGAGCAGATAAGTAAAGTTAATAAATTTTGAACTAAAAAAACCCCCACAAAATAGATTTTTCATAATTAACAGGCCAGTAAGCAAAATAGGATCTGCATGGAAAGAATCTCAAAACAAGGATTCGTGAAATATGGGAGAAATGAATTCAATGAAAAGTATGCAAATTAGATTTACTTTATGAATCTAAGGTTTTTAGTTAGTAACTAATCAAAAGTTTTGAAATGACCAGTTTTGATTTAACATTTCTAAACTCTGCTTCCCTGGTGGCTCAGAGGGTAAAGCGTCTGCCTGGAATGCTGGAGACCTGAGTTCGATTCCTGAGTCGGGAAAATCCCCTGGAGAAGGAAATGGCAAACCCACTCCAGAACTCTTGCCTGGAGAATCCCATGTAGGAAAGAGCCTGGTAGGCTACAGTCTACGGGGTCACAAAGAGTCGGACACGACCGAGCGACTTCACTTCACTTCACTTCAAACTCTGCAAAAGACATGTGTGTAAACACATATACCCACACTGCTCTTCTTCTTAGGTTTCATACTCTTAAAATATACCTTCGTATATTTACATCTTGCATTCAGTATAGGCCAAAACCATGAAATACTGTGTTCCATAAGTTGAGACAAAGAACATGTGCAAAGAAATAGATAGCACGCTGCTGCTGCTGCTGCTGCTGCTGCTAAGTCGCTTCAGTGGTGTCCGACTCTATGCGACCCCATAGACAGAAGCCCACCAGGCTCCCCGTCCCTGAGATTCTCCAGGCAAGAACACTGGAGTGGGTTGCCATTTCCTTCTGCAATGCATGAAAGTGAAAAGTGAAAGTGAAGTCGCTTGATCGTGTTCGACTCTTAGCGACCCTGTGGACTGCAGCCTACCAGCTTCCTCCGCCCATGGGATTTTCCAGGCAAGAGTACTGGAGTGGGGTGCCATTGCCTTCTCCATAGATAGCATAAAATTGTATGAATATGATTCCAGATTTTGATAAATATGACTTTAATTATATATTTTGTGACTTTCTTAAATTTACATTTGTTAAAAGGAACCTCCAGCAGGAATGGAGAGTCTCAGTTCAACAAAAAGCACAATGGAAATTGATGCAGAGGAGTTTATTACTCAAGGTCTTGAGTGAATTAACAGTAAGCCTTGAGGCCCCCAAGGGAGGTCAAGGCTAGAACCAGGCAGAGAAAGCTCCAGTACTTGGGGTTCAGGCTTTTCTAAGGGACCCTGCTGTGGGCTCCCCAGGCTGAGCATGGATGGGTCCATTCAAACCAAGAGGAGCAGGATTCTGGTAAGGGCTGTAAGGGTGTCATTGAAGGGGGCCTGTGCAGTAGACCCTAGGGTTCAGCAAGACTGCTGGTCTCAAGGAAGGGGGTCATCTAGTGGAGGTGCTCGCAGGACTGGCTGGTGTGAGTTCAAGGACCTGCAGGCTGCCTGCTGCCCAGACAGATGCTGAGGCAGCAACAGCACAGAGCAGTCAGGGAAGCTCTCAACAGTACTCTGTATGATCCTTCTTATTAGAACCGTCACCATGTCCCAGCAGTTACAGAGAGGGGGTGGGGGAAGATACATTGTAGAAATTATGGAAAATACGTGACATTATTTGAGGATTAAGGGCAGGAAGGAAACTAATTTCTATAGATGCCATCCCTCTGTGCTAGCAAATAGTTTATGCTCAATTTCTTCCCTGCAACCTTAAACAAGGTGGGAGAGGTTAAAGTTGGTGGTGGGTTAACACTTCATTCCACATCAACTGTAACACTAAAAACCACTCAGTTTTATTAATTAACATATATTAATAGCACATACAGTTGACATAAAACCTTTTACAGTTCACTGTAGGATCCTTGATCAAAATAACTGATTACAAGCACAGAGAAAGATACTCATTCCTTTGATATAATGATCTGAGAAAAGTATTTCTATCATGTACAGAATGGAGGCTAATTGTTTCATAAACAGGAACCTATGTTAATCACATGACTCTTCCAGGAAGGATATCCAGTACTTTTCTAGGGTATCAGAGATCTCATTATTTCATGTCAACAAATATTCTGTTGATATTATAAAGATATTTCAAAGATATATCAAGATTTAAGTGAACTGTTGATATTATAAAGATACATCAAGATTTTGGTGATATTATAAAGATATACCAAGATTTCAGTGAACTGTCATTGTTTCATCCTTAAAAAACAAGTGACATAACTAGTGAAAACTTAGAACGAACCTGTCTTACTTTAATATACAGAATAATTCCCTGATCACTGACATCATGGTGACCTCAGGGATATTTGACTTCAGTGACAGAATGCCTCCATTTAGATGTTCACTGTACATTTTACACTACTGTTTCCTTAATCTTCTAATGAAGAATAAATATAAACCATGCCCACCTAATACACAAGGGCTTCTCTTATCTTTAAGGCATCAACCATCAAAAACATAAGTTCATATACAGTAATTCTCCTTTAGAGTGAATTCAGAGAAGAGCAACTGATGAAATGCCTTCTAGTACACATTCTCTGATACTTATTTAGATTTGATTATTGATTAAATACTTTCCTACATCTGTTTTTACATCATTCACACATCTTGTATAAACACACGCTCATGTTTTCTAAAGTGTGTATTTAGGACAAATCTCTTTCATCACTTATTATATTACTAGGGTTTCTCTTCAATATGTGTTCTCTGATGTTGAGTGAGGTGAGAGCTCTGATTAAAGCCTTTGCCACTTTCCTTACATTTAGGTTTTTAAGTTTCTCTGAAGGATGAATTCTCTGATGTTGACCAAGACTTGAGCTTTCGGTAAAGGCTTTGCCATGTTTCTTTACATCTGGATGATTTCTGCCCAATGTGAATTCGCTGATATTGAGTAAGGCTTGAAATTTGGTTAGATTTTGCCACAATCCTTACATTTATAAGGTTTCTCTCCAAGTACAAATTATCTGATGTCTAGAAAGACTTGACTTCTGATTAAAGGCTTTACCACATTCTGTACATTCATAAGCCTTCCTTGTAGGATGAATTTGCTCATGTTGAGTAAGATATGATTTACAATTAAAGGCTTTGCCATAATATTTACATTTATAAGATTTCTCTTAGTATGGATTTGCTGATGTTGATTAAGACTTTGTGCCTAAAGGCTTTGCCACACTCTGTACATTTATACTGCTTCTCCCCAGTATGAATTATCTGATGTTGAGTTAGGCTTCCATGCCGCTTAAAAGACTTGTCACATTCTGTGCATTTATAAGGCTTCCTTTCAGTGTGAATTTGCTGATGCTGAATAAGATGTGAGCCACAGATAAAGGCTGTGGCACATTCTCTGCATTTGTATAGAGTATCCCCAGTATGAATTCGCTGATGTATAATGGGATATGAACACCTATTAAAGGCTTTGCCACGTTCTCTACATCTGTAAGGCTTTTCTCCAGTATGAATTACCTGAGTAAGATTTGAGTAACAGGTATAGACTTTGCCACATTCCTTACATTTATAAGGTCTCTCCCCAGTATGGGTTCATTGATGCTGAGTAAGACACGAGGGACAGATAAAGGCTTTGCCACACTCTGTACATTTGAAAGACTTCCTTTCTGTATGGATTTTCCTGTGGCTACTTAGATTTAATGATTTAGTGACTATTTTCCCACATGTGTTACTCTTGTAATGTTTCTCCACATTCTCAATACTCTGCTGTTGAATAAGTTTACAAGACTGATTACAAACTTTTCTATATTCACTACAATTTTAAGCCTTCTTTCCAGTATCCACACTTTTATACAGAGAAACATCTGCTCTTTGATAAAAGATATTCCTACATTTATTACTTCCAGAATCATTGTCTAAAAATTGATTTCCTTGGTGTTTCATGAAGCTTGAGCCTTGGTCAATGTTATGTCCAGTTTCATTGAATAAATACTTTCTCACTCCATCATAAAGACTCTTGTAATTATTGGGGGTAGAGCTCTTGCTTAAGCCTTACTCATTTTACGACACATGAAAAGTTGTCCTGCATTAACTATACCCCATATGCACTGACCATTGATGTTTGAATAAAGTCTCTTCCATTATTATCAACATTGCAGATTTTGGAAAAGGGAAAAATATCTGTTGTTTGAAGAAAATTGAACCCTTGCTAAAGGATCCTTCAAGCTGATTACACTGGGAATCTTTTCCCTCATTCAAAAATTTCTGATCTTCAGACATATTTGAATGTATGTTTAATTGAATATTGCATTTAGAGTGGTTTGAATGATTATCTGCAGTAGAGACTAGATAACTTTCTAGATTTTCCACAGTTCCTTTCAGAGAACATGTATATGTCAAAAAATGATGTGGGTCTTTGCTGACAAACATACACTTCTCTGCAGATGTTAATGAGTTAAATTGGTGTTTTTCCAGTTTGATTCACAACCTTGATTTCTCTTGGCAGTAATGTTTACATTATGAGAAACTGTCCCAGTTGGGTTATATCCATCATAATAACCTCTCTGCCCTTCACATGCCCTTGTATGTTCCCAGTCTTTCATCAAATGTAAATTTACAAGGTGAAATATTTCATATATTTTAGGTTTTCTATTGGGCATAAACCTTCAAAGCCTGGATTTCTTGGCATCACACACTGGGTGTGTAGAGAAGACGCAGCTGAAAGGGCAAATAATAAGTTATTCTACTTACTATTCTCAGTGAATATAGTTTACAATTTACATAAAACTGATATACCCTTAGCTAGATTAAGAATGAAACGGAGAAGGAAGGAGTCAAAATGACAGGATTAGGAAGACATGGAATTCATCTTTCTACACGAATGCATCAATAAATCAAGAAATGGATTAAGTCTCACAGAGCTCCTACTGAACACTAGCAGAGGACCATGGACACCTAAAAGGACAAGAAAGATTCTGTTTAGCCAGGTGGGGCCAAAGAAAATGAAGGAAAGGGAAGAGGAGAGGAAGTGGGATGGGACCTGCAACCCCTGGGGGAGCTCACTGGGGCAGAAGGGACCTCATTCTCTTATGGGAAGAGAAGGCAGTACCAGCTAGAGGCAGGCAGGACAGAGTGAGACCTCTACAGATGGTACTAACCACAGCCCTGCTCCCCAGCCTGAGAGGGCTGTCCACCGCTGCACACAAGCGCTGGGTGCTGGAATGTGGGGTTTGGAGAGCAGATCCAGCCAGAGGACTGGGGTTGGCTGCGAGGAGACATCCTGAGGGGACAGGAGGGAGGGAGGAGCTCTGCAAATGGGATGCTTGTGGAGGAAGCCTGAACCACCAGAGAAGCAGAGCAGCGCTGCTGAGCGATGCCCGAAGGGCAGGGCCGCCATTGCAGCCCGTCTCCTCCTATGCCAGCCCCTTCTGGAGAGGCACTAGCAAGGGCTCCCACAGGGTTGGGTGATCTCACAGCCCCAGCTGCTGCCTCCTCCCCTATGACCCTCCCCACCAGGGTGGACTCCTGTGCTCCAGGGCAGCCCTAGGAGCAGGTGCCTGTGGGTGGCCCACATGCACTGAGGGGGCAGAAAACAAGCTGAGCCCCAGGGTCATGCATCTAAGGAAGAAAAGTGAAATCTCGCAGCTGCACAGACCATGATCTTATACCCCTGCAACTGGCTTTGTCAACTCAGCACCTACAGAAAGCCTGATTAGACAATAAGGACTCCCACAGTCCTGACAGGTGTAGCTTTAGAAGCTGTAGACTTTGTGAGCTTGTACTTGAGGGAGCTGGACCACACCAGTCTGAGCGGCCCCCATGGCACCACCGCAGGTCCAGCTGCATGAATGCAATCCTGGGCCCTTACTTCAGTGGATCTATGCTGGTGACCTGCTGAAAACAACATCTGAGAGACACCAGGGCCATATGCCAGCATGCCAATGGTTCAGGTGGGGCCAAGGGCAGTGCCAACCAGGATCGCACGAGAGCTCGCACAAGGCATGAAGCGGGACACACAGAAAGCTCCCCAAGGTGCACATCCCCAGAGGAGCAATCTTCAGCGGCTTCTCTCCCAGTGGATGTGCTCCAATCCCACTGCCTTCACCACAGATTAGACTCATGGTGAAGAAACAGATCTGGGGGCTTCTACTCCACAAACCAGGAGCAGACCCCACCACAGACAGGGCAGTGACAGCCACAGAGCCAAGGGGAAGCTCCCCTCAATATTCAGGGCAGGCTCGGGTCACAATAACAGCAATCAAAAGTCCGTCAAGGGGATAAGGGTACAAGCCTCTGGACCAACTTCACCCCCAGGGGGCAGACACCAGGAGCAAGAGGAACTATTAACACGATCCTGCAGGCTGCAGAAAGGAGACCACAAACACAGAAAATTTCACAAAATGAGATGAAGAATGAAAAAGAAATATGTTGCAGAGAAAGGACCAAGATAAAAACCTACAAGAACAACTAAGTTAAGAGTAGATAGTTAATCTAAAGATTACTTTTTGATTTAAGTAATCTTAAATTGAGATACCAAACATTTTCACAGATACTAGGTGCCTATTAATTCTTTAACCCACTTCTTCCACATGTGTTTTCACTTGAGCATGTTCTATTAGATGTTTGAATCTAAAAATAAGTGATATTGGCATAGAGCTAATCAGAAAGTGAGGATGTATAGGATAAAGTCCTGGGATGCTTCATAACAAACAAGACAAACTTAATAAAAGTAGTAGTTCTTATGAAATTAAATAAGAAGTGAGACTTTTAAAATGTGGTAAGAACAAAGGGAACTCTACTCAGTGCTCTGTGGAGACCTAAGTGGGGAGGAAATCTAAAAAGTATATATATATATGATTCTCTTTGCTATACAGCAGCACATTGTTAAACAGCTACACTCAAAATTTTTTTAAAGATTTCCTCACATAATCTAAAAAGCTTAATAGTGAGAAACAACCAGAAAAAATATGGTAGAGAATGTTCTAAGCTCTCATGCCAATTTATTTTAACATTCTTTGAGTTAAATGAATATATTAAAGTATTTTAACATTGAAGAATTGGGGCAAATACACTTAAGATATTTAACATGAGTTCATATAAAGAAAAAAGGAACTTTGAAATAAACCTGGGATTTGCATTTTCTCATTTTAGGGAGATTTGGCTTTATGCAGTGAAGAAATTATTTGAGTATGAAATTTATAAGGCCATATTTATAGTTTCCAGCGGATTAGAAATTATAAAGCAGAAAACAAATGTCTGTCCCCAGTATCTCTAGAACTTTGGCAGTTTGTCTACAACTCCACCCAAACACTTCTGTCTAGAGTTAGAAACAAACTTTAAAAGAAGTGTCATAGAGTTACTCAGAAATGGACACAGTTTTCCTAGGATCCCCAAGAAATGAAAGAGCAGCCAACTCATGCAGGTTTGTCACAGGTCAAGGGGAGAATTTCAGTTCTCATTGTGAATGAGAAAAGTAATCACTGGAGATGAATTCATGAATGATTAAAGAGACAGAATGGGAAAGGTGATGCTCATCTATGACAGCAACAGAAATAAACCCAGACTTCTCCAAAATCATTTCCACTGAAGCAGATCTTCCCAAACCACATGACAAAGGATGACTTCCTCACTGATCCTTGGAGCTCTCACCTGAGTCATTGGCTCCATCCATTCAGACATACCTGTGTATACGGGTGTTGTCTCCATTCTCCTTATATTCCTGGAATCCTTCATTCGCTCCAGAAAGGTAACCAGGTCCAGCTTAGAGACCACGAGTCCTGTTTATCAGAGAAAAGAGATTCATCAGTTTCTAATCCAATATGTATTCAGGTGAGAAGACAAGGTATGGTAGAATATTGACACAGCCTAGAAAAATGATTTCCCCAAATACTTTATTGAAAGCACCTATAAACACTAACAAAAGCATAAAAAACAGATTCTGAGATTCTGGTCTAGTACTACTAGGGAAAAGTAAGTAGTAGAAATGAGGATACAACTATTTTATACTGAACTCATAAAATTGCTAGTAATCTAGAGAAGGAGGCAGATTAGCTCAAGAAAGAGGAAGGGTGGAATAATAAAGAATCATCATGAAGTCTTTCTAATCTCTTAAACTCCCATTCTTTTCCTAGAAAGCAGGGATCTGAAACTCTATTATAAGAAGCAGAAGATTCCAGGAGATATTCTAGAAATAAAGGAACCATAACCCAGTGGGTGGATAAGGGATTCTGGAAGGCAGTTATCCTCACCCAAGGAGGCCAGGTTCCTGTAGTTTTCTAATATCACGTCCCTGTACAATTCTTGCTGACCGAGGTCCAGGCATTCCCACTCCTCTTGAGTGAAGTCTATGGCCACATCCCGGAATGTCAGCCGTCCCTGAAATACAAAGTACATATGCCATATGGCTGTGGGAAGACTTCCTTATGTGACCCAAGATGAAACCAGCAAGAGAAATGACTTTGTAATACCAGAAGAATGTCTGGTATTACACAAGAATAAAATTTTCCACACTAATGTTCTCTACCATATTTCTAACCCCAGAAAAAAAGAAGATGGTATATGAGTCACAAAACCACTGTAGAGATCCTTTTTATCTGGGAGAAAAACTATGGTATTATGTGATCTAGAGAGGCATGTTTACTTAGAGTGTTGTTCTTGTGTTATACAGGATATGTTGTCTATCAACCAAACAGGGAATAGTTTTCTCCAAACTGGGAATATTTTTTAAAAGGAGATTCTAATTCAGGAATTCAGGAATTCTGGGGGCCAGAGTTGTTCTTTAACAAGCTCATTTCTACAGAATCTCAGGTTCATGAATGGCATTGTGAGTAGCACAGAGGTAGAACAGCCAGGTAGGGCTTCTCTGGTGGCTCAGCTGGTAAAGAATCTGTATGCAATGTGGGAGACGGGTTTGATCCCTGGGTTGAGAAGATCCTCTAGAGAAGGGGATCTTCAGTATTCTGGCCTGGAGAATGCCATGGACTGTATAGTCCATGGGATTGCAAAGACTTAACAGCCAGGTAAGAATTCATAGTTAATATTGAACTGTACATATTTTACAGATTTTACAGGTTTAATAGAATAGTAAGCATAGAAAAAAACAGTCCTGTTGATATTTAGTATATACCATATATCTTTCTAAAAGTTTTTACATAGTGTTGAATGAGCCACATAAATAATTTAGATCAATAATATTGCTAAAATGCTTATTTTAGAATATTTTGACAGATATTCAGTAAATGGTAGAGCTTAGGTTTTCTTTATTTGATATGAACTACAATTTATTTAAAAAAAAACATTTTTTCCTGTCTTCTAACTTTATTGAGGTTTTCAATGGCTAAGTCAAGGATCTCTCTTGGTAAATGTCACACTGCACTTGAAAACATCTTCTGATATTTGTTCTAAGACAATTCCACATTGATAAGAGAACAGAATCTATGATTTCAAAAACTTTAGACCATGGAATTTTTGTACCTTGTTTTATGTACCAAGATATGTTCCAGTTGGAGAAGAAAATGGCAACCCACTCCAGTATTCTTGCCTGGAGAATCCCATGGGTAGAAGAGCCCAATAGGCTACAGCCCACTGGGTCACAAAGAGTCAGATACAACTGAAGCGACTTAACACATATGTTCCAGTGTCTCCTAGTTTGCAGGATATTGGAAGTCAAATAGAATTTGTATCCTACTGTTGTGTCCAAATTATATAAATCTTAATAATGTTGAATTGGTTCATGGTGCTTTTCAGGTCTAACTATATCCTTCTACTTTTAGAAATTAAATTAAATTAACTTTAACAAATCATAATTCACTCATTTTAGAATGAATATTCCATTAACTTTGGAAAGCTTGATATTGAAACTCCAACTAAAAATCTTAATTTATCTACTTAAAAAGACAAATGTATTATATAGTGGAACTATATGTAACTTTGTTCTGTGTTTTACATGTCTCCTGTAAATGTGTTATCATAGTACAAAAAGAAAAAATAAAAGAACACAGAGAAATATACGTGACAACTCTAATAAATGTGTACACAAGTGTAGGTAATTGGGAAGAACATCAAGAACATACTCCAAAAATGGATCAAATAAGGTTAACATTTTCATGCACACACCTACACTAAAATGGGAACTATATACATTTTAAAAGTGGTAAAAAGTATTCAATTCAATAAAATCAAGGTGATTTTTCACTGGTTAAATCTCATCATTTTTTGTGGATGATAATCTGTATTTTTAAATACACTAATGTGCAAACACACATAACGATATGAAGTAAATTAGGACTCTAAATTAGTCCTTTATTTCTTTCAAAATCTGTATCACTTGTGTTGAGCTGTATTTTAGAAATTTAACATAGTCGCACAAACATTAGGAATATGACTACTATAAGTGCTTTGGAAAATAAACAGAGGTGATAAGATTATGTCTGAAATATGAGGGTGGAGTGTAATGGAAACTATTGGACCTGGGCTTGAGTAAGGAAACCTCTACTCCCAAAATCCAATATCCCTACTAAACACAGGTGTGTTCATTATTCAAAGCAAAGATAAACTAAGAAGGTATGGATTTCTACCATAACTGGTGGCTTATGCATGTCTCTCACTAAATCATTCAAAATCTTTATTAAAGATAAAGAGAAAAAAAATGTGAACATCATAGTGCTGGAATCTCACAGAAGTACCTGATAGAGGTAACATGTGGTATAATGGGATAAATGGTAGCAGTGATCTGAATTGACCCTGAAAAATGTCAGTTTCTAAAAATTTCACTTCATATATACCTCCCCTGTTCTGTATCCTATGAGTATATTTTAACAGCGAGTCATTTTAATAATATAGACATTACACTATCACTTTTTGTTTCAAAATTATCTGAAAAATTCTGGATCACTGAGTTCATTCTATTTATAACTGCATTTTCTTTCTGTTCTAAAGAGCTGAAGTTGCATCCAGATGTAAACTCATCACTGCATTTCCTCTACTTCCCTAAAAGCCCAACACCAAACCACATCCTCGTGGAATCTTGGATACCAGTGCTTCTCCGTGTTGATCTCTCACAAAGGGAATATATTCACCAGTTGAAAGTCACTAATTCACTTTGAGAATTCATCACTAATTCACTTTGAGAAAGCAGGAATATGGACAATGGAGAAAAGGCTCTGGGACATCAGGGAGAAGAGCTGGTCTTCACTATCGTAGGAAAAAGTAAATAGTGGAAAACAAACATCCCAGCCCCCAAAAATATGAGTAGAGAATTAAAGGTTTGCAGGTCCTCAATCCAGGCATTTCAGGAGGAAAAGCGGACACAGCCCCAGACCCAGGACAGGACATGGACCTGAGAAGCTGCCATTTCCTCCTCTTCTTCCTCCTGCTCTGTCTTCTCTGGGGATGTTATGTAGCAAACACACCTCTGCATCTTGAGAAAATACCTTCAAAGGCATCCGCACAGCCCTATAACCTGCAACCACCACAACTACAGACAGAAGGACCTTGAAAAGCTGAAAAGACCCACCTCTCCTGTCCTCTGTCTCAGGAGAGATTCAGAAACAGTCACTTCCTACCTGGAGACCAGCTTGTGAACTAATTTCTTGATTGTTCTCTCCTCAGAGAGAGCTCCTAACCCTCGGCTCACACAGACGGTGTGAGCTGACTGACTTCCCGGTCCAAATCCAGCTAGACCAACCCTGCAGCCTCTCCTCAGACTGAAGCCGGGCCTCAACTCTCAAAAATAGACCAGGAGCCACATCCTTAACACAAGCCTCCCCTTAGAAGCCCTGGAGCACTTCCTACAAACCACACTGATGCTCCCACAGGATCAACAAAGAAAACTGTAGGAAGGGTACCGGGGGAGGTTATTGCTTAACACTGGTCACGTGATCCTGATAGGAAACCAGGTGGAAACCACTTGGATAAAGATCCTTTCTGAACTAGTTCAGTGCATATAATCCCTTGAGGTCAGGTCCCCACTCTAAGAAGTTATGAATCTGCAGGTCTGAAGTAGGGCCATGAAATGAGTCTTTAGCAAATTCCCTGTTTGTTCTTATGTTTCTCCTTCATGACCCACATTCAGGAGCCCTAAGGTCAAGCCCTTACACTCAGCACACTTGAGACTTCTCTGTGGAGTAGGGTTTAGGGAAGGGATTTCTTAGGGCGGTCAAGGCGAGAACCAGCCAGAGAAAGAGGCAGTAATTGGGCTTCAGGCCTTTCTAAGTGACACTGAGCAAAGTGCTGTGGGCTCCCCAGGCCGAGTGTGGATGGGTCCATTCAAACCAAAAGGAGCAGGATTCTGGTGAGCGCTGTGAGGGTGTCATTGAAGGGAGGCCTGTGCAGTAGACCCTGGGGTTTGGCAAGACTGCTGATCTCAAGGAAGGGGGTCATCTAGTGGAGGTGCTCACAGGACTGGCTGGTGTGAGCTCAAGGACCTGCAGGCTGCCTGCTGCCTAGACAGACGCTGAGGCAGCAACAGCACGGAGCAGTCAGGAAAGCTCTCAGCAGTACTCTGTATGATCCTTCTTATTCGAACCACCATAGTGTCCCTGCAGTTACAGAGAGGGAAAAAGATACAGTGTAGAAATGGTGGAAAATATATGATGTTATTAGAGATTTAAAGCCAGTAAGGAAACTAATTTCTACAGATGCCATCTCTCTGTGCTACCAAATAGTTTATTGTTGTTATTTCTTCCCTGAAACCTCTAATAAGGTGGGAGAGGTTAATGGTGGTGGTGGGTTAAGACTTCATTCATTAAAATCATTAACAGAAACCATTCACTTTTTATTAATTAGCATGTATTAATTTCACACATAGTTGAAGTAAAACATTTTATAATTCACTGTGTGATCATTGATTAAAATCCAAATTACAAGTATGAGAAAGCTATTTATTTTCCTGATATAGCAATCTGAGAATTGTGATTTCTGTGATTTACAAAACAGAAGCTAGTAAACAGACATATACTAATTATATGACTTTTTCAGAAAGGGTTTCCCATACATTTCTAGGTTATCACAGAAGATGTCTTTATTTCAATGTTGTCAACTAATGTTCATGACTTCTGATGATATTATAAAGATAACATCAATATTTTAGTGAGCTATCATTGTTTTCTCTTATCACAAATCAAGTGATATAACTATTGAAAATTTAAAACCAATCTGTCTTACTTTAATACATGAAAAGATTCCATGATCACTTACATCATGGTGACCTCCAAGGATATTTGACACGAATAACAAACACTTCTAGTTAGATGGTCATTGTACATTTTACATTATAGTGTCCATCTTCTAATGGAGAATAGATATAAATGGTTGCAACACAATATAGAAGGGTTTCTCTTCTCTTTGAAGCACAAACCATCAAAAACCTACGTTTGTATACACACTAGAAACGAAGCACAGTGTGGATTATTTGAGAGCTGAATGACATTCATTTTGGTTTTAAAATAATTTCGAATTATGTCATTATAAACAAGGGTTCATTGCTAATAATTGTCACTTTCTAAGCATAAACCCTCCCTCTCAGGAGCCATACTAAGCCACTCAGCCACTGATTGGCTGGGAGGCAGGTCCGCCAGTCGCTGATTGGCTGCTGGGTATACGTTTACGTCACACGCTCAGGAGGCACGCAGCCAGGATCTAGGGTGGTTTCCACACAGCATTCTTTTTGTAGACACGTAGGTTGTCGTGGGGCCTCACGAGGCCTCACGGGGCTGCACTCTGTCTGTTGACTCTCCTGTCAGTTGTTGAGTGGAGAACCTGCGCTGGCACTGGCCAAACTGGGCTTCCATGAGAGTCAGGCATCTCTGTCAGTCACTGTGACCTTGGGCAGTTAGGCAGCCGGAGGTGAGTAGGCCTCCCAAGGTGGCTGTCTGGCCTGAGAGGCCCCCGAGGCCAATTCTGGATCAGGTTGGGAGGCTCCTTGAGACTCAGCTCACCAGCTAGCCAGTCAGTTCACCGGGATCCTGTCTCTGTATCCGTCACCCTGCCACCAAGTGGGTCACCTAGTCAGCCTGAAGAGTAGCCAGGGGATCACCAATCTGCCAGTAAGACCGTCAGTCTCTGTGTCAACAGAGGATCAGGCTAATGCCCTGATGAGTCTGCAGTGAGTCCCCTCATAAATCATTTAATCGGATAATCCACCCCCTTCACAGCCTGCCCTGTTAATCAGTCCAATTAGGCTCCCTGTAAATCAGCTTCCTAATAAGCTAATCCCCCTGACAAGCACTCAGTCATTAGTCACACAGTTATCCTGCCTGTAAGCCAGCTAATCAGTTTCACTGTTAGTCTCTGATTTCTCTAGAAAATTCATTTTCCAGGCTTCTAAGTAGGTCAGTCATCCAAAAGTCAGTCCCGCCCTTAACCAAGTCTGGAAAGGTGCTGCATCTCTTGCACTCTGCTTCAGAAATATACAGACAGAGGTGTGCTGAGGTCAAAGAACCGCCTGGGGCCCTTGAAACGAGAGACAAAGGTAAAATTGAGAGGAGAGGTGATGGATGAAGGGAAATAGAAGGAGAGGGGGAAAAGAGGGTGCACAAGGAGTCATTCAATTCATCTCTAAAGGCTGGCAGAGAGGAGCAAGAAGAAATCAGAATTTTAGAGCTTGGCTGATCATCACATCTCAAACAATCAAGCTCACTCATGTTGTAGATGAAGAAATAAAAGGAAGGACTTCCCTTGTGTTCCAGTGGCTAAGACTGTGCTCCCAATGAAGGGAGGCTCAGTTTGATCCCTGGTCAGGGAACTAGATCCCATGAGCCACAACTAAGATGCCATGGAGTCAAATAGATAAATACAGATTTGAAAAAAGAAGAAATAAAAAAACCAGAGAGGGTAAAATAGTTGACCAAGGTTATTTAGTGATTTACTGGCCAAGCCTGGGCCAGGACCTAGACAGGGCTCATCCTAACACCCAAATGCAGTTGGAGAAAGGAAAGGGAATAAAAATGGCAGTGCAAAAAGGGAATGGCTGTAGGGTGTGAAGAAGAGAAAATACTATCATTTCACCCCAGAATCTATCCTCAGTACAGTAAGGATCTCCAGAGCTGCCACCATGGGCTAAGCCATCATCACATTTTCTGACTGACTGCGTGGTCTCCCACTGGTCTCTGTGCTTTTGCTCTAGCCCTTGATGTGGTCCATTTTTCACACAGCAGCCAGAGGGAACTCAAAACCAAATTAATCAGTTTATAGTCACGCCTCTTAATATACTCCAATGGAATTGCATTCATATTCCTCCTTGTGCCTTTTAGGAGCTGAGCCCACTTGGTATCTGACCTTGTCTCATGCCAGTCTCCCATGCCCTTCACTGCACTTCAGCAGCTCACTTTTCTCTCTCTCTCTCTCTCTCTCTTAAACATGCTGAACTCCTCAAGCTTTGCAGTTGCTGTTCCCTCAACCTGCAATTTTCCTTCCCGCAGCGTGGCCTGGCTTTCCTTTCTCTAGGTTTCTGCTCAAATGTCACTTCCTTCAAGAAACCTTTGACCACCCTATCTAAACTCTTTCCCCGTTGTCCCCCATCCCACAATTCCTATCATGTTGTCCTGGGTTCTTTTTCTTCATTGTATTTACAGTTATCAAGTTATGCTCATCATTACCTTGATTTTTGAGGACAGGGATTGTGTCATTCTTGCTTACTGCTAAAACCCTAAAGGAGTGCCTGGCATAAAGGAGGTGCTCAAACATGTCGGCTGACTGAAAGAATGAATGAAGAGTGCCATCACAAAGGCATGTGCTTCTTGGGACTTCTCTGGTGGGCCAGTGGTTAAGCCTCTGTGCTGCCAATGTAGGCCTGGGTTTGAGCCCTCCTGGGGGAACTAAGATCCCACATGTTGGCTGTGTGTCATGGCCAAAAACAAAAATGGCATGTGCTTCTCAAGAAAGGTTCCTGAGAAGGGAAAGACTGCTCTTTGATGTCGAGTTTCTGGAGAGTGGTAGGGGATGAGATAAGACAAGGAAAGGGAATGGAGGGAATGGACCATGTCGTGCAGAACTTTGCCTTTTACTCTTGAGTGAGATGAGAACCATTTGGAGAGTTTTGAGAAGAGGAGGGGGCAGGATGGTACTGAGGTGTTGATGGAATCCCTCCAGCTGCCATGCGGGGAGTAGCATGTACAGGACATAGATGAATCAGCCAAGCCAATGAGAAGATCACTGAAGCCATCTGAGTGAGAGGATGGTGGTTTGGGCCAGGGTGGCGGCAGTGCAGCTGGTTAAAAGTAGCCAGACTTGGAATATATTTTGGAAAACAATACCAACAGGGTTTTCTGACATATAAAAGAGTAGTGAAAGTGGACTCTGAAGTCTTGATTCTTGATTTCTTCTTGAATGTTATTTTCTTTGATTTAGAGACATATTTCCTAAATTTTAGGTGATTGACTTTTTCCTTTTTCTGAGATGAGGGCTGCATTGCTGTGTGTGTGCTCAGTCTTGTCCAACTCTTTTCAACTCCCTGTACTGTAGCCCACTAGGCTCCTCTGTCCGTGGGATTCTCTGGGCAAGAATACTGGAGTGGCTTGCCATTTTCTTCTCCAGTGGAGCTTCCTGATGCAGGGATCAAACCCACATCTCCTGCACTGGCAGAAGGATTCTTTACCTCTGAGCACCTGGGAAGCCCTGAGAATAGGGCAAGGCTGTTTAAACATTTAATAGTAATTTGTACAGTACCCATAGTGCCAGTTGGTCAGAGAATTTGGGGACTTATAATCTCTACACTCTTGAAAGTTGGTGTGGAAAAAGAGAAACGAGTTTTAAGTTCATCTCTAACTATATTTGCTTAGTGACTCTGGGAAAATCACTTATTTCTCTGAGTTTCCGTTTTCTCCTCTATGAAGAGGAAATCATAACACTTAATTCCATAGGGCTTCACTGCAGATGGTGACTGCAGCCATGAAATTAGAAGACGCTTACTCCTTGGAAGAAAAGTTATGACCAACCTAGATAGCATATTCAAAAGCAGAGACATTACTTTGCCGACTGAGGTCTGTCTAGTCAAGGCTATGGTTTTTCCTGTGGTCATGTATAGATGTGAAAGTTGGACTGTGAAGAAGGCTGAGCACCAAAGAATTGATGCTTTTGAACTGTGGTGTTGGAGAAGACTCTTGAGAGTCCCTTGGACTGCAAGGAGATCCAACCAGTCCATTCTGAAGGAGATCAGCCCTGGTATTTCTTTGGAAGGAATGATGCTGAAGCTGAAACTCCAGTACTTTGGCCACCTCATGTGAAGAGTTGACTCACTGGAAAAGACTCTGATGCTGGGAGGGATTTGGGGCAGGAGGAGAAGGGGACAACAGAGGATGAGATGGCTGGATGGCATCACTGACTCGATGGACGTGAGTCTGAGTGAACTCCGGGAGTTGGTGATGGACAGGGAGGCCTGGCGTGCTGCGATTCATGGGGTCGCAAAGAGTCAGACATGACTGAGTGACTAAACTGAACTGAACTGTGGAAATAAATGAAAACCACTCAAATGAGAACAAACAGGCTGTTGATTCAGAGCTTGCTGTAGTGAGAGAGCCAGCCACCACCATTTGCATTCGGCAAAGACTACAAAGGTGCGCAGGGCAGTGGGAGTCCTTTAGAGTGGAAAAAGTGAAGGAGTGTCAGCAGTGTTGGGAGATGATTTTAATCATGAGAAAGTTGGAGGGTTAGCACCTTCTGTGGTTGGATTGGAGAGCATATTTGGTTTTCTTTGGTTGGTTCTGAGCTGGAAACAGGGGTAAATAATAAGGAACCTGATATGGACCAAACTGACTGTTCTAGGCTGTCACTGCAGTAGTGATTTGGTTTCTTGGACTAGTTGCTGGTAATTGAGGACCAGAGTCATATATGTCATACAGCTGAGACTTGAGGGTCATATCTTTCAGGTTGTTGATGGGGATGTAAATGAGACTATGTGTATGTGAAACTGACAGATACATAGTAAACAATAAATACTAGCTTAAGTTAAAGGTTTTTAAAATCTCATTATAGCCTAATTAGGTGATTCTTTTTTCCGCTTACTAATCCATCTTTGTTTCCCAAGTGGCTCAGCCTGCAATGCAGGAGATGCCAGCTGGATCCCTGGTTGGGGAACTAAGATTCTGCATGCCACGAGGTGCAGCCAAAACAAAATAAATAAATAAAACTTTTACATAAATGAAATGATCAATTTTCATTTCTCCTCTGTCCATGGAATTCTCCAGGCAAGAATACTGGAGTGGGTTGCCATTCCCTTCTCCAGGGGATCTTCCCGACCCAGGGATCGAACCCGGTTCTCCCACATTGCTGGCAGATTCTTTACAGAACTGTATAAAAATGGTATATAAAAGAGCATGCACCTACCATCCAGTTTAAAATTTAAAACACTCACCCTTTGTACCCCTTCCCCAACCATATCTCCCGCTAAAATCTGCGATAACTGCTACCTTGAATTTAGCACACATCATTCTATGTAGTAAGGAACTTAATGAAGCCCAAAGAGAGGTCTGGCCTTTGCCCTTGGATTCCAGGAGGTATAATCTCAAAACCCTGGGAAGTCCTGCCTGATGGAGAGTCTCTGTTTGCCTGAGGTCCTGGCATCACACTGAAGAGCTTCAACTGTGATTAAGGGCAGGGAGCTGGCCGCACAAGACAGCTTAACAACATGATTTCCAGTGGGGTCTTTGGATCCTTTGGTATCAGTTCACCTTCAGAAGGAGCAGTAGAATAAAATCTGCTGCAAGGGCAGATGCCCTTATGATGAAGGTCAATAAAAACTCTGGTCACAGGGTTTGGGTGAGCTTCTCTGGTTGTCAGTCTTCTGGGCCTGTTGTCAGGCATTAACTCCAGAACAGTTAAGTTGCTCTGTCTCTGACTCTTCAGGGAGAGGAGTACAGGAAGCTGTCTGGCTGGAACTTTCCCAGACTCTGCCCTCTGTGCTCCTTCTCTTGGCAGATTCTAATCTGTGTCCTTTAGTTGCAAAAAAAAACCCAGTAACCTAAAACAGCTTTCAGTGAATTCTGGAAGTGGATTCTTTTGTTTCCTATTTTTGGCTGAAACCTGTAGCATGTGGGATCTTGGTTCCCTGACAAGGGATTGAACTTATGACCCCTGCATCAGAAGTGCTGAGTCTTAACCACTGGACCACCAGGGAATTCCTTCTGTGAATTCTGGGAGTACTTCCGTGAATTATCAAAGCTGAGGGTAGTCTTGAGAGCCCCCAAACTTTCAATAGATGTAAAAAATGAGGGGCTTTTAGGGACCCCCTGCAATCTGCGGTCACTGTCAGGAATGAGGCATCTTGCAGACTGTTCCCTAGCTTTGCTGCTGGCATAGAAATGAAATCCACCAGAACAAACAGGACCCACTGAAGCACATAATTTGGGAAAAGGAAGGATATGAGGACAGGAGATGATGACTCTGATTCCTGGGTGGCCCCAGGGTTACTCAAGAGTTCCTGAAATACAACTGTTCTGTAATTAGTTACAAGAGGTTTAAAGGTACCTTTTTTTTTTTTTTAAATAATGGATGCAATATCCAAGAAGCTGACTCACTAGATGCATAAGAAAATGCAACATAACAAGAACAAGCTAAATGCATGATCCTGGGTTATTTTATCTGTAATAGCTAAGATGAAAGAAAAGGAAAAGGCCGGGCTGGATCCTGACACGGAGCTCAGTTTGGGTTCTGTCAGCCCAAGATAAAGCTGTTAGCCTCGGGGCTGCTGCTACTAAAGGGAAGCGTTAGGTTGAAACCACAGGGATCACAAAACATTAAAGTGATTCACCAGAGAATGAAGAAAGATGAATGGGAGAGTCGAAGTCCGACAGGGTGGAAATCTTTAAACAGTCCTTAAGAAATGGGATAAATAGGAACTTCCCTGGTGGTCCAATGGTTAAGAATCCTTCTGACAGTTCAGAGGAGATGGGTTCCATCCCTGGTCTAAGAAGATTACACGTGTCAGAATGGTCAATTCAGCCTATACGCTGTAACTACTGAAGCTCGTGCACCTAGAGCCTGTGTTCCACAACCGAGAAGCCATTGCAATGAGAAACCCATGTGCTGCAAATAGAGCAAGCCCATATGCAGCAACGAAGACCCAGCCCAGCCAAAAATTAATAGATTAATTTTAAAAAGAATTGGGATAAAGGGGACATTGATGGGGTCAAAACAAAGGTCTCAAGGCAGCACTCTGGGAGACTGGGTGGACCAGGGGAACCCTGGATCATCCCCCAGCACTGAAGGACCTCAATCAAGTCTGCTCTATCTACCCTAGTTTGGGGGAATTTAAAAAGCCACAAGACAGATAAGACAATGAGAAATCTGACTGCAAATCACCTGAGGCGATGGTCCCATAACCTAATCAAGATAAAGATTCATTGAAGGGCCTAGGTTCCTTGGCCCCACTTCCAGCAGGGCACTCAAAGCCATATGCACATTAGCAATAAAACGAAGACATGTTTCTGAGACTCCTTAACACGGGAGCCTCACGCTCTGTGATTCTAAAACTTGTTTAGTCACTCAGTCATATCTGACTCCTTGTGACCCCCCATGAACTGCAGCATCCCAGGCTCCCCTGTCTTTCACTATCTCTCAGAGTTTGCTCAGATTCATGAGCAAATAGATAGTCAATGATGCTATCTAACTATCTCATCCTCTGTCGTCTCCTTTCTCCTTTTGCCTTCAGTCTTTCCCAGCATCAGGGTCTTTTCCAATAAGTCAGCTCTTTGCATCACGTGTCCAAAGCATTGGAGCTTCCACTTCAGTATCAGTCCTTCCAATGAATATTCACGGTTGATTTCTTTTAGCCTTGACTAGTTTGAACTCTTTCCTGTCCACGGGACTCTCAAGAGTCCTCTACAGCACCACAGTTTGAAAGCATCAGTTCTTTGGTGCTCTGCCTTCTTTATGGTCCAACTCTCCCATCTGTACATGACTACTGGAAAAACCATAGCTTTGACCATACAGACTTTTGTCAGCAAAGTGATGCCTCTGCCTTTTTGTTATGCTGTCTAGGATTGTCATCACTTTGCTTCCAAGGGGCAAGCATCTTTTAATTTCATGACTGCAGTCACCATCTGCAATGATTTTGGAGCCCAAGAAAATAAAATCTGTCCCTGCTTCCACTTTTTCTCCTCCTATTTGCCATGAAGTGATGGGACTGGATGCTAGTCAGTCCTAATAGGAGTTATAGTTGAATGGGGAGGCTATGGAAATTCAAGAATTGTTGGGATTACTGTGGGAGTTTAGAGGAAGATTGGAATGTTTAACCAGATTTCATGGAAAGTCATTGGATCTCCTCCTTTACCTCAATGTATTAATAAATAGATACCCTGTATGACTGGGGAACATTTCCCCTTTCTAGTATTATTAAAGAGGAGACATATAAATCCTCCCTTCAACCAAAATTGATTGGATATAATAAATGGGAGCCAATAAAACTGCCCAAACCCACACAGGTTGTTAATTTGAAAAGTACAGGGTGTCTGGCAGAAAAAAAGAAGTCAGAAGCCCAGTGTCTGATTGGCCTATTTGGATTTTGGAGGACATGCACATATTCTACATCAGGGAATGTTGCTAGGCCCTGTCTATAAAATTACTGGAAAGAAGTCTTGGAATCCTTATGCAGACCAGAGTTTATGGCAAAAGCCAATGAGCTCCACAGTGGCGGCTGCTGCAGTATTTTACCAGAGATCAACTGAGACCAACCCAGTGTCTGAGGACATAAAATAACCCTGAAACCTGAAATACCCATGATGTCTTTGGTAATGCTTGATTAAAATGCTAATAAGGAAGGTCATGCCCAGACGTATTTCTTCATTCTGCCTCTTTCCCAGGAATTATTGCAGAATTATTGCAGAAATGGCCCAGAGAGGAAAAGTAGTTGTCTGTGGTTTCCCAATGAATCAGTGTCGTGGCCGACATAATCGGCACTCAAACCCTGGGCTCCTGCTCTGAAGTCGGTGCTTTTCAAAAAAACAAGTGTGTGTGGGAGCTATAGTTTCAAGGGAGGTGAGATTGATGTGAACATTGTATCAGTGAATATCAAACAAGTTCGTTTCTGAGCTCTGCAAAGGGCACAAGGGTCTATTTGATATAGGATTGTCAAGGTTGATGTAGGTTGTCAAGAGGGAGCTGGGTGGGGGAGGGATGGATTGGGAGTACAGAATGGGTAAACAACAAGGTTCTACATTCAATATCTTATGATAAACCATAATAAAAAAGAATATATATATATATATATATATATATATATATATAGGGATTCCATCATAGGTCAGATGGTAAAGAAATCTGCCTGCAATGCAAGAGACCTGGGTTCAATTCCTGGGCCGGGGCAATCCCCTGGAGAAGGAAATGGCAACCCACTCCAGTATTCTTGCCTGTCACAAGACTCGGACACAACTTAGCAACTAAACCACCACCCTATATATATACATACCACCCTATATATATACATATATCATGTCCGTTGCTAAGTCGTGTCCAACTCTTGCAACCCCATGGACTGCAGCCCACCAGGGTCCTCTGTCCATGGGATTCTCCAGGCAAGAATACTGGAGTGGGTTGCCATTTCCTTCTCCAGATATAAAACTGAATCTCTTTGCTATATAGCAGAAATGAACATTAAATCAGCTATACATCAATTAAAAAACAAAGATGTACAGAGCTAGGCTGTGCAGCGTTGGCATAGCAGCTCTACAAGGCCGTCAGGAGACTAGGCTTCTTGAATTGTTCTGCTAAAGCATCTTTAAGTGAACATCAACCATGAGTGGCAAAGCGGGCAATACTGCATCCCAAAACAGGTTGAACTTGTTGAGTAATGAAGAGCAGAGGAGGTTACTATCTGGCATCTACACAAAAACAAATCACTGTCATGAGGAAAAAAATCACTTCTCCAGAAAAGAACAAAAACATCACTTGATAGGGGCTTCCCTGGCGGTCTAGTGGTTAAGACTCCGCCTCCCAGTGCAGGCAACACAGGTTCGATCCCTGGTCAGGGAACTAAGATCCCACCTGCTGCGGAGCAACTACATGCCTTGTAGCCAGCGTGCTGCAACTAAGATACAATGCAGCCATTTTTTTTTTTTTTTTAATCACTTGGTAATTCTGGGAGGGGAGAGATTACCCACTTCTGACTGGGTGAGGCAATCAGGAAAGGCTGCATCAAGGAAGCAGCGTTGAATTCAGTTATGAAATTGAAGAAGGATTTGAATGTGGACAGAGGAGAGCTACAGAAGGTGAAGCTGGGAAACAGAAGAGTCCCTGATGACAGGAGAGCTACGTTAAGGGTGAAATTTGGAAAGGGGAACATTGGGAAAAGGTTGAGAAAGACACGGGGACATAAGACAAGGGCAAAGCAAACTTGTGGGGACCCTCATTTAAAACGCAAGAAGGTTTGGAACTTTTCCCATCAGCAGTAGGGACCCCCATCTGTTTTTATTCCCCTCAAATGTTAAATCAGTCCCATCCTCTCCATTTCTCACAGCCTGTGCCCCAGCTCCAGTCTGCCATTCTTCCACAGTCACCATCTCTCTCCTCTGACCACCTGGCCTGCGGTCACTCCCCCTCCAAGCCATTTTTCACCCAGGGCCCCAGGGGAACTTTCCAAGCCCCCAGACCTGACCCTGTCTCCCTGTGGCAGTTTATGTGGTACCCGTAAACTTTAGAGGAAGCCTGCAGACCTGGAACTAAAGACCCTCCTAAGGGGGCTGGGGAGGGGGGTGACAGACTGGGGGCAGGGGGAAGGAGACGTGCCTTCGGAGCATCACAGAGGATCACGGTGGTGCCGTCCTGTCTGCAGGCCTTCAGGCATCACATCCCACAAAATTCCTGCTTCTCAGAGGGGACGGGCCTTCAGGATGACTGAAGAGGCCAAAGCCCCAGCTGGCTAATTCTTTCTGCTCTCCCCACCCCTGCAGCCTCTTCCAAGGATTCATCACATCACCCCATCTGAACCAGACAGCTCCGGTTTCGGGACCAGCTGTGGTCTAGGCCCCTGCCTCGCCTGTGTGGAAAAAAACTGCTGCTGCTCATGGCACCGCCAGGGCTCCAGCTGGGTGAGTGGGAAGAGACGCAGTGCTGGAAGGGTCTGAGGAAGCCAAGGCTCCAGAGCCAGGGCTGAGTCGGGTCATGGTGACGTGAAACAAGAGGACTTAAGGGTTTAGGGTGGGCTTACCCTGATGGCTCGGCTTCCCTGGTGGCTCAGAGGTTAAAATGTCTGCCTGCAATGCAGGAGACCTGGGTTCGATCCCTGGGTCAGGAAGATCCCCTGGAGAAGGAAATGGCAACCCACTCCAGTACTCTTGCCTGGGGAATCCGATGGACAGAGGAGCCAAGTGGGCTACAGTCCATAGGGTCTCAAAAAGTTGGACACGACCAAGCAGGCACACAAGGGTGTAGGGCACCAAGGAATCAATGTGAGTTAAGCATCTACGGGCCAGATTCTGACAGGAGTAGGGGGACTGGGGAGGTTGCAGGGGGCATGGGCCAGGGAATAGAGTTGAGGGTAAGGGTGGGAGCTCATCAGGGGGCTCTGAAAAAAGATATTTGAGCACAGGAGCCATCTGAATATTGCAGCACGCTCCAAGTTCCAAAGTTAGTAAGTAATTTTCAGCCTCTTTTGATGGCTCTCCATGGCCTGCTTCTCCAGATGGTGAAAATGAATAATGTAGAGGTCAGCAAGGGAAGTGGAGAAAAGGCCTGCAAATTCCTCATCCCCTCAAGTGACCCAAGTGGAAAGCCCAAGATCAAGGGCAGCTGTTCAGGGGAAAATGACCCATTTCCTCCAGTAACCCCAAACAACTCCCATGACTAAGTACATGGAAATGCTAAGGACCAATTCCTCACTATTGGAGACCTTGAAGAGCGTGACTGTTAACCCACAATCTTACTGAATGGAGCATACGTCTGACCTGTTCTACAGAGAGTGAGGTGGTTTCATGGTGTTCTTACTCAGAAATCAGCATAGCAGTCTTTGCTTAAGATGAATGTTCAGTCCATGTCCACTGGGATAGGGAAGAGGAAAATCTAAAAATGTTCATTGAATGGGTGGTACTTGGTCCTGAATTGAGGCAGGAACACAGAAAACCTCAGGCATTTGTTGTATGCTTTTTCCAGCAATGATAGTGTGAGTCGGGCTCAGGGAGTCTCTCTGTTTTCCAGACTAGGGAAGAGTAGAAGGGGAAGTGACTTGCCAGGAGCATCCAGACAGTGATGGAGGGAAAAATCTGACCACAGGTGGAGCTGGAAGGGCCAGAGCTCGGAAAGAGAATTACTGAGGGTGGGCAGTCTAGCTTGGGTTGGGGTGGATAGATGAGAGATCACAGGCAGTGCAGATCCTCAGGAGACTCCTCTGCCATCGGTCTGGAAAGTTGAATGTTCCGGTTCAGGCCAGACGAGGAGAAAGGGTGAAGGGCAACTGGTCTGTGAGGCCTGACTCCTCTGAACTTCCAAAAAATATACATTTTTAAATCTATAATGTTGTTCACTTATTTATCTTTGACTTTCCTGGGTCTTCATTACTGCGTGAGCTTTTCTCTAGTTGCAGTGAGCGGGCTTCTCACTGTGGTGGCTCCTCTTGCTGCAGAGCACAGCACCTAGGGTGCCTGGCCTTCAGTAGTTCTGGATCATGGGCTCAGTTGGTGTGGTTCCCGGGCTTTAGAGCACAGGCCCAGAAGCTGTGGCTTAGTTCTTCCATGGCATGTGGGATCTTCCAGGACCAGCAATTGAACCCGTGTCTGCTGCACTGGCAGGCAGATTCTTTACCACTGAGCCACTGGGGAAGACCCAGAAAGTCTCTCTGAAGTTTCTGAAATAAAGAAAAGCCTGGGTCCTGAAGGAGGCAGACAGGGAATCAGGATGCTTGCTGGCTTCTGACCCTCACTCCCCCACAGCCCCCACCAGGCTGCTCGATTCCTCTTGCTCCTTGAAGAAGACTCTGCTGTGCAGCTGTTCCTTCCGTGGGACCCCCACGCCCTCTGTGCGGTGGCGGGTAGGGGTCGCTCCTGTGGTCATGAACCACACAGGCTTTCGGGTGACTACTACCACGCTTGGCCCCTGGGCCAACAGCACCATCCATCTGAGCAAGCCGCCTGAAACGGGCATGAGCCTGCTCTGTGAGGGCAGGAACCCAGAGGGAACCCACGCCTTGACCATCCTGCTGAAGTCAGGTGATGGTGGAGGGGCACCGTGTGGGTGGGGAAGAGGGGTTGGGCCCTGGGGCCAGGGGAGGCAGCTTAGAGGTCCCCAGGGAGAACCCCTTCTCACTAGCTCTCTACCTCCAGGATGGAGTTCTTTGGTTGCCCAGACTTTCATGAAAGGGCTGATTCGGGCGTGTTCTATGGAGCCATCGGAGTCACGCTGCTCTTCCTCTGCCTCATCCCACTCATGTGAGTACCGAAGTTAAGATTCACCGTAAGCTTAGTACAGCTTTAGGCAGCCTGTCTGTTGATGGGTGGGTTTGCATTCCTGTCTTCGTTGTTGTTTGGCATGAGGTCAGGGTGGGATGAGTTGGGAGAGTAGCGCTGACATACGTACCATACCGTGTGTAAAATATTTAGCTAATGGGAAGCTGCTGGATGGCACGGGGAGCTCAGCCCCGTGCTCTGTGACGACTGGAAGGGTGGGATGGGGACAGGAGGGAGGGGGGCTCAAGAGGGAGGTGATATAGGCATACATCCAGCTGATTCACTTTGTTGTATAGCAGAAACTATCACAACATCATAAAGCAATAGTCCTCCAATTAAAAACATTCACCATTCAGCCTCCCCCAGAGCCTGCTACCCCCAGGCCTGTGGCGCTGGATGGACCCCCCACCCTTGAGGAACTCAGGGTCTGGCAGCAGACAGGGTCCCCATGAGCCAGGGCCATTGGGACTATACGGAGCCACAAAACAGGCCCAAGGGACCGAGGCTTTCAAAGAACTTTATAAAAGAGAAAGCGGAGGAAGAAGTGAAACCAGTGGAGTCCCCAGGGAGCTGTCTCAAGTGGCAGCAGGGCTGAGCAGTTGCTCATGTGGTGGAAAGTCATGTACAGAGACCCTGGGAACACACCTGAGGAACTTCTGGAGTCTTTGTGCAACATCAGGTGCATTGAGAATGCACCTAAGTAACAGCTAAAAACGAAGTTGATAAAGGTTCTTGGGGTTGGTTCATAAAGACTCCTGAGACTTGGCTAAATGTGCTGGCTGGAAGTCTGGAGTGAGAAGGGCAGAGATGCCAGATGCAGGGCAGAGAGCTGGGCATGGGAGCCTCTGGCCAGTCCAGACGTCTTGGAGTTAATCCTTAGTTGAGGACCATGGATGAGTCAGCTGGGAGGGAGGTGTGAACTTGGGGTGGGCACAGTCCAGAGAGGGAAAGGCAAGAGGCTGGTGTCACGATCTAAGCCAGGCCTGAGCTGGGCAAGTGATGAGGGGCAGAGAGAGTTGGGAGTAACTGTCCATCAGGGTGAGGAAGAAGAGGAGTGGGGTGGCAGGGCAAGCTGGGTTGCTGGGTTTTGGGGGGGCATGCTACATGGCATGTAGGATCTAGTTCACCCATCAGGAATTGAACTGGTGACCCCTGCAGTGGGAGCACTGAATGCCAGCCACTTGACCACCACGCAAATCCCTGGGGAGCTATGTTTTAAGTATAGCCAGCTGGACTTGAAGACCAATAAGAATCAGAGTTTGCAAAGCCCTTTCATAGCTGACCTCATCTGAGACCCACAGCCTGACAAGTATGCATCTCTGTTGTCCACGACAGGATAGCAAGCCCCAGAGAGGCTGCATGGCTCACCCCAGGCTCTAAACCAGCACTTCCCAGCAAGATCAGAGCCCATGTTGTGGGTAGAGAGCCTGAACTGATCAAGAACATCTTTTCCTTAGAGTGAAACATATCAGAATGAAGCAGGCAAAGAAAATTGCAGCAATGAAGGCAGAAAAGAGCCCTAAAATCAGAGCCTGCCAAGGACTCGAGACATCTCTAAGGCCCAAGGAACCAGGAAAATCCAGAGTCACCCTGTCTCCTGAGCAGCGGATATTGGTAGATATCCCATGTGTCTGGAATCCAGCCTATCAGAATAACGATCACAAGACCCATGAGGAGAGGCACATACAGTGTGTAAAGGCAATATTAATACCATCTTCAATGGCACTCCACTCCAGTACTCTTGCCTGGAAAATCTCATGGACGGAGGAGCCTGGTAGGCTGCAGTCCATGAGGTCACTAAGAGTCAAACACAACTGAGCAACTTCACTTTCATGCGTCAGAGAAGGAAATGGCAGAAATGGCAGCCCACTCCAGTGTTCTTGCCTGGAGAATCCCAGGGACCAGGGAGCCTGGTGGGCTGCTGTCTATGGGGTTGCACAGAAGTGACTTAGCAGCAGCAGCAGCAGTCTTACAGGACTTCTAGAATGCCAGAGCATGCTTACACATCATCTTATAGATGGTGACGCTAAGACCCAGGGAGGGGAAGACAGATGAAATTAAGAGGAGTAACTTGAAGGGTCATTAGAATCAGCAACTCATTCCCCCCCTCACACACACACACACACACACACACACACACACACACACACACACTGAGTCCCCATTGAGAAGAGGACTGGGAGAACCCTTAACAGCAGTTGTAGCATTGGAGTGGAAATCAAAGGGTTTGGTCTCTGAGCGCTTGGCAGGCTGCAGTCAGCACAGCCTGTAGGTGCCACAGACCCAGGTTAGCCTGAAAGAATTGAAGACCAGGCCACGCCCAGCTTACCCCTTTATTTGTCCTGCACCGCCTATCCTCAGCAGGGCTTAGAAAGGTCAGCACCGGAGTAGCCGGGTCTCACTGTTCTTTAGTCATTACGATTCTCTAAGGCCAGAAGCACCCTGCTGCTCTCCTTACACCCTGCACTGGGAGCTGGTGTCCCTTTGTGGGTCAACCAGACATCTGTTAAAATTCCACCAGTATTTCCTGCAGTATCTCCTGTTCTCCATGCTGGGTCTCAGAAGTGGACTGGGCCCAGGCCCCGCCCTCAGAGTGGCCAGGCTGGAGGGGAATGCAGCATCACAGTAGCAGGGCTCGGCTGGGGTGATGGTCACCCCGAGGGTGAGAGACTGAACCTCCCTGGAGAAGTCAGGCAAAACTTCCCAGGGAGTCTGGGAACAGCTGGGTGGCTCGTGGTGCTGAGAATGCACAGGGAGGAAGGATCAGTAGGAGAAGACAGGGTGGCAGGCTCCAACCATGGGGATTTTGATGAAAGGTGAAGCCAATCCCTTGCTCCACACTGCCTTTAATTCAGTGCTCAAAGAAAGGGACAGAATTCTGTCCTTTTCAGATTTGGGTACCTGTTCCAACATCCTTCTTTCTTTGCTCTGCCCTGCAGGACCCATCGCCCCAAACTTCCAGGAAGAGCAGGATAAACTGAAGCTGACAAAGCCTGTGAAAACAACATTCATACCTGAAGCCCCCATCACCCTTGGAGTCACCAAAGCCCATAGAATCCTTAGAGACCCCAGGAACCCTGGCGTCTACAACAAACTTGGAGCCCCCAGAGTATCCTTGGCCCACGAAGCCCTCTCCAGTCCCACCTGCCCCCTCACTGGTTATCCACTGAATAATAAGGGTACCTTGGACCTGGTGTTTGAACCTTTGAAAGCAAACTATATGATATGTTATTTGGATTAGCCAAAAGACAGGGGATCCATCTTGGGAGCTCCTTCAAAAGAGGGAGAAATAAATGTGAGATTGTGAAATATGTCCACCAAGAAATAGTTTCTGAGCCCCTATTATGCACCTAGTACCTGAAATATATACACAAGAGCCATCACACACACGGATTGGATCCTTGCTTGAATGCTTAGTGGTTATGTCTTTGGATAAGATCTTTGCAAACCCCACCCCTTCTCTTTGAACTTGAGTATCCTTACTTGAGGTATACCTGGGTAGAAAGTGAGTGAAAAGTGGTATTGAGAGATGTAGGAGGAGAAATGACATAAAAGCCCTGAATGCCATCACAAGACATTGGGACTTTACCTGTGGGACCTTGTCCCAACTCCCTTAAATGTAAGTTCCATGAAAACAGGGATCTTGTCTGTCTTGCTTTCTATTTGTATCACTGGCTCCAGAATGGTTCCTAAAATAGACTTTAAAACATGTTTGTTGTATAACTGAGTGAATGAATAAACTGTTAGAAGGTTTGAAACAAAGAAATAGAGTGACTACATATATAGTGAGAGACGATCCCAGGAGTAGTTATTGAGATGTACTTTTTAAAGCTTAATTAATTAATTGTTGGGTGTACTAGCTCTTCACTGCTGCTTCAAGGCTTGTTCTAGTTGCAGTTAGTGGGGCTTCTCTTGTTGCGGAGTACAGGCTCTAGAGCACAGTTCAGTATTTGTGGTGTGCGGGCTTAGTTGCCCTGAGGCATGTGGAACACAATCTTTCCGGACCAGGGCTCGAACCTGTGTCCCCTGCACTGACAGACAGAGTCTTAACCACCAGACCACCAGCGAAGCCCTGAGGTGTATTTTGAAGAGGTAAGACTGGAGGCAAAGAGCCCAGTTAAATGGAGGTTATTGCAGTATTTCTTGACCACAAAGGAATACAAGGAATGAGAACTGGATTCTGGCATGAGAATGGACCCCAGCTGTGTGTTTCCTTCAGAATGAATCACAACTTCCTTTTTTGGAGCCAGGTGTTGGTAATTTTTCAGAGGATAAGAAAAGTGTCATCTCTCTGCTGGGTCATTGTTTGTAAGTCTGAGGGTTCTCCCATCTGTCATCACCAGTGAGATGGTCATCTTGTGCTCAAGGCAGATTTGACATAAGCCACCCATGTATTCATGCAGTTCACACATCCCACAGAAATACAGGCACCTACCACGCGCCATACAATGAGGCAAAGAAGCCAGACATTGGACCTCACAGTCTGCACGAAATTCTAGCTTAAAATTTTGACAATTGCCTGATGTCAAGCTGTTCTGGTGAAAAACTTACTTGAGCATTTAATTTACAAAAGAGGGATTGGACACACTGGCATATAAGAAGCTATGTTTCAGGTTGAGGTCCCCTAATTGGCATTCCAGAGGTTGTAAGAAAGAACAACTTTACACTTCTCCAGAAACTCCTGTGACCGGGATGGGCTGAGATGTTCTCTGGGCCATCCTGGTGTTTACCAGAGTATGTTGCACTGTATCTATCAGAAAGTCAGCTTGTCCCCACTGTCAAAGTTACCTGGAGTTCCTGGGGCATCATCAGAGTCTTCTCTCTCTCTACCACATAAGAGGCTCCCATCTGTCTTTTATTGTTTTCCTCTATTCTGGTTCCTCTCTGGGAATCCACTGCTGCAGCCAGGCGAGTGGCTTTCAGTCTCGTATCCTCTTGCTTCTTCCTCATTGTTTCCTGTTGTTGAACACTTTAAAAGGAACATCTACTACTTATGAAGGGTTCATTCCCATTGCACCATTTATCTTCTGTGATTTGCTTCTTATATCTGGGGTGCTTGGCCTAATTAAAGTCATGTTTACCATTCTCATATTTTCAGGGGCCTCAGGGCCTGTATCAGTGTAGTTTCTCTTTCTAGAAACTCTGATGAATCATCATTGGGCTTTGGTATATCTCCTAAGTTGCATCTAAGCTCTTTTGGCTGGGTACTCCTTTTCAAAGACCTGCTAAGATACACTTTCTATAACACTCTAGGTGCGTCCTTTCTCCATTATTAGGATCCCAGTCAGGCTCAGCAGTGGGAACGTCCACCAGATTTGCTCCTGGAGTTCCATCTGGATCCACCAGGTGGAGCTGGTGCACTTCCTCTCTAGCCCTGTCAATGACTACCCTCCTTTCATCCCCTCCAAAGTATATTCTGCCCAAGAGGGATAGTGAGTGACAAAGACTGACGTGAAAAGCTCAGTCATGAAGAGGGGGTCCTCTCGATAAGCAGGGTTATGGTTTTTCCAATTAAACAATCTGAAGTTGAGAATAGAAACTCAGCTGGTTGACCATTTGCACTGAGACCTCCTACAGGATATCACAGCAAGAGCAATTGCCCTGCTCTAGAAGTGGCTCCAGGTCCAAATGGCCTTCCTCGATGGCTCAGCAGGTTAAGAATCTGCCTGCAATGCAGGAGATATGGGTTTGATCCCCGGGTCAGGAAGATCCCCTGGAGAAGGGAATGACTACCCACTCCAGTATTCTTGCCTAGGAAATCCCATGGACAGGAGTCTGGTGGGCTAGCAATTCCCCCTCAGGTCACAAAGAATCAGACATGACTGAATGAATTAGCATGCACACACAGAAGTGGCTCCCTATCCAAATGGGGTACGCTGTCCTGTCTTAGATGATGATAGTACCAAGCCCCTGTGCTCCACGGGTTAACATAGAAACTTCTATCTGATCCCTATAAGTAGGAGAAACAGGAAGTACTGACAGGACCAAATATGTTGGCAACATGGGGGTGGTTGGAACAACAGTCAGTGCAGTCTGTTCAAGCAGTGGGGAGCCAAGTTGGCCAGAGGGGAGTTTAAGTTTTGAAATCGTGTGTCCTAAGTCTCACTTTCTTCCTCTTTCTCTAATAAAACAGATTTTCCCCTGGTTTTCCTTTCAAACCTCTGTACCATAAGGCAGCAGCTGTCTGACTTCTTTTCCTCCTGATACAACAGTGTAAGTGCTTCTGCATATGGAATCTCATCATTTTCACTTGCTCTTTCACAAAACAATTCTAAATGCAATATTGTATTAATAATGAAGAGAGCCATTCAGGGGTCATCACTCTCTTGATCCTAATGTATAATGGGGCCACACACTATTACAATAGAATGTCATCTCCTTCTTAGTCACAGACTCACAGCTATATTTTGTCCATTAAAAAAAAAATATATATATATATATATATGCCCCCAAAGGGATTTCCTTGGGACAGATGATATTTTCCCCACATTTATAGGTTAAGAAGACAACAGAACACAAAAATCACAAGCAAATGCTACGATACCAAAAGAGCAAGCAGATTCCACCATGAATGAATGCAAACAAAAGCAAACCAACCGGTTCAGGAGTCAGAGGCCAGCAATTCCCATCTCCAGCAAAGCACCCCAATCAAATGCAAAACCAGTTGGCTTTTCCCTTAAGGAAAAGTCAGAACTGAGAAGGAGAATATCCCCGGCTGTACACACCGAAGCCACTTACCCTAGTGTATGGAGCCCGACGACTCCCACATGTCCACTCCTTGCTTCAACCGCCAACTGGTGCTGCTTCAGGGGAATTGTGAAAGGAAAATTCTCAGGGCAAGTGTTCCTGGCAGCTGCTAGGGCCTTACCTTACCTGAAAATTCCCCAACCAGGGCCGCTGGTCACAGCAGCAAGACTCCTGGGTGTCTTGGTCAGAACTGTTACCAAGCCCAAACTTGCTTTGCTCACCACTTGGCAGGCCAACAAATCTGGAGTTGTTGGGGCAAGGACTAAGGACTTTAATCAGGGAGATATCAGACGAAGAAGATGGCAGATAGTGCGGCAGATAAAAACATCTTCCATCAGTCTGAATTCCAGGCTACTTCTCTACAGGGAAAGGGGAGGGGAGGGCGCTACTGCAATTCCAACTAAAGACTGACAGGGACCCCTAACTGGTGGCTCACTTAGGGTCGCTAACGGTTGCTGGCTTGTGGGAGTGGCCCACTGCAGCTCCAACCAATGGCTGGGCAGGACTACTAACGGTTGCTCACTTGGGGGCGTGGCCTGTTGCAGTGAGGACCAATGGCTGAGCAGGACCGCTACGGTCACAGTTTACGGTGGGCATACCGGCTGCGCCCCTATTACGGGAATAGGTCAGTGACGGGTTTGGGCATGAAACTGGAAAGCTGAGTCTTGCTTTGCTCACGATAGAGGCCTTGGTTACAGGACAGGAAACAAGAGGGTACCAAGGTGACTTCTGATTGACCTTAAGGGGAGCACACTCGGCATTTGGATCCTTGATCAGTGGCTTCCAATCTGCCCATCACCTTGTCCACATGTACTGGCTTGAAGGAGGAGTGTCCTTAAAGCTGATTAGATCTGGAGTCTCAAGGTCTAGCAGGGGTCTAGAACCTCTGCTTGAGAAAGAGGATTCTTCCAAGGGCCGCTGGACCCCAAGGGGCCCAGTAGGGACGGTTGTTCAATTGTTTCGGGCTGGCGCAGACAGTGGAGACTCGCCCGGTTCCCCTTCGCGGCTCCTGAGTCCCAGCCTCTCCCACAAGCATCATCAGGCCCCACTGGCTCGGGATGGACTCCTGCATGCTCCCTGGCACTCTGTCGAACAGAGCCTGGTGAGGACGAGGAGGTGGGGTGGGAATCCCAGGGGGACCTCCACAGTGATGGGGCGTTGGTGAGGCTTGGGGACTTTCAGGCCGCCTGATGAACTGGTTATAGAACAGCTAAAACTTCCTCTACCTTAGTCGTTTTCCCGAGAGTCAGTGTTTGTGTACAAGGTTATTCCATTTGTCAGTTCATCTGCTCCTTGTGGGGTATTAAATCAACAAGTCGTCCCTCTGGAAAATAGGTCCTCCAGTCAGCGTTTCTGTAAGTCAGTCCTTCACTTGATGCACTCAGCAAAGGTCAAGGAGGATACTCAATTTTCAAGTAAATAGCCAGATGGTGTTGTGCTGAAGAAGCTCTAGGCTGGAACTCTCCCAACCCTGACAAGGAAGTAAATTTGGAAAAGGAAATGATTGTCTAGAGGGAGGAGAAAGGTTCCCCGTGGAGACAACCCATGGAGGCGCTAAAGTCCAAGGAAGGGAATGAGACTTGGACAAGATCAGAATTTTCAAGTCTAAAGGACCATTATGTGCTGGTCAATAAAACCCACGTTCACACAGTTCTGGAGGCTAGAAGTACAAGATCAGGGTACTGGCAGGGTTGCTTCCTTCTGAGGGAGAATCTGTTCCCTGTTTCTCTTTTAGTTTATGGTGACTGGCTATCCTTGGAGTTCCTTCTAGTTCCTTGGCCCTCATCTTCTCATGGCCTTATCCACGTGTCCTGGATAAGTGTGTCTGCATTGAAATTTCCCTCTTCTTATAGGGATACTAGTTGTGTTGGACAGTAGTTGTGTAATCACCCTTAACCTGATTACACAGGTAATCTGCAAAGACCTTATTTCAAATTAGGTCACATTCACAGATATGTAGGGATAAGTCCTTAGCGTATCTTCTTGGGGACACAATTCAATCCATGGCACAAAAGAAATTAGAAAATATTTAGAATTAAATGTATTTTTAAAACATATTAAAAGCTGTAAGATGCCACTAAAGCTGTGCTTAGACTAGCCCCTGTGGACTAGAGACTAACTCCTCAAATCCATGGTAAGGACTGTTACTTTAAGAAAAGAAGAAGCAGGAAGGTGGGGAGGGAGAGGAAAAAGAGGGCAAATTAAACCTGAAACAAGCAGAAGGAAGGAAATAAGAGAAAGCAGAAATCAAAAGAGAGAAGCAATACAGAAAAGTCAGTTAAAACCAAAATCTTGTTCTTTAAAAAAGCAAAAACTCAATAAACTTGATAGATCTTACATAAGCTAATTGAGAAACGAGAGAAGACACAAATTGCAAATACCAGAAATGAAAGAGTGGCTATCAGCACTCTTCTAAAGACATTTCAAGGCTAATATGAAATATATTTTTCAGAAGGGAACATTTCTAAGCACTGGGAAGGACACAAAGATATACCTGATGTTGGGCCTTACCTCAAGGAGCTCATTCTTGCATAGATTTCCTGGTAGGGTATTTCATCAGTTTGCCACTGAGAGCAGTAACCAAATGAAGAACATGTAGTAAACTATGCAGGGTGATATAGTGGCTCCACAAGGCTGTCAGAGAACCAGGATCCCTATGCTATCATCAAGAATATCCTCAGTCTGTGGTTTTGATCTGTAAGGGTTCCTTGTGGTTACCAGGGGGCTGCTCTACCTCCAGCATCTCATCTATATTCCAGGGGAAAAGAAGAAAAGCAATGAGAAGAAAGTAGTGGCACTATTAAAAAAACAAAAACAGAACTTCCCAAAAGTCTCCAGCAGATAGCCTCAGATGTTTGGTATTTCAAGCAGGCAACTCTCTCACAATATTTGCTTAACAATAATTATAACAACAGAATCCATGGTTTTTATTTTGCATTGTCCACTTGGGAGAAGAAGAGAGTACAATCCTACAGATAGGTACACAATCTAAGAAAACAGAGGTGTCAGTTACAACCTAGTGTTACCAGAGCAAGAAATTATCAAGTAAGACAACTGGCCCGAACCCCATTTTATTTGGATATCATTTTCAGAAGTCGTGTAATAATTTCTAATGTCTTTGGAGTCTCATAAGACCACTTTATTTAAATTGTTCTTCCAAGGGCGGATTTGTAACAGCCTAGAACGAGTCAGTAACAGTCATGAATATTCATATGAAATTGTATATTGCAGAGGAGAAAAATTATGTTCTTATAAACATCCTCAGTTTTGCACAAATCAGACTCCTTGAACCCTCTTATAACACAAACAATATCTTTTGATTTATAGCTGCAGGGGACCAGGACATCTTAAATTCTATCCTATGTTTCCTTTATCATGAATACTTGTGTTTTCTTAAAACCAGGCTCTCAAATTTCATTAGTTAGTATTATATGCAAAAAGCAGAACTTCAGAGCTCAACTGTGATGGCAAAAAAAAAAAGGGGGTAAATGTTGAATAGGCTTCTATTTGGTGATAATAATTCAATAGCGTTTTTCTTGTACTTGGCCCATTGGCCAGAACTATATCACATGACCAGCCCTAGAAGGAGGAAGGGAAATAGGCGTTTTTATTTTTGGACTGTTAACTTCACCACCAAAACAAATCTGAAAGAGTAAGAATATATAGGACTTCCGTAGTAATCCACTGGTTAAGAATCTGTCTGCCAAGGTAGGGGACGCAGATTCGATCCCTGGTCCAGGAAGATCCCACATGCCACAGGGCAGCTAAGCCTGTGCACCACAACTCCTGAGCCCGTGTACTCTAGAGCCTGTGCTTTGCAACAAGAAGAGCCACTGCAATGAGAAGCCCGCACACCGTAACTAGAGAAAGCCCACGCTCAGCAGTGAAAAACCAACACAGCCAAAAATATATAAAAATTTAAAATAAAACAAAAGCATACAGGAGGCTCAGTTAGTTCAGTTTAGTTCACTCAGTCATGTCTGACTCTTTGTGACCCATGGACTGCAGCACGCCAGACCTCCCTGTGCATCACCAACTCCCAGAGTTTACTCAAACACATGTCCATTGAGTCGGTGATGCCATCCAACCATCTCATCCTCTGTTGTCCCCTACTCTTCCCACTTTCAGTCTTTCCCAGCATCCGGGGCTTTTCCAATCAGTCAGTTCTTCACATCAGGTGGTCAAAGTATTGGAGTTTCAGCTTCAGCATCAGTTCTTCCAGTGAATATTCAGGAGTGATTGCCTTTAGAATGGACTGGTTGGATCTTCTTGCAGTCCAAGGGACTCTCAAGAGTCTTCTCCAACAGCACAATTCAAAATTCTTCATTACTCAGGTTTCTTTATAGTCCAACTCTCACATCCATACGTGACTACTGGAAAAACCATAGCTTTGACTAGACGGACATTTGTTGGTAAAGTAATGTCTCTGCTTGTTAATATGCTGTCTAGCTTGGTCATAGTTTTTCTGCCACAGAGAAAACGTCTTTTAATTTCATGGCTGCAGTCACCATCTGCAGTGATTCTGGTGCCCCAGAAAATAAAGTCAGCCACCGTTTCCACTGTTTCCCCATCTATTTGCCATGAAGTGATGGGACTGGATGCCATGATCTTACTTTTCTGAATGTTGAATTTTAAGCCAACTTTCTCACTCTCCTTTCACTTTCTTCAAGAGGCTCTTTAGTTCCTCTTCACTTTCTGCCAAAAGGGTGGTGTCATCTGCATATCTGAGGTTATTAATATTTCTCCCAGAAATCTTGATTCCAGCTTGTGCTTCATCCAGCCCAGCATTTTGCTTGATGTACTCTGCATATAAGTTAAATAAGCAGGGTGACAACATACAGCCTTGATGTACTCCTTTCCCTATTTGGAACCAGTCTGTTGGTCCATGTCCAGTTCTAACTGTTGCTTCTTGACCTATATACAGATTTCTCAAGAGGCAGGTCAGGCAGTCTGGTATTCCCATCTCTTTCAGAATTTTCCACAGTTTGTTGTGATCCACACAGTCAAAGGCTTTGGCATAGTCAATAAAGCAACTGGAACTCTCTTGCTTTTTCTACGATCAAGAAGATGTTGGCAATTTGATCTCTGGTTCTTCTGCCTTCTCTAACTCCAGCTTAAACATCTGGAGGTTCACGGTTCACATACTCTTGAAGCTTGCCTTGGAGAATGTTGTGCATTACTTTGCTAGCGTGTGAGATGAGTGCAGTTGTGCAGTAGTTTGAACATTCTTTGGCATTACCTTTGTGATTGGAATGAAAACTGACCTTTTCCAGTCCTGTGGCCACTGCTGAGTTTTCCAAATTTGCTGGCATATTGAGTGCAGCACTTTTATAGCATCATCTTTTAGGATTTGAAATAGTTCAGCTGGAATTCCATCACCCCCCACTAGCTTTGTTCCTAGTGATGCATCCTAAGGTCCACTTGACTTCACAGTCCAGGATGTCTGGCTCTAGGTGAGTGATCACACCATCAGTGGTTATCTGGGTCATGATCTTTTTGTATAGTTCTTCTTCTGTATATTCTTGCCATCTCTTCTTAATATCATCTGCTTCTGTTAGGTCTATGTAATTTCTGTCCTTTATTGTGCTCATCTTTGCATGGAAAGTTCCCTTGGTATCTCTGATTTTCTTGAAGAGATCTCTAGTCTTTCCCAGGAGGGTAGATAGCAGGCAACTCTGGGGTTCTGCCTGAGACATTCCCCTAAAAGAGGTGAATATATGGAGGTGCTGAAGGATGAAAATGGAGACTTTTTGTGCTTGTGGGGATCCAGGAAGGCTCCCAGGAGGAAGTTACATGGCCAGAGAGGAGAGTTGCAGAAGGATGCCCTGAGAAGGGAGGTGGCCCAAGGAAACACCCAGAGGGTGGGGCTGTATGCTAGGTGTGCTGTGTATATATATATAGCTCTTCGGCTGGCAAAGTGTGATGGGAAGGTGGGCAGCAGAGAAAGGGCAAGTGCAAGCTCAAGTCACGGACAGCCTGAATGCAAGGCAAGGGAATTTGGAATTTATCTTGCCAGTCATAGGACTGTCTTTTATGGCTGAAATATCTCTTAAATACACCACATCCTCTCCATCCCCCAGCTCAGCTCACATCATCATTCTCTTGAGCTATTGCTTCATCCTCAATGAAGAACAGAAAGACCTTTTTTTTTTTTTTTAATTGCCTGCTCCCAGGAGTTCCTTATTTACTTGTTTATTTTTGGCTGCTCTGAGTCTTTGTTGCTGTGAGCAAACTTTCTCTGGTTGCAGTGAGCGGGGCTACTCTTCATTGTGGTGCGAGGGCTTCTCACTCCGGTGACTTCTCTTGTTATGGAGCACAGGCTTTGGGCACAGCGGGCGCCAGAATGCAGGCTCAGTAGTTGTGGAATACAGGCTTACTTGCTCCAAGGCATGTGAAATCTTCCCAGACCAGGAATTGAACCCATGTCCCCTGCATTGGCAGGCAAATTCCCCCACCAGGGAAGTCCCCAGAGAGACCTTTATAGTAATAACTCCCACACCTGCCTCCTACTCCATGGTTCTAAACCTTTCCATGATTTTCATGACTTCCCCATAGACTTGGGAAAAGCCCAAGCTCTTCAGCCTGGCCTGTGAGACCCTTTAAAGGGCGAAGGGGCTGGGAGTGAAGACTAGAGGAAAGAAAAGAAAAATGATAAATCATACATAATAGACATCTTCCATGTGCATATGCTGGGGTTGCCACTGTGGCTCACCACGTGTTCCATTTTCTCTACCCTGAGGACTTATAATCCCCATTTCACAGATGAGGAAACAGGCTTTGGGAGACTAAGCAACTGGCCCCAAGTCACTAGAAATTTAACTAGTGGAGCGTCCACGTTTTCTGACTCCTAGTTCCTGGTTTTTTTTTTTTTTTTGGCCACGCAGCATGTGGAATCTTATTTCCCTGACCAGGGATTGAACCAGCACCCCCTGCACAGACTCTTAACCACTGGACCAGCAGGAAGTCCCGCCTACTTCCGTTTTAATGGTGTGCCCCAGTAACTCTAGAACCCAAATGATAAATGTACCCACATCTGTTCTCTCAACATCATCAGCTGTTTGGTGGGTGTCATTAAGTCTAATCTTACAGAAGAGGAAAGCATGGTGGCCAAGTGGGTCAAGATCCCCTGACCTGGAGATTGGACTTTGCAAGTAGAAAGCTTGGGTCTAGGCCTGAGGCTTCTATTCTATAACCTCAGGCAGGGCCCTTACTCTCTCTGGAGCCTCAGTTTCCTCATATGTCTAGGGGAATAGTAAAACTAATATAAGTGAAGTTGTTCAGTCACGTCCAACTCAGCGACCCCATTGACTGTAGCCTACCAGGCTCCTCTATCCATGGGCTTTTCCAGGCAAGAATACTGGAGTGGGTTGCCATTTCCTTCTCCAGGAGATCTTCCTGACCCAGGGACTGAACCCAGGTCTCCTGCATTGTAGGCAGACGCTTTACCATCTGAGCCACCAGGGAACTCTAGAATGGCTTAAACTGATTCCTGTGTAGGTATTTGGAAATCTATAAAAACTCACATAGAGGAACTTGCCTGGAGGTCCAGTGGTTAGGACTTCAGGCTCCCACTGCAGGGGTCAAGGGTTCCTTCCCTGGTCCAGGAACTAAGATCCCGCAAGGCACACAATGCAGCAAAACAAAACAGAGAAACTTACACAGGTTGGCAACACTACCATCATTTTAGATGTCATTACTAGAAGTGGTCTCAAGAACCATGGCGTTTACCAGTCCATCCATTTTGTACATGACAGAGCAGTCACCTAGGAAACAGAGAAGAAAGGGGAAGAAATAATTGTTCAGAGAGTCAATGGCTACGTTATAGCCTGCAATTATGACTACAGAGGAGTGCCACGTGCCTCTGTAGCTAATATCTTTAATTCTCACAGTGTTGCAGCATTTGGTATTATTTTACTCTCTTTTCTAATCAAAAAATCAAGATATAGAAATGATGTGATGTGACCAAGGATACGAGATACAGTTGCTACCAAAAACAAGAGAAGTTTTAAACACAGCAGACTAGATTGGGATGGTACAGGATCCCCAAGACCACCCCTCAGGCTCAATAACTCACAAGGTCTTGCAGAATTCAGCATAACTGTTATATTCCTGGTTACAGCTTACTATAGCAAAAGGACAGAGATTAAAATCAGCAGAGGTGGGGACTTCCCTGGCTAAGAGTGGCTGAGAGTCTGAGCTTCCTTTGCAGGGAGAGAGAGTTCGATCCCTGGTCAGGGAACTAGGATCCCACATGCCAAGCGCCCCACCTCCCCCAAAAAAAATAAAACCTAATTTAAAAAATGTAAAAATCGGCAGGGGGCAGAACATCGAGGGCAGGATGTAGGACAGACCAGGAGCCAGCTTCCAGTTGTCTTCTCCTTGTTGTTCAAAGTGTGGCAACAAGCAGGGTATTTCCAAGCAGGGAAACACTAAAACTTGGTGTCCAGGGTTTTTACTGGAGCTCAGCACCTAAGCATGGCTGACCATCCCCTTGGATGACTTTCATCTCCAGCCGGGCCAGAGGTCAAATTGATTCTGCATAGCCCAAGGCTCCTTCGTAAAGCATTCTGTTAGCATAACTGTCTAGTGTGGCCCCAGGCCCCAAGTAAACCAAGACACTGGTACACCAGACAGAACATTACCAGAGCTCAGCGCTTTCCTCGCAGAATCTGGGCAAGAGCCAAGCCTTCCTAGGATGAGACTGATCCTTTAATGCACAGGTAGGATACTAGAGGGGTTTCCCAGGTGGCTCTAGTGGTAAAAAAATCTGCCTGCCAATGCAGGAGACATGGGTTTGATCCCTGGATGGAGGAGATCCCCTGGAGGAGGGCATGGCAACCCACCCCAGTATTCTTGCCTGGGAAATCCCATGGACAGAGGAGACTGGTGGGCTACAGTCCATGGGGTCGCAAAGAGCTGGACACAACAAAGCAACTTAGCACTCACAAGATACTTAGTGGATGGTGAAGTTGCTCAGTTGTGTCCAACTCTTTGCAATCTCATGTCCGTGGGATTCTCCAGGCAAGAATACTGGAGTGGGTTGCCATTTCCTTCTCCAGAACTAGTGGATGAGATGAGTCTATTTTTCAGCTTGAATCTCTCCACACAGGGTTAATTTCTCACAAGTCATTGAAAGTTGAGAAGATATCGGTGGAAGAGAGCCGGTGTTCTGCCATCTCTTGCATATTTGAATTTCCTAAAGAATCCCCAAGCAGCTCCACGACCCTGGGCACCCCACTCAGTAAAAGTATCAGCTCCTCTGTAGCTACAAATAACGCAGTGCTGCCCTCGATAATAACGCCCAGGACACACCTCACATTGTTTGGAGTCTTGAAGAGCCAGAATGTACCCACCTGATCCACAGCATACTCAAAAGACATAATAGAACATACCACTGTGTACCAGTCTAAGAGAACACAGGAGTGCTTTCCTGAGGGACAGAATCGAAATCTTGGTCTCAGGTGAAGTTCAATCTCATGCAGTGGATGGCTTAGAAAGAACGAACTCCAGACTGCCTTCTGGTTAGTGTGTGGTTTTGTTTCACCTGGTGCCAGCCTTTACAAAACCTTAGGTATTTCATTCTTACAACCATAATACAATGTGACAGACACAACTGATAAGACCTTCTGCTCCCCAAATAGGAATGGCAAAATGGGGGTTAGTGACTTGTCCATAGCATCTAGCCAGTAACAGTTGGAGGCATAAATGATCATAGATCACCATGGAAGGGACAGAGCCTAAGGGGAGAGATGGATTGGGAGAGAGAGGAGACAGAGTAGGAGCTGGCCTGAAAAAGTCTAGGCTGGGAGACAGGTAGAGAATCATGTTGTTGTTGCTCAGTTGCTAAGTTTTGTGTCCGAGTCTTTGCAACCCCATAGACTACATCTTGCCAGGCTCCTCTCAGAGACAATGTAGATTCTCAGAAAATTTGCTCATCCTCAGTCTTGAAAAGTCAGGGGTCTGGTTCAAACTCTGCCACCTGAAGCAACTCTTTTCAGTTTGCTCACCTAGACACTGAGGTGTGCCCTTTCCGTGTAGAGAAGGGAAATTAACTTATGAAAAGCCACCCAGTAATCACAATTCCAGCTTCTAGGGGTTGTCAGATTAGGGGAGCAGAACCAAATCAGCTTCCCTGGTGGCCCAGATAGTAAAGAATCTGCCCGCCAAGCAGGAAACCTGGGTTCGACCCCTAGTTCGGGAAGATCCCAGGGAGAAGGGAATGGCTACCCATTCCAGTATTCTTGCCTGGGAAATCCCAGAGAAGCCTGACAGGCTACAGTCCATGGGGGTGGCAAGGAGTCCAGACACAACTGGGCGACTTTCACTTTTCACCAAATCGGCTGATGGGATTTGCCACTTTGCCACCTGGAACACTGCACATCACTGAGGTGTCCACGAGGGCCCCTTGTCTCCAAGTTTGGGGTCCAACCTGTCTCTCTCTTCCAGATCTGACCCAGAAACCAGAGCTCCATGTCCCAGGGACTCTGGCAGCTGGGGGCCTGAGACCTTGGCCTGTAGCTTCAGAGGCGCCTGCAAAGAAACCCAAGCTGTCTTCATCTCCTGGAAAGGGCCCAACGTGTCCACCGGCACAGACGGCTCCAGCACCTCTTCCTCCCCGTACCCCTCCTCCTTTGTGCTGCACTTCACCCTGAAACCTAAGGACTGCCATGCTACCCTCAGGTGTCATCTGAACTTCTACCCGGCTCACCTGCCCGGAAGTAGCATGGTCAGGCTCCAGGTGGCCTGTGAGTGCTGGTGGGCGAGGGACGATTCAGAGTCTGGGAGGGACACGGGCCCAAGAGAAAGACGCGCATCCTCGGTTGGGGGACAGGAGCGGTCTGGGGAGCAGTCACACCTCCCCTAGCTTCTGGAGCTGTAAGGCCAGAGGTAAGCACTGAGCTCGGGTGTGAAGCGGATGAGGAAAGAGGATGAAAGAGGAACTAGTCTGAGTCGCAATCCCTCGGGCCTGACTGGGCTTCCAGAAAGCCTTTCTGGAGCCCCATGGGAGTCACAGACAAGGAGAGGGCTGAGTCCTGGAGGAGGCGGAGACAAAATCAGGATGCTCGCCGACTCCTGGCCCTCCTTTTCCGCAGCACCGGCCAGGCTGCTCTACTTTTCCTGTTCCTTGGAGAAGACTCTGCAATGCAGCTGTTCCTTCCGTGGGACCCCCATGCCCTCCGTGCGGTGGTTGATGGGAGGTGATCCTGTGGATCTGAACAGCATGAATAAGAACTTCCAGGTGACTTCCAACATAGCTGCCCCTTGGGCCAACAGCACCATCAGCCTCCTCAGGGAGCCAGAAATAGTCACAGGCCTCCGCTGTGAGGGGAGGAACCAACACGGAATCCATACCTCAAGCATCTTCCTGATACCACCAGGTAAGCGTGCAGGAGTCTGGCGACTGGGCTAGAACAACACACGGACCAGAATGAGGTCAGGTACAGGGCTTCCCTGGTGGCTCAGATAGTAAAGAATCTGCCCAGTTTCGATCCCTGGGTTGGGAAGATCCCCTGGAGAAGGAAGTGGCAACCCACTCCAGTATTCTTGCCTGGAGAATCCCATGGACAGAGGAGCCTAGCAGACTACAGTCCATGGGGTTGCAAAGAGTCAGACACAACTGAACTTTTTCACAGAGCCAGTGGAAAGAGTAAGGCTCAGACCTTCTAGCCGTAGGAGAAAAATCGCTCTCACTTCTCTTTGATTCCAGATAAGAATTCAGTTTCTAATGCGCTGGTGAAAGGGCTGATCCAGGGCGTGGTGTATGGATCCATTGCGACAGCACTATTCTTCCTCTTCCTTGTCCTCCTTACGTGAGTATCAAATTAAAACCCACCAGCAAGCTCTCCGCAGTCTGCCACATTTGCGCATGTAAGTGTGCTTTACAATAAAGCACTACATTTGTAGCACCTGTAGAACTACTTGACTACATGACTACATGCAAAGCACTTCATTTACTTTATTTCCTTCCTTATGTTTCTTTCAGCTTCGTCCTCCTTCTTGATACAGACTCTTACATCAGCCATCTTCTTTTTCAGTTTTCCATTTAAAGCCTATACATTTCCCTCTATGCATGACTTTAGCTGGGTCTCACAAATTTTAATATAAAGTCTTTTATTATAATTTAGTTAAATACCTCTAATTTCTGTTAACATTTTTTTTCCACCCATGAGGTTTTTTTTTAAAGACACATCAATATTTTCTAATAATCCTCTTTTCTTTATTTCTATTTAAATCCAGTAAGTTCAAAGAATATGCTATGCATGATTTCAGTTCTTTATTTCTTTGTGGCAGAATTTTTGCTTAGTGTTCATAAATAAATATTCCATGTGGACTTGAATAGAATATGCATTCTACACTTGTTGGATGCAGCGTTTGTGTAAATACAATACATTGTACAAGTATATATATGCATGGGCTTCCCAGGTGGCTCAGTGGTAAAGAATCTGCCTGCAATGCAGGAGACGAGGGTTTCATCCCTGGGTCGGGAAGATCCCCTGGAGAAGGAAATGGCAACCACTCCAATATTCTTGCCTGGGAAATCTCATGGACAGAGGAGCCTTGTGGGCTACAGTCCATGGGTCACAAAAGAGAAACGACTGAGCCACTAAACAATAACTGTGTGTGTGTGTGCTGAGGCAAGCCACAAATACCACAAAGCAAACTAAAGACAGGTGGGCGTGGAAAAATTCTGATGGTCATAAGGCAACCAAACATGTTAAATATAAAATGCTGATGCTAAATATAAAAGTTAATTTTGGGGAACTCTGGGGTTTTCATGTTGTTGTTGTTCAGTGGCTAAATCATGTCCAACTCTTTTTGATGCTATCTAACCATCTCATCCTCTGCTGCCCCTTTCTCCTTTTGCTTTCAGTTTTTCCCAGCATCAGGGTTTTTCCAGTGAGTTGGCTCTTCGCGTAAGGTGGCCTAACTATTGAAGCCTCAGCTTCAGCATTTCAGTCCTTCCAAGGAATAGTCAGGGTTGATTACCCTTAGGATTGACTGGTTCGATCTCCTTGCAGTCCAAGTTTGCTTTGGTGTCTTTTATCAATTTTAGAAAATTCTCAAACATCTTTCACAGATTGCTTCTGGCATTTCCTTTCAGATGGGGGTTCTCATTTTGTTTGGGGGTTTTAAATATATACATATTTATTTATTTATTTGGCAGTGTCGGATCTTTGTTGCAGCATGCAGGGTCTTTTATTGAGGCATACAAATTCTCCATAGAAGCTACCAGCTCGGGCTCGGCAGTTGCAGGATATGGACTAAAGTTCTCCACAGCATGTGGGATCTTACGTTCCCACGTCAGGGACTGAATCTGCATCCCCTGCATTGCAGAGCAGATTCTTAACCACTGAACCACCAGAGCAGCCCCAGGGTTCTCATTTAATATGTTTGAAACCTCTTTCTCTCTCTCTTTTTTCCCCCTCTTACCCTGTCTCCTGTATTTTGTAAGTAAAGTAAACAAGTGCTAGGTTAGAGCAACCTGCACAAGTAAGATACTAAGGGAACCCTGCCCCTTCAGTATCTCCTTATCCCTCGGGAGGGAGCATCAGTACGGCCCAGAAATCCCTCAGCCTACCTCGAGTCAGCCCTTTCTTTGTCAGTACTACAAAGGATTTCCTTCCCCCACCTAAGTTTCTTATCTCCTCCCTTCTCACTCTTAGCAATAAGGTTTCCCTAACTTCACAGGAAAAAAGCAACTCCCCAAACCTACAGCGTTATTACCATCGGCACTGATGATTTATTCCTTGCCTTTTTTCAGAGAAAGGCATCTCTCTTCCTGTCCAAGGTTAGCACTCCCTCCTCTACCTCGGGAATCCATCTCCTGCACACTCCATTGATCATGCCTCCTGTCTTTCAAACACTCAGTCGCTCTTCCTTCGTTGGCTCTTTCTCTGAATTATATAAGCATGTCCAAATCTCTCCCACCTCAGCCCCACAAACTCCTCCTATGGACCATCCAGTGTTTTTCTTTTTTTTTGAGAGAGAGAGAGACTAGCTTACACCCACTTCCTGATTCTCATCACTCCTACATTCTTCAATCCACTTCAATCTGCTCTCCAGCACCACGCCACTGAAATGACATTGTCTAAGCCAACCAGTTGTCCTTACTCTCGAGACCCAAGAGCAGCTCTTCTTTTTTTGTTCATCTTGAGGTGACATTTTGATTGGGTAGCCATTTGTGATTGCCTTCTACCCAGTGGCTCCTTGTTAGACAGAAGGAATACCGCAAAGCCATCTGCTGGAAATGATGTGGATGGAAGCCAGAACGGGGGGTAGAGAATTGAGAGGAGTGATGGTGTTAGGTGTGGTTAGAACAGCCACTGAGAAGAATAGTTGGGGTCTGTACAAGGACAAGGAAAACACTTGGTGAGCAGCTGTAATGGCCCAGCAATGACTGGAGACTATTCATTGTTATTGGCACCAGGCGCCATTGTCCTGTGATATTTCCTCCCAGCAGTGGCCATAGGAAAGAAAAAGTAGATGGTGGCATTGATCTAGGTTTTGGTCTTTGCAGGCAGGGTGCTGTGGAAGGGTGATGGAGGGGAGAGGCAGGGGAGGCAGGGGGCCTGGAGGGAAAGAGCCCATCAAGAAGGCTGGTAAGAGGGTCCAGGCTAAGCGAATAAGAACTTGTATCCCCATTTGATGAGGGGAGGAGAGTGCCGGTCACAGAACCAGCAAACAGAGGGAAACATGGTCCTTTAACCCCAGCCCAGGCCTCCTTCTGGGAACCAGTGGATACTCAGCACAGCATTAACCTTGGGGCTCACTGCCTTAGAATGAAGATGCTTAAGTGGTGGGAGGAGAGTCACATTCCTAAGGCCAATGAGGCCCTGATCCCCGAGAAACCAGAGCTGCTGGAGGAGCCGAAAACACCCCGGGAGTCTGCAGATGAACCCTCACCTGCTTCTGTAGCAGGTAAGTCCCTGGGCTGGGCTGCTGCACTCGGAGGCCCCTGGAGGGCGCTGGTTAGAAAGGAGGACTTCCAGGACCCCTGGAATTGGAAACCACATCGATAGCACCAGAGCCCAGAGGGTCAACACTCAGGGAGAACAGGCCAGCTCATTTTGATGTGTGGGCACCAGTAGGGATAACCAGGGCTCAGCCTTGTCTGAGCATCTGTCTGCTTCTTCAAGCTGAGGTCCCCTTCCAGCGTCTGAGCCCCTCTGTGCCACAGATGGTGATGACCCTGGAGGGTGCCAGCCCAGCCCCAGACCCGTGGAGGAGGCAGGCTTACCCACTAGCAGCCACCGCCTTGCCAGGAAAAGACAGTAAAATTTAGGAAGGGAGGGTGTGAGCCTGCTTGCATGGCCAGAACAAAGCACCACAGCCTGGTGAGCTCAAACAACAGAAAATTTTTTTTCACCATCCTGGAACCTATGAGTCCAAGATCAAGGCGTGAGCAGAGCCGAGTCCTCCTGAGGCCTCTCTCCTGGCTTGCAGACAGCCATCTTCCCCTCTGCGTCCTCACGTGGCCATCTCTCTGTGCATGTGTGTGTCCTAATCTCCTCTCAATGAGGACATCAGTCTTACTGGACGAGGGCCCACCCATGTGGCCTCATTTTACCTTAATTATCTCTTTAAAGGCCCTGTCTCCAAAAGCAACTCTGAGGCGCTGAGGGTTAGTGCTTTAACATACCGATTAGGGTGGGGAGAAGGGACACAATTCAGCCCGTGAAGGAGGCTTCAAGGAGCCAGTTGGGTCCTCTCTTTGTGAGAGACGTTGAGAGGGGAAGGGGCTTGCCCACAGCAGAGGGACCCCAGGATCTGGTTCTCACACAGTCTAGGCTCATGAGAGAGAAAGAAGACTGAGGACGCACAGACTCCAGGGCAGATGAAGATCACAGCTGCCGAGACCCAGCAGCCGCAGGGCAGGAGCAGTGGCTGCATCTCAGGTCCTGTGAGCAGAGGCCCTGCTCCGCACTTGCGTTCACTGGACAGACATGCCCGAGGCCTCCCGTCAGGCCCTGGGGACAAGCCTTCTCCCTGCCCTGGAGGAGCGAGATCTGGGCCGGCCTCTGTCACCCAGGGTGCACCCAGGAGCACAGGTGAAACACTGGAAGCCTGGAGTGTTACTGTGGCAGCGACCACATGCCACCCTGTGAACCGGACTGACAGGGACCACTGCACCCAAGTCCAGCCCCCCAGCATTCTGCAGAGACACAGAGACCTGCAGAAGTGAGACCCTAAAGCTCTCTCTCTGCAGGGACACTGGGGATCCTCCCCATCCCCTACACGGCAAATGGGGAGGCAAATGGGGAAACAGACTCACAGCTCCCCAGGCCACACAGCAAGACTGTGCCCTGATCAGGACGCCTGGGTCCCAGGGCCCTGGGGCTCCGGAGCAGCTGTCCAACTCCTGGTCACTTTCCCTGAGCTAATGAGGCTCCGGTGCAGAGGTGGCAAACTCAAGGCCGCAAGAAGCAAAACAAACAAAACCAGTGCCTGGGGCCCTGCGAGCGTGGGGGAGGGGCATGCAGCGGGCAGGCAAGGGGGTGCCCTCCACCAAAAGAGGCACTTTGCAGCAGATATCTCCGTCCCATGTCTCCCCTCATCCTCCCACACAGAGCAGGAATGACATCTCTATCGCCAGATCTTCTGGGTTTTTTCCCCTCAGAGGAATCCAGAGATCCAGGTTTCAGAGAGACATTTCTGGATTCTGGATCCAAACATGTTAGCAATCAAAAAACCAGCGTAGGGACTTCCCTGGCTGTTCAGGGTTAAGATTCTGGGCTTCCACTGCCAGGGGCACTGGTTTGATCCCTCCTCAGGGAACTAAGATCTCACATGCTCTGCGACCAAATAATCATTAATAAAATTAAATATAAATAAATAGATTTTAAAAATGCAAGCCCAAGAGAAGCCATATGTGGGCCTCTCATTTGTCAGTTTGATCAGAAGCAGAGATGTGGAGGGGTAGGACTCCCTTTCTGTAAACCCACCGCCTGCCTCCAGAATGCCAACGCCTGCCAAGCGCAAACAGAAACCCCAGGCGCCAGGAAGAAGCTCTGGGCTGGTGGGATGAGGACCGGCTTCAGGTGGAGATCCAGGAGGTCATTCACTCGTGCTTCCGCAAACGGCCCTGGAAGCCTCCCGTGTGCCAGGCCCTGGAGTGGGGACACGGAGATGGTCCTGCCACTTGGCCCGGGAGAGGTGATGGCCGTCCAGGCACAGGAAGAGACAGGATCGTCGTAAACGGGCGGGGGCGGGGGGCGGGGGCGGGGGGTGGGCGCTGGGGGCTGGTGTGCTCCAGCCAGGGCAACCAGTGTGTCTTGGCAGGGGGCAGTCGACAGGGAGAAATGAGCCAGGCAAAGTGCCACCGCCTGGGCCTGGGTGAGGCTCCCCTGCACACAGGCCTCCACCTTCACCCAACCCACTCTTGGGAGAATCAAGAGGGGCTGAGGCCTGACTGACTCCGCCCACCCTCTAGGAACAACGGGGTGCAGAAGCCAGAGCTGGGGTATTGCGCTGAGCATACGCAGCTTCTGACCTGCTGACAGAGGAGGCAGGAGCCACAGACACGCGGGGCTGGGAGGCGGCTCGCTCAGCATCCAGCTCCCTCCCACTTTGGGGAAGGGGCAGTTTCAGTAGCACCTGCACACAGCGAGTTAGCGGCTCAGAATTTATGGTAACTTACAGATCTCAGACGTAAGGGGGGCGCGGTTGAGCCGGGGGGGGCAGTCTCGTCCCAGGGCACCTGCGAGCCCCAGATAGCAAGATAGGAGAGCCTATTACTCCCAAGACAATTGGGGCCAGGTCACTAGGTCACTAACTGGTTCTGGCCCGACTCTATGTGGTTATTTTAAAAGGTGTCCAGGGAAAAACAAAGCGTGAACTTACAGCGAGCAGCCTACACTCAAGTCCTTATCTAATGTTCAGACTCCGGACGTGAGCAGGGTTATCGTAATGGTAAAATGGCCAGGCGGCAGCTGGGGGAAAACAAAATTGTTTTCCTCAAAAGTTGTTTTTCTAATCTTAAGAACACAGGTGGCAACACCCTTGAGTTGGACTTCACAGACCCCATACCCCACCAGTTAGGGCATCGTGGAGACATGGAGATCACGTTCAGGAAAAGTGGGATGTTCCCATGGGTGGGTGGCATGGTAAGGAGGGCCTGCAGCAGCTCCATGCATCCAGACAAGGCTGGAAAGTGGATCGTCTTCCAAGAAGAGGTTACGAGGTGGACCTCTTCCTCCAAAGTCAAGGGGGAGACACGAGAGGATGCTAAGGGGTCAGACAGACAAGGCTCCAATCCCACGCTGTGTGCCATGGGGCCAGGCACAGCCTCTCTGAACTAGGATAAGAATCAAGTGCTTAGACTGCCCTGGTGGTCCAGTGGCTAGGACTCCGCACTCCCAATGCAGGGGGACCAGGTTCAGTCCCCGGTCAGGGAACTAGATCCCACATGCTGCAACTAAGACCCTGAGCAGCCAAATAAATGTTTAAAAAAAAATTAGAAGCTTGAAGTGTAGTCATGAAGTTCTTGGGGTGGGGGCCCACAAAGAGGGCCCCCAGGAGCCTACTGCTCACCACCTTCTGAGCAGACATTTGCTGATGTTCACTGGGTTTCAAGATTCACTGAAAGGATTTGGCAAAGCTGTTATATTCATAGATATGGTTTATTGTAGCCGAAAGATAGAGATGAAAACTAACCACGGGAAAAAAGCACACAAGGCAGAATCCCAAACAGGCAGGAGCCGCCAGTGGTCCTGTCCCAGCAGAGTTGGGAGTCTGCGTGATCTCCCAGCAGCAATATGTGACAACACGCACTCTCACCTGAGCCTTGATTTTCAGGGTTTTATTGGAGGTTGGTTATGTAGCCCTTAGTTTCTAGCATCACCATCCTTCCCAGGAGGTCAGGCTGATAGCACATGACCCAAGGTGTCCTCCATAAATCACACTGTTAGCACAGAATATCTGGTGTGACCTGAGGTCCCCAGATAAACAAAGATACTCCTATCCAGATATTCCAAGGGCTTAGAGGTTCCCTCCCAGGAGCCAATAAAAAGCCAGTCCTCTGTTCAGGGTGGGCAGGGTTTGGACAACTCAGGCCTGCTGAGTTAACCCTTCACTGCACACCTGTCCTGAGGCCAGCTGGGAGTGCAGGAGATGCAGGTGAGTCAGCCCAGATGGGGACTAGAGCATCTTTCTCTGAGGGATAATGGGTCTTGGTGGTGGAGGCTGTTCAGTGCCCACCTCTGAGCCCCAGCAATGCCCTGCCCTGCCCCCACCCCATGCCCGGGGTTGATTTGGGTTCCCGTCTGGACTGGGAGAGGCTTGTCTCATCTCCAGGTCCCTGCAGCGCTCAGCACGGAGTGTGGCACCTAGGGGGCTTGGGAAAACATTTGCTACATGAATGACAGAAGGAAGGACTGAGAAACAGTGAGGGAGAGACAGAAGGGGAGGAGGAGAGAGAGAGCTGGATGGTGACCATGGTGGAGGATGACAAGGAGGCAGAGACAGGGACATAAACCAGAGACAGAAGGATGAAGGGGAGATGCCCGGAGGGAGAGAAAGAGGAGAACATGGGGAGGCAGGTTTGCATGAACCTCCTCTGTCCCTTCAGGAGGTGATGGCAGCAACTGTGACAATGATGCCCACCAGGGCAGAGTGCCTTCCACGCCCTCCGCCATCATTCGCTCAACCCAGCAGCCCTGCGCCCCAGTCATTGTGCCCCTTTCCCAGAGGAGTGAACTGAGGACCAGAGAGGTTCAGAAGCCTCCCTGCTGTCACACAGCAATCTTGTGAGATGGGAGTGGGTCCCCCACCCTTACCCTTGAGGATGAGGATGCTCAGGTTCAGAAAAGGGGAGGATCCTTCCCAGGGGATCATACCCCGAGGGCCATCTGCCCTCTCCTGGCTGCCCTGGGAGCAGACCCCATCAGGGTCCCTTCTCTTCATCTGGAGTGCAGCCCTGCCCCCAACCCTATCCACCCCCGCCACCGCCATAGACAAAGGTGGTTCTGGTGCCTGGTGTTTCCTCCCAGAGGGATGGATCTCAACTGGGAGCCAGGTTACCCTTCTCTGGGTTGTCATGACTTTGGCAGAAGGCGTGTTACCTACATCTAGAGGGTGGGGTCCCTACATGCTGCTCAACACCCTGAAACACACAGGGGGCCCCACCACAAAGACTCACCCAGCCCCCAAATATCAGTGATACCAAGATTAAGAGAGCCTATATTCTAGGGACTTCCTCCCTGCTAGACCAGTGGTTAAGACTTCTCCTTCCCAGAGGACTCAGGTTTGATCCCTGGTCAGGGAGCTAAAATCCCACATGCCTCATGGCCCAAAAAAACAAAACATAAAAAACAACAGAAGCAGTATTGTAACAAATTCAATAAAGACTTTTAAAAAATGATCCACGTTAAAAAAAAAAAAGTTTAAAAAAGGCCTATTCTAGAGGAATAGGATGCACATACAAACTTGTGTGTGTGTTACATTTTCGCATCATGTACTTTGTTTCCCTTTTCTTACAGAATTCCACACAGTCTGGGTCATCAACCTCAGTCTTTTAACAGCTGCCCATCAATGCAGTAATGTATCAAACCAGTCTCTCATGGAGGATTTAGTTTGTCCTCTGAACACTGCAGACAACACTACATTGATGATTCAGTCCCTTAGCTGTTGGGCGTTTACAAGGGTACTTTTGCAGGAGAAAATTCTGGATGTGGACTTTCAAGGTCAAGGGTCATGTACATAGTTTTCAAGGGTAATGCCAACTTGTCCTCCATAGAAAGGGGACTGATTTCACTCTTGTCAACACTGTCATCGCCAACCTGGTGTGTTCCTGGGTCCTTTGAACTTTGCCCATTTGATGGATGAAAAGGTGATACCTGAGGCCATGATAATTTTTATTTCGCTTGTTAGGGCTGAAATGGAGCATCTTCCATATCCCTGGGCCTTCTAAGCATCATCTTCAGGGAGCTTCATGTCTTAACTGTGAAACCCCTAGCACAAAAGTGACACTCCATGAATAACAATAAAAGTCAGTAGTCAGAACGACCATCATTTTTTTTTAAATCTACAAATAATAAATGCTGAAGAGGGTATGGAGAAAAGAGAACCCTTTCACACTATTGGGGTCGGAATGTAAACTGGGGCAGCCACTATGGAAAACAGTCTGGAGATGCCCCAAAAAGTAAAGATAGAACAACCATATATATATATGAATACTACTCAGCCATAAAGAAAGAATGAAATTTTGCCTATTGCAACAACATGGATGGACCTGGAGGGTATTGCACTTAGCGAAATAAGTCAGACAGAGGAAGACAAATACTATATATGTGAAGCCTAAAAAATAAAACAAAAAGATGAATATAACAAAACAGAAACAGACTCACAGATATAGAGAACAAGTGGTTCTCTAGTGGTTTCTTGTGGGAAGTAGGGGAGGGAAGAGGGGAGAGGCAAGATGGGGTGGAGGATTAAGAGATATAAACTACTGTGTATAAAAGAAATAAGCCGCAAGATTATATTGTTCAGCACAGAGAATATGACCAATATTTTATAACTTTAAATGGATATAATCTATAAAAACTTTGAATCACTATGTTGTACACTTGAAACTAATATAATATTGTAAATCAACTATACCTCAGTGAAACAAACAAAACCACAAAACCCTGCCTTAGCAAAGCTTACATTCTAGAACTGGGAGACAGGAGTGGGGAAGGGAAGTACTGGATATAGCAAGTGAACACACGACATAAAGGAATGGTAAAGGCCAGGGAGAAAAACAAAACCGGTGTGGCAGAGAGTGGTTGCATTGGGAGCAAGGGTTACTTTGGATAGCAGGATCAACCAAGGCTTCTTGAGGGTGAGACCTGAATGATAAGAAAGAGTCTTGTGGTGATTTGATGAGAAGAGCCTTTCAGCAGAGGAAACAGCAAGTGCAAAGACCCTGGGGTTGGTAGGAGATGGTTGGGCTTGTTCAAGCAGCAGAATGAATGGCAGAGCAGTTGGAGCTGAGTGAGCAAGTGAGGCAGGGAGGTAGCATCAGGCGGTTTGCATGTTCTGTGCTTGTTGATCTGAGGGTGGGGACAGAGGTGGAGGCCAGGAGACCAGGGCATTGGCTGCTGCCATCAGAGCAGCCATCCAGGGGAGAGGTGACAGCTCAGAGCAGGGCAGAGTGGGGAAAAAGAGGACACAGCAGAGATCCATTGTGGAGGCCGAGCCAGCTGCTCCTGCAAACAGATTGGATGTGGGGGGATCAGGGAAGAATAGAGGACTGGAAGGTTCCTGGGAGAAGAGAATGGCAACCCACTCCAGTATTCTTGCCTGGAGAACTCCAGAGGCAGAAGAGCCTGGTGGGCTACAATCCATGGGGTCTCAAGGGATTGGACACAACTGAGCGACTTACACTTTCACTTTTCCTGCTTTTGCAGTAAAACAGACTTTAGCGGGTGACTTCAGTAACTCCTGCCTCCAAGTGCCCCAGACAGGCAGTAGGCTCAGGGGTGGTTCTCTTGCCTCAGAGCCTGTAGGGAGGACAGGGACCGGGACACCTTATCTGGTGGACAGGAGAGAGGACTGCACCTAGTAAATGGACGCATAGTGGAACCAGGAGGAAAGCACTAACTACAGGCTGTTGGGGCGCCAGGGAGAGCTGGCACCTCTCAGGATCTCTCTTGTTCTTCTCAGTAACCTTGAGATATAGAGATGATTCCATCTCACAGGGAAGATACCGAGATTCTGGGAAGAGAAGGGACTGGTCCAAGGTCATACAGCCAAGGAAGTGAAGAAATGAGCAGTGGGGCTTTTTCATCCCTAAATCCTGAATCACCACCTCCCAAGGTCAGGTCCCTCGGTCTCTCCCCATTCCCTTGTTATCCTGGGGATGAAGGATGGGGAGAAGGGTGGGGAACCAAAGGAGATTTCACCCCAGAGTCACTGTTATGAAAGTAGACAGAGAAGCAGAACTCTGTCCCACAAGAAGACGGGGACTGGGGGTCCATTCCGGGGCCTGGGGGCCCTGATGACTAGGGGACCAGATTCCAGGGTCTGAGGGGCCTGGGAGCCCGGACTGCTGAGGGGCTAGGAGAGAAGGGGGGCTGGGGACCAGGATTCCTGGATCTGGGTGGGGGAGGGCACTGCACTGGGGACTCTGGTTCCTGGGTCTAGGGAGGGGAGACTGGGGGAGCAGCCTCGTGGGTCTGGAGGGGTTGGGTGCTGGCACTCTTGGGGCTGGGGCCAGGATTTCTGGGTCTGGGTTGGAGAGAGGTTTGGAGGGCTCTGGTTTCTGGCTCTGGGGGCAGTGAGAACTGGGGAACCAGACTCCAGGGTCTGGGGGTGCTGGGAGCCCGGACTCCTTGGGGCTAGGGGAGAAGGAGGCTAGGGACCAGAATTCCTGGGTCTGGGTGCTGGAGGGCACTGGGGACTCTGGTTCCTGGGTCTGGGGGCAGCGAGGACCGGGGGACCAGAGTCCAGGGTCTGGGGGCCGGGATTTCTGGGTCTGCGGGAGGAGGAGGCTGGGGCCTGAAGCAGGAGGAAGGGAGCCTCCAGGGAGAGTGTCCTGGCCCGGGGTCCTAGGGATCCGAGGCGGGGAAGCCGCAGGGACGGCCGGGGCTGGAGGGGGTAGGGGCCGGGCCGCAGTAACAAAGGCCTCTCCCTCCAACAAGCGCCCCCCCTCGGCCCCGCCTCCCCGGCCCCCCGCCTGCCCTGATTGGTCGGCCTTCCTGCCCGTCAGCGCCGCCCCCTCCCCGGGTCTGCAGCAGCTCCGGCCGCCTCGTCGCGCCCCCCCAGCCCCCTCCCCCGCCCCCCGCCGCCCCCCGGGCCGGTGCAGCCGCAGGCGGGGTCCCCCTCCCCCTTCCCCCTCTCCCCCCAGGCCTCGCGCGCCCCGGACCGGCCCCCCTTTCCCCTCCCCTTCGCGCCGCCGCTGCCGCGATGCCCCCCCCTGCGCCCGGGGCCCGGCTCCGGCTTCTCGCCGCCGCCGCCCTGGCCGGCCTGGCCGTCATCAGCCGAGGTACCGCAGCGCCGGGGGCGGGGGCCCGGCCGGGACTTCAGGGTCCCGGGAGGGGATTGGGGGCGGGGGATAGAGCATCCCCGGGCGGGGAGGAGGAGGCCCCCGGACGCCGAGGTCTGGGCCGGGGGGGCGGGGGCAGCATCCTCTGGCTGGGAGAGGGGTCCTCGGACGTCTGGCTCCATGCCCGGGGGCAGGGGTCCGCGTCCTGGGGCCCGAGCCTGGGCCTAGGGGCGGAGGTCTGCTTCTCCCGGTCGGCGAGAGGGTCGCGGACACCTGGTCCCGGCCTGGGGGCGGGAGTCTGCGGCTCTGGATTGTGGTGGGGAAATCTGACGCTAAGTAAGGGTCCCCGGGCAGGATCTCTGAACTAAGTTGGTGGGGGTAGGCAGAGAGATGCCCCGTCGGGGGTCTTCATCTCTGCCTGGGAGGGTCCCCTGGGGGTCCCGGCCTGCGGGCTGGGATCGGCGTTTCTGGGGAAGGTTGGGGGGATGATGTCTTCCCAGGTTCCCAGGGTCAGTAAGAGATGGGGGCAGGGGAGCCCGGAGACCTCTGTCCTGGGCGGCAAAAGAAGGGGGTGGGGCTGGTCTCTCAGCTGGGAAGGGACTGAAATTCCCCAGCTGGGTCGTCTAGGGTTGGGAGAAAGTGTATTTGGAGGGTTGCATTTATGTGTAAGGGGAGATGGGGCTGGAGATCCAAGAAGTTGGGGTGCTGGGCTGGGGACTCCAGATGTGGAAAACCCTGGCTGAATATTTGGGTTTGGGGCAGGACGGAGGGTGACTGAGGACCGAGGGAAGGGAAGGGGTTAACCCGGGGTCAAAGGGTTAATATCAGTCTTCCTAGTTGAGGTGGGGGGCTGGGGGCTGGTCTTTTGTAGAAGTGGAAGGGAAGAATGGTAGGGGAGAGGCTAGGGGGTGGTGAACTTGGCAGTCTCTGTTTAGAAGATGTATAGCTGGACCTTGTATCTCCCAGCAGGCAGGCGACCTGGGGGTGGTCCAAGAGATGACCCCCTAAGGAGGGGAGGGGAGCCTCCTAGCTGGAGGCAGGGAGGCAGGGGGCCGGGGGTTCATTTAGTGCTTCTGGAGAATCACCTCAGGCCCTGCCCTGACCCAGAATCACAGAGGCAGGGACACACAGTCGGGAACATCCTAGAACCTCCGACAGTCTCCGCGAGACAGCTGCGAGACAGCGGCTCTCAGCCTTCCACCCACACAACGCCCGTCAGGCACAGCCACATAAACACCCGTCACCCCGTCCGACCCGGAGCCGCACCTGCAGACAGCCAGAGTCACACGGGATGCTGGCGGCTGGGGCGGGGCGGGGCGGGGCGGGGGGATCACCCCCTCCCTGGTGCAAAGCGTCTGGGTGCCCCTCCCACCTGGCCCGTCTGAATCCCTGTCTGACTTTCTGCCTGCCTGTCTGTGTCTCTCTGTCTCTGTCGCTTGTCTCTCTCGGTCTCTCTCACGTCTCAGCCATTTCCGGAGGCTCCCTGGCTTGGGATGACATCCCGTTGGTCTCCGTGGCTGGGTCGCTGGCTCTCCATCGCTGCTGGGTTCAGCACAATTCCACAGCTGGCCCGCTCGGCCTCTGGAACTGCTTGTCCCCGTCACACCCCGTGTGTGTCTCTGTCTCTTTCCAGCCCCTCACACGGTGCCTTGATCCTCATCCATTTCTGGGAACTCATGTCCCATCCCGGGTCACTCATTCTCCTCCTTGTCCTTTGAACCGTCTCTGACCTTCTCCCTTCAGCTCTCCATTTTCCTCTCTCTTTTCCTTTACTCTCAAGATCACTTTCCATTTGCCTTCTACTTTGACTCTTCAGAACCCTAGAAATAACTGTTGTTCACACGTGCAGGGCTGGGAGCTCAGTGGAACCAGGAGATGGTCTGTGACCTAGGTCAAGTCCATTCCCACCTCTGGGCCGTTTGTCCCCTACCAGAGGACTTCCACCAGAGGCACAGAGGGTAGAGTGGCTGGCGGGTGAGCTGAGACAGGATTAGAAGGTTGGAAAGACAGCCCCACCTACCCACCACCGCTTGACGGCCGAGGCTGAGAAAAAGCCTGTGGAAGTCACACCAGATTGAATCTCTTCCTCTCTTTTATTCATTTGATGGTTTCCAGATTACAGGAGGAGAGCATACCAGTGAACCATCCACTACAAGAATGCATAAAGCAAACCCCGCCACGTCCTCCCCGCCATGTTCGTCTCAAGAGAGGAGCCAGGGTCCTCAGCCTCCCCAGTAGCCTCTCACTTGCACAATCAGACAGGCAGAGTTCAGCGTCTATAAAGGATTGGTTAGTTTGTTGATGTTTCTCCCAAGACAGAAACAAAGTAAAGCCATTTCTCTGCAACTGGCTTTTTTCCACTCAACTCTACCTCCCTGGCATCTGTAGATATTGCTCTGTCTTTACTTTTTCCCCCTCTAAATTCTTTATGCCAACACACAGACACATCCACACATCCACTTAGAAAAGTAGCTGCAGCTGGTGATTTGGAGGTGGTTCCTTTCCATATTAAATGAAGCAGGGGAAGGGTGAACACAGGCATGCGGACCCTTCTGTAGGGGGTCCCTCAAGCACCCAGTTTGTCTAGACTGTGGGTGCTGCCTTGTTAGCTCATTTAACACATATTTACTAGGTACACAGTCACTGTTCTAAACACTGGGGATCTATAAACACAGCAGTGGAGTCCTTGACCTCCTGGAGCTTACATCCTACTGGGATGGAGAGAGATCCACCAACTAAAACCAAACCTAGAAAGTAAACAGGTGATTTTAGAGAGTGATGAGCACAGAGGAAATGAGCATGACTGGGCAGGCAGACAAGTTGGCCTTGGGAGCTCAGGTAACATCTGAGCCGCTGAGTGGAGTTAAGACTGAAAGGAGGGGAGGAGTCAGCCTTGGAAAGATCCCTTAGGAACTGCAGAAGCAAAGGCCCTGCAGTGGGAAAGTGAAAGTGAAAGTCGCTCAGTTGTGTCCGATTCTTTGTGATCCCAAGGACTATACAGTCCCTGGAATTCTCCAGGCCAGAATACTGGAGTGGATAGCCTTTCCCTTGTCTAGGGAATCTTCCCAACCCAGGGTTCGAACCCAGGTCTCCTGCATCGCAGGCGGATTCTTTACCAGCTGAGCCACAAGGGACCAGTGGAAAGAAACGGCCAGCACATGGAAAGTTCCAGGGCTCTAGGCTCAGCATAAAGACACTGGACATCAGTGATAAGGAAGATTTGGGAGGTCAGCCAAGAGGGAGAGGGGTCTGGGGGCTCTGCAGTGGCAGTTAGACTAGCCTTTTCTTGGGCTTCCCAGGTGGCTCAGTGGGTAAAGAACCCACCTGCCAGTGCAGGAGACTTAAGAAACACTGGTTCAATCCCTGGTTCAGGAAGATTCCCTGGAGGAAGGCATGGCTATCCACTGCAGTATTCTTGCCTGGAGAATCCCATGGACAGAGAAGCCTGGCAGGCTACAGTCCCTAGGGTTGCAAAGAGTTGGACATGACTGAAGCAGCCTAGCACAGCACAGCACAGCACATGAGAGTCACTCGTCTGGAATGGCAGAGACCCACATCATCCCTTCCATCACAACTGGATCCACCGCCAGGCTGCTCCCTGCCCCATAACCATCCCACCAGCCAACACAAGTAGAGCTGTTTGCAGGTGCTTAACTAGAAGGAACCTGCTTGGGTGACCTTTCATCCTCTCCCCCTCAAGCCAGTGAGTGAGGCATGATGATGGTCCCTGATGGGCCCCATTTAGAGGTGGGAAAACTGAGTCCCTGGTATAGGAAGTAACTTGTGCAGCTCGGTGGTGCAGCTGGGATTTGAACCTAGGCAGCCAGGCTCCCTAGTCCATTCATTTAGCAGGCTGGTTATGCTTGCTTAGTAGTAGCAGAACAGATGCTGAGTCCCGGACTCAGGGGGTGGGTGCTAGGCATAGAGCAGCCTACAACCCAGACCTGCTCTGCCCTTCCCCCACCCCCCAGGGACCGACACCGAACTTGGGATATCAATAGATGTTTCTTTAAAAGAAGGTGCTGTTAAGAGCAGCAAGCATTTCTACCTGCTAAGTGCTGAGTTAAACATTTTGCTTGCACGTTCTCATGGAATCCCTGACAAAAAGCCTGCTGAGGGAAGAAATACCATTTTTCTCCCTTTCTACAGTTGAGGAAACTGAGGCTCAGACTGGCTAGGGGGTCATCCAGTCAGGAAATGATGGGACAAGACATTTGATCTATCAGCCCAGGCTCCTCAGGGCTTTCTTATCCAATCTCTAGAGATATCCAGCCCCCTACCAACAGTTCTCTAAGTCCAATTCGGGGAGGCCTTCAGAGAACTCCTGGTCAGGAAGGGAAAACATACCTGGATGCTGTAACAGCTGAATCAGAGGGTACTCAGTAGAGACAGTGGGAACTGTCCACCTTGTACAGTCAGGGAAGTACTTCTGGAGGAGGGGGCATTTGAGCTGAGGTGTGAAGAATGCATAAGAGTTCAAGAGTTGGCACAGCATGTTGCAGGCATCCATTTACATTCACTCATTCAACAAATTTTTCCCAAGGCCTTCCAGGCCAGGCCTGGTTCTGGGAGATCCTGGGGACACAAACCTGAGTCAGACTCAGGCTCTGCCCTCAAGAAACTTATAGTCTGATAGGGGAGAGAGACCCAGTCACCACAGTGTGATCTGCACTCTAAGGGAGGTAGTGCAGGCATCGTGGGAAAACAAAAGAGGACTAGAAAGAGTAGGGATTCAGCGTTTTCCAAGCAGAATTCCTACAGAGGGGACCTCATGTGCACTAGCTTGTTTATTTAGCTAGTAAACATGTCTTGAGGCCACCTATGGGTCAGACTGTGGGTAGGATGATGCTGCAGGTGAGGAGCCCAGGCCCCACCCTGAGAGGCTCCCATCTAGTGAGGAAAGCAGAGCGAGACAGTCCAAGTGATTGAGACTAAGAGGGAGGGACGGTGAATGGGACTCAGACAGATGGTGGGGCTGGGCCCAGCGACAGACAGGGTGGTGGGGTGGCTAACCTGACCCTCTCCTCCATTTACTGACACCCAGAGAGGGGAAGGGACTTATCCAAGGTCACACAGCACACAGGGTCGTCCTGAGCCTGTAGTCTAGGAACTGCAAGAGACAGACAGGCAGACATCCAAATTTATAGACACACAGACCAGGTATCCAAGACCCACTTGAGATAACTTCATCACTCATCTCCTGAGACCGCCCTCAGCCAGGGCCCAGCTGGGCATGCTGGGGACGCAGATGGTCTGAGCCGGGCCTTGCCCTGGATAAGCAGGTGGGGAGGCAGATGCCTCTGATCCACAGAGCCCTGGGAAAAGAGCGGGAGGCTGGGTGGGCTCGGATGGGCCGTCTCTCCTCCGAGAGGCCCCATATACCAGGTGCCTGGAGAAGGAGAAGCGTTTTGATGGGGGAATAGTGGGAGGGAGAGAGGGGGAAGAAAAATGGGGAATGTGGGCTTGGGTCGCACTAGGGGAGAGGAGGCAGGAGACAGAGATGTCAGGGCCCTGGATGCCAGGCTGAGGGGCGGGGACTTCGTCCTGGAGGCCACTCTGAGCGTTGGAAAGATCTCTCTGGCAAACAGTGTATGTGTGTCTGTCTGTCTGTTTCTCTATATCCTGGGACATGTGATTAAGATCCTGCCCTCTCCTGTGAGGTCCGCACCCTACCCCAGGGCCTGAGGCTGAGCTCAGGAGCCCTTGGTTCTACCCTGAGGCTTCGGGGGCACCTTGGACAGTTCCCTCTTCAAACCCCCCAGCCTGGGGCAGGCCTCCTTGAACCTGGGACAGTTGCTGTCAGAGGGCTGGGGAAGTGGCGGGCAGGGAGGGCAGGGTGATTTTGGCTGCCAGGAGGCATCTAACGACGCCAGCATTTTTGGTTGTGGTGGGGGAGCTCCTGGCATCTGGGGAGGTCAAAGTCGGGATGCTCTCAAACATTCTACACTGCATAGGACGGCCCCATGATGAAGAATCATCCAGCCCCCGATGTCAACGGTGCCGAAACGGCACAAGCTTGGTCTGGGATGTGTGTGACCAGGAGTATGACAGATCTATGGGGTGTGCATATGCATGTGTGTGTGCATGGCTGTGTGTGATCTGATTGTAGGTGACAGCATGGCTGCATGTGCCCAACTCTTGGCCCAGGGCAGTTGCTTTGTATTTGAGAGCTTCCGTCCGTGTGTCACTGTTTCAGGCTGTAGCTTCATGCACGACTGTCCAGGGTGGGGGGGTGGGGATGAGCATAGCCCTCTGCCTGGGAGGTCACTGTGACCGATGAAGCCTGTGTGTGTGTGTGTGAGACAGAGTCTTTGGGCAGGGCTGTAACTGTGTGTAGACTTGGCACCTGCGTGTGTGGGGCTACTTGTGTGTAACCGTGTGCATCTGGTTATGTCTGGGGGGCTGGTCAGGGTGTCGTGGCTGGTGGCTAACTGGCGTGCTTCTGGGAAAGAGCTGTCTCTTCTGACCTTCTCCCAGGGGTGTGCCCCCAGGCTGTGTGCCTCAGCCTGTGTGTATGCCTCTGTCCCTCAGTGGACCTGCTTGTCGTGGGTGGGACTGTTTCCTGTCCCTGGGGCTGACTCTTTCCCGGGCCCTGGTGACTGTGTGTGTGTGTGTCTGTCCCCTGGCTGCCCCTTCCTCTTCCTAGGGCTGTCCTGGCGCATCCTCTCCGCCAGGCTCAGGGCTGGTGAGTCCCTTCCCTCTCTCCAGGGGTCACCAAATGACCAGAGCAGCTCCAGCGTGGGTGAGCTGGGGGTGAAGGCTGCAGGACCCAGGCCCCAAATCCCGGGGCCTGGTGAGCCCACCACCCTGGCTCTGCCCCAGCTGCGTCCAGAGGGGCTGCTGATGGAGAGGGCCTCTGGGAGTCATCGGGGCAGTGCGGGCAATTAATTCATCAGATTAATCAGTTCCTCATTCCGGGCGGGTGCCGGGGCAGCCCTGTGCTGGGCAGAGCCTCCCCTGGCGTCCAAGGTCACCCGGCCTCTTCCTCTCCCCCGCCTGGTGCTGTCTCCATCCGCTGCCTCCGCGGGGCCCAGCCCCCCACTCCCTGGCCCTGGTCCAGCCTCTGGCCACAGTCCACAGAGAGATGAATGGGTGGGGGCGGGGGTTCTGCCAGGCGCCAGGGCACTGGAGCGGGCAGGCAGGAGTGGGCATGCGCCTGCCAGAGTGCCCTGCTGGGCCCGGGCACACGGGGCAGTCTGTGTGCACACGGGGATCTCTACACCACGCCAGAGGGCGTCCTGGGTGTCTGTGATAGATGTGTGTCCGTGGATATTCGCACACACCCGTGTTTGTGTGTGTTCTGGCGTTTGTGTGTCTGGGTGTCTGTGTGCACATGTGTGGGTGTTGAGTATCTGCCTGCAGCCTGTCTTTCCGTGTATTTCTGAATTAATGTGTGTACATGTGTGTACCTGTCTGTTACATCTGTACATACATCTGTGTATATGAGTGTGTACTTGTGAGTCTGTGAATATGTGTATGTGTCTCCGTGTATGTGGATATGTGTGTGTACTCTTGAATCTATGTGTGTGTTCACTTGAACATGTATGTGTGTGCCGTGTTTACATGTCTGTGTGTGTGTGTGTGCACAGCTTTGTGTGTCTGTATCTGTACATGTGCATTTCTGTGTTTATGAGTGTGCATGTATCTGTGTGTGCACACATCTGTACACAGCATCTATGAGTGTATACTTGAGCTTTGATGTATGTGTGTCTGTGTGCATATACATGTGTTTATGTGCTGTGATGGTGTTGTCCCAGTGTCTTGGGAGGTGTGTAGGTTTGTGTGTCCCAGCCTGTCTGGGTCAGCATGGGCTTGTGGGAAGGTACGTTGCGTGTGTCTGTGGTGAGTGTCTCTGGAAACATCAATGAATATGTGTGCCAGTGGGTGTGGGAAGTGTGTGTCTGCTAGGTGTGTGTGTGTGTGTGTACACATGTGCACGGTCCTGCCCAGCTGAGCTACCCTCCCTTCCGCAGGACTGCTATCTCAGAGTCTGGAGTTCAGCTCTCCTGCCGACAACTACACAGTGTGTGAAGGCGACAATGCCACACTCAGGTAGGGGGACGGAGAAGTGCTGCCCCTTCACCTCTTTAGAGGGGAACTGTCCTGACCCGCAGGCTCCACCCATACCTCCCCCCTCATCGGGACAGAGGCCATCAGGGCCAGACTCTGGGCCCAGCTCCACCCTGGGCCTCAGTGTGCCCATCTGTCAAATGGGTGGAGGAACGGTGACCACCACCTGGGTTGTTGGAGGATGCAAGAGTCTGTACATACACCCCGGGCTTCCCTGGTGGCTCAGTGGTAAAGAAACCACCTGCCAATTCAGGAGACCTGGGTTCAATCCCTGGGTCTGGAAGGTCCCCTGGAGAAGGGAATGGCAACCTGCTCCAGTATTCTTGCCTGGGAAATTCCACGGATGGAAGAGCCTGGCAGGCTGCAGTCCGTGAAGTCACGAAAAAGTCAGACACCACTTAGGAACTAAACAACAACCCCCACCACACACACTGAGCTTAGAGAGCTTAGCACACTGACTGTTTAATGGTGTCACCCTCCCCCAGCTCTCTGCTCTCCTGTGGGTCTGTCCCCCATCTCTGTCCCTCTGAATGTCTGTCCCCCTCTCTCTGGGTCCCTTGTCATTCTGTATCTCTGTCCCTCTCCCCCGGGGTGTCTGTCCCCCTCTTTTGGGTCTCTGACACACAGCAGTCACTCAGTAACCATCAGCTGTCATCCCATTGTGCACTTGGGCTCACAGCTATACCTCTCTGAGGCTCAGTTTGCCCACCTGTAAAGTGGGCACAGTCACAGCTGCCTCCCAGGACTGCCCTGGGAACTGAAGATGCAGCAAGCCTTCCTGTCTCCACCTCCAAGCCCCCTTGACAGGGGGACCCTGGAGGGCCAGGCAGGGATGGGGGAGAGAAGAACTGCCCTTCCCTTGTCCTCCCCTCCAGCTGCTTCATTGACGAGCATGTGACCCGAGTAGCCTGGCTGAACCGCTCCAACATCCTGTACGCGGGCAATGACCGCTGGACCAGCGACCCGAGGGTGCGGCTGCTCACCAACACTCCCGAGGAGTTCTCCATCCTCATCACCCAGGTGGGGCTGGGTGACGAGGGCCTCTACACCTGCTCCTTCCAGACCCGCCACCAGCCGTACACCACTCAGGTCTACCTCATCGTCCACGGTGAGCCCTCCACCGGGCCCTGGCGGGGGTGGGGAGCCGGGGATGGGAGCTGGGGAGAGGTGACACTAGTGTCCTCGTCAATCCCAGGGACACCCGGGGAAGACAGACACACTCCCTACCCTCACAGATTCCAGCCAGGCAGAGGGAGAGAAAGTCAGAGACAACCTCCAGGGCAGGAGAGATAGACAGGCCAGGGGGCACTTGAAGGAAAACCCCGCGTTCGTTGGCTCAGCCCTGTTTCTTGAGCACCTGCTGCGTGCAAGCACTGCTCCATAGGCCCAGGGACAGAGAGGACCCAGGCAGGCTGGCCCTGCCTTTCTGGAGGTGTCTTACCGAGGAGAGGCAGTTTCCCAGACATCATGTCTGAGCTGAGACCTTCAGGAAAAGAACCGCACGTGCGGAGGCTGGATGCTCAGAGCGGGAGAGGTGGGGGTGGAGAGACCCATGGCATCAGAGGTGGTCTGGAGGGCAGCGAGCACGTGGAGAGACAGGAAGCTAGGGACGGCTCAGCCCTGCTCTTGACAAGCTCTGACCTGGAAGCCAAATCCTCCGGTTCCAACCTTGCCGCTGCCACCCAGGGGCTGAGGCACCCAAAGAGAGCCGGACGATCGGACTCCTCATCTGCAAAACGGAGATGACGCTGTCATATATCAAATTCAAGAAGTCATCCGTTGGAAGGGACACCTTTACTTTATTCTGCTTGCTAGAAACGGGGTAGGAGGGTAACTTGCCAGTTAAACACTGGAGTCCTTCATAAGGCCACCCTGATTGGAGAAATGTTCATAGGGGGCGGAGTCGAGGCGGGGAACGCCCCCATGTGTTAGAATTGATGAACAGAGCAACGTCTGGCTTCCCCGGTGGCTCAGTTGGTAAAGAATTCGCCTGCGATGAGGGAGTCGAGTTCGATCCCTGTATCAGGAAGATCCCCTGGAGGAGGGCATGGCAACCTACTCCAGCATTCTTGCCTGGACAATTCCATGGGCAGAGGAGCCTGGCGGGCTACAGTCCACAGGGTCACAAAGAGTCAGACAGAACTGAAGCGACTGAGCAAGCATGCGTGCACCCCAGAGGGGAGTAGTGAGGGTTTCATGGGTTCATTTTTGTGAAATACTTAAAACAGGGTAAGCTTACACTCAGTAAGCACCATACAAGCATTAGCTAAACCAATTAACTGAGAATAACAGTACTAATCAATACAAATAGAGACGAGAAGGCAGGAATTCAGACCCAAAGATATAAAATAGAAACAGCGTGAGAAGGAAGGTGGAGAGAGACTGAGAAAGTGAGGAAGACACAAGACCAGAAACTGGAGAAGGGGCCAGATCCAGAGGGGAAGGGAAACACAGACAAATTCTTACAGAGAGACAGGAATACCAGGTCTGGACTCCTGGTCTGAGGGAGGAGGGACCAGGCCTAGATCCTGGGTCCTGGGAACCCACAGTGCCTCTCACTGACTTTCCCTCCGGTCTGCAGTCCCTGCCCGCATCGTGAATATCTCTTCGCCCGTGACAGTGAATGAGGGGAGCAATGTGAACCTGCTTTGCCTGGCTGTGGGGCGGCCAGAGCCCACGGTCACCTGGAGGCAGCTCCGAGGTGAGGACCCCACCCCTGGCTGAAAGTCCCTTCCCCCAATCCACAGGCTGGGCCCAAAGCTCCTCATGTTCCTAGCTAGATACCCAGAACCTCCCACTCCCGCCTCCTTTGACCCCCCAGAAGCCTTGTCATGACCGGATTTACCCCCTCCTACTTGGTCCTGTTATTTCTCCAATGGACCCCAGAGCCTTAGAGCCTACCCACGTGCCCTCCCAGGCTGGGGCTGTTTCCTCCACCCACCTGCTAGATCCCAGCTTGCCCCCCATCCCTGACTCCAGCAGCCCTAGTCTCTTCCCTACCAGCTCACAAGACTCTCCTGGACTCAGACCCCCATCCACTAGATGACCGAAGCCAGGTTAGTGCCACAGCCCCTGCTCACGTTCCCATTTCCTGTTCACATTACTGAATCTCTGCCGGATGCCTCAGGCCAGCGGTTCTCTTAGTATGGTACCCAGACTCACAGCAGGAGCATCACCTGGAGACTTGCCAGAAAGGCATGAGTCAGAACCACCCCTCCCCTATCACCACCACAATCTGTCCTAACAAGCCCTTCAAGTGATCCCAAGGTAGAGCTGAGAAGCACAGTGGCCCCCCAAACATAGGGATCTGAATGGGAAATTCCAGATCCTAGACATTGCACACTGTCCCCTTTACTTGGATCTCCACCACCATTTACCAGCCCCCTAGATCCTCACTCACCGGGTCTTGGGAGACCAAATATGCCAGCCCCTAGATTTTCTGGGACCCTAAAACGCAATAACTAGGTCTCGGATCCCTGGATCCTCCCCTGCCACTTCATCTGAGCCCCACAGTTCTCGTCTTGAGTTCCTGGATCCCCAAATGCTGTGAGTCCCAAAAGGTCTTCTGAGCGGGCACTTTGTTCTAAGACCCCCAATACCTGGATTGCTGATTCTAGTCACCAGCTCCTGATTCCCTGGGCCCCAAGGGCTAGACCCCAGAATCCTGGATCCTCCCGCACCGGATCTGTTTTCTGGATCTTTCTGAGGCCCAGGAGTTCCTGGCACCCTCCCCACTGGGTTCTAGTTACTAAGTCCCAGCTCCTCACTCCCTGTCCCACCCCAGCAACCCCCACCCCTCACTGACCCTGGCACTCCAGGCCCTGCGCCTGTCCGCCCCGCTGATGTCTGTCCGTGTTGTGCCCGTGTTGTCCCGTGTTAAGTGTTTGTGTCCGGCCCCGCCCCCTCCCCCTCCCCTCCCCCCACAGACGGCTTCACCTCCGAAGGCGAGATCCTGGAGATTTCCGACATCCAGCGGGGCCAGGCTGGGGAATACGAGTGCGTGACTCACAACGGGGTTAATTCTGCACCGGATAGCCGCCGCGTGCTGGTCACAGTCAACTGTGAGCCGCCTCCCACCCCCACCCCGCCGGCACGGGACACAAAAGCAGGGCGGGCCCTGGGTCCCTGGGGATCAAGAGTGTGCGAGAGGAAGAAGGGGGGTGGGTCTGCGGGAGGAAAGGGTCTAAGAGGAGGGGGCTCGAGAACTCCCAGGAAGGGAGGAAGGAGGGGCTGGGGGTGAGACCCCTTCGTCCGCACTGGGCAAAGAAAATTCGCTGACCCTGTCCCTTGCCAGATCCTCCAACCATCACCGACGTGACCAGCGCCCGCACGGCCGTGGGCCGGGCCGCCCTCCTGCGCTGCGAAGCCATGGCGGTGCCCCCCGCGGATTTCCAGTGGTACAAGGATGACAGACTGTGAGGATGGCACCGGGGCGGGCCGTGGTGGTGGTGGTGGGGTCCTCGGTCCTTTGGGACTCGGGAAGAGGGCAGAGGGAGCAGAATTCTGGGTCCTGGGAACTAGGGGGATGGGGGGTGGTGTCCGGGTTCTAGGTGTTGGGGTCCTCTGGGCACCAGGGCAACTGCAGTGGCTTACTGGAAATTTGGGTCCTGGGATAATGAATGCTGGAGCCTGGCCGCCTCCGACTATTCAGAAAGAAGGTCTGGGGTGGGGGTGATGCTGAGACTTGCCAGCATCAGGGTTTTATGGGACCCCACCAACTTTAGGGTTAGGAGACCACTGGATCTGAGGTTTAGCAGGGCCTGGGAATCCCTGGAGATTGGAGGTGAGGGTCTGGGTGCCTGGAGAGGGCCGTCGGTGGGAGTGGCCCGGGTTCCACAGGGAGTTAGAACCAGAGGCTAGGAGTCGCTGGGATGGGGAACAGAATGTCGGATCTCCAGGGAATCGGGGAGTCTAATAGTCAAGGGGGCTGGGCTTTTTGTCCAGAGGGGGGTCCCGGGCCAGGGTCCTGCGGTCTAGTCCCTGACCCGGATCCCCGGCAGGCTGAGCAGTGGCACGGCCGAAGGTCTGAAGGTGCAGACGGAGCGCACCCGCTCAATGCTTCTCTTCGCCAACGTGAGCGCCCGGCATTACGGCAACTACACGTGCCGCGCAGCCAACCGGCTGGGAACATCCAGCGCCTCCATGCGGCTCCTGCGTGCGTCCCCAGAGGAACAGAAGGGCCGGGGGCGGGGCTTGGGCGGGGCCGACCTGAATGGGCGTGGCCAGGGAGGTGGAGATGCAGAACCGCCCCTCGACTGACCCCAAGCTTAGGAAAGAGCCCAAGACCAGTGTTCATTGAGCACCCACTAAGAGAGGGAATTGGATGCTGAGGACACAGCAAGGCACAAAAGAGGCAAGGTCTGGTGGCTCAGACGATAAAGAATATGCCTGCAATGAAGGAGACCTGGGTTCGATCCCTGGGTTGAGAAGATTCCCCTGGAGAAGGGAATGGCTACCCACTCCAGTGTTCTTGGCTAGGAAATCCCATGTACAGAGGAGCCTGGCGGGCTGCAGTCCATGGGGTAGCAAAGAGTCGGACACAACTGAGCGACTAACACTTTCACTTTTGTCTAGGGACTCGTACAGCTAGTAGCAGTAGTAGTAAAGCAATAAAGTAGACAAATAAAATGAAAAGTCAACAAATACATACATAAGCAAAAACAATTTTGCATATTGATAAGGACTATCAAGAAAATAAACAATAGAATTGGGGATGGTAGCAGTAGACAAACGCATCAGAGAAGGCTTCCTGGAGGAAGCAACATTTGAAATGAGACCTGAATGGTCAAAAGAATCCAGCCCTGCCAAGATCTACCAAAGAGCTTTGCAGTGGGGTGGGCTGGGGGAGGGGGTGGGGGGACAGAGATGAGCCAGATGATTAGATTAAAACAGAATGTGGGGTGGGCAGGGTAGGGTCCCTGAGTGAAAGGCCCTTAGGAGCGGCCTCAGACAAGACCCTCAGAAACAAGACACCCAGGAGACACATGCACGGGGTCTCCCCACTCTGGGCCTCCTCCCTTGACCCTCTCTCTTTCCCCAGGCCCAGGATCCCTGGAAAACTCAGCCCCGAGGCCCCCAGGGCCCCTGACCCTCCTCTCTGCCCTGGGCTGGCTGTGGTGGAGGATGTAGGAAGAACCCAGTGCCGCTGGTGTCCCCCTGCGAGGGGGCCTGAGGCCGAGAGCGAGAGGAGCAAGGGAATCAAGCGCCGTGGGTCTCAAGGAGCTCTCGGCCGCTGAGGAAGAGGAAGAGGAGGAGGGAAGATCTATAGAGAACCCATCACTGTGAGGGATAACGCAAAATTATGCATCTTTCTACAGCCATTCTCGCCACCGTTCACCTTTCCGATTGTGACCCACCCCCACACCCCTCTCTTAGCTCAGGCTGTCAACTGGATCGCGTGTGTGTGGTGGGTGTGAGTGTGTGTGTGCATGTGTGTGTATGGATGGGGGTGGGGTGGGTGGGGAAGGGGGCTCAGCACTCTTCCCTCCTGGACACCCCCTCCCCCCCGACATCCACTGCCCCCATCCCCGCTGTCTCTCACCTCTGGCTGGAGGTAGGTATGGGGTCTTCCTGCTGGAAACTGTAAGGGGAGGTTTTCCAGGCTCCCGCTTTCCCAGTATACGCACGCACCCCGCCCCCCTCCCCTCCCTGCTGAAAGGCTGTCTCCCGGGCAGGTTGGAAGTGGGAGGGGCATCAGACTTCCCTGGCAAGCTGTCACTCAACCTCTGCGAGCAGGTGCGGGATCTCCACCTTGGCTCTGGGCCTCCCTGCTGTCAACCAACCACCTGCTTGGAGCCAGAGACCCCATCACCAGCTCAGCGGCCTGAGACCTTCCCGCTTTCCCTGTCCCTTCCCGCCCTGGACTTTCTGGCCCTCTCCCGGGCCGATCGGTGCTTCCATCCAACTGTCAGGCCGGTGCCTGCTGTCACCTGCCTGTCTCAGTGCTTTGCCCTAGCCCGCCCCTCACTCCCTTCGGCCGCCCGCAGCGCCCTACGGCCGGCCCACAGGTGTGAGCTTGCTGGTCCACCACTGCCTGGCCTCTCCACCAACTGACCCTCCCAAAGGCTGACCTGACCACCCTCACACACACTCAGACACACACACACACACACACACCAGCGACTGTGACCAGCAATAGCCCCCTGGCTCCAGCTGTCCTGTAGCCGGTGACCAACTGTGGTTCCCTCGAGGATGAGCAACTATGTCAGAAAGGCGCTCCGAGGCTGTAACTTCAGCTCGGATTGTAGGCATACCCCACGCTGGCACACCACTTCCCACAAAGTGGGGGGAAGAGAGGGGCATCACACAGACATCCCCAGCCCAGACCGAGATGTTACCAACTCCAGCTCCCGGGAGACCCTCTTATAAACACCCACCCCAAACTATACCACCCGGAGCTTGGGAGGACGACAGAGGGCAGAGCAGGGGCAAGGGGGGCAAGGGGCAGTGACTGTACCTCAGATGGGGGCCCCATCCCACATTGTCTTCCATTCCCAGGGTCCAGGGGACAGGGAGGGGAGGGGAGGGGGTGCCAGGGAGGGGGCGGGGGGGCCCTGGGGGCCGTGTGTTCCGATTCATGGGGAGTGTTGAGACCGCCACACCAATAAACGCCTTTTTCCAAAGTCTCCGCCTGCCAGTGTCAACGTCAGTAAGCATATAGATGAGTGGAGTGCAGACTCCTGGTCATTGGTGGTGCCTCCCCAGAGTCACTTCTGCCCTCCCCTTTCTCTTTGGTAGATTTGGAATTGACCTATTTACAGAGGTGGCCCCTGATTGGCTGAAGCTACTTGGCATAGCGCGTTTCCCACTGGGACTGGTTCAGAGATGGGCACATGGCCCAGCCAGGCTAATGAGGGAAGGAACACCAGAGCAGTGTGGATTTCCCAGGAAGAGCTGCTCTTCTGTTGGGATAATGTGGCTCAGTGGTATGAAGTCAAGATCTGCAGGATGTCTCTTCTCCATCACATGGAGAGATCTTGGGTCTATGGGGATAGCACTGGTGGGGAAGACAATACATGGAGCCTGTGAGTGACAGAAACACCATGGAATGCAGAGTGGAAAGTCTAGAGAAACTGAGTCCTTGATGACATCATTTGAGCAACTGGATCAAAATTTACCTGATGCCTACCTTCACTTACATAAGCAATAAAGTCCAATGTATGTTTAAACCAACTCATGTTAGGTTTTCAATTTCTAGTGATTACAAAAGAAATGAAAATTCTCAGTGACACAGAAGAGATGTAGAGGTTCCAGGACTCCACCCATCACCTTTCTAAAAGATCCAAGGTCTCTATTTTCCAAAGGCCTCTTTCACACCAAACTTTAGCCAGAATAGCTCACATCCTTTCCTCCCCTGAGACAGATATTGTTGCCTATGCTTTAGTTATATGCTTACACTTTCATCTTTGCCCACCTTCCATGACACAGACTGAGACATTTGGTTTTCCAGCCTCCTCAGAGTGATATGGCCAGCTTTTGGTCAATGAGACTTAAGGGAAGTTTGCTATCAGGCTTCCAGGAAATTTTCCCCTCATTCATGTGAGGAAAGGAACCCTGCTCCCTTCCTTTCGTCATTAGATACAGTTGTGTGAAGATGTGATGCCTGGAGCTGCAGCAGCCATCTTGTTACTTGAGACAATATGCCAACACACTGAGGGTGGCAAAGTAGAAGGACCAAATACAAAGAAACCAAATACTTGATGGTGTCACTAAGTTGTTGAGCTACACTGAAACACTACCTACCTCCATATTTCTTTCCTTCATTTACTTTATTACTTATAGCCAAAATAATCTTCATTGATGCTCTCCTTACATTTCCAGTGAGAAACTCAATTGGAAAAGGAAGTTATCCTGCTGGGGAGAGCAACAACAAGCCCTGAATTTCACTGGCCCCAGACATTTGATCAGATGACAAATACTTATAGATGTTTTTGTGCCAAACTCTGTGTTAAATGCTGGTAATAATGACATGGTCTCTACCTTTGTGTAACTCTCAGTTTAGAGAGAAAGTCAGAGGTTAAACAAGTAATTACATATTTACATACAAGAAGTAGGAAGTTCAGAGCCTCTAGGACCCAATTCATAGCCAAGACAGGTTTGGGTCATGGGTTAGAGAAGGGTCCTCTAAGATGAGAACAGTTTCCTTTATACTTGAAATATTAAATATGCAGAGCAAAGAATCCTGCTCCAGGTGCAGTGAACTCTAGAAGCAAAGGCCTGGAAGCAAACTAAAGTATGAAAAAGAGAAGCAGGGGTGAAATTTCTGGAAGGGGGAGGTTAGAGAGGCCAACAGAGGCCAAACCACAAGGCTTCAAAGGTCCTAGTGAGGAGCTTGGACAATATCTGAAGGGCAATGGGCAGCCACTAGAAGGGCTTAAAGAGAAGAGGTATGTGATCTGATTTGAGATGAAGATTCTGGGAACTGGATGGGGCGTAGCCTGGAGGAGGCAAACATCGGTATAGGAAGACCTTTCCAGAAAATGAGGCAGGGCACCCTCTCCAGCTCCCAGCCGCACAGCACGCCCTGCCCGGCCGCCACAGACCCTTGCCCGCTTGAAGGATGTACAAACCACACTGTTCGGTTAGCAGGAGTACCTCCCAGTCGTGGAGTCCCATCTCCTTAGTTGCATGAATACAGGGAGAATCTTCCTGGGCGCTGAGAAAGGGAGACGTGAAGTCCCACTTTCCAGGTCAAACCATCAATCACAGTGGGACAGGAAGTCCCTGACTGCTAGGAAGGCGAAACAAGAAGTCCCGCCCCCAAAGTCCTGCACAGAGAGAGCCACTTGGCCGGCTCACACCTGTGTAGCCATCCGAACGGTTTTGGGGTCCCCACCTGGAGGCATGCCGGTGGCCTAGAAGAAAGAAGAGGGACGGGGAACAACCACAAGGGTTACCCTGGATGTGACATAACTCACCCTTTCCCAGCACTAGCTCGCACCATTCCAAAATTAGCTGAGTTCCCTCCATTTGCAAGGGGGAAAAAGGTCTAGTCACCTTTGGGAGAAATAAGGCATGCGACACCTCAAATTTTATGGGGAAGAGATGTTCTATCCCACTTCAGAGATAAAATGGAAGTTTTCCTAATTTTTATGGAAATGAATGAAGGCATTTTGGGGAAATTGGAATTTCATGCATATGTGTGTGTGTGTGTGTGTGTGTGTGTGTGTGTGTATATATATATATATATATATATATATAAAATGGAAAGTCCTGTCCAACTTCTGTGTATCAAAAATAATAATAATAAAAGGGAAAATCTATCAACTTTCTGAATCAACAAAAAAGCTGGAGGAAGAGAATTCTGACCATCTCTTCTGCCTAAAACACAAAAATTTCCACCCCCATTCTAGGACCCTGGGGCACCCATACTCACTGGGTGGGCCCTGATTGGGCTAGGGTTCTTCAGCGGTACTTTGAGGGGCAGAGGCTGTGGGGTGTGCACTGGGGTCACGCTCTGCACCTTCTTTTCCGGTTGGGGGACTACAGGGGTCCATGTGCCGTGTTGCTTCTTTTTCTTATGCGCCTCTCCTGGGAAAGGGAGGAGGAGGAGAAATAGGAACACTTGATTGGCTGAACCCACATGCCCATTCAGTCAATGGCAAAGGAAGCTGGGCTGAAGGTGGATTAAATGGACTGGAGGTAACTGCTGCTGATTGGTTCAGAGGCTGAACCGGTGGGACTCTTTCCAGGGGTGGGTTCCCCACTTACCTCGAAAGCGGCAGAAACAGCAGATGCACAGGAGGAGAAGAGCTGCCAGGAGCGCTAGGCCTAGTAGGGACCCCAGAACAATGCCAGCGATGGCCCCGGGGCCCAGGGTGGGACCTGGAAGAAACCAAGAGAAAGGGAATAAGGGGAAAGGAACCAAAGCTGGACCTGTTTCCTGAGCCTTCTGCCTCAACCCTCCGCTCATCAGAACCCAGGAATCTAAGACCCCTTACATCCTCGGTTCATTAAACGTTTCCTGAATGACTGTAGTGTGTCTGGCATTCTGTCAGGTGGTGAAGATCCATTGGTGAGCAAACCAAGATACCCACTATCCTGTGGGTTGATATTAATATTAGGAGGGAAATCAGAAACAAATGTGTAAATAGATAACATAATTACAGATTGTGTTCAGAAGGAAAAATAAATGTGCTATGAGAGAAATTTGCTTTTGATGTCTCTGCTTTCCGGAGCAAAAGCAGACACATCACTTTGCTGGCAAAGGTCCCTACAGTCAAAGCTCTGGTTTTTCTAGTTGTCATGTACAGCTGTGAGAACTGGACCAGAAAGAACGCTGAGCGCCAAAGGACTGATGCTTCTAAATTGTGCTAGAGAAGACTCTTGAGAGTCCCTTGCACTTCAAGGAGATCAAACCAGTCAATCCTAAAGGAAATTAACACTGAATATGCATTGGAAGGACTGCTGCTGAAACTAAAGTGCTAATCCTTTGGCCACCTGATGCGAAGAGCCTACTCATCGGGAAAGACCCCGATGCTGGTTAAGACTGAAGGCAAAAGGAGAAGGGGGTGGCAGAGGATGAGATGGATAGATGGCATCAACCAATACAATGGACATGAACTTGAGCAAACTCCTGGGGATAGTGAAGGACGGGAGTCTGGCATGCTGCAGTCCATGCTGTTGCGCAGACATGACTTAGCCACTGAACAACAACAAATGATAGAAATAATGGAAGAGGAGGTGACATTTAGAAAAGTTGGTGAGGGAAGGTCCTCGAGGAAGTAACATTTGAGCAGAGACCTGGGGAATAGGGAGCCAGGCATGCTAAACAGGGGGACAAGGGTGTTCCATGCAGAGGGAACAGAAAATGCAAAGACTCAGAAGCAGGAAAGTTATCTGTGTTCAATGAAGGCCAGTGTGAGTGGAGGATACGGAATGAAGGTAGAAGAAGTAAGGGTTGAGGTTAGAGGGATTAAGAGGGGCCAGAGCCTGGGCATGAAAGGCTTTTAAGCAAGGCAGCAGCAACATGGTCTGATTTGCATAACTTTGGCATCTACTTGGAGGATGGACTGTAGGCTGGCAAGAGGGGGCATAAAGACACCAAGAAAATGGCTACTGCAGTCCAGGCAAGAGAGGACTGTGGCGTCTGACCACAGTGTAGAAGTGAAGATGGAAAGAAGCAGATGATTAAGAAAGCATTTTGGAATAGAATTTGTACCCTGCTCTTTTGTGAAAATTGTATAAATTTTAATTATGTTGGATTGGCTCATAGTGCTTTTCAGATCTACTATATCCTTCTACTTTTCTGTCTATACATTCTATTAATTTTTGAGTGTGATATTGTATGTCCAGCTAAATATCTTAATTTATCTACTTAGAAAATAATTGCAATATATAGTTGAACTATGTATAACTTTGTTCTGTATTTCCCAAGTCTCCTGTAAATGTATTATCATACTTTCATAGTTTAAAAATTAAAAATTTAAAACTCAAAAAAAAAAAAAAAGCATTTTGGAAGGAAGTGATGGGACTCTGGAGATATTTGGGATGTTTCGGGTGATGTCAGCATATGGGTGGTGCCATTTTCCAGGACAGAAAGACTGGAGAGTTAACAGGAGCTGGGTGGGCAGGGTATAGTTTGGAGAAACATCAATAGGTTTACTTTGGACAAGGAAAGTCTGAAATGTCAGTTGGACATTCAAAGTGAAGATGTCAAATAGGGAGGTGGCTTTTCAAGTCTGGAGTTCAGAGGTCTGGGCTGGAGATCAGACATTCGAGCGTCATATGAGTATTGGTGATATTTAAGGCAGTGAGAGTGGAAAGGCCACACTGGGGAGAAATAATAGGTGGAGAAGAGAGCTAAGGAAGGACGCATCCAGTACTTAGAAGCTGGGAGTATTCGCAACTACTGAAACCCCCACGCTTCACAGCTAGAGAGTCTGCGCGTTGCCATGAAAGATCCTGCGCAATGCAAAGAAGGTCCCGTGTGTTGCAACTAAGACCGATGCAGCTAACTAAATCAATAAAAATTTTGAAAAGGAAGTTGGAGAGTGTTACTAATTGTCTCTTCCCCCAAAAGATAATAGTACCCGTGAACGTGACTTTACTTGGAAATACAGTCTTTGTGGAGGTAATCAAGTCAAGATGATATGCAAAGACTTCATTTCCAAATAAGGTCACACAGCTATGTATCTACATTTTCCCCAGCATCACTACTCTGGCCCTTTGGGGTCATTAATAAGTGAAATAAGGGTTTCTTGAACACAAGCCCTGACATACCTTGACAGCTGATCTGACAACTGAGACATTTTCAAAGTAACTAATGGGCAGGATACGCTGGACAAAGGGATGACTCACTTCCCAGGTGAGATGGAGTGGACGGTGTGAGATCTCATCATGCTACTCAGGCATGCAATTTAAAACCTCAGTTCAGTTCAGTTCAGTTGCTCAGCTGTGTTCAACTCTTTGTGACCCCATGAATTGCTACAGCACACCAGGCCTCCCTGTCCATCACCAACTCCTGGAGTTCACTCAAACGCATGTCCATAGAGTCGGTGATGCCATCCAGCCATCTTATCCTCTGTCGTCCCCTTCTTCTCCTGCCCCCAATCCCTCCCACTATCAAAGTCTTTTCCAGTGAGTCAACTCTTAGCATGAAGTGGCCAAAGTATTGGAGTTTCAACTTTAGTATCAGTCCTCCCAAAGAACACCCAGGACTGATCTTTAGAATGGAGTGCTTGGATCTCCTTGCAGTCCAAGGGACTCTCAAGAGTCTTCTCCAACACCACAGTTCAAAAGCATCGATTCTTTGGCGCTCAGCTTTCTTCACAGTCCAACTCTCACATCCATACATGACCACTGGAAAAACCATAACCTTGACTAGACAGACCTTTGTTGGCAAAGTAATGTTTCTGCTTTTCAGTATGCTATCTAGGCTGGTCATAACTTTCCTTCCAAGGAGTAAGTGTCTTTTAATTTCATGGCTGCAGTCATCATCTGCAGTGATTTTGGAGCCCAAAAAGATAAAGTCTGACACTGTTTCCACTGTTTCCCCATCTATTTCCCATGAAGTGATGGGACCAGATGCCATGATCTTCGTTTTCTGAATGTTGAGCTTTAAGCCAACTTTTTCACTCTCCTCTTTTACTTTCATCGAGGCTTTTAGTTCCTCTTCACTTTCTGCCATAAGGGTGGTGTCATCTGCATTTCTGAGGTTACTGATATTTCTCCCGGCAATCTTGATTCCAGCTTGTGTTTCTTCCAGTCCAGCGTTTCTCATGATGTACTCTGCATATAAGTTAAATAAGCAGGGTGACAATATACAGCCTTGAGGTACTCCTTTTCCTATTTGGAACCAGTCTGTTGTTCCATGTCTAGTTCTAACTGTTGCTTCCTGACCTGTATATAGGTTTCTCAAGAGGCAGGTTAGGTGGTCTGGTATGCCCATCTCTTTCAGAATTTTCCACAGTTTATTGTGATCCACACAGTCAAAAGACTTGGCATAGTCAATAAAGCAGAAATAGATGTTTTTCTGGAACTCTCTTGCTTTTTCAATGATCCAGCAGATGTTGGCAATTTGATCTCTGGTTCCTCTGCCTTTTCTAAAACCAGCTTGAACATCAGGGAGTTCACGGTTCACGTATTGCTGAAGCCTGGCTTGGACCATTCAGGTATGACCTAAATCAAATTTTTTTATGATTATACAGTGGAAGTGAGAAATAGATTTAAGGGACTAGATCTGATAGATAAGAGTGCCTGATGAACTATGGACAGAGGTTCATGACACTGTACAGGAGACAGGGATCAAGACCATCCCCATGGAAAGAAATGCAAAAAGCAAAATGGCTGTCTGGGGAGGCCTTACAAATAGCTGTGAAAAGAAGAGAAGTGAAAAGCAAAGGAAAAAAGGAAAGATATAAGCATCTGAATGCAGAGTTCCAAAGAATAGCAAGAAGAGATAAGAAAGCCTTCCTCAGTGATCAAGGCAAAGAAATAGAGGAAAAGAACAGAATGGGAAAGACTGGAGATCTCTTCAAGAAAATTAGAGATACCAAGGGAATATTTCATGCAAAGATGGGCTCGATAAAGGACAGAAATGGTATGGACCTAACAGAAGCAGAAAATATTAAGAAGAGGTGGCAAGAATACACAGAAGAACTGTATGGAAAAGATCTTCACGACCAAGATAATCACGATGGTGTGATCACTCACCTAGAGCCAGACATCCTGGAATATGAAGTCAAGTGGGCCTTAGAAAGCATCACTACGAACAAACTAGTGGAGGTGATGGAATTCCAGTTGAGCTATTTCAAATCCTGGAAGATGATGCTGTGAAAGTGCTGCACTCAACATGCCAGCAAATTTGGAAAACTCAGCAGTGGCCACAGGACTGGAAAAGGTCAGTTTTCATTCCAATCCCAAACAAAGGCAATGCCAAAGAATGCTCAAACTACTGCACAATTCTACTCATCTCACATGCTAGTAAAGTAATGCTCAAAATTCTCCAAGCCAGGCTTCAGCAATACGTGAACCATGAACTCCGTGATGTTCAAGCTGGTTTTCTAAAAGGCAAAGGAACCGGAGATCAAATTGCCAACACCCACCGGATCATCAAAAAAGCAAGATAGTTCCAGAAAAAACATCTATTTCTGCTTTATTGACTGTGCCAAAGTCTTTGACTATGTGGATCACAATAAACTGTGGAAAATTCTGAAAGAGATGGCAATACCAGACTACCTGACCTGCCTCTTGAGAAACCTATTATGAATCATTTATTTCTGAGATTTTCCATTGAATATTTTAAGACCACAGCTGACCCCTGGTAACTGAAACTTTGGAAATAAAAACTGAGGATAAAGAGGCTACTGTTTCTTCTGCAGGGGAGAGCACAATTCAACCAATCAAGTCAAGATGAGATCATGAGGGTGGGTCCTCATCGGATATGATTTGTGTCCTTACAGGAAGACAGAGACACATACAGGGAGGAGGAGGAGACTGTGAGAGGCTGGAAGCAGAGGCTGGAGTAATGCCAAGGATTAACAGTCACTATCAGAAGATAGAGGGCTTCCCTGGTGGCTCATCTCGTAAAGAATCTGCCTGCAATACGGGAGACCTGGGTCTGATCTCTGGGTTGGGAAGATCCCCTGGCGAAGGGAACAGCTATCCACTCCAGTATTCTGGCCTGGAAAATTCCATGGAGTATATAGTCCATGGGGTCGCAAAGAGTCGGACAAGACTGAGGGACTTTCACTTCCGCTTTATCAGAAGCTAGAAGGAGGCAAGTGAGGATTCTTCGTAGAGTCTCAGGCAGGGACTTCCCTGGGGTCCTGTGGTTAAGAATTTGCCTTCCAATGCATGGGATGTGGGTTCGCTCCCTCACTGAGGGACAAAAATACAATGTGCTTTGGGGCAACTAAGCCTGTGGGCTGCAATGAAGCCCCAGTGCAGTCAAAATTTAAAAATTAATTTTAAAAAATCTGCCTTATTCAGATGGGATGTGCGGTTCGATCCCTGGTCAGAAGAGCTAAGATCCTACAGGCCACAGGCAGCTAAGCTCTGTGGGTCACAACTAAAGAAAAGCGCACACGCTCTAGAGCCCAGGTTCCACAAGAGAAGCCCGTGCATCGCAAGGAACACACAGTACAGGAAAAACAAAAAACAACTCAATAGTCTCAGAGGCAGCCTGACCCTGCTCAGACTTCTGGCTTCCAGAGTTGGCAGAGAATACATTTCTGTTGTTTCCAGGCACACAATTCAAGGTACCTAATTACGGCAACCCCAGGAAACTAACGCAGAGAAAGAAGGAAGATCCAACTTAAAGAGACTTGAGAGGGGAAGTCCAGGAGAAAGGCTCCAACTCACCGGCCTGGTAGATCTGGCTTTGGGAGGGCATCCCTGGCTGGTCCCCCAGGGTGGGCAGGATACGAAAGACCCAGGTCCTGGGATTCTGAAGAGGGAGGGGCACCACAGCTGAACGCTCCCGAGGCCCCAGGATGAGCAAGGAGACCCAGTCTGAGGCGATGGCTCTGCCCGGGTCAGGGCCCTCCACCTGTGCCTGGATCTGGAAACGGCTGATCAGGGCCCCACGCTCCACATCCCAAGTCAGCACTGCTGCATCCCGGGTTCTCTGCAGCCTCCACGAGGAGATGGATGGTCCTGGTGGGGGTGAGGGGGTCAAGGTGGAAGCTGGATTCACTGGTCCAAGAGGGAGAGGAATAGGGGTCACAGACCTGGACTCCTAAGTCCTAGAAGCAGAGGGTCTGGAGACCCCAACTCCTGGATCTAAGAAAGGGAGAGACTGGGGGCCTGGACTCTTGGGTCTGAGGGAGCAAAGGTCTGAGGGTTCCCTGGAAGAAGTGACTGGGGTCCAGGATTCCCTGAGCGATCAGAGATCTGGGGTTGGGAGCCCTAGGGTCTGGGGTTGGAGGAGGCCCAGGACCAAGATTTCTGTGTCTGAGGGAGGAGGGGCTGAGGGTCTGGAGCCCTAGGTCTGAGGGAGGAAATGGCTGGAATCCCAGTCTCCTGGGTTTGGGAGAAGAGAGGTTCTGGGAAAAGGTGGGACTCACCAATGAGGGTGATCTTGTCGACCCCAGCACCCAGCGCCCCACTGCACAAAACGGAGTAATTTCCCAGGTCCCAATCCAGGCTGAAGTTGCCAATGAGAAGTCTCTGCCCATCCTCAGTGAGCCGCAGGCGCCCCCGCCTCCTGGGGCTAGGGGCCGCCCTTCCCGGGCCCAAGATGCTCGGGAAGGTGGGGGACAGCCAGACGCCTGCAGCGCTACCTCTGCCTCTCCGGACCGAGTCTCCTCTACGATCGGGTGAATCAGGACCTCTCGGGGGGCCTCTGCAGGCGGAAGAAACCAGAGCAAGAAAGTCAAAGGAGTCCTGCGCCCTTTGGTGAATCTAATAGGGCACCTTATCCACAAGAGGAAGATCTGCCCTTTTACTCTCTCCTTCGTTCACTCGTCTGACTCCCTTAACGAGGACTTATGAAGTACGAGCAACAGACCAGGTCTTATTATTCTCAACCATTTGCTGCTCTCAACACGTGGGAAAGTGTCAGTTCTCTTGGTGGGTCCAGGAAAGAAATTTTGGACCGGCCCCTGCTTGAGGTATAGAGAAAACCTCCGAACATCTGTAGGGTTAAAAACGAGGAAATCCCCCTCCCTCGAGTCCTGAGGGAGCAAAGCAGTACCCGCTCCTCCTCGGGGGAAACAGTAAGGCAATCCCACAGGCTCTCACCTGGGATGACAGTGCACGTGCGTGTGGTCACCAGGTGGCGAGCAAGGCAGGTGACGGGGACGCCGCTGAGCCGGGGGTGGGCGGGGACCACTGCCTGGAGCACAGAGGACGCCAGTCCCTCCTGGACGCCTTCCGGGAGACCCTGGAACTTCAGGGAGGCGGCAGGGGCCCCGCCAGGCCACGAGCAGCGGAAGCGGAGGCTGCGATCCCCAGGACCCCCTTCGACTGAGCACTGAGGGGACCCGGGGGGCAAATCTGTGGAGGAAAGGGAGAGATCAAGGGGTCAGTCGGCTCTGTGTCTGTTCTGCCCCCAGCCCCTTCACTCTTCTTCACCTGACCCCGCTCCGTAGGCACTGACTCCACTCATTCTCGTGTAAACCCCTCTCGATTTCCAGCAACTCCAGGGCTAAATGGATAGCCCCACTACCTCTCCCCGATTTCCTAAGGAGGATTCATCCTGCCACTCTGATTCTTTCCTTCCCCTCGTAGCCCCGCCCCATTTTCTAGCTCCACCCCTTCCACCAAGGTCTCGGCCCCCTCTTTGACCCTTCCCTTTTGTTGACACCCCTGCCCTCCTACTGTGCCCTGCCCCTTTTCTAAGATGACCCTGTCCCTTTCTAGAATGAATCCGCCCCTTCCTCTGTGACTCGGTCCCCTTTCCCAGGTAACTTCTTTCTTTTCCTGATCCTAGTTACTGGTCCAAGCAACTTAGGCCCTTTCCTATCTCCTGCTGCTGCTGCTGCTAAGTCGCTTCAGTTGTGTCTGACTCTGTGCGACCCCACAGACGGCAGCCCACCAGGCTTCCCTGCCCCTGGGATTCTCCAGGCAAGAACACTGGAGTGCGTTGCCATTTCCTTCTCCAATGCATGAAAGTGAAAAGTGAAAGTGAAGTCGCTCAGTTGTGCCCAACTCTTAGCGACCCCATGGACTGCAGCCTACCAGGCTCCTCTGTCCATGGGATTTTCCAGGCAAGAATACTACTTTTTGTCATTTACTTTGTTGTTCCGTCGCTCAGTCGTGTCCGACTCTTTGCGGGCCCATGGACCGCGGCTCACCACGGTTTCCTGTCCTTCACTATCTCCTGGAGTTTGTTCAAACTCATGTCCATTGAGTTGGTGATACCATCCAACCATCTCATCCTCTGTTGCTCCCTTCTCCTACCTTCAGCCATCCAACCATCTCATCCTCTGTTGCTCCCTTCTCCTACCTTCAACCTTTCCCGCATCAGGGTCTTTTGCGATTTACATCCGCTGCTTGATTTGTAGAGACTGCTCCTTGCCCAAGAGTCCCCGCCCTCTCGGTGCTGACCCAGGCCCTTCTCCTCCGCCATCCTTGCTCCTCGCCTTCTCCTGGGTACCCTTGTTCCTCTACAGAGATCTCCGCCTCTCCCTGCCGGACCCGCCCCTCCACGAGTCCCAGCCGCTAGCTGGTACTGCCCCTTCTCCCGGGCATCCCCGCCCCTCCTTGGTGGCCCCACCCCCGAATCCTGCCCAGCCGTGCTCACCGGCCACCGTGAGGTTGAGCAGCGAGCGGCGGTGGCTGCTGGTGCGCGGGTTCCTGGCGATACAGGCGTAGGCGCCGGCGTGGCCTGGCCGGACCGCGGGCAGCAGGAGGCGCGGACCGGTGGGCACGGCGGCCTCGGTGGGGTCGGCCAGACTCCAGGTGATGTCGGCCGGTGGCCGCGAGGCGGCGGTGCAGCTCAGGGTCACGTTGCTGCCTGCGGTGACATACTGGGCGGGGTTGGCATCGCGGTTCGAGGAGACAGTGATGACCGGCAGATCCGGGCCATCTAGGCAGAGGAAGGGGGTTGAAACCGCGAAGGTCAGGGTCATCTGGGGCCGCTCCAGGATTTCCGAAGACCGGACATCCTCCCTAGGGACTCCAGGAGCCTGAGCCCTCAGATCCGTGTCCCGACCGGAGGCGTCCCCCACTCACAGAAAACTCTGACGTCGGCCGCGGCTTCTGTGTGGCCGAAGGGGCTGTGGACGCGGCAGGTGTACCGGGCTTGGTCGCTGCGCACCGGACGCGCGATGAGAAGCTGGTCGCCCTCTGCGCGGATCCGCAGTGGCTCCGCTCCCGCAGACTCCACTGTATCCAGGGCGCGTCCGTCCCGTGTCCAGCTCAGCTCCCCGCGACCCGGCCCCCACCCCATGCAGCGCAGCCGGAGTTCCGCTGCTCCTTCCTGGGTCTCCGGAGCCTCAGGCTGCATGGACAGCTTGGGCAGGGGCTCTGGGGAGGGAGCTCGGGCTCAGGACTAGGCTCTCAGCCCCTGCTGCCCTTAGGTCCAAGACCCGGTCCCTGCCACCTCTTACACTCAGGACCTGGCCCAGCTGAGTCCCTGTCTTAGCCCTCCTCTTAGCCCCAGGAATCCTCTTCTCACAGACTGAGTCCCCAACTCTCTCCTCTCTGGGACTCAGGAGTCAGTGCCCCCAGGAGTTTTGGTCCCCAGGTCCAATTTCCCTCCAGCATCGGCCTTGAACCTCAGCTCCTCTTCTGCTTCTTCCCAACCCACTAGTCCTCTCCTTTGTCTAGGAACCCCTTGCTCTGCAGATGACACAGCCGCAGAACAGTGGTAACCTGTCCACCAGCAGGCCCCTGCAGTCAGCAATCTGGAGTTCAGAGCCCACTTACCATACACACCCACCGTGAACTCCCGGATCTGCCGGGAGACCCCGGCCTGGATGACCTCTGCTGTGTAGACCCCAGCATCCTTCAGCTGAGCAGAGGTGAGCTCCAAGGCCCCTCGGGCCTGGTCAAATTGTAGGCGGTCTCGGTAAGTGGGGTCCAGGCTAGTCAGAGGGGCCCCTGGCCCCAGGCCCCCGCTGCTAACACCTTGGAACCTCGGCGCCAAACCACCAGAGGGGGTGGGGGGCCAGGACTGGGGACTGGAACCAGACGGAGTTGGATGGTGGTCCCCACCAGGACTGCAAGAGGCTCCCCCACCTGCGGGGGGAAGCTTGTCCCTGCATGGGCCTCTGAGGACACTTTAGAACCCAGGCTCTGGGCAGAGAACTCAAGATCCCCATCCTTAGAGGAGTATTTTGAAGCTGGGGCCTCCACAGAGACTTGGAAGTGAGCAGAAATGCTGGAAGCTGGGGTCTTAACAGATAAGGAAGGCTCCCAGCTTGGGGCAGCAACTTGCAAACCCGAAGTGTCAGGAGATACACTGGAACTGGGGATTCCAGAGAAGGGTTCCAGATTCAGATTTTCACTCTGAGCAGAAATACTGGACTCAAAGGAATCGTTCAAAGTCAGCCCCTTGGGAGACCATTCAGAAAGTGGAGTATCCGTGGAGACTTTTGAGCCTGTCGTCTGATCTGGGAATTTCCAGCTGGGGAGATTGGTGGAGGGAACTTTCGCACCCAGACCCTGGGAAGAGCTTTCTGGGTCTGAGGAGAGACTGGTTCTCTGAATTTCAGAAGAGGCTTGGAAGGCAAGGACCTCTACTCCGGAGGCTGCAGAGGAGAGAAGGGGAGGGTGTTGCTAGGCTGCAGAAAAGGGGGCTGGTGGGGAACCGGCTGAACCGGGGGCTTACCCAGGAGCAGGAGGAGCCGCAGAGCCTGTGAGGTGTCCATGGTGCTGGCCGCACCCGCGAGGATACTGGAGCAAGACCCAGGGCCTGCACTGATCCCTCTGGGGCTGGACAAGTCTGACAGGACTGGTAGCTTCCTGGGCGGGGAAGAAAGACAGATGTAGTGGGAGGTGCCAGGATCCCCCACCCAGATCTGGTGGCTGAGCCACCAACCCCACCCAATTTGTCCTCATCAGCTGGTCCCAGCTTGGGGCGGGGTGCCTAACCTGACCCCTGCACTCCCCACTTGCCGGGGCTCGGGGGTCAGGGTGGGGTAGATGGTGAGAGTGGAGTCCCAGCTGGAAACTTAGTAGCAAGCTTGTGGAGAGGAGCAGGGGAGGTGAAGCCAGGAAGACTGCCTGGAGGAGGGTGAGGTGTGCTTTCAGAGAGGCCCCTCCCTCCTAATGGCTGTGGTCTTCTTCCCCTGCCGTCTCCTGGCCTCCGGTCCACTCTGTTCTGCCAGGCCTCAAATACCCCTGTCTGATCCTGCTCCTCCTCGGCTCTCCATGGTCCCTTTTGCCCTCAGGGTTGTTTTGAGTGGCTGTCTTCCACCCAATCAAATCTCCTGAGACCCACCCAGAGCTGTGTCACACCCTCTGTCCCACTAAACTTAGGATCATTTCCTCCATCTCCATTCAGCTCCACCTTTTAGAGGGATGCTGGAAGCCTTCCTCCTGCCTCTCTTCCCCTCACAGCTGTCAATCTCCAGATCCCATACCACCCCCTTGGCCCCCTGAATCTCTCTGCTCCATCCCTTCCTCTCTTTCTACTGGCATGACCCCAGCACAGGCCCTGACTCCTCTCTCTATCCCCTTGCCTAGCCTCCTCCCTCCAGCCCATGGATCCCCAGATGGTCGAGTCTTTCTAACCCCAGAGCTGCTCCCCCGGCCAACACTCACAGCCCTCCTATGGCTCCCCAGCACCTGCCCTGGGAAGACAACCAAGTTCCTCATCCGAACATCCAGGTCCTGCATCACGTAGTGCCACCTCCAGCACTCCTCCTTTTCCCCTCCAGCACTTACTCTTTGAACACCCCGCTATTCTTCAGCCCATCTCTTCCCTCCCAGCCTTGGCCTGGACAGTTTCCTCTGCCTGGAATGTTCTGGCTCACTCCCCCAACCCCTCCCACCTAGCTAAACCACAACTTGTCCTTCAAGTCTCACCTTATTAGGAACCAAAATAATAATTACCCACTTATTATGGGCCAGGAACTGTGCAAAATGCTTCTCTGGCATTACCGGCCAGAGCCCCTTCTAAACGCTCTATGAGCTGAGTGTTTACGAACCAGGATACTGTGGCTCAGAGATGTCAAAGGACCTGCTGGAAGTTGCCCAGGCAGAGGGAAGAGCTTAGTCTGTGATGGTCAGGCTGCTCACTCCTCCTGAGAACTTCCCCCAACCCCATGCTAATGATAATGGTCATAATACAGAGTGAGCATTTTCTGCACATCAGGTATGGTTCTAAAGGTGCTACTGTAATTAACCCCTCAAAGTCCCATGGGGGTAGGTTTTGTAGCTTTAAAATGGCAACAAATGCCACACTTCTTCTACTAGGAAATAGGGTCTATACCCCCTTTTCTTGGGTCTGGGTGGCTCTGGGGCTGTTGGACAAAGAGAGGGTATAGCACAAGTGGCCCTGTGCGCTTCTGTATCTAGGCCTTGAGAGACTGGCATTGTCCACTCTCTGTACTGTGGGGCATTCCCTCTTGGGAGCCAGCTGCCATGATGAGAGGAATCTCAATCACCCCCACGGAGACGTATCGTGGCCCCTGGCCAACAGCCAGCTCAAGTCGACAGCTCCAGGCACATGACTGGGGCATCCAGGATTCCCATTAGAGACACCCAAACAGATGCTGCGTGAAGAGGCAAGCTGTCCCTGCCAAACCCTGCCCAAACTTCAGATTTATGAGCAAAGTAATTGTAGGTTTATACCAACAAGTTTTAGAGGGGGTTTCCCTGGTGTCTCAGTGGCAAAGAATCCACCTGCAATGCAGGAGACTTAGGTTCAATCCCTGGTTTGAGATCCCCTGGAGGAGGGCATGGCAACCCACTCTAGTATTCTTGCCTGGGAAATCCCATAGACAGAAGAGACTGGTGGGCTACAGTCCATGGGGTTGCAAAGAGTCAGACAATACTGAAGCGACTTAGCACGCACCTTATACCGTAACAAACAAGCAGAAAACAGGTATCACTACTGACTCCACTTGATGGAAGAAGCCCAGGCTCAGAGATTAGCAGTCTGCCAAAGTTCCTCCCAGAGCCAGGGATTGGCCAGGCTGTGAGCTGAACCTGGGTTAACCAGGCCCTTAACCACTGTACCAAGCTCTTCCTGTTTCGATTGTCCAAATGAGGAAACTGAACATCAGAGACAGGAAGTAACTCACTCAAGATCACAACTGGTAAGTATGAGAGTGAGGCTCTGAAATCACCATCTCTGACTCCAGGGCCCAGCTCTTCATCCCCACCCTAGGTGTGGATTTTCTGTTGCTTGCCTGTCTGCCCAACCAAGACCAGAGCTTCCGGCATTATTCTCTCTTGTGACCCAAGTCTCAGCAAAGGCCAGGCACCCATGTCTGTCCCTCCTTCAACACAGAAGCTCCTCCTAGGCAGGGACCTGACAAAACTCACTTGGGTCCCCAGTGTCACCCAGCACTGGACCTGGCACATGGGAGACTTGAATAAATGTTCACTGAATGAATCAAAGAATGGATTCCCGGGGAATGAGTTAATGGAGACAGATGTCGGAAGAGTCATGGTTTTATTGCTGGGTTTCAGGGAAGGGGCTCAGATGCGCCCAATCTCCTTCAGTTTGGCCACCAGGTCCTCTGTGGTCTCCACCTTGACACCAGCCGTGCGCTGGGGCGGGTCTTCCACGCTAATCACGGAGAGCTTGGAGGTCAGGTCCACGCCCAGGTCCCCTGCCTTAATCACCTCGATCTTCTTCTTCTTGGCTTTCTGCACTCAGGAGGCCATGATTTCAGAGGGCTGCCCCAGCCCCTGCCCACCCTCTTGCAGCCCCCTTTCCATGTGTGTTGCCACACCTGCAGAACCACTCCCTTCAACTGAACCCTTCTGGATCTGCCCACTGGCCAGGGCACATGTGACCTCTTACAGGGCCACACTTGGTGTGGACAATTCCTGCTGGCTGGGGTGCCCTCCTATTGTGGAAGCCCCCTTTAGTTAACCACCATGGGAAGTCCTTCACTGGCTGGAAAGGGTGAGAAAAGTCATCCTCTGGCAATAAAAACTCAATGGACCTTTGGCCAAGATGACCAATTGTACTCTCCTTGTTGGGATGACTCAGTGAACCCTCCCTGTTAGATGAAATGACCTACTAAACAGTTCCTATTGGCTGGGATGACACACTGATACCTTCCTGTTGGCTGAGATAACTCACTGAACTCATCTATTGGCTATGATGACTCAATGAACCTTCCTTGTTGGGTAAATGACAAACAGGAGAACTGTTTGGCTGAGAAAACACAATGAACTCTCCCTACTGGCTGAGATGGTTCATTGAACACACCCTATTGGCTGAGATGGCCCACGATGTTCTCCACATGCTAGAATCTAGATGAACAATGATTTCACCATGTTTGCCAAGAGACCCCATGAACTTTTCCTAGTTAGGCCTAGATGGCCTAAATGATTCTTTCCTGTTGGTAATGATTACCAGGGGAACCCTCCCTGATGAACCAAGATGATCTAATTGGCTAAGATTACGTAATCAACTTTTCCTATATGTTGGAATGACGGGTAAACCTTCCTATTGGCCAGTGAAGCCTTTCTGCTGGCTGAGGTGACCAGAGAACCTGCTCCATTCACCAAAACAGCACCCTCTCCTGGAACTCTCACTATTGGCAGAAATGATTCAGTGAACCCTCTGTCTAAGGGCAGGAATCCCTTAGAAGAAATGGAGTAGCCATCATGGTCAACAAAAGAGTCCAAAATGCAATACTTGGATGCAGTCTCAAAAACTACAGGATGATCTCTGTTAGTTTCCAAGGCATACCATTCAATGTCACGGTGATTCAAGCCTATGCCCCAAACAGTACCGCTGAAGAAGCTGAAGTTGAATGATTCTGTGAAGACCTACAAGACCTTTTAAAACTAACACCCAAAAAAGATGTCCTTTTCTTTATAGGGGACTGGAATACAAAAGTAGGAAGTCAAGAAACACCTGCAGTAACAGGCAAACTTGGCTTTGGAATATGGAATGAAGCAGGGCAAAGGCTAATAGAGTTCTGCCAAGAGAACGCACTGGTCATAGCAAACACTCTCTTCCAACAACACAAGAGAAGACTCTACACATGGACATCACCAGATGGTCAACACCGAAATCAGACTGATTATATTCTTTGTAGCCAAAGATGGAGAAGCTCTATACAGTCAACAAAAACAAGACTGGGAGCTGACTGTGGCTCAGATCATGAACTCCTTATTGCCAAATTCAGACTTAAATTGAAGAAAGTAGAGAAACCACTAGACCATTAAGGTATGATCTAAATCAAATTCCTTACGATTATACAGTGGAAGTGAGAAATAGATTTAAACGCTTAGATATGATAGATAAGAGTGCCTGATGAACTATGGAATGAGGTTCGTGACATTGTACAAGAAACAGGAATCAAGACCATCCACATGGAAAAGAAATGCAAAAAGCAAAATGGCTGTCTGGGGAGGCCTTACAAATAGTTATGAAAAGAAGAGAAGTGGAAAGCAAAGGAGAAATGGAAAGATATAAGCATCTGAATGCAGAGTTCCAAAGAATAGCAAGAAGAGATAAGAAAGCCTTCCTCAGTGATCAAGGCAAAGAAATAGAGGAAAAGAACAGAATGGGAAAGACTGGAGATCTCTTCAAGAAAATCAGAGATACCAAGGGAACATTTCATGCAAAGATGGGCTCAATAAAGGACAGAAATGGTATGGACCTAACAGAAGCAGAAGATATTAAGAAGAGGTGGCAAGAATACACAGAAGAACTGTACGGAAAAGATCTTCACGACCAAGATAATCACGATGGTGTGATCACTCACCTAGAGCCAGACATCCTGGAATGTGAAGTCAAGTGGGCCTTAGAAAGCATCACTACGAACAAAGCTAGTGGAGGTGATGGAATTTCAGTTGAGCTCTTTCAAATCCTGAAAGATGATGCTGTGAAAGTGCTGCACTCAACATGCCAGCAAATTTGGAAAACTCAGCAGTGGCCACAGGACTGGAAAAGGTCAGTTTTCATTCCAATCCCAAAGAAAGGCAATGCCAAAGAATGCTCAAACTACTGCACAATTCCACTCATCTCACACGCTATAAAGTAATGCTCAAAATTCTCCAAGCCAGACTTCAGCAATACATGAACCGTGAACTTCTAGATGCTCAAGCTGGATTAAGAAAAGGCAAAGGAACCAGAGATCAAATTGCCAACACCCGCTGGATCATCAAAAAAGCAAAAGAGTTCCAGAAAAACATCTATTTCTGCTTCACTGATTATGCCAAAGCCTTTGACTGTGTGGATCACAATAAACTGTGGAAAATTCTGAAAGAGATGGGAATACCAGACCACCTGACCTGCCTCTTGAGAAACCTGTATACAGGTCAGGAAGCAACAGTTAGAACTGGACATGGAACAACAGACTGGTTCCAAATAGGAAAAGGAGTACGTCAAGGCTGTATATTGTCACCCTGCTTATTTAACTTATATGCAGAGTACATCGTGAGAAATGCTGGGCTGGAAGAAGCACAAGCTGGAATCAAGACTGCAGAGACATTACTTTGCCAACAAAGGTCCGTCTAGTCAAGGCTATGGTTTTTCCAGTAGTCATGTATGATGTGAGAGTTGGACTGTGAAGAAAGCTGAGCACCAAAGAATTGATGCTTTTGAACTGTGGTGTTAGAAAAGACTCTTGAGAGTCACTTGGACTGCAAGGAGATCCAACCTGTCCATCCTAAAGGAGATCAGTCCTGGGTGTTCTTTGGAAAGAATGATGCTAAAGCTGAAACTCCAGTACTTTGGCCACCTCATGCAAAGAGTTGACTCATTGGAAAAGACTCTGATGCTGGGAAGGATTGGGGGCAGGAGGAGAAGGCGACAACCAAGGATGAGATGGCTGGATGGCATCACCGACTTGATGGAGATGAGTCTGAGTGAACTCTGGGAGTTGGTGATGGACAGGGAGGCCTGGCGTGCTGCAGTTTATGGGGTTAGAGTCAGACACGACTGAGTGACTGAACTGAACTGAACCCTCTGTCAGCCAGGCTCACCAGGTGGCCCCTTCCTTTGGTGACATCCCTTGGGTCTGCTCTCCTCCCACCTGACCACCAGTAAGGCACGGGGCCTGCAGCACCCGCCCATTCCCAGCCCCCCAGTGGCCCCTCTGCCAAGTACTCACCATGATATTGGGCAATGTTGCATAGCGGGGCTCATTGAGCCGCAGATCAGCGGTCACCACAGCAGGCAATTTCAGGCGCAGAGTCTCCAGGCCCCCATCAATCTCCCGCTCTACTTTGATCTTGTCCCCTTCCAGTGTCACCTGGGAGGCAAATGTGCCCTGGGGAGGGACAGCATGGGGGACACAGGGGAGGTTAACTAAGGAAGTCACAGAGAGGGATCTCAAAAATCCAGGGAGGGTGTCTTTCATGGGATTCGGGGTATAGTTCCTAATATCCTAAACCTACCTACTGGATCTCCCTTTCTCAATGATAACAAACACATGTTGAGTATGGGACACTGTTCCAAGTGACTGAAATGTATCAAGTCATCAGATTCTCCTAGGAACTCTATGAGGGAAGTGCTATTATCCCACTTTACAGATGAGGAAAACTGAGGCAGAGAGAGAGGCTCAAAAACATGTCCAGGCTGGTTCAAGGCTCGTGTCGTGGTCTCATTTACCCATCTTTCTGTCCCTAAGAGTGCCTTTGAGGCCTCTTGACAACAGAAGCTCAAGTGTACCTTGATCCTCAAAATATCCTCTGGGGCCCCACCTTCTTCACATAGTGCCCACCCTCTGGCCCAAGGCTCTTGGGTCCTTCAGTCCTGAATCACCATTTCCAAATGTGACCTACACCCTCTGTCTAACCAATCTCTCAATTGTGTCACTTATTCACTGGACAAATCTTTCAGGTCTCACCCGGAATGTCCCATGAGCCTGCTCTTAGAGATACACCATGAACATAACTGACAAGGTTCCGGCTTTGGGGGCATTTATCCTGCAGTGAAGACCGCCAGTAACCAAGTAAACACACAGTAGCCACTGGCCACAGGTGGCTTCTGAGCACGTGAAATGTGGTTAGTTCCACTGAGGTGTGGATGGAATTTTTTATTTTATTTCGTTAATTTAAATTTTAAAACCAATAAGCAAGATCCATTATCATAACTGTGGGAATGGTTTCACGGGTGTGTAATATATGTGTAACATGTATCAAAGTTCACTTAACTGTACACTTTATATATGTGCAGGATATTTGATGGTTATTTAAGCCTGTTTGGAACAACTTGGGCGTATAAATCTACTTTTTCAACAATGAGTTTTAGGAATCTGTAATATTTCTGATAGAAACTGAGCATCTGAATTGAAATACTCTGTAAATATAAAATACACACTGGATTTCAAAACCTCATACCAAAAACCAAAAGAATGTAAAATAGCCCAATATTTTTTCTCTGTGACATGTTAAAATAATATCTTTGATATGTGAACTAAAATAACATTGAAATAAATTTGGCCTTTTTGCTTTTTGAAAGTGGCTGTGAAAAATTTTAAATGACCTGTCATTTGCATTTCAGTTAGGCAGGAATGGGGCTCATGCAGTTGGAGAGGGGGCATATTTCATAGACTGTGGGCAAGGTAGGCCTCTCTGAAGAGGTGAAACCTGAGGAGAAACCTGGAGGTAAGTCAAAAGCCTTGAGGTGATCTGAGAGAACCCTGTTCCAGGCTGAGGGAACAGCAGGTGCAAAAGCCCTGGGGTAGGGCTGAGCTGGGTGTGGCTGAGGAGCAGCAGGATGGGGAAGGAGCACGTGAAGGCCCAGAGGAGGCCTGGAGTCTTGCATATGTGACCCCACTTCTGCCCTCTGGAGCAGGCGTCCAGCTTGACACCTGCCTCCCTCCAGAAGAGCAGAGATCAGGTGGCCGTGTTCTGAGCCCCCAGGCCTGGCTTTCAGCAGATGGTCTCCACTCTGGCCTCACCTGTGGCCAGTCCAGAAATCCGGCTGTCATCTGCCCTGTCTGGTTACAGTCATCATCGATGGCCTGAGTGGAGAAGAGAGAAGATTGTACAATGATGGGGTTTCTCAGGTACCATTTGGGCTTTTGTTCTAGAAAGGAGGCTGGGAGACGTTCTATAACAGGCCAGGTAAAAAATATAAACTCTTATGATCACTCAGCTTTGCCCCTATAGAGCACAAGCAGCCATAGACAATAGATGTCTACATAAACACATGTGGTAGCATTTCAGTAAAACCTTATTTATAAAATCAGAGGTGGCCATGGACCAATTTGCTGACTCCTGGTCCACAATGCTCCCTTCCCTCACTCAGGCCCCGAGAGAGGCAGTTAGTTTTTGAGGAGCACATGAAGGGCCCTGGTATGTCTTTGCCCCTTCTTTAAATATTCCAGTGGTATCACTCTAGGCACACCCATTCTGGTCACACAGAGCAACCACATGGATGGCATCTGGGCCAGTGGGAACACTTATCTCTGACTCCAGTGATTAGTTCAAGGACAGGCACATGACTCCAGCTGGACCAATTAAGAGTCAGCTCTGAAAGTTTTGCTGGACTCCTTGTAATAGAGGTTCCTGTCTTTCTGCTGGGGTTCTCAGGCTGCTGGGATGTGAGCCTGGAGCTACAGAGAGTAAAGCTAACACAGAGTTACAGATTGTAGCATGTGGGACCTAGATCAAGCTGTGCCTGAAGCTTCCTTACATTAACTAATAAGTTTGCTTTTTTGCTTCAGCCAGTTTGAATCATGATTCTGCCACCTACCTGCTTTCCCAGCAGTACCAGGTCCACCTTCTCCTTCTCTGCCAGCTTGGCCAGGACCCGAGCCACCTGCAGGGGACCCAGGTGATTCGCTTCTGCAGCGGGCACCTCCACGTGGATGCCCCGGGTCTGCACCCATGGCCAGAGCGGTGCGGATTGTCTCCTGCCGGGCAAAGAAGGGGCTTGACTTGGCTTCTAGCCCGAGGTGGACCCAGGAGCACAGGCCCTCAGCCCCTCCTCCCTCTTACCCGGGGGTCCAGCCCCCGGGCCCTCCTCCCTCCGATGCAGGACATGGGGCCCCCAGCCCCTCCTCCCTTAGACCCAGGGATCCAGCCCCCGGCCCCTCCTCCCTCAGACCCTGGGGTCCAGCCCCCGGCCCCTCCTCCCTCTGACGCCGGACGGGGGGCCCAGCCCCTCCCCAGGCCCGGAGCACCTGGCACTGGGCAGGCCCGCAGCTGACGGCAATGATCTCCTTCACTAGCTTCTTCTCCTTGAGCCGAACGGCCTCCTCCACTGCGATTTCACAGAAGGGGTTCATGGAATGCTTCACGCCATCCGTGACCACACCCGTCTTGTCGGGCTTCACCCGGATCTGCTCAGCCAGGAGGGGAAGGGGCAAGATCAGCGGGAAGCAGGTGAGGAGGCAGGGGTTAAGATACCAAGCTCTACCCAGGCTGGATGGGGACCGCGAGCGTGCATGCTAAATCGCTTTAGTCTTGTCCGACTCTTGGAGACCCTATGGCCTGTAGCCCCCAGGCTCCTTTGTCCGTGGGATTCTCCAGGCAAGAATACTGGAGGAGGTTGCCGTTTCCTTCTCCAGGGAATCATCCCGATCCAGGGATCGAACCTGTGTCTCCTGCTTGGCAAGCGGATTCTTTACCCTGAGCCACCAGGGAAAGCACCGAATGGAAGTAACTGTCCCACGGTCATGTGGTCAGTCGGCAGTGCCCTGGGCCCCAAGCACTCTAGTCTCCTTCGGTACCACCTGACAATCCTAGAGGAGGAGTCAGGGAGCTGTAAGACAGGACGAGGGGGGACCTGCCCAGGCTGATGTTGGAGGCTATCAGGGGAGGATTCCCTGAGGCAGTGGCAGTTGAGCTGAACCTGAAGGGGAACTGGCATTGAGAAGGTAGAGTGTGTGGGAAAGTGTCAGGGGTTGGGGGAGCACGTGCAAAGGCCCTGGGGTTTGAGGAGTCCCAGGGGGCTGGTGTGGCCAGGGGAATGCAGTGTGCTGTTGCAAGGCTGGCAAGGCCTGGACCGGCGTGATCCTCAAGATGCCCACATCCTAATCCTGTGACTGTCGCCTGCATGGTGACTGTAGCCTACATGGTAAAAGGGACTTATGCAAAAGTGCTTACATTCAGGATTCTGAGAGAGGTTACCTGGTATGAACCAGGTGGGCCCAAACGAGTCACAGGGAGGGGAGAGAGTGTGAGGGTCCAAGAAAGACTGAAAATGCTATGCTACTGACTGAAGACAGAGGAAGGGGCCACAAGCCAAGGGATGCAAGGGGCCTCTAGGAGCTGGCAAAGGCAAGAGACAGGTTCTCTCCTGGAGCCTCTGGAAGGCACACAGCCCTGCTGACACCTTGAACTTAATCCAGTAGACTCATTGCAGACATCTGACCTCCAGAACTGGAAGAGAAGGAATCTGGGTTGTTGGGAGTCACACAAGTTTATGGTAACTAGTTTCAGGAGCAACAGGAAAGGAATATGACTGTCCAGGGCCCAGCAGGCCCCGCCAGGGAGCTGGGCCTTGATCTAAAGAACAGCATAAAGAGGTGAGTGCATCCAACTTAAGTTTGCACCAGGTCATTCTGGATCCTCCGTGGAGAAAACTGGAAAATGGCAAGAGCGGAAGTGGGGACTGGGTGGCTGTCAGTCACTGAAATCAGAAATGACTGCTTTGGACAGCCGTGACAGGGGTGATGGGGAACTGGATACACTGGAGGTCTTTGGAGGTGAAACTGACGAGGTGCCGGGGTTGAGGAGGGGAGCGGTGAGAAGGAAGAGTCGAGTGGACTCTCCGGTTTCCAGTGGGTACATTAGCAGAGATGAGGAGGGACACTGAATTGGGCTCCAGCCCAAGAGAGAGATGCTCAGGGGAGCTTGACTTGGGAGCCTACATAACCTGGCTCAGGACCTCCCTTTCTTTCCTTGAACAGAGCAGATCCAGGGTGACAGCATGGCCCAGCGGGCGACACTGGGATTCTCTTACTATTTCCCTGCACGGGTTTCTCTGGGCCTGGGGAGGTGTGGCTGTTCTTCCCATCCACAGGACAGAACTGAGATGGGAGTGTGGGATTTGGGGAGGGGTCTCCCAGTATGCCTGTGCCTCAGGGACTGGTAACATTTTAAAAGGAGGAGGAGGAGAAAAAGAACAACCCTGTCCCAGTTTTGGAAGTCATCTTAGCACCAACAATAGGGCACAGACTCTAGAACTTAATCAGTTAACTTTACAGAAAAAGCCATGGAGCAAACACCATGCACTGAGTTCATGTTTTGTTTTTCCTTTCCTACTAGAACCTCTACTGGGTGGATCACACAAGATTTCCCCAGATATGCCCTTGGCTCCATCCCTCACCTCCTTCTGCCTTCCCTGGTCTTCTTCCTCAAACTGCAACCCTCTCAACTCTCCCTGTCTCATCTTTCTCTGTCTTTCTGTCACAATGACCAACCCCCTGCCACATGACATATGTCAGACCTGTCTTCTCCCCAGCAAAATGTCAACTCCATGAAGACAGGGATTTATGTGCGTTTTGGTCATGACCATATCCCCTGGGCCTAGCACAGTGCCTGGCACATGGTGAGTGCATTGGAAGTATTTGTCGGATGACTAAATGATAAGCCTGCTCACAAGGGCACCTGTCCGCTGATCAGTCACTTACTAAACAGCATGGAAACTAAAAACACCAAAGCCCTTTCTTTCATTAAAAAATAAAAATAAAAATCAACATAGGAGCCTCCCCTTTATAAACAGGAAAGTGGCTCCCCTAATCAGTACCAGGCCTCACTAGGGGAGTCAGCGGGGGCCAAGGGAGCGTCCCAGCCTGTTCCAGCCCTGGCAGGACGCCCAGCCCTGGACTCCCGACTCCCAGGGAGAAAGAGATGTGAGTTCTCTGGTAGCGGGGACCGTGCCAGCTCATCTCCAGGGAAGACCTTTGAAGCATGAGTTGTTTCCAGGCTTCAGAAACACTGCTTACTTAAATTACTTAAGTCAGGAAACAATGGTTGGCCTGCAAACTCAGTATGGTCTTTTTTTTCTTTTTTGAATAAAGATGTTTTTATAAATTGAGGGAGATGATTCAGTGAAGCATCCAGGCTTTCTCTTTAAGGTGCAACAAATTAACCTTCAACAGAAACAGGCAGGCAAAGCTTCCAAGGGCTTTATAAGCCTTAACTTGTTTAACCATCCAAAGAGCCCAGGAGGCTGGTTACTGCCACTGCCATCCCCACTTGCTAGATGGGGCAACCAAGGCACAGAGAGGCTGTGCAGGTAACCACGGAAGGCCTCAGAGGCTAGGGCGATGCTGGAATACAGAGTTGGGTCAGGCCTTGCACACGCCTCGGCCCCCACCCCCCAAAAGCTGCCAATCTAGGGGAGGGGGTGGACATCTGGGCAAACAGAGGATCCTAATTAATCCAGTGTGGGAAGGGCTGAGACCAAGCCCAAGGGGCTGCGGGAGGGCCCAAGGACACATCAGAGTAGTCTAAAGGGATGAGGTGGTTGGGGAGGGGGATTTCCAGGAGGTGGTAATGTCATAGAATCCCTTAGCCTTACTGCAATCGATGAGATGGGAATTAGGCAGGACAAGAAGCAGAGGTAGGAGGGTGGAGCTGGAAAGGCTCCCAGGCAGAAGGCACAGCAGGGGCAAAGGCGCAAGGCAAGCAGCAGTCAGGTCTGTTGGGAAAGTCTGAGCAGCTTGGAGCTGCAGAGGCACCAAGTAGGGGTGATGGAAGGCCAGGGGGCCAGGGCTGGACCACTGAGAGGCCTGAGCCCCAGGCTGAGGGACTGGGACTTTGCCCTCCAGGAGCTGAGGAAAACCGGGATGATGGTGGGGGCACAGGGTCAGCCCTGGCCCCCCCAATTCCGAGGCTGGGAAGGGATGAACTGGAGGGGAGAGACTGTGGAACTGGGGAGGAGATGACACTGAGCGTTTAGGTAGAAGAGGAGGCCTGAACCGCCGGAGAAGAGGGAGCAGGGCAGAGAGAGATGACAGGCTGCGGAGGTGAAGAAAGGAGGCTGGGTTGGTGCTCCAGGTTTGGACGGCTGATTAGGGAGTTGGCACTGTTTCCAGGGAGACACCCTAGGGCACTGTGGGAGGGGCAGGCAGCGCCAACACTTCGGGGGGTGGGAAGGACAGGAATTCATATGAGGAATTCACACTTCGGCATCCGGCACAAACACCAGAGGCCCCCATGTGTCAGGTCCTGTGCTGGGCAATGCTGGGACCTAAGAAAACATTAGTCACTCAGTCGTGTCCGACTCTTTGCAACCCCATGGACTGTAGCCTGCCAGGCTCCTCTGTCCATGGAATTCTCCAGGCAAGAATACTGGAGTGGGTAGCCATTCCCTTCTCCAGGGGATCTTCCCAACTCAGGGATCGAACCCGGGTCTCTAGCACTGCAGATAGATTCTTCACCATCTGAGCCACCAGGGAAGCCCAAGCTGAGACCTAGAGCTGAGTCAAATGTGAGCCTGTACGATGGATGAGACAGGTGTCTCAGGCCAGTGACTAAGACTAGCACTGAGGGAGGCTATGGGAACCCAAAGGGACAGTCAGAGGGGGGAGCACACCAGAAGAACTGGGCTGCAGGACCCCAAAATAAGCTTGCCCCCAAATGTTGGAGGCAACTCCCTGTCACATGGTGCCAAAGCTGTCATTAGGCCAAATGGTTGTCAGGTAGAAATCAGAGGAGGCCCTGGCTACCTTTTGATCCTGACTGCTGTTGCCCTGCGGGGTGACCCGACAACCAACAGAATCTCCATGGGCCTCACTGTCCTCACCTATCCAATGCGATTCATATCTCGACGGTATTGAAAGGACTGAATCAATTCATTTCCTGTCTAGTGCATAGCAAGGACCCAGTTAATATGAGCTGTCAACAATCACAGACGTTTTCATGCACAGACAGGCTTCCAGGCCCTGTGTTGGGCAATGCTGGGGACACAGAGGTGTACTCAGGTGTACTGACGGGAGTGGGGAGGTGGGGACAGACATGGATGGACAGTCACTGCCTTCAGTCTGGTTCAAGCCAACTATTGAGACGAAGTGGCTTTTGCTTGAGGGAGTCTGTCTGATTTACCTCTGTCCAGACCAGCTTCCTGGGGACAAGCCTGGTCCTCAGGGACCCTGCCCTCTACCCCATCTAGTGGAGGCCGTAAGCTATTTCCATCAGCTTGTTAGACTGGCTTTTATCTTTAGCAAACCTTTCTCCTTCCTAGCTACAGCCTCCTCGCTCGCCCTGGGGCTGGATAGCTTCTGGGTTCCCAGAGGACTTCCATTATAGCACATTGCCTGTGCCCAACAGTCCTTTGAGTGTGCAACGCAGCCGAGTGAGTGAAATCTTGGCTCATGTTCCAAGGCACTAATTGGGGTGAGGAGTCAGTGGGACCTGGCTAGGAATCCCGGCTCAGCCCCTTCTCAGCCGGGTGGCCTCTCTGTGACTCAGTTTCTTCGTGCGTTAGAGGCCACGGCTCTTCCAGCAGGTAAGAAACAGAGACGGTAACTCGGCCCACACGCAGTTCTCAAGACACTGAGTATAGAAGTGGTGGAAGGGGGACGGAGTTATGACCCCGGTTTAAAGGGCTGACCAGGAAGGGAATCTCAGAACCTCTCCGTTCGGTGATCTCCGCCCTTAGATGTGACTCGGACGTTTGGGAGAGCAGCAGACATGGGAGGTATCAGAAGACCCTCATACGGTGGGCGCTCGTGACCCCGGAAGTACACGACCGCAGGGTTCAGGGAGGAGGGAGAGGAGGGGGTCGGTCACCTTCACCGCGAAGTCGATGACCCTCTTGACAGCCACGAGAGCGCGCAGATCCGCCATCTTCCCGCCACGGCGACCCGCCGGGTCCGAACTCACCTTCTGCCTCCCTGACCGCTCGCCCCGCCCCCTCTGCCGTCCTCTGCCCTCCTCTGCGCCTGCGCCACGCGCCGCCAGTCAGCCAACCGCTGCGGCGCCCACCTCCCCGCCCCGACAGAGGACCAATCGGGAGGCCGGGAGGCAGAGTCTCCAGCAGACATGGGCCAATGGGGAGTGGCTCCTGAGGAGGGAGGCGGAACCCGGAGGGGAAGGGACAGGAGCTTCAGGAAGGGGGCGAGGCCGGGAACTGGGGTAAAGGTCTTGCCGGGGAGGGAGGCGTCCCAAACTTTTCCCCCCGAAGCCCTCGGGGGTCGGCCCCATCCCTGAGGTCCCCACCTCTTACTCTCCCTCTCGAGAGTGGTGAGAGCGGAAGTGCTCGTATCCCCGAGCCTCTGAGTCTGCAGGCCCCTCCGATCTCTCCACGCTCGTATTCCTCATCCCCTCCACGATCGCACCTCTGCGTTCCCTCCGGTCCGCCCTCCCCCCGCCCCCGCCTCCACTTTCCCCCGCAAGTCTGTGTCCCTATCTCCTCTCCACGCGCCCCCTTGTCCCCTCCTGATTCCACAACCCCTGTCCCTGTTCCCATCAAAACCCATGTCCTTGGTCCTACCCACGTCGGATTCTTTCTGCGTCCCCCAAGTCTCCACTTTCCCTGTAGGTTCGCGTTCTTACTTCCTCCCCGAGCCTCCAAGTACCCCCGTGTGCGCATCCTTGGGTCCCCCAGAAAGTCATGTGAGGCCGGCTGGCAATGGGAGCCGATCCTTTATTCTGCCCCCAGGCAGCTGCGATCATAAGCACACGGGGAATCCACTGATGGCATCCGTGCTCTGCATGATCATGTCCGCCAGCAGAAAGCAGAAGCCTGGCAGGAAGGGGAACGGAGGGCGGGTGGAGCAGGGTGGATCCTGGCGCAGATGACCAGGAGGGCCCCGGGGACTGGGGTTTGGGGCTCCAAGGACCCAGAGTGGAGGGTGTTAGGAAGTCCCTGGGAGGGCAGCTGGGAAGTCTCTGCAAGGAGCGGGGCGGGGCCCTCGGGGAAGTCTCCCTCTCCACCCTCTTCGGCTGTCCGGGTTACCCGCGAGAATAGAGAAGGGTAAAGCCAGCCACCCCAAAAAATAGGACCAGGAATAGAAGACGTCGTCTTTCCATGCATTCTTCACTGTGTAGACTGTCAGGGCGATCAGCAGAAGTACGCCTGGGCCCCACCCCGCCACCAGGTGAGCGTGGCCGGGGGCGGCACCCAGGCCCCCCTGACCGCGCCCACCGCCCTGGCCACGCCCTTCTCCCCCCACCCTCCCGCCCTCTTCATTCCTTCCCCGCCCCGGCCCCTCCCCTCGAAGCCAGTCCTCCGAGCCCTGCCCCACTCCTGGGCTTTCTCTTCCAGGCCCACCCTATGCCATCTCACCCGAGATAAATAAGATGACACACGTGGTCTGACCCCGGGAGTAGCCCTCACTGCACAGAAGCCTCAGCCCCATCACCAAACCCATGAAGCCGCAGCCCGCCGCCAGTACCATGCACGCCCCGGTCACCGCCAGCGTGTCTGGGGAGAAAGGACCGCGTCAACAACCTCCGCTGGCGCCTCTCCTGCCCATCACCCCCCACCCGCCGGTTCCGGGCTGGGAGCCGAGTCAGGGTTTGGATGGGGACTCGGAAGTTACATCATGAGGGGAGGTTAATGTTGCAACAGAGAAGCAGGTCCCAGAGTGGGGGTTCGTGGTGGCCTCGGTCACGGAGGGGCCGAAGTGGAAAGAGCAGAGGGGTGGGGGCGCTGCAGGATGCGGTGTTAGGTGAGGGGACAGCTGTGGTCAGTGCTGGGGGCTGTCTGTTCACGGGGTGGGGGTGGGGGCGGGCGGGGGTCTGACAGCTGGGCCGCCGGGCCTCACTATCGCAGGGGATGTTGGAGCAGATGCCCTTGTTACACTCCTGCCAAAGGCCACTGTGGCCCCCGGAGTAGCGGATCCAGTAGTTGGAGGCAGTGGACAGAACGATGAAGGAGCTGGCCAAGAAGCTCAGCATGGTGCCCCCGCTCTGAAGGCTCCGCGTTACCCCCATGCCAGGAGAACTGCTGCCAAGGATCACGCCTGCAAGACTGACCCATGCCCGGCTCACCCCCAGGTCCCTGGGACCCCCTACTGCATGTCCCTCCGTATCATGCTACAGAGTAGCCATCAGATGGCTACTCCTCCACCCCCTACCTGGGGCTTCTCCTTCTGGGGACCCCTCTCAGGCCCCACCCAGACCTAAGACTGACCACCTTCCCCTCAGGCACCACAGCTTAGGAACCTCCCTTCTGTCCAGAGACCTCTGTCCCCTAGTGGGTGTGCCTTCCTAACATCCCACCTCTGTGCACACTCACCTAAATGACTCAGCCCCAGCTCTCTCAGGGCTCTTGGACAGGGCCCAGAGGTGTGAGAGAAGGGAGACTATGTCTCTATGCAGCAGAATTCCAGAACCCCCCTCTCCTAGCAGCCATTTAAAGAGATAACCACTCACCCAGCTATTCACACACACACCTGGAGCAGCTCTTCTGGCAAAGTGACAGAGTCAGTGTTAGGTGGCAAGTCTGAGGGAGTCTGAGGGCCTTGACACGGTAGCCCGTGTCCTTGTAGAAACTTCCCTTCCCTTGAGTGCCATAAGCTCTCCTGAGCCCCAGCTCTTTGTGCCCTCTCAAGCCCCCAGGCAGCCTCCTGCCCCTCCTCCTCCATCTGCTTCTCAGGGCCAGTTCTCCTGGAGAACTCCATTCTGCATCTTCTTACCAGGTGAGCTCCAGGGATGTCTGATGCTCTGAGAGCTTCCCAAACCCTATCTCCAGTCCGGGTCCTCATCTGCTTCTGACCATCTCTCAAACCTTGACCCTCAACCACATCCCCACTGAGCTTGGCATGTGACCATGCTGTGGCTCAGTCATATCTGACTCTCTGACTGCGTGGACTGTAGCCCATCAGGCTCCTCTGTCCGTGGGACTTTCCAGGCAAAAATACTGGAGTGGGTTGCCATTTCCTCCTCCAGGGGATCTTCCCCACCCAGGGACAGAACCAGAGTTTCCTGCACGTCCTGCACTGGCAGGCAGATTTTTTTTTTTTTTTTTTTTTAACCACTGAGAAACCTGGGAAGCCCAATTGAGCACAGCATCTTCCACCAAACTAGGGAGGCCCCTGGCATCTCACCCAGTTAGTTGGACCACACCCTTGGGCACTATCCTTGTCCCATTCCTGCTCCTTGCCCTACAAAGTCCTTGGATCCCTGAGTCCAGTTCCTCCTGCCCTGCCTCCGAATCTTTTTCTTTTTTAAAAAATAATTTTATTTATTTACTTCTCTGTTGCCCTGGGTCTTTGTTGCTGTACTCAAGCTTTCTCTAGTTGCCGCGAGCAGGGGCTACTCTTTGATGCAGTGTCCTGGCTTCTCATTGTGGTGACTTCTCTTGTAGCAGAGCACAGATTCTAAGCACAAGGGCTCAGTAGTTGTGGCTCGTGGGCCCAGTTGCTCCAAGGCACGTAGAATCTTCCTGGACCAGGGATTGAACCTGTGTCCCCTATATTGGCAGGCAGATTCCTGTCCGCTTCTCCACCAGGGAAGTCCCTCCCCCTGCCCCGAACCTTTCTGGCTCCTCCTTTCCTTCTTGTGCCCTGGCCCCAGTGCAACCTTGTCCTGTCTCATGTCCCTCCTGTTGGGTTGCAGTCTTTTTCTCTCCCCTTCTGGCCTCCAGAGTAGGGGGAGGGTACAGAGTGGAGGGCTTTCTGGCACCCAAACCAGATGCTGTCCCTCCTCTGCTCCACCCTTAGCTCCCCATCACCCTCAAGAGAGTCAATTGTGGGGTTAGAGGTGCTACTTCTCACCCATCCTCATTTCCTGTCACCCCCTCACATTCAACAGTGGACCACAAAGTGCTGTTCCCCATCTTCTGAGAACTCCCAGCCTCTCCATGCCTCCACTTTGAGGTCCCTCTGCCTGCATTACCTTTCCTTGGCCCTGGAGAAGTTCCTAATCACAGTCTCCCCAGAAAGCTCATCCCCACACCCCACCTCTCCCCCAGACACAGCCAGTCCTCCTGCAATACCGGCCCTGGGCTCTGCCTGCCCCCGTGGGACTTGAAGGCCTTGGCAGGCAGGGCCCAGTCTGAGTCACCTCGGCATCCACGGTGGAAGGCCCAGCAGAAAGGATGCACTCAGGAAAAGCCAGCCGAAGGAGTGAATTTATTAATGAAATAAACAAGGACTAAGGATGAACGCCAGGATGACTAAATCAGAGAGGGAGCCAAAAGACAAGAACTAAAAGGAGGAAGATACAGGGAAGACTTCCTTGTTGGCCCAGGGGTTAAGACTCTGTGCTTCCACTCCAGGGGGAGCAGGTTCAATCCCTGGTCCAGGAAGTTTGAATGCCATGCAGCTGGGAAAAGGAAAAAAAAAAAAAAAAGACACAGGGAAGAAAAGAGATGGAAGGACAAAGAAGAGAGATAACAAAGGCCCTAGGGCCATGTCCAAGCCTAGACTGGTCCCCACACTGGGTAGGAGCTCCTGAAGGGCAGGGTGGGTGGCAGGACTGACTCCCCTCTAGGTGCCCAGCATCACCCACCATGGAGCTGGCATGTCATCAGTTTATGTCGTAGCTGCATGACCCTTTGAATAACCAGATCCCGGCAAATTTTTGTTGAATGAATGAAGCTACAAAGGAAGAAGCCCGTGGAGGCTGGGAGTCAGGGCAGGCTGGCTGGAAGGAAAGCCAGCAGTTGCTTTCAGGATTCTTGATGATACCTTCAGAGAACAGAGCTCTAAGGCCATCCTGCGGTTCACATGGCCTCGTAGCCAGGCCGGTGGGTCGTGCAGTGAGCGCCCAGACTCAGGCCACCTGGGGTAGCAGAGAAAAGTTAGATACTTGCTCCTCTTCTGCTCCCTCAGAGCCCCCAGCCACCCCCATCCCCAGCGCCCCTCCCAGCCAGTCCCCCTAGTCAGCCCCCATCCCACCCCCAGCCAGCCCCTCAAGCCAGCCCCAGAACTCCCCAGGCAGCAATCACAATCACCTGTACAGAGAAAGAGGAGTGTTGAAACCCAGCCCAGGTAGAAGGACCATGAGAAGAAGCTCTGGACCTGGGGGTTTCCAGGCTGGTTCCACCGCTCAATGGTGTAGACCGTCATGGCCACTATCAGGGACAGGGCTGGGGATGGAGACATGAGGGTCGGCTCAGCCCCCCCTGCAGCAGCTCCCCCTCCTCACTACCCCCTCCTCCCCGCCCGCCAAGCCCAGCACGGAGTCCTCACCTCCAGCAAAGGCCATGAAGGTGGAGACAATAGGGCCGCGTCCGGGGGGCAGACAGCGAAGGGATGCAAGACATGACCAGAAAGGCCGTGGAGATCAGGCCCCATAGGACGGCCAGGATGCAGAAGCTCTGCGTCACGTGGATGTAGCCTGCTTGGAAATGGGACCTGTGACTGCCCATCCCCGCAGGCTTTTCACCTCACCAAGACCACCACCCCAGCCCTTACCTGCTACTGAGAATTGATCCTTGCTGGGCCAGAGGCCCGAGTGAGATGAAGACTTGGGCCCCTGGGCTGCAAACCAGAAATTCGTGCTCAGAGCCACTAAGAGGGACACCAGACCCAGGGAGCTGGTGAGGAGGGCCAGGGACCGGCAGGGCTCCATGGGGGTGAAGTCTGGGTTCCTGAGTCCTGGGTGACGACAACGAGGCTGGTGATCTAGCCTCCTGGGTCTCTGAGAGAGGAGGAAGTCTGTTCCCCCTCCGCCCCAGACTCCTGGGTCCTCTGGTCTCAAGAAAGAGAAACCAGCAAGTGCTAGGGGCAGCTGAGGGGTAGTCTTTGCTCCTCAACGTCAGGTCGGTTGGTCTCAGCCTGTCCCAGGCAGCTGCTCTGTGTGACACACCCTGCCTTCCTGGCTTGCATCGACACCCGTCCCCCCAACCCCGCCCCTCTCTGAGGTTTCCCTCGCCCTGGACAGTGGCGGTGGGGGTTGGCCCTGAAGATGTCGCATTGTCACTGGTTTGGAACTTGTCTGTCTCCACAGAAGCCTCTCTACTTGCTACCCTTGGGGGCCTCCGCACCAGAGGGGCTTCCTGGAAAAGGTGAGAGAGAGAGATGGGGGCTGGGTAGAGGAGTGAGCAGAGGGGGCATGCGGTGAGTGAGGCTGGGGTGTGAGTTAGATGGGAGGGGAGGTGTGACTAGAGGGAGACAGTTGGGGGAATGCATCATGCTTTCCTGTGATTCTGCAATTTTCCGTTCTGGGAGGTGGGGGCCCCTAATTCTAGGGTCTCTGCAAAAAGAGAAGGGGCGGTTGGCAAGGATGCTGGGAGCTGCAGGAGGAAGGTGCTAGAAGCCTAGACTCCAGGTACTGAACTCAGACTCCCGGCTCCTTGCTTGGAGCTTGTGCCGGGGGGAAGGTAGACAGTGACCACAGTTCTGAAAGTTTGCAGAGGAGAAGACATGCCCACATCCTGATACAAATGAGTTCACAAACAGCTCAGCCGAGAGTAAGGCGTTCAGCCTGGTGGGCTTCATCACCGGGACTGGGGTTTCTGTGGTCGGGGGGATGGGTAAAGGATGTCAGGGCAAGACTTTCTGGCTCTCCCCACCTCAACCAGCGTCAGCCCCTGGGCCCCCCCTCAGGCACGAGAGGAAGGTGTCACAGCCCAGCGGGGAGGCACAGACCCTACTAACCCTATCTCTGTGAAGCAGGAGTGACCTGGAACAGGACTGCTGTCCCGAAGAGGAACTGAGCTGACAGTCCCAGGACAGCCGGCGAAGGGAAGAACGAGAGTGACTGCAGCAGGCCGGTCTCTTCCTTGGCTGGAGACTCCAGTTTGCAGAGTTTGGCCCCCATCTAGATCCTCACCACCTGGGCAACTGGTCACTCCTGAGAACACGCTTGAGAGGACAAGCTCCTGGAAGGAGATCTTGGTCATGGGCAGCTGGCGCACCATCTCGAAAGCGGTGATGGAGGAGCAGCTGGACAGGCTTCAGGAAGTCTGGGCTGAGGGCATGTGATGATCACATGCTTGGAACCCATCTGTGATCTTCTGTTTTTCCTCTTTTTCTCCCCACCACCTCTCTCCCATTTTCTCTTTTGGCCTTACTAAATGGTTTGTGGGATCTTAGTTCCCTAGTCAGGGACTGAACCCGGGCCCCTAGCAGCGAGAGCAGAGTCCTAACCACTGGACCACCAGGGAAATGTCCTCCTCTGTGATCTCGACCCCATCCCAAACCCAACCTCATCCTGACCACAGCTCCAATCCCATTTTGAGCCCCATTCCTAGCCTCCAACACCATTCTCATTCCCAAACCCAACCCCAAACTCAATCTCATGTTTTCTTTTGGCTGCACCCTGAGGGTTTCAGGATCTTAGTTCCCTGGCCAAGGACTGAACCCAGGTCCCTGAATCCTAATCATTGGACCACCAGGAAATTCCCTCAATCACATCCTTAACCCCAGTTTCAATCCCAAACTTCCACTCCAACCCCCAATTTAACCCCATCTCAAACCCCAAACATAACCCCATTTTTGTTCCCAAACCCAACTCTATATTCAACCTGATGCCCAAACACAACCCATATTAAACCCCTGAGTTTAACCCCAACCCTCTCCTCCCACCTAACCACTTTCTTAATCCCAAACCCAACTCCAATCTCAACCCCATCCCCAAACCCAAATCCATCCTCATATTTAACCCTCTTCTCAATTCTATACCTACACCGGTTCCACCCCTACTTCCTTCTTCATGCCTCTCCCCCAACCCCAGTAATTCGTACCTCAGTCCACACACTCCTCCATTTTTGCCTTCACCCTACCTCCAGGTGCAAGCCACTGGAGGACTTAGAGCACAACCGGGACAAGATATGAATCATGTTTTAATAAAAATTCCTTTAAAAGTCTGAAAACAAAGCTGCAGAAGGTGCAGAGAAAAAGGAACCCTCTTACACTGTTGGTGGGAATGTAAATTGGTACGCCCACTATGGAGAACAGTATGGAGGTTCCTCAAAAGACTAAAAATAGGACTTCCCTGGTGGCACAGTGAATGGGAATCCACCTGCCAGTGTGGGGGATGTGAGTTCAATCCCTGGTCTGGGAAGATCCTACATGTCATGGAGCAACTAAGTCCATGTTGTACTGAGCCTGCACTCATTTGGGGAGATGTTGGTAGGAGCAGATGTGGGGTGTGAGAGAGATCAGGAGCTCAGCTTTAGACTGACATGTGAAAATTGAGATGCTTCTTCAAGTGGGAATGTTGAGCAAGTAGTAGTTGGAGCTTTAAGTCTGAAGTTATTATTATTACTAGAGTCGTCGTTGTTCAGTTGCTAACTCATGTCCAACTCTTTGCGACCCCATGAACTGCTGCACACCAGGCTTCCCTGTCCATCGCCAACTCCCAGAGTTTATTCAAACTCATGTCCATTGAGTCGGTGATGCCATCTAACCATCTCATCCACTGTTGCCCCCCTTCTCCTTTTGCCCTCAATCTTTTCCAGCATCAGGATCTTTTCCAATAAGTCAGCTCTTAGAATTAGGTGGCCAGAATATTGGAGCTTCAGCTTCATCATCAGTCCTTTGAATGAATATTCAGGGTTGATTTCCTTTAGGATGGACTGGTTTGATCTTGCAGTCCAAGGGACTCTCAAGAGCCTTCTCCAGCACCACAGTTGGAAAGCATCAATTCTTCGGCGCTTAGTTTTCTTTCTGGTCCAGCTCTCACATCCGTACACAACTATTGGAAAAACCATAGCTTTCAGACCCTATAAATTCCTGGAGTAAGTCTCAGTAAATATTTCTACTTAAATAGGCTTCAATAAATTATAATTAAAGAAGACTTTGTGCTTGCTTTGGCAGCGTATATTCTAAAGAGGAAAAGAGGAAGACTTCAATTGATATAATTACTAGAGGAAGCCTCTATAAATACAGTATTATTATTTGAGGAGGGCCTAATAAATATGTCTAGAGAGTAAGCCTCTATTAATATAACAGTTCCTAACATAGGCTGCAATAAATATTCTTATTATTGGAACTAGCTTTCTAAACAGTCTTATTGTTTTATGATAAGCATTAGTAAATCTCATGGCAGTAGGCATGAGTTTGTTGAATGAACTAACGAATGAGTGAATGAAGAGAAGGTTAAGGCCAAGGTTGTGAATGATGAATGAAGAGGCAGCTGCAGGAGGAGGTGCAGGTCAGACTTCTAGTGTTTATTCTTGGAGGGGCTTATCCAGGGAGGGACAGGAATTTGGGAGAACCAACTGGAGATGGCATGAGTAGGGAAGGAAATTGTTTTTTTCACAGATTTTTTTTTTTTTGCTATGCTATGCAGCATGTGGGATCTTAGTTCCCCCACCAGGGACTGAACTCAGGCCCCCTGCACTGGAAGCTCAGAGTCTTAACCACTACGCCATCAGGAAAGTCCCACAGATGTTGTCATTTATTCTATTATCCTCTTGTGATATTGTGATTTATAAGTATATAAAGTATATATAAGTGGAGTCTTTGTCCCCACTTCTGGCATCCACAAAAAAGAGGTAAGTTCTGGTGGCTCAGATGGTAAAGAATCTGCCTGCAATGCGGGAGACCTGGGTTCATCCTCTGGGTTGGGAAGATTCCTGGAGAAGCAAATGGCTACCCACTCTAGTATTCTTGCCTGGGAAATCCCATGGACAGAGGAGTCTGGCAAGCTACAGTCCATGGGGTCACAAAGAGTCAGTCGAACACCACTGAGTGACTAACCCTTTCACTTTCAACTTTCTGGCATCCAGATGTTTAAAGTCTAAAATTTCCTAAATTGTGCGGGCAATCAAGGTGTCTCATGTTATATTAATGTGCTGACTTTGGGACCACCCCTCCTTAACCAAAGGGAGGGGGCTGGTTGCCAGGGGGACCAAGCACTCCGTTAGAGGGTCAGAACTTGCAGTTCCCAACACCTGACCTCCTGGGAGGAAAGAGAAGTTGGAGATTGAACTCAGTCACCAATGGCCAATGATGTTCTCAATCATAATTGTGTAATGAAACTTCCATAACAACCCAAAAGGAGAGGGTTCAGAGAGCTTCTGAGGCTGGTGAACTTGTGCTTTTGGTGGGAAGAGTGACCTATTTGGAGAGAGCATGGACATTTCGGGCCCCTTCCCGTTTACATTGCTCTGGGCATCCCTTCCATCCGGATGTTCTGAGTTAGATTCTTTTATAACACACTGGTGACCTAGTAAGTACAATGTTTCTCTGAGTTCTGTGAGCTGCAAATGAATCGAACCCCCTCAGGGGGCCGTGGGGACCTCTCATCTATTGCTAGTCCTTCAGAAGCACAGGTGGCAACCTGGACGTGTGTCTGCTGTCTGCAGTTGGGGGTGTTCTTACAGGGATGTCTTTAACCTGTGTGATCTGTCAGTTTCTTCAGGTAGATTGTATCTGAATTGAGTTAATTGCTTGGTGATGTGGGGAAAACACACACACATACACACACACACACACACACACACACACACATCAGAACATACGGGGACCTCTCTAGTGGTCCAGTGGTGAAGAATCCATGCTCCCAATGCAGGGAGCCTAGGTTCTACCCCTGGGGAGGGAACTAGACCCAGAATGCCGCAACTAAGACCTGGTGCAGCCAAATAAATTAAAAAAAAAAAAGAATTGGATTTACACACATCAGCTTCCTAGCAGTTGTGAGCCTAGGAAATTCCCTGGCAGTCACCCTGTGGTTAGAACTCCACGCTTCCACTGCAGGGGGCCTGGGTTCCATGCCTGGTTGGGGAACTAAGACCCACAAGCTGCACGCGTGCCTGTCTGCTAAGTCATTTCAGTTATGTCCCACTCTTTTGACCCTATGGACTGTAGCCCACCAGACTCCTGACAAGAATACTGGCATGGGTTGCCATGCCCTCCTCCGGGGGATCTTCCCAACCCAGGGATCAAAACTGCATCTCCTAGGTCTCCTGCATTGGCAGATGGGTTCTTTCCCACTAATGCCACCTGGGAAGCTCCTACAAGCTGCATGGTGTGGCCAAAAAAAAAGAAGTGGAACCCAGTAGCAGGGGCCTGTGTGGTTTATTCTGGTGCCCAGCCCTACAGGAACTGAATAGCTTGGGCTACTATAATGCAATCACCCCTGCCCCATTCACCACAATCACCTCTCTTTCTCTCTACCCCAAGCCCTCAGGGACCACACTTCAGTAGTTTCAACCAGTTTTATTAGACTCCAAAAAGCCACTCTAATGGATATCCCATTTCTCTAACAACCCCTTGGCAGGTGGGGTCGTAGGTCTTCTCAACTGCCTCCCCAGGCCCCAGTCTTGCTCCCTTCCCCTTGGGACAGGAGTCAGGGGTCCCCACCCAGGGTCTGGGACCAAGCCCCCTCACACCCCCTAGGAACCAGGATTTCAGGCCTCTAGGCCCTTCCCCTCCTCTTCAGTGACCAGACTTCTACTTCCAGGTGCAGTAGGGGCACACATTTGAGCTCAGCGGGGAGTGGACAGGCGCCGACATTCATGCATCCGGTAGGCACACATGTAGAAAATTCCTGCACGAGAAGAGACCCCAGTGGACCCCGCCCCCAAGCCCTCCCATCCCTCCATCCCTCTCAGCCAGCCCAAGACCCCAACACAGTATTCCCTTTCTCCCTGATTGTCTGCAGGGATTGGAGTCTGCCTTCTGGCTCAAAGCTGGGCGCCTTATCTGGGACTCCCCATCATTTCAGCCTCCTGGGTGCTGCCAGCTGGGACACAGACACTGACCTTCCCACCCCCAAACCCAGTACCTGCAAAGAAGGTCATGAGCAGGGCTACCCAGCCCAGGATGTAGGACCAGGAAAAGCGCCAGTCCCCAAAGCGGCGACCCAGAAAGCTGACGGTGACTCCAGTGTAAATGGCCAAGGCCAGCAGGACGAAAAAGGCTGGAGAGAGAGGGTGGGGGATGGGGATGTGTGGGAATGGAGCTGGGTTTAGAGATGGGACTTCCCTGGTGACTCAGAAGATAAAGAATCTGCCTGCCATGCAGGACACCCAGGTTCGATTCCTGGGTCAGGAAGATCCCCCGGAGGAGCAAATGGCTACCCACTCCAGTATTCTTGCCAGGAGAATCCCATGGACAGACAAGCCTGGCGGGCTACAGTTCCATGGAGTCGCAAAGAGTTGGACATAACTTTTTGCTTTTAGAGATGGAAGTTGGAATGAGATTGAGAAGGGGGTATAGATGCAGAGAGAGATAAGGGTGAGGATGGTGGCTGAGTTGAAAGTAGGACTAAAACTGAATGGGGAGTAGGGTTAAGGGCAGGGATGGGGTGGGGTCATGTTGTGTCATAAAGAGTCTGACTAGTCTTCGTCTCTGGTTCCTGGGAGGGAAACTCTAAATCCTTGGAACTTTCTGAGTAATAGGAGTGTCTTTGTTTCTCTTGAGCCTCTCAGTCACACCTGAGTTTATATTGACAAGCAGAGATGACTCAGGGTAAGAGCTGGTCACCAGAAAGACTAACCGTAGAATGGAAGGTTGAGACTTGGAGCCACCTGGGATCACTGCAACCTCTGGGGAGGAGAAAGGAGCTGGAGACTGAGCTCAGTCAGGTGGCCCATGATGCAATCATTCACGTCCTTGTAATGAAACCAAAAGAAATGCAGGCCACTGCTGCTCACTGGGGCTTCCTGGTTGGTGAATATATGGATGTGCTGGGGTTGGAGGGTAGGGTGATGAGCCCTAACTCTGTAGAGAGAGGGCATGGGAACTGTGTGTTCAGGGCTCTCTCCAGCTTCACCCTATGCATTTCTTTAGTTGGCTGGTCTTGGGCTGTATTTTTGGTAATAAAACTAAAATGTTTAAGTATTATGCTTTCCTGGGTTCTGTGAGTTGTTCCAGCAAATTTTTGAGCCTGAGTGGATCCTGGGAACCCCTGAATCTGTAGCTGATAGATCAAAAGTGCAAGTGGGCTGGAGGCCCCACCTGCAGCTGAAGTAGGGGCACTCTTATTGGGAACTGTGCCTTTAAGCCTGTGGGGTCTAATGCCAGCTCCAGGTGACAAGTGCCAGAATGGAATGGCAGTACACGTAGGTGGTATAGGAATCAACGAGTGTTAGAAATAGTCATGAAGTTGTTGTTGGGAGTGGAGGTGGGATTCTGGTGCAGGTGGAATTGAGAGCGAGGAGCAGTGGGGAATGGACGCAGTACTGGGGGTGGGCATGTGTGCGGTTGGAGCTGGGCAGGGAGTTGGGGAGAGGGCTAGGTGTAGGGTGCGGTTCACTCACTGGAGGCGAAAAACATGATGCCTGCGGAGAAGGGCCGGGAGAGGCGGGTGAAGGTGGGCTGCTGAGCGAAGGCTACGATGCCCATGATGATGCCGGAGGTGGCACAGAGGGAGGACAGGATCATGAAGGCCCGGGTGGCATTCCAGTATGCTGTAAGAGCACCCCTCGGTCACTGCTGTGCTACCCCTGCCCTCAGAGGGAAGGCTGCTACCTCTGAGGGCAGGAATGCCTTCCCCCCTCTCCATATCCCTGACCCAGCTCTTCCTTCACTGCTCTTCAAACACCTCTCTCTTCACCTGGCAAACTCCTATGCGTCCTCCAAAGCCCACGTCCCAGATCCCCTCCTCTAGGAAGCACTCCCTCACCCCTCAGGCACCATCGACACTCCCTCCTCTGGTTTAAGACTCTCTTTGTCTGTCTCCCTTTCCAGCCTGATTGCTCCCTGAGGACAAGTACCTGGTTGATTCTACATCACAAACATGCCCAGCAGAGGCTTATTTAAACAGGAATCTGGAGAAATGTTTGTTGGATGAATGAATGAGTAAATGAATGAATACCAATTTCCCATATCCCCCTGCTACTCACTGTCTACCCTCTCTCTCATGCTCCCTTTCCCTTCCTTCCATACCACTTGCCCATATCTAAAAACATCCCACTTGTTTATTTCTAACTTGTTTATGATGTCTAACTTGCTGCACTGAGTTTTCGGCTCTGTAGGGACAAGGGTCTGGCTTTCTCATTCTCTGGTGTATCCCCAGCATCTAGTGCCTGGCATGTAGTAGGTGTTCAATAAACATGTTGAATGAATGAAGATCCCTGAGAACAGTCTTCATGATCTCCACTTCCACTTGGCAACTATCAAGTATGGACCAGGTTCTCTTTTCCTGTATGATCCTATTTATTCCTTCCAAGAGTTCTATGCTATGTTTTCCTGCCCATTTTTTCAAGTAAAGGAAGGAATAGAGGCTCAGAGAGGTTCAGTGTTTTGCCCAAGGTCCCACCATTAGCAGAGAGACTAGAGTTGAAAGTCAAGCTCAAAACTCTCAGTCTTAACTACTTGGGGCCACCTGCTGGTCATACTCAGCTGACCATGAACCCAGAGAAGGCTTGAAAAACCGGGATTTTCAACAAGAGCTGGAAGTCCAGATTTTAATGTAAAATCTCCAGATTTTTAACACTGGTGTATTATAAAACAAAGACATCTCTTTGCTGACAAAGGTCTGTATAGTCAAAGCTATGGTTTTTCCAGTAGTCGTATATGGATGTGAGAACTGGACCATAAAGAAGGTTGAGCACTGAAGAATTGATGCCTTTGAATTGTGGTGTTAGAGAAGACTCTTGAGAGTCCCTTGGACAGAAAGGAGATTAAACCAGTCAGTCCTAAAGGAAATCAACCATGAATATTCACTGGAAGGACTGATGCCAAAGCTGAAGCTCCAATACTTTGGCCACCTGATGCGAAAAGCCAACTCACTGGAAAAGACCCTGAGGCTGAGAAAGACTGAAGGCAAAAGAAGGGGGTGGCAGAGGATGAGATGGTTATATAACATCCCTGCACTCACTCAGTGGACATGAATCTGAGCAAACTCCAGGAGATAGTGAAGGACAAGGAAGCCTGGTGTGCTGCAGTCCATGGGGTCACAAAGAGTCGGACACGACTTAGCAACTGAACAATGATGACGACTTTGGAAACTTTAAAAATGTTATGAATGCACATCTAAGGTTGGGTTTGGCCCCGGGGAAGCAAGCTCAGGACTCCTGCTCTAATTTTGGTGATTGGATTACATCAGTCATACAATGAATGAACAAGTTAAACCAGTTGTTTGGACAAATACTCAAAAATCTATCAGGGTGAGGTTGTCCCTGAGGCCCTCAGGCTCGGGGTCATGAAGATGTCAAATGAACTTGAAGACCTCCATCCAGCCTCCCTCTTTCCTATCCCCAGCAAAGATAAGACAGAGAAGAAACTCGGAGCGTCCCAGGGCAGGGGGTCCGGTGGGGTGGTTCCCAGTCTGAATCAGGAGGAACGGTAGAAGTGTGACAGTGGATGCAGCCAGAAATTAAAAAGATACATGAGCCTTTTTCCCACGAGATACATTTCCCATGAGCCGTCTCCCATGAGATACATGGGATCCTAAAAAGATACATGATTGGCAGATGGGGTTCTGAAATCCGTAGCCCACGGCAAGCTTTTCCACTACCCCCTGCCTCAGTTTACTGCTCTAGTGAATGGGCAGGTTTGGTGAGATGGTGTAGATGAAATCTCTTGTCACAAGCCTGTCACATTACAGGGCTCAGGGAAGGTGGGCTCCTCCTCCCAACCCTCTCCCCTTGCAAAAGTATTGCTTTTTCAAGGTCATGTATTCTGTCTTATTCATAGACACGAAGGAACTGCTTTCTTAGTGTTACTGGGACAACTAAGGGAGTCAATCCAGGCAAAGTACTTAGTATAGCATGTAAGGCACAGTAACAATACGTGCCAGTTATTATTATTATTATTACCGTTATCACTGGATACATATAGAGCATGTGATACACTGTATATCATTAATATATTATATAACACATATTATATAATAGATGTGAGGTAATATAGTATATATCTCTATGTATCTTTCTCCAGGTATGAGATTTCCAGGTGGCCCAGTGGTAGAGAGCCAGCCTGCCAATGCAGGAGATACAAGAGAGGCAGGTTCAATCCCTGGGTTGGAAACATCCCCTGGAGAAGGCAATGGCAACCCACTGCAGTATTCTTGCCTGGAGAATCCCATGGACAGAGGAACCTGGTGGGCTGCAGTCCATGGGGTCCTAAAGAGCTGAACATGACTGAGCACTCACAACTTCCATATATATGTGTATATATACATTTGACGCTTGAACAGCACAGGTTTGAACTGTGCAGGTCCACTTACACATGGATTTTTTTTTTTTCAATAAATACACACAGTACTACATGATCTGGGGTTGAATCCGTGGATGCAGAATTGTGGCTATGGACCCATGGCTGTGGAACAGCAGATACAGAGAGCGGACTATGTGACTTGAGCATCCAGGGGTTTGGGTATCCAGTATGGGTCCTGGAAACAATTCTCTGAGTATGCTGAGGGACTGAGGGATGACTGTAATACATACAAATATGTATAGATAGGGAAAGAGGCACACAGAGATACATAGTACCTTATAATAATTTATATTATATAACATAGACTGTAAGTGGCTCAGATAGTAAAGAATCTGCCTGCAGTGCTTGAGACTGGGTTCAGTCCATGAGCCAGGAAGATCCCCTGGAGAAAGGAATGGCTACCCACCCCAGTATTCTTGCCTGGGAAATCTCGTGGACAGAGGAGCCTGGCAGACTATGGTCCACGGGGTAGCAAAGAGTTGGACCCAACTGAGTGACTGGGCACACATGCACATTAGTCCATCTACTGTAAGAACTATTTTTATCCCATTTTTACAATATATAGTGGGCTTCCCAGGTGCCACTAGTGGTAAAGAACCTGCTGCCAATGCAGGAGACATAAGAAACGCAGGTTCTCTCTCTGGATTGGGAAGATTCCTGGAGGAGGGCATGGCAACCCACGCCAGTATTCTTGCCTGGGAAATCCCATGGACGAGGAGCCTGGTGGGCTACAGACAATAGGGTCACAAAGAGTCAGACAGGGCTGAAGCGACTTAGCAGCAACATATACGCTATATATCTATATACACACACACACACATATACATACACATATGTATTACATGGCTTGGCTCACAACAAATATTTAAAAATATCTCATTTAGCATAGCAAGTTTAGGGTCTGTATTGCTTCTGCAATACTAGTACTGAAAAGAGTTCTTGACACATAATAGATATTTAGAAAATGCTCTTTTGTCAGCCCCAAGCCCCAGCCCCAACTGCTGTTACCTGACTTCCATTTCATGCCAGAAAATGTCACCTCTCTCCTTAACTTCTAAATCAGTACATCCTGTAATTGTACCCGAAAAAATACTGGAATCCCAACTCTGTCCCTTCCCTGCTGTGTGACCTTGGGCTGGACACTTTCCCTCACTAAACCACAAGGTTCCCCATCTGCAAAGCGGGGGGTGGGGTGCCCTTCTGCTATAAGGTTCTGCCCTGCAGGAGGCTCTGGTCCCAGGCAGAGACCAGACCCCGTTCCGGAGCCTCACCGATGCTCTCCGTCTGTAGGTAGCACTTGGTGCCCAGGCAGTATCGCCACAGGCCCTGGTGGGCGAAGGCCCCCGACAGCCGGTACTGCATCCAGTGGTCTGTTGCCGTGGCCACCACCAGGAGGATGGTCCCCACCCAGGCACAGAAGAGGCCGCCTCCCATGAAGCTGTACATGGTGACCTGTGGGCGAGGGGAGAAATGGGGTCACGAGCTGGACTCCTGGGTCCTGGGGGAGGTGAGGGTTGGGGGATCTGAGTCCTGGTTTGAAGGAGGAGGGACCTGGGGACCTAGATTTCCAAATCCTAGGTTGAGGGAGAGGGGGTGGGGGCTGGGACATCAGGTCCCAGTGGGAGCAAAGAACTGGGCACCTGGACCCCTGGCTCTGGGGGAGGAGAGCTTGAGGACCTAGACCTTTGTGTCCTGGAGGAGACCAAGACTGAGGGCCTAGACAACCCGGTCCTAAACTGGGAAGGGGCTGGACACTCCTTGCCCCTTGGGGCACCAAGTCTCTGAGTAAGGAGAGGGCTGGGGCCTGGACTCCCAGATCCGAGGTAGCAGGGGGCTAGGCTAGGACCCCACCAAGTCCTGGGGAGAGAAAGCAGTCCTGGCCGCCTACGTTTGGGGGGAGGAGGGGGCCACGCCTGGTCCCTACCTGAGCAGCAGATTTTGCCCTGAGCCCTCCGTCTGCCTCGGCCACTCTGAGCGGACTGAGCCCGGCCAGGTCACTGGCCTCTCGGCTCCCTGGGTCCCCCCAAATCCCTTAAGCCTGCCCACACAATGGCCCCGCAGCCCAGCAGCTTCCAGCAGGCAGAGGCCCCCAGATGGAATTCGCTGAGGCAGGAATCCAGGCCCTGCCTCTCCACAGCCCCTGGCCCCACTGGCCTCTCTCCGTGACCCTCCCAGCCACCCTGGCAGCCCTTCACCAGCCTGGCTCCCGGCACCCACGGGGTTAGCCTGAGCTGCGTAAGCACACACAGACACAAGACATAGGGACACTCAGCCATTTATTGTGCAAGCCAGTCCCCCTACCCCAGGCTGCAGGTGCCTGGATATGTTGGGACAAAAGGGTTTTCTGCAAGTGGGGTCTGAGGGCATGTCACCTCGTGGGTTGGGACAGGAAGGGGGTTGAGGATGAGGCGGGGCTGGCTGGGGTAGAGGACATGGCTGCACTGGGGGCTGGAGCTTCAGTGAAATGAAGGCTGGCCTTTAGAAAGAAGGGGATGAGGGAGTTGGGAACAAGCCTACGAGGGTGGGTCAGGGCAGAGATGAGAGCAGGAAAGGGGATGAATGGCTGGCGTCACGGGGGTGGGGCTGGCGGGAATAGCTTTGGGGTTAGGAAGGGGGCTGGAGATGTCCCTGGGCGTTGGGAGAGAAGGGCAGGTTGGCACTGTAGTTAGGGATGCTGTCAGAGATGGGAAGGAGCTTGGGTTTGGGCATGAGGTTCAGGGTTGTTTCCCTGGCTTGGGATCCGAAGTCAGGAGCCCCGCCTGAGGCTGTGGTTTTCAGGGAAGAGGGATGGGAGTGCGATGTTCCCTGGGTATCTCTGGCAGGGCTGGGGTCACCCTGGGCTCCAAGAAAACTCTCCCAGTGACCTCCAAGGCTCCCTCCAGAATCTGGGGTGCGGGATCCTCAGGGTCCTAGTACTCGGCCTCCCAGTCCTCAGCAGGTTGCGGCTCCACGGGTGGCTCCGGACCCTGGGTGTCCTTCCCATCCTGGGTAGGCGGTGCTGGTGATGGCGGCGTCACTGGCGGGGTCTTGGGGCCAGCCCCACGATCCCTGGCCCAGCCCCTCTCTGCCTGTTGAGCCCTCCCAAGTCCCCATCTCCGGTGGCCCCCGGCCTGGCCTGCGCAGGACATCCCAGCCCCCATGTCCCCTGGGTGGCCTCTTGGCAATGCGCGGCTGGGTGCAGCACGCCTGGGGGACACAGGGGCAGGAGGGCAAGGACTGCTGAAGTGAGTAGGCCCCCATCAAGGCGCTGTGCAGGAGGTAGGAGAGGGCATCCAGGCGGACGGGGACGGTCACAGAGGCCAGGCTCTTGGGGAGCCCCAGGTGGGCTGGATCTGGGGTATCCAGGAAAGAAGTGGGCAGAGCTGGGAAAGATGGAGGCAGCCATGACCCAGTCCCGGGGGACGGCGGATTGTTCCTAGAACGACAAGAGGACAGGTCAGGCAGGGGATGTCCCCTCCCCAGTCTACACATGCTTTTCCTTTCAGCAGCCTTGCTGCTTCCTGCCTTCTCCCAGGCTTTCATTTCTCACCCTCAGGACCATTTGCCTCTGACTTCTGGCCCCTTACTTTCTCTCTTTCTCTGTTCCTTCCTGTCTCTTTACAGACAGGCAGACAGCTCAGCTGGAGCTTCAGCGTCCCACGGAGCCTCGTTCCCATTCGAGGCTGCCCTCCTCACCACTGTGTCTGGGCGGATCATTTCCCCCCTTCCGAACCTTAAGTTTTCACACTAAGAGAGAGCTTCTGGTGGTATCAAAGGTGCCTCTGAAAGGGCTGGGTCTGGGAAGTGTTCAGTACCTGGGGTCAATTATTATTTCTCCAGACAATTATTAGTATCTTCAATTCTCCTGGTTCCCGCTAGAAACTTCTCTTCCATTAATATCTGCTTCTAGCTCTCTCCCTATTTCTCAGTATCTCGCTCAGCTCTGTCGCTAAGATCCTCAAAGATTCTGTTTCTATGAGATGATACCAGAGGCTTCCCCCCCACCCCCACCCCCGCTACCCTCTCTGGATCTGCTCAACTCTCCGATTTTCTCTGTCCCTCCTCATTCTGGGTCACTGTCCTTCCGGCGGGAAGTCTCGTGTCTCTCACCCCTCAGGCTCAGTCTCTTCCTTTTGCTGTTCCATCTTTACGGGGGTGTTTCAAGTTTTTCTAGCACCTTCGCCTCGATTTCTCCATCGCTCAGAGAGAGAAGAGTCTGGGAGAAGGTGGGCGGGACTTTGTTGGGAAGGGGCGTGGCTTGCGGGGCGTGAGGGGGCGAGGCGTGCGGGCGTGCGGGGACGCGGCGTGACTTGAGGGGCGCGGCTTGCGAGGCGTGCGGGAGCGGCTCGCGCGGGTAGTGCTGAGCAGCGCGGAAGCGTGCGAGGCTTGGGTTCTGTAGGTTCTAGATGCTTCAACTGCACGTGTCTCAGGTCGCAGCTCCCACCTCCCCGAGATCAAAGACCGCGGCCCCGAGCCCGCTCCTCCCTCAGACCTAGAAGTGCAGGCCCCCAGCCCCTTCCTTCCTCAGGTCTACAAGACTCTAGCCTCCTCTTTCTTCATTTGTATTCCTGGACTGCTTCCTGGAGGGAGTCGGGGTCGGGCCAGTGGTGTTCTGTAGGACTAAAGGGGCATTTCAGGGAATCTAAACATTGGATGCTCCCCGGGGCAGAAGGGTTAGTAGCTGGGCTGCGAATCTTCGAGATTGGATTTCATTCTAAGCTCTGTCTCTGACTTATTTTGTGAGCGTAAACCTTTCTAGTCACTGTTTTTTTGAGAAACAGGGTTAATATTACCTTCTAGGATCTCCTGAGGTTTAAAGGCTATATCGCCTGTGTAAAGTAGTCATCATACGATCTGGACTAAAATTCATCTCAACCAGTGAGCGTTTCTTGTTGTTATTGCTGATGACCATGGTAGTGTTTTATTGAGAAGCAATGAGATGCTTGTATCTATTTATCTAAGAAATATTATTCAGTGCCTGCAATACTATAGGCTCCAGGTTGGGCGCCCGACAAAATAGATGCACACTAATGAAACTTACATGCTGGGTGAGCAACACGCAAGGCACAGATAGTACATTTCCTACATGAAAGAGGGCTTTGGAAGTGTAAAGACGGGACAAGGGATGCAAAGGCACAGGGGATTATTTTAGTTAAGATGGTTAGAGAAGACTACTTGTGGGATGGAACCAGCCGACCGGGAGCTGAGTATTCCTGGTAGAGAGACCAGCAGGTGCAAAGGTCCTTCAGAGCGAAACAAACATAGTGTTTGAGGGACTGGGAAACAATAAGCTAGGAGACGAACAGGTCTATTTTTTAAAACATATTTTTTAAAATTTTGGAATACCTTCACATTTACAGAAAAGTTACAAAGATAACTTTGTAACTCACCCTGCTTCCACTCTTGTTATTTCCTTACCTGGTCGTGGAACATTTGTTACAGTTAAGAAATCAGCATAGCTCTTTTTAAAAAAAATTTGTTTTAGTTATTTATTAGACTGCACTGGGTCTTAGGGATCTAGTTCCCTGACCAGGGATCGAACCAGGGTCCCCTACATTGGGAGTTCAGTGTCCTAGCCACTGGACCACAGGGGAAGTTCCTTTCTATGACTCTTAACTAAAACTCCAGACTTGATTTAGATTTCCCCAGTTTTTACACGAATATCTCTTTTTTTCTGTTCCAGAATCCAGTGCGGGGTCTCACTGAATCATCACATCTCAGTCGCCTCTGATTTGCAGCCATGTTTTTCCCAACTCTGACAGCTTGGAGGACTACTAGTCAGTTTTTTCCTTTTAATAAAACAGAAAGTGAAAGTGAAGTCACTCAGTTGTGTCCAACTGTTTGAGACCCCATGGACTGTAGCCTACCACACTCCTCTGTCCATGGGATTTTCCAGGCAAGAGTACTGGAGTGGGTTGCCATTTCCTTCTCCAGAGGATCTTCCCAATCCAGGGATTGAAAATGGGTCTCCCGCATTGTAGGTAGACGCTTTACTGTCTGAGCTCCTGCTACCAGGGAAGTAATAACACAGAGGTCTATGTTAATTAATAATTCCAACTTATTAGTCCTCATTTCACAGAGGTTCAAACTAGGCCTCAGAGAGGCTAAGTAAGTTACTCAAGGTCACAGATCAGGTTAATAGCACAACTTGGATTTGAACCCTACCTCCAAAGTCTGCTTTTAATGGAGACACAAGCAGAAGCTAGATTGTATAATACCTTATAGGCTGCATTGAAGACTATGGAATTTTTAAAATTTTAATTCTGGAACATTGAGATGACTTTGAAGGCAGAGGTGTGACATAATTTATGTTTAAGAAGAGCTCTGTGCCTGCAGTTTGGGGAATGGATTATGGTGGGGCATAAGACTGGAAGCAGGAAGCCTAGGGAGAATGCTGTCATCCTCTAGGCAGGGTGGTGACCACCCCAAAGAAGGTGCGGTTAATAGGAATGGGAAGATGTGAGTGTATTTATAATGTATTTTGGAAGGAGAACCATCAGGATTTGCTGTAGGGTTGCTGGAGGTGAGGAATGGAGAGTCAAGGATGATGCAAAGTTTTCAACCTGAGTGACACCTTTCAGTGTGAATTTTCTTATAAAAGCTCACAACATCCCACTTTAAGGAAGATGAGAAATCAGAGAGTAACTCACTTTCCTAGTTCTCTTGAGCTAACTCCACACCACACTGGGAATTCAGAGTAGATGCAGAACCAATAGCTGCTCTTCAAGGGCTCTCAAGGTTTGAGGGGGTGAAATCCAAGGTAGCATTCTGGGGTGATTGGAACACTGGGAGGGACAGGACAATGAAGTGGGTTAAATGTAGCCTGGAGGCCAAGAGGTGGAGGGTCAAGTCGGGGGCCAGGAAAACAGTTGCTTGCCTGCTAGAGGCTGGAGAAGAAGGGAGGAGGGGGTTTTGGTTTGCTTGTTTTACAGGAGGGGCCTTTGGGCTAGGTCTAGAGTGAAAAAGTTGGCTTAAAGCTCAACATTCAGAAAACGAAGATCATGGCTTCCGGTCCCATTACTTCATGGGAAATAGATGGGGAAACAGTGGAAACAGTGTCAGACTTTATTTTGGGGGGCTCCAAAATCACTGCAGATGCTGACTGCAACCATGAAATTAGAAGACGCTTACTCCTTGGAAGAAAAGTTATGACTAACGTAGATAGTATATTCAAAAGCAGAGACATTACTTTGACGACTAAGGTCCGTCTAGTCAAGGTAATGGTTTTTCCTGTGGTCATGTATGGATGTGAGAGTTGGACTGTGAAGAAGGCTGAGCACCGAAGAATTGATGCTTTTGAACTGTGGTGTTGGAGAAGACTCTTGAGGGTCCCTTGGACTGCAAGGAGATCCAACCAGTCCATTCTGAAGGAGATCAACCTTGAGATTTCCTTGGAAGGAATGATGCTAAAGCTGAAACTCCAGTACTTTGGCCACCTCATGCAAAGAGTTGACTCATTGGAAAAGACTCTGATGCTAGGAGGGATTGGGGGCAGGAAGAGAAGGGGATGACAGAGGATGGATGGCTGGATGGCATCATGGACTCGATGGACGTGAGTCTGAGTGAACTCTGAGAGATGGTAATGAACAGGGAGGCCTGGCGTGCTGTGATTCATAGGGTCGCAAAGAGTCGGACACGACTGAGAGACTGAACTGAACTAGGGTGAATGGACATAGAAAAATGGTGCGAGCAAAGGCCAGGTGGCTGGAATTGAAACGATTTTATCAAGAAAGCTGGCTTTCTTTTTCTGGCAGCTATGATTAGCATTCAGGTCTCATTAATCCGGTTACAGTCTATCCCAAAGAAGAAGCTTTTGTTGAACAGGGCTTCGAAATGACGGTTTGAATCCTCGCTCTGCTTCTTACTCGCTCTTGCCCTAGAACAGGCTTAAGTATGTTTTGCCGAAACATAAAACTCAATCCCAGCATAACAGCACTGCTTCTCGTTTGTTCCGTAACGAGTCCTCCTATTTCTGCGATCAGGGTCTGACCTTGTCTCTTACCAAGTCAGTCAGTTCATTCCCTCAGTCGTTTTCAACTCTTCTCGACCCCATGGACCACAGCACACCAGGCCTCCCTGTCCATCACCAACTCCTGGAGTTTACTCAAACTCATGTCCATTGAGTCAGTGATGCATCCAACCACCTCATCCTCTGTTGTCCACTTCTCCTCCAGCCTTCAATCTTTTCCAGCATCAGGGGCTTTTCAAATGAGTCAACTCTTCACATCAGGTGGCCAAAGTACTGGAGCTTCAATATCAGTCCTTCCAATGACTATTCAGGACTAATTTCCTTTAGGATTGACCGGTTGGATCTCCTTGCAGTCCAAGGGACTCTCAGGAGTCTTTTCCAACACCATAGTTCAAAAGCGTCAATTCTTCGGCGCTGAGCTTTCTTTATAGTCCAACTTTCACATCCATACATGACTACTGGAAAAACCATAGCCTTGACTAGACGGACCTTTGTTGGCAAAGTAATGTCTCTGCTTTTTAATATGCTGTCTATGTTGGTCACACGAGAAGGCAATGGCAACCCACTCCAGTACTCTTGCCTGGCAAGTCCCATGGACGGAGGAGCCTGGTAGGCTGCAGTCCATGGGGTCGCTAGGAGTCAGAGACGACTGAGCGACTTCACTTTCGCTTTTTACTTTTATGCACTGAAGAAGGAAATGGCAACCCACTCCAGCATTCTTGCCTGGAGAATCCCAGGGGCGGAGCCTGGTAGGCTGCCGTCTATGGGGTCGCACAGAGTCGGACACGACTGAAGCGACTTAGCAGCAGAAGCAGCCCGGCAATCTTACCAAGTATCTGGCCCTTTAAGGCCCTCCCCTCGGAGCTAGGAGAGCGGAGGTTGGCTTTTGAGTCTTTAAGGAAATACGCTTCGCCCAGCTTCCAAAATTGACAGGCAAGTTCTGAAAAGTGACCAATCAACTCCTGCATCGGGTGGGAAGAACTTTTCCGAGTTGTTGGAGGAAAGGGCAGTCATCGGCCTGAGCTCCGCCCACTCCTTGTTACGCACAACAGCGCCAGGCGCCATCCTCAGCTCTGATTGGAGGATGAACTCGCATTGCTTCCGGGCCCCCTCCCTCCAGCTGTCAGATCAGGTGGGGCTCGGAAGCAGGGCGAAGCTAGCACCCCAGGAGGGTTCTGTTCAGTTCAGTTCAGTCGCTCAGTCGTGTCCGACTCTTTGCGACCCCATGAATCGCAGCACTCCAGGCCTCCCTGTCCATCACCAATTCCCGGAGTTCCTTCAGACTCACATCCATCGAGTCCGTAATGCCATCCAGCCATCCCATCCTCTGTCGTCCCCTCTCCTCCTGCCCCCAATCCCTCCCAGCATCAAAGTCTTTTCCAGTGAGTCAACTCTTCGCATGAGGTGGCCAAAGTACTGGAGTTTCAGCTTTAGCATCATCATTCCTTCCAAAGAAATCCCAAAGTTGATCTCCTTCAGAATGGACTGGTTGGATCTCCTTGCAGTCCAAGGGACTCTGAAGAGTCTTCTCCAACATCACAGTTCAAAAGCATCCATTCTTCGGCGCTTAGCCTTCTTTACAGTCCAACTCTCACATCCATACATGACCACAGGAAAACCAGAGCCTTGACTAGACGGACCTTAGTCGGCAAAGCACCCTCATTCTTTGATTGGCTAGGTTTCTGAGCACAAGTGTCTCTCTCGCCCTCTGATTGACTGTTTCCTTTCAGCGCCTGGGCTTTAACTGAAGGTTTTGCTCTGGTCTTTAGCGGTGTCCCTTGTCTGCTTCTTGGCGCGGTGGCAGCCTAAACCAGAAGATGCTGAGCGAAGCTAGAAAGGGAGAGGGGTCCCTAGGCTGAGGGAAGTCTTGGTCCTCTAGGGAAGCTCATTGGACTTTCCTGATGGCTTAAGTGGGTTAGGAATCCACTTGCCAACACAGGAGCCATGGATTAAATCCCTGGCTCCAGAAGATCCCCTGGAGGAGGAAATGGCAACCCACGCCAGTATTCTTGCCTGAAAAATTCCGTGGACAGTGGAGCCTGGCAGGCTAGTGCTTGGGGTCGCAAAGAGTCGGACAGGACTGAGCAACTGAGCACACAGCCAGTCTTAGGACGAATCTCTTCCTTCCACTGCCCCCTACAGGCCTCCGACTGTCAAAGTCCCAAGATTCCATCTTCAGAGCCTTCCTAGTCCACAGGACTCAAGGATTCCCTTAAGTTCTTTCAGTCCCCCTTCCTGCAGGAGACCCTTGGGCACCTTCTTCTTTCCCTTAAGCCTTACCCACTCGTTCAACACCTCCAATTCAGGAGCCCTTCCGGTCTTGGGGTTTTCCACTATCCTCAGAAATGGTCAGGATGCTTTGGCAAGAGGTTACTGGAGTGACACTGAGTTTAAGGGGTCAGATTTGTGGGCTGAAGTCTGTGCTGGAATGAGTGCCCCTGGGTTTACGTGGCTCTCGTAATTGCTCCCCCCATCTACGATTTTTAAATATTATTCCTTTGAAAAATTATTTGGCTGTGCTGGGTCTTAGTTGTGGTGTTTGGGATCTTTGGTGCAGCATGTGGGTTCTAGTTCTCTGACCAGGGATGGAACCTAGGCCCCTTGCTTTGGGAGGGTGGAGGCTTAGCCACTGGACCACCAGATAAATCTCCATGATTGCTTTTTAGATTGCTTGGTAGTCAGGGTTTGCTAGAAGAGTCAGCTAAAGTGGCAGTGGGAGTCTGGAGGTGAAGGGCCCCAGAAAGGGAGATCACTGAGATACTTGCATTAAATCATTTACATTCTCACAATCTTTTAAAAAGTACTCAAAATATTTTGCATTTATATTATTTACTTTCTTTCAAATACAGTAAAATTCACTTTTTGGTGTGCAGTTCTGAGTTTTGACAGATGTATAGAGCTGTGTAATTGTCACTGCTAACAAGATCCAGCGTGTTTTTATCATTCCTCCAAATTCTCTTGTGCTACCTCTTTTTTTAAAACTTTTTTAAAACTTTTTTAAAACTTTTTTAAAAGTTTTCATCAGTTATTTATTGAAAACTCACTAAAAACTTAACACTAGAATCATACTATATGTTGGAGGAGTTTATTTTATATAGGTTATAATCATGCTTACTTGAAGGGCTATATGAAATTGACCTTATAGATTTCATGTAAAAGTTTAGTTACTCCAAGTCCTCTTATTGTCTTTAGAAAGTCTTTAAATTTTTTTCAAATATAGTTCATTTACAATGTTGCGTTTAATTTCTTCTGTACAACAAAGTGACTCATACATATATGTATTCTTTTTCATATTCTTTTCCATATATATATATATATATATATATAGCTGAATCACGGTGATCTACACCTGAAACTAACACAACATTGTAAACCAACTATACTGTAATTAAAAAAAAAATTTGTTTAAAGGTGCCTACCATTCCAAAAGAAGAAGCAGAAGAACCAGGAACACAACTAAACAACAACAAACTTTTCCTAACTGAAGGCTAGCTTTCTTAGGCTTAGCAAGGCAACAACTCCATTCTTCCTGAAATCAGTCATAGGCAATACAGAAAAAAAAAGGGGGGGCATGACTGCACTTCAATAAAGCTTTATTTAGAGACACTGAAATTTGAATCTCAAGTCATTTCCATGCATCATAAAACATCCTTCTTTTGATTTTATTTTATATTTTTTTACCACTTAAAATGTAAAAAACATTCTCAGCTCACAGGTTCCATCAAAGCCGACAGTGGCCCAGACTTGACCCATGAGGTTGTCTCGGTGACCTCACAAACAGGCGTGCTTTATCCTCTCTAAAGGGTCCCCCAACCATTGAGAAACTGAGACTGTGAGTAATCAGCTGAGGCGGGGCCTGGGCTTCTCTGAGAAAAATATTTTCCTTGCTCAGAAGGGTGTATTTGGAGAAGTGAGGGCAGGAGGAGAAGGGGGCAACAGAGGATGAGATGACTGGATGGCATCACTGACTCAATGTATGAGTCTGAGAAAACTCCAGGAGATGGTGAAGGACAAGGAAGCCTGGAGGGCTACAGTCCATGGGGTCGCAAAGAGTCGGACACGACTGAGCTACTGAACAACAACTCTGGAGACATTCATAAAGCTGCTCCAGGGTCTGGGAGGGGATGACCCATCCTCAGAGGATTAAAAAGAGAGAGAGAGACAGACTACATTCTGTTCTTGTCCCAGTTGCTTTGCCTCTCTCCGTGGCCTGCATCTGAGTCCTCTGGCCCAGCAGACCCTCAGTGGAACTGGATTTCAGCGTACTCTGGGTGCATGCCCTCAGGTCTCTGAGTCTCCCATGGTCTGAGGCCTGGGAAGTTGAGGACAGCGTAATGGAGCTCCTCTTGGTTGTTCTCTGCTTCTGAGGCTTGTGGGGATGACTTGGGTCCTGGACAGTTGTGGGAGATGAGATGGAGCTCCTTCTGGTTCTTTCTGGCTTCCAGGGAGTGACCATCTGGAGGAGGAGGCTGGGAAGGACTGCTTGGTTTGGCTTTCTGTTTCTGAGCATGAGGGGGGTAAAAAAAAAACAACCGACCATCCTGCCTGCCTTCATTCAACAAATAACTGAGTGCCTGCCCAGTGCCAAGTACTAATTAAGGAACTGGGGTTACATCAGGCAGTGAAACAAAGACTCTGCCCTCCCTGAGCTCACCTCTTGTCTCGGGACAGGAACAAACTAGAAACAGAAGTCTGTTGTTTAAGCCTCCAGCCTGTGGCTCTTTGCTATGGCCGCCCTAGTGAACTGACTAATGCAGGGAGATTGGTGTGAGGACCATCACAAAACACAGAAGTGCTCCATTAACACATCCATCTCCCTCCCATATCCATAACCTCCCTTCTCATCTCCCATCCTGGACCCCTCACAATTACTAACCTGTCCTCTATCTCTACAGTTGTAACACCCCGTGTAGGTGACCATTTGAAATTGGCCTTTTTTTTTTTCTTGGTCCCTCAGCTCTATCCAACCGACGGGGGGAGAAGTGGTTTGGATGGATTTGGGAAGAGATATGCTGATGGATTGATTGTGGGAGGATAAAAAGAGAAGAGTAAGAAGTTACTTTAAGGCTGGAGGCTTGAGCAGTTGGGCCAATGTGGTCTCTTTGCTGAGATGCAGAGGGTGGAGGAGAAGGGGTTTAAGCGGTACTTAGTCACAAGTTTGATTTTGGATAGGCAAAGTTTGAGATGACTGTTAGACATCCAAATAGAGATGCAGCTTAGAGCGTTGGCTGTGAGTCTAGAGTTGAAGAATGAGTCTGGGAAATGTAAATTTTGTAGTCATCAGCATCTACATGTTCACTCCTGAAAACATCCAGCATTTAAACCAACACTCATTAGGTGCCTGGTACTCAATGTTTTATGGGTAGAAAATGAGCCTATCAAATACCCAGAATGAGCCTACATGGTCTGTACTACTATTATCCCCTTTTTACAGTTAAGTCGAGGCACAGAGAAGTTAAGTGACTCATGCCAGAATACACAGCGTGGAAAGCAGGAAGGAACCCCGGCAGCCTGACTTCAAAGCCCTGCCCTTAATCATCACTAGGACATACGGACCCTCAGTGATATTAATCATTGTGGCATCATTAATTATACTTAGTCATGTCGTTGGTAGTGGTGATAGTGAAATAGTTATTGCCGTCTATCAAGCAATAACATGTGTTGTAATCCTCAAACTGGCTCTCAAGGAGGAAGCAAAAGAGGCTCAGCAGGGAGGAAGGATATGGCCAAGGTCTCCTAGAAGTTATGTGTCAGAATCAGGGTTTGAATCCAACACCTGGGCCTCTTCCACTGTGAGGAAAATCGGGACGGGGCTGGAGAGGAGCGCATACGGGAGTCAGAGAAAGGGACCAAGAGGCAGCGGCTTGGGAGCACTCACCAGGGGGCCGGCCTTAGGGATCACGTTGATGTAATCCAGGATCGTGCTCCTGCGTGAGAACCTGGACCGCGGAGCCTCTCCGGGGGCCGGCGCCGGGGCCGGGACCTCTGCCTGGGTCCATTTCTTCCTCAGAGTCCTCACTCTGAGAAAACATCCCGCTGCCGCCTTGGTGTGCGCCTGGGTCCCGCCCCCTTTCCCGGGGTGCTCCAGATTTCACGCCCCATCCCTCGCTGCCCGCCTCGCTCCTAACTCACAAGATCAGGATGAAGCAGAGGAAGAGGAGAGTGGTGACACCAATCCCTAGAGAGATTCCGCTGGAGAAGGCCCCGGAGGCGAGTCCCTTCTCATCTGCACGGAAACGGTCAGCCGTCTCTGAGCCCGTCCCATTCACGTGGGTCCTCACGTCCGCCCGCCACTAGGCGCTCAGTCTTCCGGCTCATGCCAGCAGATTTCCCCTGCAGCCCCTTCCCATCGACTTCTTGGAAATTCCACTACACCTCAAGCCCAGATACCAGGCTTTCCGATTTAAACTTCCCCTCTGCATCCCAAGGGGCTTCCTTGGTAGCTCAGACAGTAAAGAATCCGCCTGCAATGCGGGAGACCTGGGTTCGATCTCTGGGTGGGGAAGATCCCCTGGAGAAGGAAATGGCAACCTACTCCAGTATTCATGCCTGGAGAATCTCATGGACAGAGGAGTCTGGGGGGCTATACATTCCATGGGGCTGCAAAGAGTCGGACAGGACTGAGGGGCTAACGCACCGGGGTGTCCCCCGCCCTCCCCCAGCTCCTGATCCAACCACAAGACCCAGCCCCGGTCCCTTTCAACCCCCGCCTCCACGGGGCGTCCAGTTGACCCCTGACCTGGCAGCAGCAGGACAGACCCGCTCTGGGCCCCGTGGCCGTTCAGGGCCTCGCAGCTGAGTCTGAGGCCGGAGCTGAGCTCCTCGCGGAGGCTCAGCGAACTGTTGGCCCAGGGCCCCGCGGAGCTGGAGGCGACCTCAAAGGAGGCGTTGCTGAGCTCCCCCTCCAGCAGGCCCTCCCCGAGCCGCCAGCGCAGGAAGGGGGGCCGGCCAGGCTCGGGAGGAGCAGCTGCAGTGCAGACCCTCGTCCTCCTGGGAGCAGGAGGGCCCTAGCAGCTGCGGGGGGCTGTGGGGAGAGATGGGAGGGATCAGGGGTACCCCCCCCCCTCCCTGGAACCCCGGCCTCCTGTCCCCAGGGGACCCCACACTCACAGACCACGGAGAGGCTCAGAGAGATATTTTGGGAGCCTAGCACGTTCTGAGCCCGGCAGGTGAACTCCCCTTCCTGTTCTGTTTGTATCTGAGGCAGCTCCAGGACCCCGGGATCTGAGGGCTGGGAGGAGCTCACAGTCCGTCCCTGTCGGGCCCAGCTCAGCCGAGCGGGGAGGGTTGCTGTGAGCGACACAGAGGAGACGCAGGCTTTGGCCCTCCAGGACCTGAAGAGATGCACCACTCTCCAAGTTTTCCAGGGCTAGGGAGAGAAGAGGCAGGATGGATGAAGAGAGAGGGGCACAGGAACCCTTCTGCCTGTTGATATGCCAGACGTCCATGCAGCAGTGTGGCACCCAGAAGCCTGGCTCCTCTGATGCTCTTCCTTACCTGTGCGGTTTGCTTTCGAGACCATCACTTTGAGGTTCTCCGGGGCATCTGAAACAGAAACGGAGGGCTTGGCTGTAAACAGGCAAGGGTTTCCTTCTGGGCCAAGTGAATATCCCTAGGGATGAAGGGCTCGGAGTGGGAGGAGGGTTAAATCACCCTCTGAGTGATTCTCTGAAGGGGAACCCATGCTATGTAATAGAAATAGGTCTTTGGTCTTCATCCCTACTCCACACACAGAGCTTCTAAAACTCCTGGATTTCCGGGATGGTAAGCATGATAAAGGTGCCTTGTTATTTATAACAAACCCCTTTCCACCATCCCTGAGTATACCATTATTGAAGTGACTTTTGGAAGTGCCCAAGGCTGAGGGCTTATTGCGGGGGCGGGGGTGGGGGGAGTACCGACCTTGTGATTTGAGGGTTGAAACTTCCAGTCCCACCCCCTGACCTCTGAGGAAGGGAAAGAAAGGGGACTGGAGATTGAATTTAATCACTAATGGCTGATTTAATCATAAGTGACTATGTAACAGGGGCTTCCCAGGTGACTCAGTGGTAAAGAATCTGCTAATGCTGGAGACCCAAGTTCAATCCCTGGGTGGGGAAGATCCCCTGGAGGAGGAAGTGGCAACTCACCCTAGTATTCTTGCCTGGGAAATCCCAGGGACAGAGGAGCCTGGAGGGCCACAGTCCTGAGCACACACACATGCATATGTAACGAAGCCTCTGTAACCACCTCCCCAAATGGGGTGAACAGATGGAGATTTGGGGAACATGGTGCCCAGGAAGAGGGCATGGAATGTAGGTGCCCCTTCCCCATACCTTGCCCTAAGCATCACTTCCATCTGGCTGTTTCTGAGTTAGAGTCTGTTATAATAAACCAGTAATCTAGTGAGCAAACTATTTCTCTGAGCAGCTCAAGCAAATTCATGGAACCCAAGGAGGAGCTCATGGGAATCCCCAATTACTTGTGGGTCAGAAGCACAAGTGACACTCTGGACTTGTCACTGGCAGCTGAGGTGGGGGCGGGGCCAGCTTGGTGGGCCCCATCCCTTAACCTGCGGGGATCTGACTGATGCTCTCTCCAGGTAGACAGGATCAGAACAGAGCTGAGCTGTAAGACAGCCTGCTGATGTGGGAGAATTTCTTGGTGGTGTGGGGAAAATCCCGCCCCCTCCACTAGCCCCCCACCCGGCTCCTCCAATCAGAGCTGGAAGCAGAATCTTAAGTTCCGTTGGCCTGGGGTTCCAGGTTCCCGTGGAGCTCTGGGACTCTATCCCCAGCCCCCTTGCCTCCTCCCCCGGCCCCCCAACCCAGGCCCCTGCTGGTCACACTCACAGTGCACTGAGAGGTCCAGGCTGCGGCTCAGGAAGCCAAGCCTGTTCTCAGCCCGGCAGGTATAGCGACCCGCATCCTCGGCCTTCACCCTGGGCAGCGCCAGCTCCAGAGTTGTGGAGCCCAAGGGGTGGGACCAAGAGAGGACTCTGTTCTGCAGGGTCCAGCTCAGTGTGGCCAGTGGCAAACTGTCTGCGGTACAGAGCAGCCGCAGGGACTGGCCTTTCTGGACCTCCAGGTGTGGGCTCTCTTCCCCGGGCTCCAGAGCTGCAGAGAGAGAAAGAGAGACAGCAAGAGAAGGACCGCAGGGGAAACGCCCACCCCCCCGCCCTCCTGACACCCCAAGTGGCCCTTAGTACCTGGCTCATCGGTGTGGGAGATGGTGATAACCAGGTCTTTGGGGGCATCTGTTAACAGGATTGGGAGTTGGCTTTGGGGAAAGTGAAAGTCGCTCAGTCGTTTCCGACTTTATGATCCCACGGACTATATATTCCGTGGAATTTTCCAGGCCACAATACTGGAGTAGGTAGCCTTTCACTTCTCCGGAGAATTTTCTCAACCCAGGGATCAAACCCAGGACTCTCGCATCGCAGGCGGATCCTATCCCAGCTGGGCCACAAGGGAAGCCAAAGAATACTGGCGTGGGTAGCCTATCTATCCCTTCTCCAGCGCATCCTCCGGACCCAGGAATCCAACCGAGGGCTCCTGCATTGCAGGTGGTTTCTTTACCAGCCGAGCTATCAGAGATGCCCGGCTTTGGGGAGGAATGATACATTCCCCACCGCCAGAGAGCACCCCCTCAGGGAAAAGAAAGTGTGACAGTCCCCCGGGAAGACAGGCGACGCATGAGTGCCCAAGATGCGTTTGCGGACAGAGGACCACATGGCAGCCGCGTTCCCCTCCTAGGGCCAAGCCCAGCATTGCGAGACTCCGCGCCTTCCTCCCCCGCGGGCCGCCAAGAGCTGTCGGTCATTGGTCATCCCCCAGCTGCCTCTCTCCACCTCCCCATCCCCCAAGCCTGGAGCGCACCGTCCTGTCCTTCCTGCCCCCAGACTCACAGGCCACGCTAAGCTGGATGGTGTTCTCTGTGCTCACACCCTCTCCAGAGAAGTCCACTCTGCAGGTGAGCTCAGTGTTGTGGTCCTGGGGTCTGGGTGTGAAGGTGAGCTCTGAGAAGTAGGATGTTCTCACGCTGGCCTTGTGGGGGAGACGGTGTTCCCAATCCAGGAGAGAGTAGGGACGGGACATTCGTCAAAGATCCAGTTAAACGTACAGAAGAGCGTCACCGGGTGCCCGGGCTGCAAGATCTCAGGGACGTAGATCTCCGGCTTCAGTGTCAAGGCTGGGATGGACCGAGAGAGGGTGGGATGCCAGCCCCGGATTGAGGGGTACCCCAGGAGGGTCACGCATGGTCTGTTCTCTACAGCCCCTCCCCAGTATGAGAAGGTGGGGGAGGGGGTCCCCCCCACACACCCCATTCCAGTTCCAGCCAGCTCCATACCTGTCACCTCCAGATAGAACTTGTATTCCATGAAATTATATTTCACATAATCGCCTCTTTCGAACCGGGAAGAAGTACGGTGCACTGTCCTCCAGGTGCACCTCTCTGATGAGCAAGGAGCAGCTCTGACTGGGATCGCCAAGGAGCTGGAATCGGCCCTGGGCGTCTGTGTCCACGTCCTGACCTGGCTTGTTGGTGGCTACTGGCAGACTAGGCTTGGGGGTCTGGTCTCTGAACCAGAAGCCGTAAGCTGGGGTGGTGGGACTCCATCCTCTGGAGGGGTAGAAGACAGAGCAGGGCACGACCACGCACAGGCCTTCTTGCACCATCACAAACTCCTGCACCTGCAGCTTGAATGAGTCCAGAGCCTGCGACCCTGTGGGGGAGACAGAGGTTCAAGCTGCAAGCCCAACCCAGACCACCCCCAGCCCCCAGGCCCCTCCTGGCCACCCCCATCCACTCACCACCCCACAGCATGGCCAAGAACAGCGGCAGGAACATCTCAGGCACTTGGACCTTCCTGGGACACACTCATTCCCCAGACGCTTCGACGGGTGGTGGGTAAGGTCAGAAGGCGGAAGCTGAGCCCTGGGGGACTGATGCATGAAATGTGCTTCTGGTGCACAGACCCACACGGCTCTTTTTCCTTTTCTGGACTCTCCCCACCACCACCTGGCACCCACTTGAACTCACTCTGGGGAGCTCACCTGGTGTCTGGGCTCCCTGAACTGGTCGCAGTCATCTCTGAGGGAGGGGCTGAAGGGCATGTGTCTAACCTTGGGGCCTGGCTTTGGGTGGGTGGAGGCTTGGGGCTCTCCCACTGGACCCTGAGTCGTTAGGGAAGCAGAAGTGAAAGTCCCCACTAAGCCCTTCCAGGGGCCCCTGGTGACTGCAGTGGATTTCTGGGGCAGAAGGTGGTGGTGGTGCAGGGCTGATCTTGCCAGATAAAAGGCAGAATGCCCAGTTAAAATTGGCTTTCAGATAAATAATATATATTTTTAGTATAAGCATGTCTTAGAAGTATAAGCATGAGATAGTCATGCGTGCGTGCTCAGTCGCTTCAGTCGTGCCTGACTCTTTGTGTCCCTATGGACTGTGGTCCATCAGGCTCTTCCATCTGTGGGATTTCCCAGGCAAGAACACTGGAGTGGGTTGCCATGCCCTCCTCCAGAGGATCTTCCTGACCCAGGGATCAAACCCCGAGACTCTTATGTCTCCTGCATTGCAGGCCGAGTCTTTAGTGCTGAGCTACTGGGGAAGCCCATGCATGAGATATGCTTCTACTAAAATTATTCACTGTTTAGATCTGAAATTCACCTTTAACTGAGCACTTTGCATTTTTCTTGGCTACATCTGGCAATCCCAGGCTGGCCTCTGTCCCTACCCCTTCACTCTCCCTGATGGGCTCACTGGAGCCTGACCCCCAAGATCTCTGCCTGTTTCCCAATCTCCCCTTCTGTCCCACAGTTGGATAACATACATTTGTAACACCTGCTGTGAAAAAACTCAGGATCCCTGGTGGCTCAGTGGTAAAGAATCTGCCTGCAAGGCGGGAGATTCAGGTTCAATCCCTGTATTGGGAAGATCCCCTGGAAAAGGAAACGGCAACCCACTCCAGTATTCTTGCCTGGAGAATTCCCTGGACAGAGGAGCCTGGTGGGCTATAGCCCATGGGACGACAAGAGTCAAATTTGACTTAGAGACTAAACCACCACCCCAGCCAGGGTGATGCCAAAGGTGGCATCTTGGGCAGTGTAAGAGGCATGGGAGCTGTGCAGTGAGTCAGTGTAACTGCCCCAGATCTTGACTGTTGTTTCTCTCACCTTGAAATTGATTCTCTGTTTTGGTCACATAGAGACGCCATGTTTGCCCTCTTGACCTCCACTCCCTGGGACCTTGTGTGTGACAGGTGTCCTGCTGTGAATGGGGGAGGGGGAACACACATAGGTAAATCAGACAGTGTCTGACCTCGGGGGATCCCAGCTTGGTAAGCTAAGAGCCTTAGAAACAGAAAAGCGCTGAAGTGTTCATAAATGCCCCACCCCCACACGCTGAGACAGATGTCCCCGCCTAGCCCTGGGGAAAGGGTGTTTACTTCCTGCTGGTGGAGTCAGGAGGGGCTTCCTGGAGGGAGTGACATGTAGCTATCCCTGTCTTCAGATCTGCTGTGTTAATCTGCCGTCATAAAACCACACAGAATGAGTGGCTTAAACAACAGAGATGTATTTCCTCACTGTTCTGGAGGCTGCAAGTTCAAGGTCAAGGTGTCAGTAGGGTTGATTTCTTCCAAGGTCTCTTTCCTTGACTTAGAGATGGCCATCTCCTCTCTGAGTCTTCAGCTGGTCTGGCTTGTGTGTGTGTGTCCTTCATAAGGATAGCAGTCATATTGGACTGGGACTCTACCCTGTGATCTCATTTCAACTGAATTAGTTCTTTAAAGATTCTATCTCCAGTTGTATATTCTGGGGGTTAAGGCATCAACATATGAACTTGAAGGCCGAGGGAGTGCAATTAAGCTCATAACATCCACCCTCCTCTTCATCTCCTTCCAGGTCCCCACTGCTCATCCTGGGCTTTCTCTCTGGGATGCCCTTGCGTCCAGGGACAGAGGGGGGAAGGGCCTCCCTGAGGGAGGAGTGAAAAGGAGAGAAGAAGCCTGGATCCTGCTGGGGCTTGCCCTGAAGGAGCCGAGAACTGAAGTTCCCCACCTTCAAAGCTTAGATCTGTTATGCTCCGAGTCCAAGTCCCCGAATAAACTGAGAGAACAAATCCACCACGGCAATGCAAAGGCACGAAGGGAGTTTATTTATTGCTAACTCGAGTTAGGGCACCCTGCCACATCCAATACAGTGGAGTAAGGCAAGAGGGCCCCGAGCCCTGAATTATAGCAGTATTTATAGATTTAGAACAAAGACAGGGAGTTGGCAAGGGCGGATTGGTTGCAAGGGTTTCTTGGCATCTACTAATTGGCTAGATTTCTGCACCTGCAGGCTTTCTCAGAGGATTTCCATCCTCGTCCTGATTGGCTCAGGTCTGGCGCGGGCGGGGGGCTACGGGGATTTTTTCTGATTGGTCAAGCTACACTGCCTGCGGGAGACCCAGTGCCGCAGCTTTCCTAGAGACTAAACCTCAGGCCTAGCCTGCCCCTTAGAGCCTGTCCTGGCTCCAGTTAGGTCCTAACAAGATCCAGTCTTGCCCCCACCTTGGAGCATCTCCATGCCTCTCTGAGGCTAACAGGAGCATGAACCAGGAGGATGGCAACATCTCAGGCCTTCCGTGGCTTTCTCTGCATTCTTCCATGCTGCTCCGTCAGCCCAAAAGGAAGAGAGAGAGGACCCTCTGCTACCCTGGGGCCAAAAAGATACCAACCTGTGGCTACCCTGTTCCTCTGAACCATCCCAGAAGTCTCCCATTCTCCTGTCAATGAACATGGGCCACTCGCGGGGTTAGATACACCTTCGAACCTCAGCACTGATCCCTGAGATATGGAGGTGAGGCCTCCTGTACCAGATGAGGTCATCTGAGCAGCTTTACATCCATAGCCAGGTGGGCAGAGGCAGGTGGAAACTGAGAGGGGCCAGGGGACCCTTCAGTGACCTTGCTTGTGGACCAACCCATCCCCTTCCGCAGGCAGCTGCCAAGAGATTCCTGGAGGTGGTCCTGAGACCATCAACTCCCCTCCTCTGATTTCCTGGAAACGCTGAAGGTCCACTCTTCTCATCACAGGAAAAGTATTTCCGGTCACAGGAACTGCCCTTTCTTTCCTGTCCATCCTGCTTTTCCTGGTCCCATCTTGCCTCTATCCTCATGTCACTCAAACTCTTCCTGTCAAGATCGCCGAAGACCTCAAACGCTTACAAGCCCTAGGTAAATTATGTTCTCATCTCACTCGGATGCTGCCCACCCAGCAGCATTTGATGTGCTCGGTCACCCCCTGCCCGCCTGCTTCTTGAAGCACTTGTTCAGTCTGGCCTCTGAAGGCACCCGCCGGAGCTGGGATGCAGAAGACACCGTTGTTGTTGTGTTAGTTGCTCAGTCGTGTCTGACTCTTTGTGACCTTGTGAACTGTATGCCCCTCTGTCCATGGAATTCTCCTGGCAAGAATACTGGAGTGGGGCACCATTCCCTTCTCCAGTGGGATCTTCCCGACCCTGGGATCGAGCCCAGCTCCATACTTCCCTGGTTTTCCTCCGACCTTTCTAGACACTCTTCCTCATCTTTAATAGTTCTGCCTCTTCCCCTGACTCCTAAATCTTAGAATGCATCAGGATCACTCTCCCAAGATGTCCTATTTCCTCCATGACCTTAGAAAACTTTGCTATGTGTGATATTGTGACTTGCAGTAAATACATATTTTGGTCTTTGTTCATGGTTCCTGGCCCACAGTTCCCCAAACCCTTGGAATTTCCTGCGTGAAAAGAGCAATAGGAGCATCTTTTGTTAAAAAAATTTTTCTTGATCTCTTTTCCTCAATTTCTGGAAACACTTTGGAGCTAGAAATGAGTGTCGTATTATTCTTAACAAACCCCTTTCCACCATACTAGAGTTTTTGTTAATGGGGTGACTTTTGGAAAACACAAACAGATGAGGGCTGGTTGTCAGGGGGAATGAACCCTGTGATTAGAAGGTTAGAATTTTCTGTTCACCCCTGACCTCCCAGGAGGGGAGAGGAGCTGAAAATTGAATCAATCTCCATGGCCACTTATCTAATCAACTGTGCCTAGGGAATAAAGCCTCCATTAAAAAGAAGAAGAAGAAGAAGTATGGGGTTCAGAAGGCTTTCAGGTCAGGGAATATGTGAAGACTTGGGAAGAGTGGTACATGTCCCCAAAGAGAAGGCATGGAAGCCCTGAGCCCTCTCCCCATACTTTGCCCTGTGCACCTTTTCCATCTGACTATTTTGAGTTACAGGTCCTTTTGTAATAAGCCAGTAATCTCAGAAATAGCCTGCCTCTCTGAGCTCTTCTGCTTTACAGGGGTCCAAAGGTCATGGTTTCTGGTACCAACATCTGCCCATATCGTAGCATCACACTGATGTCTTTGCCTCAGCCCCATGTACAATCTATCTGCATGACCCATCAGTTCAACTTTAAAAAAATAATAATTTTGTTTATTTTGGGCTGCACTGGGTCTTTGTTGCTGCATGGGCTTTTCCCTAGCTGCAGTGGCGGGGGCTACTCTCCAGTTGCAATGTGGGGGGCTTCTCATTGCAACGGCTTCTCTAGATGCAGAGCACAGGCTCTCGGGCACCCAGGCTTCAGTAGTTGTGGCTCCCGGCTCTAGAGCACAGGCTCAATAGTTTGGTGCTCAGTCTTAGTTGCTTCAAGGTGTGTGGGATCTTCCCAGACCAGGGATTGAACCTGTGTTGCCAAGTGAATTCTTTACCACTGAGCTACGAGGGAAGCCCTAAACTTTTTAAATATTAAAAAAAAAAAAAAAACCTGTACTCACTTATCCCCATCCCCACTTTCACTTGTTACCCTGTCTAATGGGAAGACAATTGACAACACAATTGACATTTTGAGTCAGACAGTCCTTGGTGAGTAGAAGCTGCCCCACACGTTGTGTAGAATATTGAGGAGCATTCCTGGCCTCTCTACTCACTACTCTTTACTCCCCTCCTTCCCATCCCAGGTTTGACAATAAAAACGTCTCCAGGCATTGTCACCTGTCGACAAAATTACCCTTGATTGAGAATGACTATCTAGGTCCTAGTCACCATTACCACTCATCTGTATGACAAAAATCTATCAATGATTCTTCTTGCTTCCTTTTTTTTAAAAAAATGATTGACGTATAGTTGAATACAACGTGTTAATTTCTGCTGTGCGGCAAAGTGAGTCCATTGTACACATATGTGCATTCTTTTTCCATTATGGTTTATCATTCGATACTGACTGGGGTTCTCTGCTTCCATTTTTTGCTCCTTCCCTAATGCCATTTCAACACAGCAGCCAGTTACTGTTAAAATACAGATAAGGTCAAGTCATCCTCTTACTCAAACATTTCAATGGCATTTCACTCTATTTAGGAGAAAAATCTAAACTAATCATCTCAACCCACCGAACTTGACCAGGTGTAACCCCCAATGAACCCTGCAAACTCATTTGAATCCACTTCACTTTACTTCCCGCATTCTCTCCAGTGATACCTACCTCCTCTGTTTCTCACATTTACCAAATTTATTTCCCCCTCAAGAACATGATGCTAGCTGTCCCCTCTTCCAGGAATGCTCTTCCTGTGGCTGGTGCCCTTTTTCACCATTTTCAGCTGAGAGGCCATCTCTTCCGAAATGTTTTCCCTGAAGTTACAATGAAGGTGCCCCAACATTTCCCCACCCGTACACTTTTCCCCCCAACCCGCATATTTCTGGTGATTCCTTGGAACTCCTCTGAGCTTTCCACCTCTCCTCCATGTGACCAGAGCACCTCCCACTCTACTTTGCAATTGCCTTCTCATCCAAGTCACCCTTCCCCCACCCTTGGCCATACAGCAGACAAGGGGTTACCCGAGTCTGCAAGAACCTTTTTTCAGTCATCCTTGTACCTGTCTTCTCTGCCTAAGAATGTTCAGATTGTCTCTGAGCCTATTCCTTAAAAAAACAAACAAAAAACATTCTGCAAGCTTCTGGTTTCCTTCTGGAATTCAACAGATGTTCTGCCCCTGAGGTCACAAGGGCAAAGACAGATACTGAGGGGAAGTAAGAGAGGGGGTGGGTGGGTAGGTATGGGGTTGGGGAGGTTGAGGAGGAAGAAGAGAGGTCGGTAGGTATGTGTGTGTCCGTGTAGGTAGGTGGGTAGGCAGCTTAAGATTATGTCCTAGCAAGGATACTGGGTGTGGTCCTGAGGACTGGACTCAGGATGGATGAATGAAACAGATGTAGGGAAGCATTCCAAGGGTGAATGGAGAATCCAAGTCTGGCTATATTTGAGTCCCTGGGGGTGCTGAGGACCCTTGGTTGGGGGAAAGGGGCTATCTTAGACACCCGCTGTGTGATCAGTTGCGTCAGACTCTGTGGCTCCATGGACTGTAGTCCACCAGGCTCCTCTGCCTATGGAATTTCCAGACCAGAATACTGAAGCAAGTTGCCATTTCCTCCTCCAGGGGATCTTCCCTACCCAGGGATTGAACCAGCGTCTCTGGCATCTCCTGCGTTGACAGGCAGATTGTTTACCTACTGCGCCACCTGGGAAGCTGTTGTTGCGCTTAGTCACGCAGTCGTTTTCAACTTTCTGCGACCCCACCAGGCTTCTCTGTTCATGTGGGATTCTCCAGGCAAGAATACTGGACTGGGTTGCCATGCCCTCCTCCAGGGGATCCTCCCAACCCAGGGATCAAACCGAGGTCTCCCGCACTGCGGGCAGATTCTTTAGTCTGAGCCTCCAGAGAAGCCCACCTGGGAAGCTAGACACCCCCTAGCTGGCATCTTGGTGTCATTCGGATACACCTGTCTGTCTCAGTTCCCACCCATAGCGCTTGTGCTGCAGTTCATAACGCTGTCCCCAGAGGGCGCTCCACTTCTGCCGGCGCAGACTGACCCCTGTGCCCCAGTCACCAGGATCTGTGCTGTCCAGAGTCCTGAAGAACTGCAGCTCCCTCAGGAATGTTTCCCAGATTCCGGACACATTTGTAAATGATGCTTGCCCCAAAGGCTGCATTCATACTCACTGAACCTAGGAACAAGGAGTCTGCTCCTCTCACTGAACCTCAGTACAGCCGAGTCTCTGCTGGAGGGAGCATATCAAGGCAAGCACTTAGTCACCACAACCACCCCACTGCCCTCACTCTTCCTGAAATTTAAAATACCCCAATGTCTACCCCCCCCACACACTTTCACAGTGTCACTCTCAAATGACTTCCACCGAGACACATCAAACCTGTGATGTCTACACCAGAAAATGTTCCTGTGGTGTTTCAATCTGTTCCTGCTGCTGTATTAGACATACCAAAAGCAAGATCTGAAATCATGAAACTCTTAGAAGAAAATATAGGCAGTAGTCTCTTTGACATTGGTCTTAAAGATATCGTTTTGTCTCCTCAAGCAAGGGAAACCAAAGCAAAAATAAATCAACGAAACTCTAAGAAACTAAAAAGCTTTTCCACAGTGAAGGAAAAACAAAAACGCAGCCTACTACATGGGAGAAGATATTTGCAAGCAGTATATCCGGTAAGGGGTTAATATTCAAAATACACAAAAGCCTCATGCGACTCAACATCAAAAGGAAAAAAAGCACTCTGACTAAACATAGGCAGAGGACACGAGTAGACATTTTTCCAAAGAAGACAAACACCCGGCCGAGAGACACAAGAAAAGATGCTCAGCACCACTCATCTTCGAGGAATGCACATCAAAACCAGAATGAGCTACCACCTCACACCTGTCAGAATAGCTGTTATAAAAAAGACAACAAATAACAAAGATGTGGATAAAAGGGAACCTTTGTGCACTGCTGTTAAAACTGTAAATTGGTGTAGCTGTTATGGGGAACAGAACAGAGGTCCCTCAAAAAATTAAAAATTGCCATACAATCCAGCAGTTTCGCTTTGGAGTATTTATTTACTCAAAGAAAACAAAAACAACAAGTTGACGATATATATGCACGCCAATGTTCACTGCAGCAGTATTTACAATAGTCAAGATACGAAAGCAGCTTAATGGCCCATTGATAGAAGAATGAGTATATAATATACATAGGACATTACAATATACTCAGACATAAAGAATGAAATCTTGCCTTTTTTGACAATTTGGATAAATCTACAGCATATCAAGGGGGCTTCCCTGGTGGCTCAGAGGGTAAAGAGTCTGCCTGCAATGCAGGAGACTCAGGTTTGATCCCTGAGTCAGAAAGATCCCCTGGAGAAGGGTATGGCAACTTAGTGCAGTATTCTTGCCTAGAGACTCCCATGGACAGAGGAGCCTGGTGGGTGATGATCCATAGGACTGCAGAGTTGGACATGACTGAAGTGACTTAGCACACGTGCATGCAGGGCATATTATGCTAAGTGGAATGAGTCAGGTACAGAAATACAAATATCATATGATCCTGTACATGGAATCTAAAAAAGAAAGTATACAGGCAAAACAAAATGAAAACAGGCTCAGAAAACAAATGGGTGGTTGCTGGAGGGGAGGAAGTGGTGGTAGTGAGGCAAAACAGGCAAAGGAGATTAAGTGCAAACCACCACTTATAAAAACAATAAGCCATTAGGATGCAATAAACAACATAAGGAATATGGTCAATGATACTGTCATAACTTTGTGTTGGGACAAGTGGTTACTAGACTTGCCATGGTGATCAGTTCATAATGTATGCAAATGTCAAGTCACTATGTAGTACACCTGAAACTAACACAATATTGTACATCAATGCTATTTCAATAAAAATTAAAGAGCCCTTAAAATATTGACCCAACATACAAATAACTTAACTGCCATCAAGAAAAAGACTAGTATTATTTAAAGAAATAGAAGACCACGTCATCAACCACATAAAATTGACAATGTGCAGCAATCAGTGAAAAATTAATAGACATAAAGAAGTAGGAGCATATGACACTTAATGAAAGAAAAATTACTCAATGAGACATGACAGAGGAAACAGACCTAGCAGACAGATACATTAAAGCATTTATTACAAATATGATCCATACTCAAGGACATAAAGGAAAACACTGACACAATAAAAGAAGAAATATGAGATTAAAAACTAAGGAAATGAACTTCTGGAGATGAAAATAAATGATCTGAGGTGAGAATTTCACTGAATGAGACTAAGAGCTGATTCAACATTGTGGAAGAATAATCAGTAAACTTGAAGATATAGAACAGATCCTATTCAAACTGAAGAGTATAGAGAAAAACGACTGGAAATGGTGAACAGATGCTCAGGGCCTATAATGAGATCATATTGGGCAATACCATATATGTAAAATTGGAGATGCAGAGGAGAATAGGAGAATAGAGGCAGGGAGACTAGAAATATATACACACATATATATAAAAGAATAGAAATATATATAATAAATATATATATAAACATTGACTTCAATTTCACAAATTTGATCACAAGTATAAAATTTCAGATTCAAGATACTTAACACACTCCAAGTAGCATAATCTCTGTCTGTCTCCCTCTTGCTCACACACACAGAAATACATGTTTACACACCAAGGCACATATTAATTAAATTATTTATTTTAAAACCCTGGTGGTGCAGAGGTTAAGCATCTGCCTGCAATGTGGGAGACCTGGGTTCGATCCCTGGGTTGGGAAGATCCCCTGGAGAAGGAAATGGCAACCCACTCCAGTATTCTTGCCTGAAGAATCCCATGGATGGGGGAGCTTGGTGGGCTATAGTCCACGGGTCGCAAAGAGTCGGACACGACTGAGCGACTTCACTTCACTTCCTCATGGCTTGTGGGATCTTAGTTCCCCAACTAGGGACTGAACCCATGCCCTTGGCAATGAAAGTGGGGAGTCCTAACCACTGGACAGCCAGAGAATTCCCTTAATCAAATTTTTAAACCCAGTGACAAAGAGAAAATAAAACCAGCCAGAGAAAGATATAAACTACAAGGAAAGATGAAAGTAACAGCAGAATTCTCATAAGAAACGAAGCGAGCCAAAATAACTTGAACAGCAGAAAGGAGGAAAATTTAACCTAGAATTCCTAATCCAATAAAAGTATCTTAGGCAAAAACTGATAGGCAGACAATGGCTGAGAGAGTTCATTACCAACATACCTACACTACAAAAATGTAGGCAAAGACCTTCAGGTAAAAGGAAAATGATACTATAGGGAAAATATTTGGGTTTTGTTTAGTTGCTAAGTTGTGTTCGACTCTTTTGTGACCCCATGAACTGTAGCCTGTCAGGCTCCTCTGTCCATGGGGATTCTTCCAGGCAAGAATACTGGAGTGGGTTGCCATTTCCTTCTCCAGAGCCTCTTCCTGACACAGGAATCAAACCCGCATCTCCTGCATCGGTAGGCAGATTCTTTACCTCTGACCCACCTGGGAAGCCCAGAGAAACTATACTCTTTTCTTAAATTACAAATAAATCTGAGGAACGAAGCAGAGTTACCTTAACGCGAAAGGGCAGCTTTATTGTTCACAAGGTTTGCAAGCCAGGGATAAGAAGCCTTTGGCTGTAACCAAAAGTATGTTCCTTGGAGGTGAAGGGGAGAGGGACTTCGAAAAGCACAAATGATAGAAGCAATAGGACTTGCAAAAAGAGACTGGATGGCACTGGCAGACCGACCACAAGTCCTTGCTGGCTGACCTGTAGTTTCCGATGATGGCTGTCATCCGAGCGTGTCCTGAGTGGTTTTTCTAGTAAAAGTCTTAGCACAATCAGAAATTCTTACCGTTTTTGTTTGCGGTTTTTCTAAGAACACAGTGTACATGACTGAACCCTATGTCTGTCGTGACTGCCTGGCTCCAGTTTATCTGGGGTCCCTGTTAGCCACAGTGGGTCCATTTTCCATGTTCTCTCCACAGGAAAAGCCTCTTATGTTTACTCTTCCTTGTGTGAAAGTGTTAGTGGCTCGATCGTGTCCAACTCTTTGCGACCCCTCTGTCCATGGGATTCTCCAGGCAAAAATACTGCAGTGGGGTGCTATTCCTTCTCCAGGGGACCTGCCTGACCCAGGAATTGAACCCATGTCTCCTGTGTCTCCTGCACTGGCAGGTGGATTCTTTACCACTGAGCCCCCGGGAAGCCCCCTTAGGGGATGTTGTTTTTACAATAAAATGATGAAGAGCAACCTAAATGATTCATATATGCTTAAACATAAAATAGTTAAAATTTCTAATATATATATAAAAAAATCTCCTTTGGGACTTCCTTCATGGGCTAGTGGTTAAGAGTTCACCTTTCAATGAAGGGGGTGTGGGTTGGATCCCTAGTCAGTAAGCTGAGATCTCACTTGCCTCACAGCCAAAAATCAGAAAACAGGAACAAGGGGGCTTTCCTGGTGGCTCAGTTGGTAAAGAACCCGCCTGCCAATGCAGGAGACCCAGGTTCGATCCCTGGATTGGGAAGATCCCCTGGAGGAGAGAATGGCTACCCACTCCAATATTCTTGCCTCGGAAATCCCATGGACAGAGGGGCCTGGCGAGCTACAGCCCATACGATTGTAAAGAATTGGACGTGACTGAGCAACTAACACTTTCACACATTATGTTTTTACGGGTTGCGTTATGGGCATATCAAAACCACTCCAAGGTGAGCACACAGAAGAAAAACTATTACATGAGGCATAGTTCAGTTTTGTAATAAGAACATCTATTTCCTCCTTGCCCTCCCAACCATTCCTGTAGAACTATCAGCAAGACACCTGGAGACCAGATGTGACAAGGTGTTATTCTTGGGTAGGGCTTGGGGCCAGGTCCTCTAGCACTTCCTTGTCCACAGGCCTCTGGAGCACCGCCAGGAAGGACCAGGCTCACTCCACACCTCCTAGCCCTACTGCCTCATGACCTTCTGAGCCTGTAAGGGAAACACAGATCAGAAATAAGAGGTCAGCTTGTCGGTTTCTTTACCAGATGTGTTGGAGTCAATTTCATGGAGGGTTTGCTCTGGAAAGGACAAGACAGAAGGCCACAGGAGTTGTCCCTTTCCCCTTCCCCCAAATCCAGGGACATCTTGAAAGTGCTTCTCACTTGGTGTAGCAGATCCAGCTGAGGCCACAGGTAAGAAGGAAACTAGCTCCCATCAGGGCACCCCTAAGCAGGGTGAGGACCAGGGGCCAGGAGCCCTGATTCTCCCTAAAGCCTTGGGGGGCAGAAAGAGGGGACACCTACAGGAGGAAGAGAGGAAGAAGGTAGAGGTGAGGTATGAGTTCACACCTTAGCCCCGCTTACGGCCCCAGCTCTGAAAGAGAGCATCTGGATGTCTCTGGTGGTTCAGTGGTTAAAATCCACCTGCCAGTGCAGGGGACACCCATTCCATCCCTGGTCTGGGGAAGATCACACTTGCTGCAAAGCAACTAAGCCCATGTGCCACAACTACTGAGCCCACGCGCATAGAGAACCCACCGCAATAAGAAGCCCGAGCACAGCAACCAGAGAAAGATCTTACGCAGCAGTGAAAACCCAGCGTAGCCAAAAATAGAGAACTGGGGCATCCTTGCTTCTACTCACCCAGTACAACTAGGTTTAAGGACACATGGCTAGAGCCGCTTGGGTGCTGAGCTCTGCAGGTGACCTCTCCTCCATCCCCTAAGACCACCTGGGACAGCTCTTAGGACCCCAGGATCCAAAGGCTGGGAGGGGCTCAGGGTCAGGATCCCGGGACCAGCTTACATTGGTGGGGGGGGTTGCTGTCGATAACACAGACCAGGCACAGAAACTGGCCCTCCCAGACTCTCAGGGAGGTGGCATTGCCCAGAATCTTGGGGACTGGGAAGACAGAGAGAGCAGGAAGTGCAGGGCTGAGAGGCTCTTCTCCCCTCTCTGTCCTCCCAGATATAGGACAGTGGCCCTGAGATTTCATCACAGGCAAGGGCAAGTAGGGGTGAGGCCCCCTCCCTTGCCCCAGTGGTCAGGGGCGGGGGGAGGAGAGGCAACTCAGTGAACCCAGGACAGGGGGATGGATGTTAAAAGATGTTATCTCAACCTGAAAGATAATATCCAAGGAGGTGGCCTCTGATGTGTGACCACGTGCTGGGCATGGACACGCGTGGGTCTGGCCACATGCAGGCTTGCACACAGGTGATGAAGGAGAAGGGAGACACGGAGGGAAGGAGGAGGGTCAGCTCTGGGTCTGCAGACACCCCTTTGTGGCCCCAATTATGGCAGGCTGGACAAGGCACGACTAGAGGTGACAGACCAGAGGGGAGGCTGCTCCAAGTCCAGACGAGAGAGAAAATTCAGGCCTGAGCTGTGAGGCTGTGGTCAGGGAGGTGGAGAAGGGGAAGACATGAGGCATTTTCAGGAAGACAAGCTTGCAAACTAAGTCTTGGGGAGGGTTGGGTGAGACATAGTCTAAAGGAATTTCTGAGATGTAGACTCTGATTACTCAGGCCGAAGGGTCCTGACCAAGGGGAAGTGGAGGACACTCAGGTCAGAGATTTGTGAGGATCTTCAGTGTGGAGGCTAGAAAACTCCAGGGTGAATGAACTTGACCTTGCCCTCCTGCACAAATGGGCAGGAACCTGGTGTTAGTGTTAGTCACCCAGTCATCTCTGACTCTTTGAAACTCCATGGACTGTAGCCTGCCAGGCTCCTCTGTCCATGGAAGTCTCCAGGTGAGAATACTGGAGTGGGTAGCTACTCCCTTCTCCAGATCGAACCTGGGTCTCTTGCATTGCAGGTGGATTCTTTACCATCTGAGCCATGAGGGAAGACCAGGGGCCTGGTACCCAGCTTGGGAACTCAGTCTCTTCCTGGGAGGTGGAGATGGCACAGTCAGGAAACTGACAGAGAATCAGGGAAAGGATGGCATGGCAAAGTGAGCAGTGAAGAGAGGTGGGAAGAGAGGGAACAAGGGGAGGTGACAGTGAATAGTCACCTAGGAGTCCACAGTGGCCCCAGAGAGAGGCCTGCCAGGGGACAGAGTGGGGGACAGGGGAGGGGAGATGTAGGAGCCAAGAGGGGATGAGCGATGAGGGGCCTGATTCTGTTCAGTCTTCACAGCATCCCCCTATCTGACCTCCATGCTGCCCAGGGATCTCACACCTGTGCTGTTTTCCCAGCAGACCTGAATATCCAGGTTCTGTGGGGCATCTGGAAGAGAAAGGAATAAAAATCCTGCTGCGTTGTGATGGGGGGGTCAAGAGTAAGGGGTGAGGCAGAAGTCTCCGTGTCTTCACCCCAGCTTGTCTCCAAGAAGAGTCCCTGAGTATCCCCGCCCAGGACCCTTCAGCTCCTTCCCCCACATCCTTCAGGACTCAGGTTCTTGGCTCCCCACTCACAGGACACATTGAGCCTGATGGTCGCCTCTGTGCTCACACCAGCTCCAGGGAAGGACACACGACACGTGAGGTTGGTGCCGTGGTCCTGGGGCCTCGGGGTGAGGGTGAGCACCGGGGAGTGGGGACTCTCGGGGTGCAGGGAGGTCAGGGCAACTCCGGTCCAGGAGAAGATGGGGGGCGTCCCCCTCTCACAGGCCCATGGCACCGCACAGGTGAGGTTGGTGGGGCAGCCGGATGCTAGGGTCCCCTGGATGTGGATGTCAGGTGTGTCTGTCAGAGCTGGAGAGGCAGAGATGCAGACCCAGGACTGGAGGGGGACCCCTGTGTGCCCCCTCAGAACAGTCTGTTCCCCAGCATTCTGTACCACTGGGTCCCCTCCAGGATGAGAAGACAGGGTGCCCCTCCCACCCTGACCTGGGGACCCTCAGGATCCCTGTATGTATGTCCTCCTCTTGACCCCATCCTTACCCATCACACGGACGGAGAGCGGATGCCATTTATAATTATATCTCACAGTAGGCCCTCTCTCCACCCTAAAGAAGTATACTCCTGTGTCCCTCCTCTGGGCGTCTCTGATGTCCAGGGAGCAGTCCTTGGTCCGAGGGTCTCCAACGAGGAGGAATCGGCCCTGGGTCTCACTGAGCACCTCATGCTTTGGGTTGTTTGTGGCCACTGCCAGATCTCTGTAGTTACCATCCGGATTTTGGAACCAGTAGCCGTGAGCTGGGTCATGGCTGTCCCAGTCTTTCTGGGGATAGGAGACAGAGCAGGGCACGTGGACACACAGGCCCTCCTGCACCGACACGGACTGCGGTGCTTTCAGCCAGTAATTTGGATTCTGAGCCATGGACCCTGCGGGAAATCAAGGATCAGCCGAGCCGCGCCCTGCCGACCCCTGCCCCGCCGTCCACTCACCCATCCACAGCAGCAGCGGCAGCAGCAGCGGCAGCATGTCTGAGCAGGAGGGTGTCTGGGCGTCCTGTGTGTGAAAAGAGAAGGGAAGGGAGAGGGAGGTTGGGCTGCGGGGGAGACGCGAGGGGAGCTGGGGAGGAGCAAGAGACTCTGTTCACAGAAGAGGAACTTCAGAGCCGGAGCTCCTCCCCCTTCACACACAGCAGACAGGACATCTCTGTGCCCAGAGACCCCGGAGACCTGCCCAGAGAGGAGCAGACAAGCAGGGGCCCCCCGTCCTGACCCCACCTGGGGCTCGTCCCTCCAGCACCAGAACTCGGACCTGTGAGGACACCGAGGGCTGGGACTCAGGCGGCCTCCTAAGGTTCTCTCCTCCAAGCTCCGCTGTCTACACCAGGGCACTGCTCAACTCTACTCTTGACCTGGAGAGTCACAGCCTCACAGAGACCCTCGGGTGGTCATTCCTGTGAGATGCGTGCCATTTACGGTCTGTGGGAGCGTCTGGAGCAGAAGACAAGAAGGGGCTCCTGGGTGGAGTGAAGGCAGCAGCCAGCCACCCATTCACACATCCCCCAGCGGTGAGCGTCTCTGGGTGGTGACGTAGAGACAAGAAGGGATACGACTCACCTGGTCCCGGCCAGGAGATGCCCCCCTCCCGGGGCCCTGACTTTCTCCCCCGACACAGCACTGCTGGGTCTCACCAGCTTTCGCTGATGAGATGGCCATGTGTCCTGGCAGCATTCTGGGTCTTTTTTAAGTGAATATGATTTCTCTCACTCCAATAAAAAACTAACTCTTTTCCAATAGAGAAACTTGAAACTCTCAACAACAAATCCTTATTCCTCTTTTTCCCATCTCCTGGCCACCCCCAATTCTAATTTTCAGTCTTTAGGAAGCTGACACCTTTGATACCTCGTAGATGTGGAATCATATACTATTTGGCTTTCTGTGACTGGGTCATTGAAGGTACCATAATGTCCCTGGAGAAGGCAATGGCTCCCCCACTCCAGTACTCTTGCCTGGCAAATCCCATGGGCGGGGGAGCCTGGTAGGCGGCTGTCCATGGGGTCCCTAGGAGTCGGACACGACTGAGCGACTTCACTTTCACTTTTCACTTTCATGTATTGGAGAGGAAATGGCAACCCACTCCAGTGTTCTTGCCTGGAGAATCCTGGGGACCGGGGAGCCTGGTGGGCTGCTGTCTATGGGGTCGCACAGAGTCAGACACGACTGAAGCAACTTAGCAGCAGCAGCAGCATAGTGTTCCTAGAGTTTATCCATGTGGTGGCATGTGTCTGAGAGTCCCTCCTCGATTTCCCTGGTGGCTCAGTGGTTTAGAATCCACCTGACAATGCGGGGACATAGGTTCGAGCCTCAGTCAGGAAGCATCCTACATGCTGGAGAGCACCAAGCCTCTGCCACACAATTGCCTGTCTGCCTGCCCTGGAAACCAGGCTGCACAAGGACGAAAACCACCACAGTGACAAATCCACATGCCACAACCAGACTGTGACCCTAGCTGGCTGCAACCAGAGAAAGCCCATGAGCAGCAACAAAGACAGCACAGGCAGAAATGAATAGAAACTCCTTCCTTTTCCAGGCTGAATAATTTTCCATGGTTGTTGATCCGTTCATCGGCTGAGGGGTGCTTGGATTGCTTCCATTGTCTGGCTGTTGTGAACACACTACCAGAAACACGAGTGTGCTAATGTCTTGGAGATAATCAGAGGCAGAATGGCTGGATCATGCTAATAATATATTTAATTTCCAAGGAAGTACCATTATCTTACCATCTCACCGACCTGCTGCCCCCTGACTTAACTGCGGCTGTGATCAACTTACACTAACTATACGTTTCAAGGTGTTTATCTTGGACCCCTCTCCTGATCTCCAGACATTCCTGTCCAGCTCTCTCCCTGGCATCACAGTTGCATATCTAAGGGCTTCACAGGAAAAACATGGCATTTCAAAGTCCTACTCTGAAGCCCTCCATGTGACCCAACTCCATCTGCCCAGTTGTTCAGAAGAAACATTTGAACAACATCTTTGTTCCAACATCATCTTAGGTCCTCTTTTTCCCTCACTTACCACTTCCACTAAAAAAATTTCAGGTACTTCCCTGGTGGTCCAGTGGCTAAACTCCCTGCTCCCTAGACTAGCAGCCCGGGTTTGATACCCCAGTCAGGAGCTAGATCCCATGGGCTACAACTAAGAGTCACACACCGTCCCTGAAGATCCCACATACTGCAGCGAAGACCTGGCCGGGCAAATAAATAAGTAAAGATTTTTATTTTTAATTTTTTTATTCTACATTAAAATACTGTATTTGTTTTGCCATACATTGACATGAATCAGCCACAGGTGTACACGATCTCCCAATGCCTGAGTAAAGATTTTTAAAAAGAAAAGCATTTCCACTAGCTTGACCTTCACAATAGATCCAAATATACGCTCCTTGTCTACATGACCTCCCTGGGCCATTGCAGCATCACTTCCTGCCTGGGGTGCCTAGCAGTCTTGCCACAACTCTTTCTTGCTGCCCTGGATCTTTCTGGGGTCTCCTGGTGGTTCTGAAAGTAAAGAATCCACCTGCGATGCAGGAGACCTGGGTTCACTCTCTGGGTGGGGAAGATCCCCTGGAGAAGGGAGCGGCACCCCACTCCAGTATTCTTGCCTGGTGATTCCGTATGGACAGAGGAGCATGGTGGGCTACAGTCCATGGCGTCACAAAGAGCTGGACACGACTGGAGAGGCTAACACTTTAGGGCTGATTCTGTTGTAACAGCCATTGGGATGCTGTTCCTTTCCTTGTGTGAGTTTCCTCCAAACATGTCAGCAGCTGATGTGGTCTAATTTTATTTTTAATAAATTTTTAAAAATTCAGGTCCACTTAATGACAGCACCATGATGACAGAAGTGCTCCTCATTCCCTTTATTTCAGTAAAATATTCATAGAATAAAAATTATTTTTAGGACTGCACAGGGGACACTTTGGGGAATCCCAGGTGGCTCAGTGGTAAAGACTCTGCCTGCCAAGCAGGAGACTTGGGTTGGATCTCTGGGTCCTGAAGATCCCTTGGAGGAGGGCATGGCAACCCACTGCAGTGGACAGAGGAGCCTGCATGGACAGAGGAGCCTGGTGGGCTACAGTCCATGGCGTTGAAGAAAATGGACATGACTCAGCAACTAAACAACACGTTCACCTGGGTGGCAGTAAGTACATCAGTTAGTGCAACCATCACCATTATTTCCAGAATGCTTTCATCATCCCAAACAGAAACTCCGGGTGGAGAGTCAGCAGGGGAGAGCCCACCAGGGCTTCGAATCCAGCCCGTGGTGTGCGCCCCTCTGTCCCCTGCGTAGGAGGCAACAGAGCTGCTTCGACTGTGCGGAAAGTGGACGGGAACCGTCTCTGGCGAGTCCTCTGACCCGAGGTCCGTGTTTCCCAGCGAGAGGAAGCAGGAGACGCATGGGTTCAGTGACTCAGGGAAGAGATGAGGCTGCTGGAAGGACCAGGGTCAGGACCGGGAGGAGACGGGCCTCAAGATGAGCTGTGCTTAGGAGGAAGGTCGGGGAGCCTTTAGTGATTTGTTGGATCCGTAGAAGGGGGGCGGGGAATAAAGGCGGGCAATTTCGCCTAGCACCCTCCCCCTCCTTGCCCTCTCACCCCATCCCCCTCACCCACCTTGCGCCCCATCCCCTTCTGGCCTTCAGATGGGGGCTGTCATCAACGGGACAATAAACCCAGTAGAGCCACGGGTTTGAGGAAGAAAACAGCAGCTGAGTTCTGGCCGCCCCGAGTGTAGCAATCCCAGGAGCCATCCCAGCGGAGGTGTGCACTGGGATGTTGGTGGTGAGATGCCCCCTCACTCACCTGAGGGGTTAAAGAGGGCTTTCCTTTGCCTCTGCCACGCCCCCTGCCGGCCTGGCTGACTTCTTTGTGCGGCGCCTCACTCTGCAAGGCAGACCAGGCTCTTGAATCTTTTCAGAGTGGGATTCAGCGGGGATGCGGACTCACCCCCACCCCCACCCCCAGCCGTGGTTCAGGGACAGGAGGGGGTGGGACAGGGCGGTTGGCCCCACAGACCTCCTGGAGCACAGCAGGGACCTCCATCCCTGACAGTGGGCTGGGTGGGGAGAGGGTGCGGTGAAGCGGTCCCCGAGCGGAATCCTCAGGTGCCCCTGCCCACCCTCCTTCCCTTCAGCCTCCTGCCCTCCCCTCAGCCTCCTCTCCCGGGCAGTGCTCACAGGAGGCCCAGGAGACAGAGGAGGAGGAGCAGAGTCTTGACAGCCGCTTCCCAGATGGCTACCAGGACCGCCTCTGCCGGGCGCGCAGGCCGCCCTGCGGGAGAGCGGACGAGGGCGGCGTCACCCGCTGGCCCTCAGCCTCGTCCTCCCGCTCCCAGGTGGACTGCGGTCCCTGGCCTTCCAGGATGGATGGAGGACCCCAGTGCCCGCCTCCCCCGACCCTCCGCCTGCCCGCCCAGCAGCTGTGGTCGGGGGCACTCCAGGGCCTGCGGGCGGGACTGGGCCTCCGTGGGCAGCCCCCAGACACTCACTCTGCAGCGAGACCCTCAGGGGAGACGTGCTGGGAGCCCAGGGCGTGCTGAGCGCGGCAGGTGAACTCCCCTTCGTCCGCCATGAGCACCCGCGGCAGCTCCAGCACCTCCGGGCGGCTGGGCGGTGAGGCGCTGAGGGTCAGGCTCCCCCGGGCCCAGCTGATCCGGGCGGGGGGTTGCTGTCGACGACGCAGACCAGGCGCAGGGACTGGCCCTCCGAGACTGAAAGAGAGGATCCGTTTTCCTGGGCTTTGGATGCTAGAGAAAAGGAGACGGAGGGTCAGAGAGACCCAGAGACTGGGAGGAAAAGGAAGATATACTTGGAAGGGGGGCTGGGAGGGAGCGGCCCAGAGACACTGACTGGGAGAATCACAGACTCTGTGAGAGGGATCTAGAGAGACAGAGTGAGCGTGGTCCCTCGGCACGGCTGTGTGCTCAGTCCGTGCTGATGGGCTCTGTCTGGTGGATCCAGTCCCCACGAAGCAAACAGGGAGGCTCTTGGCCTACACAGGACCCCCTAAGTGCTGTCAGCCCCGCTGTTAATTCCACATGCCTTTCGTTTAGAACCCACATGGACCCTGAAAACTCTTGTCCCTTATTCATGGTTTCACTTGACACCAATTTACTGATTCAACAAGCTGTCTCCAAGGAGGCTCAGGCTTCCCTGGTGGCTCAGTGGTAAAGAACCCACCTGCCAGTGCAGGAGATTCGGGTTCAATCCTTGGGTCAGGAAGATCTCCTGGAGGAGAGTATGGCAACCCACTCAGGTATTCTTGCCTGGAGAATCCCATGAACAGTGGAGCCTGGTGGGCTAAAGTCCATGGGGGTCCAAAAGAGTTAAGGCATGACTTAGTGATAGCAACTAAACAACAAGGATGCTCACTCTTAGAAACAGTCTGGTGAGGAACTCGGGCCCAAGAACAGGGGCTCACAACACCACATATTACTTATGGTGGTAGTGACTCTGGGTGGCAAGAGCCCCTGGGTATGGCAATGTGAATGCTACTGTCAGGTCCAGGAGGGCGTCCTGGAGAAGGCAACATCTGCAGTCAAGTGTAAAAGGAAAGCAGGGACGGCAAGATGATGATGAAGGGTTGGAAGGGCATTAAGGGAAGGAGGAACAGAGCTTGCAGAGATGACCAAGGCCTGTGCATATTGGGGAAAAGCACATAGACTTGCAAGTCTGGAGGGAAGGGGTTGGGTTCGGTGTGGGGGGCCTTCAGAAATGGGGCCACAGGACAAACAGTGGCATTCGTTTTTTTAAACTCAAAGTGGGAGAAGCAAATGTGATTGATAAGTGTAGCTGCGGGTATGCATACATGCTAAGTCACTTCAGTCGTGTCCAACTCTTTGTGACTCTATGGATTAGCCAACCAGGATCCTCTGTCCATGGGATTCTCCAGGCAAGCATATCAGAGTGGGTTGCCATACTCTCCTCCAGGGGTCTTCCCAATCCAGGGATTGAACCCTGGTCAATGATTCCTTACCATTGAGCCACAGGCAGATTCCTTACCATCTGAGCCACCAGGGAAGCCCAAGAATATTGGAATGGGTAGCCTATCCGTCTAAGCACTGTAAAAATCACTGTGTATGTATGCTCAGTCGCTCAGTCATGTTTGACTCTTTGCGACCCCATGGACCATAGTCTGCCAGGTTCCTCTGTCCATGGAGATTCTCTAGGCAAGAATACTGGAGTGGATTGGCATTCCCTCCTCCAGGGCATCTTCCCAACACAGGGACCGAACCCAGGTCTTCCACATTGCAGGTGGACTCTTTACCATCTGAGCCGCCAGAGAAGCCCACTATATTCAATATCCCATGATAAAGCATAATGGAAAGAATATAAAAGAATATTACAATAGTTACAAGATTACTCGTGCAGTGTTTCAGTTAGTAAAATAAAACGGACACCACAATTTCCCACTGATAGATGCACAGGGCCTCAGAATTCATCCATGCACTGGAGTATTCCACAGTCCTGAAGAAGAATAGGGATGTCTGAACTACTGCTATCAAAGGATGCCTAAGATGCTTTAGGCAAGCAAACCAAGCCTCAGAGCAGCTCATGGACACAGGTAACTTCCCACAAGGGGACTGGGTGTCTGAGGACAGACTCTGCTGAACATTTTGAATTTTTGATCCTGTGAAATACATATGACAAGCCTAGACAGCATATTAAAAAGCAGAGACATCACTTTGCTGACAAAAGGTCCATATAGTCAAAGCTATGGTGTCTCCACTAGTCATGTACAGATGTGAGAGTTGGACCATAAAGGCTGAGCACTGAAGAATTGATGCTTTTGAACTGTGGTGCTAGAGAATACTCTTGAGAATCCTTTAGACTGCAAGGAGATCAAACCAGTCAAGCCTAAAGGAAACCAACATTGAGTATTCATTGGAAGGACTGATGCTGAAGCTGAAGCTCTAATACTTTTGCCACCTGATGTGAAGAGCCGACCCACTGGAAAAGACCTGGGAATGACTGAAGGCAGGAGGAGAAGTGGGCGACAGAGAATGAGATGGTTGGATGGCATCATTGACTCAATAGACATGAGTTTGCGAAAACTCCAGGAGATAGTGAAGGACAGGGAAGCCTGGCATGCTGCAGTTCATGGGGTTGCAAAGCGTTGGACATGACTGAGTGACTGAACAACAATACATAACCTGTCAAAATAGATGTAAATTACAAACTACTGGGAGAGGACTTCCCTGGTGGTCCAGCAGTAAAGAATCCACCTGCCAATGCAGGAAACATGAGTTTGATACCTGGTCCAGGAGGATCCCACATGCTGCAGGGCAACTAAGCCCGTGTGCTAGAACTACTGAGCCTGTGCTCCAGAGCCCGGAGCTGCAACTACTGAGCCCACGCACTGCAACTGCTGCAGCCTGCACACCTAGAATCCGTGCTCTGCAATGAGAGAAGCCACTGCAGTGAGAACCCCTACACCGAAAGCAGAGCATAGCCGCTGCTTGACACAACTAGAGAAAAGCCTGTGCAGCAACGAAGACCCAGTGCAGCCAAAAATAAAATTTAAAATGTAAAACTATTTAAATAGAAAACGTTTTTAAATGTAAAACTATGGGGAGAAAATAAAGAGCAGAGCTGGAGGAGTCAGGTCGTGGGTAGTGAGGGGCTTTGAGGGGTGGGCTCTCTGCCCTGTGGATGTCACCCTGCTCTTAGGGAGCAGAGGAGGAAGTTGACAAGTCCCAGAGGAGTGAGGGGAGGTGGGGACAGCTGGGCACAGAGGCCATGGGGGCAGAGGAGGGGCAGGGACCACTGGGTTCACCCACTAGGAGGCTCTGGTCACTGGAGTGGGTCCAGAGTGAGGCAGGGACCAGCAGAGACCAGACCAGCCCTGAGCCCGAAGCAGCCTTGCTCCTGACAGCCAAGGAGGGGATCTCTTTCCTACCTGTGTTGTTTCCTTGGAAGACAGTCACAGTTAAGTTCTGTGGAGGATCTGGGACAGAGAGACATGGTGGATCCACGTCACTGGCGAGGCCTTGGTGGACCTGGGCCCAGGGTCCCCAGGAGCTGCAGAAACGGGGGAAAGGGTGGGGGGCGGGCATCCTCCTACCCCCTCCCAGCCTGGATTCCAGAACCCGGTGTCTGAGGCCCTGATGCCCCCTTCCCCTCTGCCCTCCGACCCTGTCAGGGACCCGGGTGTCCTGGCCCAGCTCTCACAGGACACGTTGAGGCGGACGACCCCTGCTGTGGTCACTTCAGCTCCAGGTAAGGTCACCTGACAGGTGAGCTTGGTGCCGTGGTCCTGGGGCCGTGGAGTTAGGGTGAGCACCGATGAGAGGGCTGTCGTGAGAACCTGGGAAGAGACGGTGGCCCCCCTTCCAGGAGAAGATGGGGGCGTGCCCCGCTCACAGGCCCAGGGCGCAGAGCAGGTCAGGTTCCCGGGCGGCCGGACACCAGGGTCCCAGAAATGAGGATGGCAGGTGTGTGGGTGAGGGCTGGTGAGAAGAGGAGGGAGACAAGGGATCAGGAGGAGAGTTTGAGATGTGGCCTCCAGAGAAGGCTCAGACTTCGGTCCAGTCTCTCCCCCTGGGCTGCCACTTTACCCCAGATGCCCTCCCAGGAGGGGCTCCCATCCCAGCCCTGCCCTGAGACCCTCCCTGTGACCCCTCCTGGACCTCCCCCACAGCCCACCTTACCTGTCACATGCAAGGAGAGCTGGTTAGACATATAATTGTTTTTCACACTTCCTCGTTCCATCCGAAAAAGTATGAACCGTTGTCCCTCCTCTTGGCGTCTCTGATCTCCAAGGAGCAGTTGTAGGCCCGGGTGTCCCCGAGGAGATGGAATCGTCCCTGGGTCTCCTCCTGCACTTCTCTGTCTGGGTTGTTTGTGGCCACAGGAGCATCCTTGGATGTCGTTGCCCCTTCCCGAAACCAGTAGCCCAGAGTTGAGGTAAAAATGGCCCAGACATCCCAGGGGTAGGAGAAGGAGCAGGGCACATGGACACATAGGCCCTCCTCCACCGTCACCAGCTCCGGCACCTGCAGCTTGTAATTCTCCCCAGGCCCCATCTGGCCCTCGGCTCCCCTCCCTCCCACCAGAGCAGGGCCGCTAGCAGTGGCAGTAGCAGCATGTCTGTAGTTGGTGGAGGCAGAATCCCTCAGGGCAAGCCTCTTTCTTAAGATTCATTTCGCAGGAAATGGAAGTTGCGAGATCTAGAGGAGGCACCAGCAGGAAGATGAGGGTGAGGTCAGAAGGAACCTCTGTCAGAGGAGGAACTTCACATCAGAGAACGCTGGCAGCAGAAGAGCCCTGAGGGATCTGCCACCCACCCACCACCTCACGTCCACTCCTGGGGACGCTGGGCCAAGGAAAGTGAGAGACTTGCACAGATTCACACCCCATGCTGGGCCAGAGCCCCACCTCCTGCCTCCCTGTCAATGCCCTTCCCATCAGGGATCATTTTCTGCAAAGCGACAAAGATCCCTTTTGGCCAGACCCCCTGAGTCACAGCTTGTAGGTATTTGTGAAGATCGGTCCAGCCAGGGTGGGACCTAAGGACATGGGAGGTGGGGGCGAGGAGGTCAACTGCATATCCTCCCTCAGTGTCACACACCCTTGAGGCACAATCCAGTGGAGAGCCAGTAAGTGTACCAGCATTTGGAGCTCCTGTGAAGAGGAATTGTAATTCTGTGAATATTTGTTTTATGGATTTTGAGGCTCCATTTGTAGACGCATACATGTTTAAAATTTTAAACCTTTGCTCTTTATGAAGTGCTCCTTCTTAATGCCTTTGGCATCAAAAACTCACCCAGGGAATTCCTTGGTGGTCCAGTGGTTAGGACTATCACTGCCCAGGACTAGGGTTCAATCCCTGGTTGGGAAACTAAGATCCCTGCAAGCTGCACAGCATGGCTAAAACAAAACAAACGAACGAACAAAAACAGCAAAAAACCTTCTCCTTCTTATGTTAGGATAACGCATCAGCTTTTCACGCTTAGTACTTGCACCGTGTATCTTCTGACATCTCATTTCAAACTTTCTGAATCCTTAAGTTCTAGTAATGTTTCCTGTAAATATGGGGAGACAGATTTCCTTCATTTGCCCTGTCCTTCGTTCCTCCAAAAGCACAGGGGTGTACTCTGCTTGCTCCTGAGAGGAGAGAGCAAGGTGAACTTGACACACCCAGACTTTCTCCTCACCCCCCAGCAGGGAGCTTGGCAGGGCATCAGGAACCTAGAAAACTAGGAGTTGGCAGGAGGGGTGTGGCCAGGAGCCTCAGGGTGGGAGGTCGCGAGAAGTAAGTGGGATAGTGCACTTAACCCAGCAGAGTGTCTAGAATATGGTGAGCCCTTGGAGGTGGCTGTGATTGTTTTTGTGGGTTGGGGTTGTAGGGTTACTACAGTTGCCCCCATGCCTCCGTGACTGGTTGCCACACAGCCCTTCCGCCTTTCCCCAGAGTTACTTCCTCTCACTATTCCAGTACATGACAGACTCTGCCCTGCCTCTCCGGCTTTGCTCATGCAAACCCCCTCTGCTGGGGGCTTTGGTGCTCAGGACACATAGAATTAGGACTGCCAGGCTGGGAACCACCCACCACTGGGAACCATCAGAATCTGTTGGGCGAGAGTCTTGCTCCTGAATACAGGGAAGAATATTTCTCTTGTGTAGCTGGTGGGTGTGGAGGAAGTGGTGGGAAAGTAGGACAGGCACTGGAGAGGAGGCCCATTAAATGGTTTATTGTCGGTTCCCATAATGTCTTAGGGCATTCCCATTGCTTGCTTTCTTTATTTTTCTGAAACATGTTGCTTTGTCTTCTCTTGAGTTTATAATGCACAATCCTTTCCTTAGATACAGAGTCTTTTTATCCCCTCTGCCATTTTCCAAGCTTCTTCTCTATTCCCTTCTCCCCAAGCCAACCGTACTCCTTTCCATGAACTGCTCCTCTTAACTACAATGCAAAGAGTGAAAATAGAATTTAATCCTCAGGAAAGTATGCTGGAAGAACACATAAAGCATTCCTCTTCAATACTCGAAGTATCTGTGGTCCCCTCTCTAGGGCCTGGGACTTTGTAATACTGAGGGCAACTATGAATGAGAGGATTGTGTAAAATCGTGTTAAGCTCCTTCCCAGCTCTAATGACCTATCATGCAATGTATTCCATGTACATTTTAGAATCCAGCTCATCGAGTTCTACCAGAGCTCTCACTCAGAATTTGAGATTGCACTGAATTTATCCATCTGATCTCCTAACAATATTGAGTTTTCCAGTCCATGAACATGGCACATAGCTCCGTTTATTTAGGTCTTGTTTCATTTCTTTAAGCAATATTTTAATGTGCTCAATATACAGGACTTACATACATTTCAATTCATTTCACATTTCATGTAACTGTAAACTGCATCTTTAGAAAAATATTCAATTTCTAATTGCCTTTGGCCAATACATAGAGTTACAAAGGAACTTTGCAATTTGAATAAGTACCTTAACACCTGGCTGAACTCTATCCGGGCTTCCCAGGTAGCTCAGTGGCAAAGAATCTGCCTGCCAATGCAGGAGACACAGGTTTGATCCCTGGGTTGGTAAGATCCTCTGGAGAAGGAAATGGCAACCCACTCCAGTACTCTTGCCTGGGAAATCCCATGGACAGAGGAGCCTGGCAGGCTACAGTCCATTAGGACACAAACGAGTCAGACACGATGAAGCAACTAAACAAAAACAAACTCTATGCTTGGTGTTAGCAGTTTCTTTGTGGATAATTTTAGAATTTCTAGGCACACAATTATTACATCATCTGTGAATAAAGACTGTTTTAGTTCTTTTATGAATTGGATAGCTCTTATTTCTGCTTCTTGCGTTTATTGCACTGGAGAGAATCTACAATATATTGCTTAATAGAAGTTGTAAGAGCAGCCATCATTGCCTGATTTCCAGTTCTGTGACTTCTGGGACTGGCCCCTCCAAGCCTTAGGAGAAGTTGTCAGCAAAAATCTATGTGTTCAGAGTCCACAAAAAGCTTTTTGTCAGGATCTTCATTACCTGTGTTCTGTGTATACTTTCACTGCTCTTTCACAACAGTCTAGCTAGACAGGAATGGTGTCCTTGTCCACAGAACAGTAAAGTGAGGCACAGAGAGATAAAGTGACTCATTCGATGAGTGACATAAATGAATGTGAACTCAGTTATTTTGGTCACCGCCCTCCACTCCTAGGCAGCAGATTGCACAAAGGTCCATCTCGTCAAAGCTGTGGTTTTCTCAGCAGTCAGGTAAGGATGTGACAATTGGACCATAAAGAAGGCAGAGCAACGAAGAATGAATGCTTTTGAACTGTGGTGCTGGAGAAGACTCTTGAGAGTCCCTTGGACAGCAAGGAGATCAAATCAGTCCATCCTAAAGGAAATCAACCCTGAATATTCATTGGAAGGACTGATGCTGAAGCTGAAGCTCCAATACTTTGGCCACTTGATGTGAAGAACTGACTCATTGGAAAAGACCCTGATGCTGGGAAAGATTGAGGGGAGGAGGAGAAGGGGGCAACACAGAATGAGATGGTTGGATGGCATCAACGACTCAATGGACATGAGTTTGAGCACGCTCAAGAAGATAGTTAGGGAAGATAGCCAGGGAAGCCTGGTGTGTTGCAGTTCATGAGACTGCAAAGAGCTGGACACAATTTTAGCAGATGAACAACAACAACTTTTGGTCACAAGTCCTTTGGTCTTCCACCCATACCAGGGATTCTGACCACCGCCAAGAAGGCCATTTGTTTTTAAATGATTGGAGACTTGAGTGTTACAGGCTGAAAACTCGTGTCCTTATAAGAAGAATGAATTAGGACACAGAAACACACAGAGGGGAGGCCGTATGAGGACATGGCGGGAAGACAACTGTCTCCAAGCCAAGGAGAGAAAGTTCGGAGGGAACCAAGCCTGCCAACACCTTGACCTCAGACTTCCAGGCTCCAGACCATGAGAAAAGAATTCCTCATTTGTGTATCTTGATCTCTGAGTACTCAGTGTGAGAGCCTTCCTGTTTCTGAGGCTTCGGCTTGTGAAATCGGAGGAAAGCATAGTGAGGCTCTTGTTCATTTCTTGAGATGGGGCCAGCCTCATTGGGGCTAGGGTGGTCTGCAGGGGTGTCTGTCCAGAATTGGGGCTGGCGTTCCTGAAAGGAAGGAGGAAAAAGGATTCAGAGCCAGGCAACAGGGTCTGGGAGAACTATGGAGTCAAAGATGATGGAATGGAATTGGAACTGATGGAACTTTTATCATTTGCCCATTCATTTGTTCAAACATAGTTAATTCAGATTGACCGGCCCTTCGTGAGTGTTTACATGAATCCCATTATATTGTTTAAAAATGCTAGGAGAAAATACTATTGTCATATGTGTCTTAGAAACAGTAAAACTAAGGCTAAGAGAGATTATACACATTGTTTTCCTGAAGACACACCTCTATAGATGCACCCCTGAGCCAGGACTTGAAACCAGTTCTTTCCAACTAGGGTGCTGTCCTTTGTTCAGGCTGTGTGTGTAGGAGGTGCTATGTGCGGAGTGATGGAAAAAGCAGACATAGTCGCTCAGATTATGCAGTGTGTGGTTTTATGTGTTGTTTTTTTTTTCTTTTGAGGGGGTGGTTTTGTTTGTTTTTGCCACACCACACAGCTTGAGAAATCTTAGTTCCCTGACCAAGAATCAAACGGATGCCCCCTGCCATGGAAGCTTGGAATCTTAAGCACTGGACCGCAGGGAAATCAGAGGAATCCTGCTTATGGTTTTCTAGGCGAGGCAGTTAATAGACAAATACATTTCAAGGTCTAAATTTGATAGGAGACATTTTGAAATATAAAGCAAGGGTGGGGGTGGGCAGGTTCTAGAAGATAGAGTAGAGATCAGATCCTGCAATAAAAATGGTAACCAGATACCCTCACTCATATCTGCTTCCTGCCTGCAACACCCTCAGGCTATAGAAGCATGAACTAGAAACCCTGGAACAGCAGTGAAGAGAGGCAGACAAATCATTCTCAGATTAGGAGAAAATGGTTGCTGTTGTTGTTTAGTCACTAATGATTCTTTTGTGACCCTATGAACTGTAGCCTGCCAGGCTCCTCTGTCCATGGGATTTTCCAGGCAAGAATAGTGCAGTGGATTGCCCTTTCCTCCTCCAAGGGATCTTCCTGACCCAGGGATTGAACCTGCATCTCCTGCCCTGGCAGGCAGATTCTTTACCACTGAGCCACCTGGGAAAGTAAAAGTCGCTCAGTTGTGTCCAACTCTTTGCGACCCCATGGACTATAATCCATGGAATTCTCCAGGCCAGAATACGGGAGTGGGTAGCAGTTCCCTTCTCCAGGGGATCTTCCCAAACCGGGGACTGAACCCGGGTCTCCCACATTGCAGGTGGATTCTTTACCAGCTAAGCCACCTGGGAAGTCCGAGAAAATGGTTATTTTACTTTATTTTTTTGGCCACGCCACCCGGCTTGCAGGACCTGAGTTCCCCTGACCAGGGGTCAAACCCAGCCCCACCTGCAGTGAAAGTGCCAGATCCTAACCACTGGGGCACCAGGGAATTCCCATGAAAATGGCTATTTTAGAAGATAGGGAGAAGGCTGCCCATATTAAGGAAAAGCAAGGTGAAAATAAGTAAGTTAATAGTTTAAATCTACTATAGCCTAAACACAGAAAGGAAAAAAATGTGTCTGTTAATAACTGACTGAAGTGTCTGTATACAGATGAACCTCACCAATCAAAAGATAGAGACAGCGACTTTTATTAGCAAATGAAATTCAACTACATAGTTAATCGATGATTTATTCCAGGAATATGGTGCACCTATTGTGGGTTACGAGCTAGGCATTCCTCTAGGTGTTGGGAAGACAACAGGGAGTAAAGTAATAACAGCAACAAATTGCCTTTGGGACTGACTAGAGGAGGGAAAAGTTCTGATTGGTTTTCAGGAGAACTTGCTTCATACATACCAGAGACTCTTCTAATCTGCCTCATAACTACTCTGATCTTCCCTGGTGGCTAAGATGGTATAGAATCTGCAGGCAGTGAGGGAGACCTGGGTTTGATTCCTGGGTCGGGAAGACCCCCTGGAAAAGGGAATGGCTACCCACTCCAGCATTCTTGCCTTGTTATAATAAGTTTCAACCACTGGGCCACCAGGAAGTCCCAATATTAATAATATTCCCATGCCACAGGAAATAGAGTTCAGAAAGAGGACATCATTTGTCCAAGGTCACACAGCTTGTAAATAAGATAGGATTTGAATGCAAGCAGTCCAGCTCCAGAGTACATGTTTTGAACCACGATGCTATACTGACTCGATGAGACACTCATTAAAAAAAAGATAAAAAGAAGGTTACTGAAAATTTGAAAGTAAAATAATAGAAAAGATATCTCATGATTTCTGACAAGATGGGGATTGAACACACACTAAGGATTCCATTACCCAAGATTAACCAAGAAGAAACTGCAGGGGGAAATATGTAAACTAAATTTAAGATCTGATTTTCTATCTTCTTGTTCTGCCAGTTCCTGAGAAAGGAGTTTTGAGATAATCAGCCCTAATTGTGGATGTGCTTAGTTCTCCCTGCAACTCTGTCTGCATTTGTTGATTTATTTTGAGAGACAATGCTCCATTACTGGGGGCATCCACATGTAGGATTTTACATCTTTTAATAAATCACTAGAGGCCATATATAGAGAGTGGACATTGCGTGATTCCGTTTATATGACACTCGAGAATGGACAAAATGAATCAATAATGATAGAAATCAGTGATTGCTGGAAAGGGGTGGGGGTTGAATGAAAAGGGGAATAAAAGAATTTGGGGCCCTGATGGAAATGTTCCCTATCTTGACTGGGGACATGGTTACAAGATGTATGCGTTTGTCAAAGTTTTTTTAGCTTTGTACTTAAATGGTGTAAATACCTCTATTTGGGCTTCCCTGGTGATTCAATGGTAAAGAATCTGCTTGCCACTGCAGGAGACATGGGTTCGATCCCTGGGTGGGGAAGATCCTCTGGAGAGGGAAATGGCAACCCACTCCAGTATTCTTGCCTGGAAAATCCCATGGACAGAGGAGCCTGGCGAGCTATGGTCCATGGGGTCGCAAAAGAGTCAGACACAAGTTCATGACTACACAACAACAATGTCTCATTAAAGTTGAAAGTAAATAACAGGGTGGTAGATTTGAAAGATACTCATCAGTATCTTTCAGTGATGAACTGTGGGGCTGGGCCGCATCAGGCTCTCTACCTACTTCCTATCCTCAGTGAGTCTGACATAGGCTGGGTTTGGGTCAATTCTCTTCGCCATAATCAATGTGAGAAGAAAAGGCTAAAGCTCTAGGAGAATATGATAATCTGACATACCAAACAAAATACCCCCCAACCAACCAACTAAACTATCTACATATTTCATCAGAAGCAGCAGTGCTAGAGTAGTTGAATCAGTAGTTTTAAACAACCCCACGTGGAATTCCAGGGAGTGCTGGATGTTACTAGGGAAATGCCAAGGGCTTGGACCAGGGATACCACCCACAAGGGATAAACTGAATGGGACCGCCTGCCTCATTACTCACCCTGGAGCCTGAGCCCACGGCCTGGTTCATATCATCCATGCTTTGCACTGGCTGGGTCTTTCTGCGGGTCTTCACTCTAAGGGAACAGCCCCGGGCATTTCAGCCTGCTAATTTGGGGCATGGGGTAGGCAGACCATTCCCCTCCTCCCTACAAAGAGCATGGAAAGAGGGAGGAGGTGGCAGTGGATCCAGTGTCCAGGTGCTCCCACCTGGACAACCCAAGAGCTGAACTAGGGCTGGGAAAGAAACCCCCAGGCTCAGTCCAGTTGCTTACAGGCTGATTCATGCCATCACTCAGCCTTTTTCTCTCTCTTGGGGCTTTCCAACCAGTCCCCTGGCCCTCCAGCTCAGGTTTTCTGAGATTCCATGACCCTGAGCCCTTCCCACCCTGGGCTTCTCCCTCCACCATGGAGCCCTCTCTCACCTGAAGATGAGATACAGGCAGAGAGAAAGCAAGACCGTGACGCTAGCTCCCCCAACTGCTCCCAGGACCTTGCCAGCCCTGGGCTGTGGTTTACCTGTAGACAATTTGAATCTTGTTCAAACTCCAACCCCGATACATGGCATCTTCCCAACAGGCCACCCCTCTCTGTGTTGTTAGTGTACCCGCCTCCCCCTTGACTTCCCATCCAAGACTCAGTCACTGGACATTTCCATTGCCCTGTAGACCCTGGGGCCAGCCCCTTCCCCTGGACTCAGGACTGAGAATCTTCCACCACAAGCCATGCCAGCTGGGGCCCTGGGGTGCCCCTCCTCCGAGCTCCATCCCTCTGGGGCTGTTCAGGTTGACTTGTGCTTTCCTCCCCCAAGTTCATATGTTGAATTCCCCTCACCTCTAGTCACTCAGAATGTCACCTTATTTGGAGAGGAGATCTTTACTGAGGTAATTGAGTTAAAATGAAGCCCCAGCAGGGCCCCTGGTGGCTCAGTGGGAAGGAGTGTGCCAGCCAATGTGGGAGACACGGGTTCGATCCCTGGTCCAGGAAGATCTCACATGCCTCAGAGCAGCTAAGTCCCTGCGCCACAACGATGGAGTCTGTCCTCTAGAGCCCGAGAGCTGTAACGACTGAAACCCTTGCTCCCTAGAGCTCGTGCTCTGCAACAAGAGAAGCCACCTCAGCGAGCACCACAGCTCGAGAGTAGCCCCCGCTCTCCACAATTAGAGAAAGCCCCCATAGCAACGAAGCCCCAGCACAGCCAGAGACAAATTATTTAATTAAAAAACATGAGATCAGCAGGGGCTAATCCAATATGACTGATGTCCTAAAACGGGGAAATTTGGACACAGACACAGGCAGGCAGAATAATGCCATGTAAACATGAAAGCAGGGGTGGGGAGGCTTCCCAGGTGGCACTAATGAAAAGAACCTGCCCCCAAAGCAGGAGACCCTCATCCAGGCAGAACCTGCCCCCAGTGCAAGAGGGGTTCAGCAGCCTCAGGGGCGCTGTGGGTTTGATCACTGGGTCGGGAAGCTCCCCCTGGAGGAGGGCATGGCAACCCACTCCAGTATTCTCACCTGGAGAATCCCATGGACAGAGGAGCCTGGCGGAGGGATCAGGGTCACAAAGAGTCGGACACAACTGAAGTGACTGAGCACTCACAGACACAAACATGAAAACAGAGATGGGGGTGATGCTCCTGCGAGCCAAGGAACACCAAAGGTTGCCAGCAAAACTGCCAGAAGTCATGGGGGAGAGTCCTGGAACAAATCTCACAGCCTGCGATGAAAGCAACCCTGCTGACCCCTCAATCCCAGGCTTCCAGCCTCCAGAACTGGGAGGTGTATCTTTTTAATCCCCCAGTTGGAGGTGCTTTGTTCTGGCTGCCCTAGCAGACTCCTATAAGGATCGAGGCTCCTCTTCTCTTGGGCATCACCCCTCGGCAGACCCCTGACCTGGCAGCAGCAGGACAGACCCACTCTGGGCCCCGTGGATGTTCAGGGCCTCGCAGCTGAGGCTCAGGCCAGAGCTGAGCCCCTTGTGGAGGCTCAGGGAGCTGTTGGCCCAGGGCCCGGCGGAGCTGGAGTTGACCTCAAAGGAGGCGTTACTGAAGTTCTCCTCCAGCAGCCCCTCGCCCAGCCGCCAGCGCAGGGAGGGGGCCGGCTGGGCTCGGGAGAAGCAGCTGCAGCGCAGACCCTCGTCCTCCTGGGAGCAGGAGGGGCCCAGCAGCTGCGGGGGTGCTGTGGGGAGAGATGGGAGGGATCAGGGGCGCCCCCTCCCTCCCCTGGAACCCCAGCATCCTGTCCCCAGGGGACCCCACACTCACAGACCACAAAGAGGCTCAGGGAGATATTTTGGGATCCCAATGGGTTCTGAGCCCGGCAGGTGAACTCTCCTTCTTCTGCTGCCCCTACACAAGGCAGCTCCAGGACCCCGGTGCTCGAGATGGGGGTGGCCTCCAGGGTGGGAGACCCCCGGAACCAGCTCAGCTGTGCAGGGGGTTGCTGTCAGCAACACAGAGAAGTAGCAGTGCCTGGCCCTCCTGGACAGGAAGGAACGAGGTGTTCTGCAGAATCTTGAGGGCTTCGGGGAAGGGCAGAGACAAAGAGATGGGCTGGGCAAAGCTGGCACCTTTCTCCTCCTGCGATGTCCACATTAGCTCTGGGGAGAGGACTGGCAGAGTCTGAACCACAGGAATTCAGAAGAAGCCCCAGCAGTTTACCTGGAGCTGCCCAGACAGTACATCAGATGGGGCATAGAGGGTTCAGGACAAGGAGGTGTTTGTTTGAGACGCTCAGTCATGTTTGACTCTTTGTGACCCCATGGACTGTAGCCCTCCAGGCTCCTCTGTCCATGGGATTCTCCAGGCAAGAATACTGGAGTGGGTTGCCATGCCCTCCTCCAGGGAATCTTCCTGACCCAGGGATCGAACCTGGGTCTCCCGTATTGTGGGCAGTTTCTTTACCATCTGAGACACCAGGGAAGGCCTGGTGGACAAGGATACAGTGAGCAAACGTAGTTATGGGACAAAGAAGACAAAACAGAAGGCGGTAAAACATCAGAGAAGGATTTCCTTGGCGGTCCAGTGGTTAGGACTCCATACTTCCACTGCAGGAAACACAGGTTCGATCCCTGGTCAGGGAGCTAAGATCCTGCATGCCACATTGTGTGGCCAACTGCTGACCACCCCCCTCCCCTCAAAAAAAAAAATCAGAGAGAAAGCAAAAGGAATGTGACAGCTTCCTTTGAATTTAGCCAATTGAGCTGAAGGTTAACTTCAGGGAGCTGAGCTTTCAGGATTCCACACCCCACCCTCCCAGCTCTCCCTGTATCTGACCTCAATAGCTGGGCCCTCAAATATATTCCACTTAGTCCTCTGAGGAGGCTTCCCACGTGGGACTAGTGGTAAAGAATCCACCTGCTACTGCAGAAGACACAGGAGTCGTGGGTTCGATCCCTGGGTGGGGAAGATCCCCTGGAGGGGGAAATGGCAACCTACTCCAAGCATTCTTGCCTGGGAAATCTCATGGACAGAGAAGCCTGGTGGGCTACAGTCCATGGGGTCGCCAAAAGTCTAACAGGACTGAGCAAAAGTCCTCTGAGGTCCAATGAGGCTCTGTCCTGGCAGAGACCTGGGTTCCATCCCCAGTCTGGGGGAAGAGGTTTCTTCCTACCTGTCCTGTTTCCTTGAAAGATGCTGATGGCCACGTGCCGTGGAGCATCTGTGACAGAAGGATAAGCAGGATCAACACTCGTGGTGAGGGAGTGGGCGGGCATTGGTGCCATGGAAACAACCAAGCGGGCGGCCCTTCCTGTTCAGCTGCAAGACCCGGATGTCAAGCCCCACCCCAGCTCCCCCTGCCCGCACACCCTCAGGCCCCCTGGGCGTCCTCACCCCCTCACTCACAGGTGACATTGAGCAGGATGGTCCGCTCCACCATCACCCCCACTTGTGGGGAACTTCACCTGACAGGTGAGCCTGGTGCCGTGGTCCTGGGGCCGTGGGGTGAGGGTGAGCACCGACAAGAAGGGGGTCCTGAGGCCCAGGGAGCTGGGGGCGGCTGACGTCCAGGAGAAGATGGGGGGCGTGGCCCGCTCACAGGCCCAGGGCACAGAGCAGGTCACGCTCCCGGGCGGCCGGGCTCCAGGGGCCCCGGGCTGCGGACGTGGGGCTGGTGGGTGAGGGCTGGTGAGGGCAGAGAGAAGGGTAGGGCGGGGCCCCGTTGGCATCTTGTTAGCCTGCCCCGGGGTCTTGTCGTGGTGTCCCCACCCCCAGCCCTGGTTTCCCGTGCCCCTTTCTTTCCCTGAGCGCCCCTTCCGTACCTGTCACGTTCAGAAAGAGCATCTTGTTTAGATAAGGGAATGTATTGAAGCGTGTCTCGACTTGAAAGAAGTATGTCCCGCTGTCCCCTGCGTTGACATCCGTGATGCTCAGGCTGCAGTTTCTGGCCTGGGGCTCCCGGGGACGGAGAATCGCCCCTGGGTCCCTTCATGCAACTTCTGTTCTGGCTTGTTCGTGGCCACCGGGGGATCGCGTTTTGTATCTGCCCCTTCCCGGAACCAAAACATGTAGAACTTTCCAAAGGAAACCAACGGGTGGGAAAATCTGCAGGGTACGAAGACACACAGGCCCTCCTGCACTGTCACATCCTGCTGCAGTTCCAGGCGCGGAGCTAGGGGTGCTGGGCAGAGCAAGAAAGTCAGCCTGGAGCTCGTGCCTCGCCCCAGTATCTGTGTGTGTGTGTGTGTGTGTGTGTGTGTGTGTGTGTGTGTCGGGGCGGGGGGAGGGTTCCCCGCGCCCCTCAGCCCACTCACCTCCCCACAGTACCGGCGGCAGCAGCAGCAGCAACAGCCTCATCCCTTCCTGATGTCCCCGCGGGGCAGGATCCGCCTTCTGGATCCTTCTGAAAGAGAGGGCAAGCTGCAGATAAGGGGCGGGCAGAGGAAGCTCAGCCAGGAAGCTGCGGTGAGGATACCAGGCCACAAGCCCCTAAGAGGAAACTTCAGGCTTAGAGAGTCAGCTGTGGTTGGCCCCGCTGAGATCATTGTGCGTTTCTGCATATTGGAAGGTGACCCTGAGGATCAGAGGAGGCGAGGGGCTTGCCCGAGTGAGGCAGTAAGGAAGGATGAGAGCCCCTGAGTCCTGGCTCCTGGGCTCCTGCCCTTTTTGCACTGGATAAGGGGGGCTCCCCTATCTAGCTCCCCAAGAGTCATGGTCTGAGGAATCCTCATGGAGGCGGCCTGTTAGGGATGGAACTGGAGATATCCTATATGAGCACCAGGGGCAGAAGAAGGTGTGGATGAGGCAAGAGAAGCAACACATGCCTTTACTTCATTCATTCACAAACTAACAAGACAGATTTGAGGACTTCCCTGGTGGTCCTGTGGTTAAGAACCCACCTTGCAGCACAGGGATGCAGGTTTGATTCCTGGTTGGGGAACTAAGCTCCCACATGCCGTGGGGCAGCCAAGCCCACGTGCCACAACTACTAAAGCCTGTGAGCTCTGAAGCCTGCATGCCACAACTAGAGAGAAACCCGTGTACCACAACGGAAGAGCCTGTGCACCGCTACTAAGACCCAGCATGGCCAAAATGTTTTTTTTTTTCTTAAACAGAAAAGACAGGTTTGAATCAGTTCTCACCCTCGACTAGCTCAAACAGTAGGGGAAGACAAACAAACCTGAGCTTTATTTAAGGGCAACGGGGAGCCATGGAAGGTTGTTGAGTAGAAGTGGGACAGAGTCATATAGGTATAACATGATCTCGCTGAAGCCAGTGTAGGAAACAGCTGGAAGGGAGAGGCTGGAGGCCAAGAGGAAGCGTCTGTGATTGGGAAGAAGAGAACCACACCTGCGGGGAGATAGCAGCCTGGGGGATGGAGAAGGGATGCCACTGAAGGCACTTTGAGGAAGTGAGATTTGAGGGGAGGTGTGGGGGGCTGGGGAGAGAGAGGCATTTAGAGTGACTCTCTGAGCCCTGACTCCGGCAACTGGGGGCTGGGGGATGGAAGTGCCACTCCCAAGAGCAGGATAAATGTGCAGTCTAGGCTGGGCAGACAGGGCTGAGAAGGTAGCAGAGCTGCCCCTGGAGGTGGACACATAGACACATTCACCAAGCTGGGGCAGAGGGCCCTGGGCGAGGCAGTGGGAACCCGAGCGTCTGCTTGCCCACACGCCTGCATGCCAGCACGCCCCCAATTAAGCTTAACTGTGAGGTGTAGGGAAAGCCGGTGGTGGTGACCAAGATGGCCTGGTCAGGAAGAGTACAGGTGGTTATTGGTGACCCAGGTGAGAGTTTTGCCAGGGGAGGGGAAAGAGGAGCGGCAGCCAGACAGCAGGGAGCAGAGAGGTGAGGCGAATGTGGGGTGGGGGTGGGATGTGTGGAATCCCACTGGCCGCCTTTAGCCCTCTCCCATTTAAGCTTGAAGACCCCAGTTCTGCCCTAAGCAGCAGGAACTGCCCCTCCATCACTGCCCCAGAGGAGCACTTCCTTCATACCTGTGCCATTTCCTTGGATGAGGGCCAATAGCCCAGGCTCTTGGAGCATTTGGAATGGAGATAAGAAGGTATTTTCTCCTTCAATCATGAGGAGAGATGGTGACTTTTAGTCTGGCTGGATCTGCAGAAGGGTGGAGAGGCAAGAATGCTGGAGTGGGTTGCCATGCCCTCTTCCAGGGGGTCTTCCTGACCCAGGGATTGAACCTGCATCTCTTACGTCTCCTGCGTGGTGATGGAGGACTGTTGTGGTTTCTTCTCCTTTTCAGGCCAGGCTTCTGGCCAAGCATCACGTCCTACAGGCGCGACTGGGCCCCTCCTCAGGGACCCAGGTGTCCTGACCAAGACCGAGAAGGTATGCTGAACCTGACTGGGGCCAGGAGCTCAGCCGAGGTGGGGAGAGACAGCCTGAGCTGCTAGCATCAGAGGGAGCTGCTTAAAGCAGTTGAGTCAAAATGAAAATAACAATTAAGCCTTTAATCGCCTATTGTGATGATATAAGCAACAGTCTAAATGGAAAAGCAGTGACTCCCCCGAGTTCCGGTATGGTTGCAGGAGTGTTAAAGAAAAAGATGTGATTCTAATTGTTAAGGGGAAAAAAATTATTCTTGGCACTTCTTTTTTCACTTAAAAAAATTGGAGTATAGTTGTTTTACACTGCAGTCTGTTTCTGCTGTTCAGCAAAGCGAATCAACCATATGTATACATATGCCCCCTCTTTTGAATTTTCTTCCCATTTAGGTCACCACAGAGCAGAAAGCAGAGTTCTCTGTGCTGCACAATAAGTTCTCATTAGTTATTTGTTTTATAACTAACACTCGTTAGTTATTTGTTTTATTTGTTGTTTAGGTGCTCAATCACATCCGATTCTCTGCGACCCCATGGACCCCACCAGCTCCTTTGTCCATGGGATTCTCCAGGCAAGAATACTGGAGTGGGTGGCCATGCCCTCCCTCCCATGGATCTTCCTGACCCAAGGATCGAACCTGTATCTCTTACATCTCCTGCATTGGCAGGCGGGTTCTTTACCACTAGCTCCACCAGGGAACCTGACACATTGTAGTATATATAGGTGAATCCCAGTCTCCCAATTCACCCCACCACCCACCCTTTGCCCCTTGGCAACCACACACAGCAATGAAGACCCAGCACAACCAAAAATAAATCAATTAAAAAAAAGAACTCGAAGAGCCTGGCTAGAGTTGAGCCAAGGGGAGAATCTTTGTCAAGGGGTCTGATGGGCCAGCACAGACATGAGGGTCATTTCATGTACCAGGGACCCAGAACAAAAACCTGTAGTGGATCTATGGACCCTGGGTTGGGGCGTGGGGTTAGGCGTGGAAAAGTACTGAGTCCCAAATCAGGAGTGGGGCAAAGTGTCTTCAAGTTTTCCTCCTCCTCCCCCCGCATTAGAAGGCCTCGGAAGAGGTGCCTGAAGACCTCTGCCCAAGGCTTCAGATAAACAGGCCAAGAATGAAGTCCTCTGAGCTAGGAATGCAAAAATGTGAAGAGTATGACAGGCCAGAGCAGCCTGAGTCCTTCACTGCAACTCCTTTCAGAGACTGCAGTGCGCAGACAACATCCCCATAAGGCCAGCCGAGGAAAGCTTTTGCGTTTGCTTATGATCAGGTTGGAAAAATCACCTGTAGGTTGGTAGCCATGAGCTGAACTCCTCAGATGGCTCTATGCATAGACCTTTCACCTGTGGCTTTCCAGGTGGCTCAGTGATAAGGAATCTGCCTGCAATGCAGGAGCTATAGGAGATATGGGTTTGATCCCTGGGCCAGGAAGATCCCCTGGAGAAGGAAACAGCAACACACTCCAGTGTTCCTGCCTGGGAAAATCCCATGGATAGAGGAGCTACCCCTGTGGGCTACATACAGTCCATGGGGTCACAAAAGAGTTGAACACAACTTAGCAACTAAACAGCAACATCTGTCACCTCCTAGGAAGGTCACCTGAAAACGTAGGGCTGGTGTCGTGATCTCTTGTTTAAAATTTATTTATTTTTAATATTTTCATTGAGGGTATAGTTCATTTATGATATTGTATTTCAGGTGCACAGCAAAGTGAATCAGTTGTATATATATATATATATATGTTATATATAATGTGTAGATCCTGGTGTCATGTTCTTGGGACCCGAGCATATGGGTGAATAATAAGGAATGGGGAACCTTGGGTCCCATGGAAGAGAGAAGTATCTTCCTACTGGACTTTGAGCTGTTTAGACTCTAAAACAGTTGGGCTTCAGGTTAAAGGGATGTAGATTTTGGGATATTCTGGTATAAGGTGGAGAGAAGGAAAGATTCAGACCTCTAAAAGGAGATCCTGAGAGTCCACCTCAGCTTCCCCTGGGATCGTGAACACTTCTCCCCACCTTTCAGATAAGAAGCACCTGTGTTCCTGTCTCTAGGGTCCTCTGCTGGGGATCTTGACTACTTGTCACATTCAGATATATAAGGAGTCGTGCATGCACGCTCAGTTGCTTAGGTGTGTCTGACTCTTCTCAACCTTTGTAGCCCTTTAAAGTCCACTGTCCATGGGATTTCGCAGGCAAGAATACTGGAGCGAGTTGCCATTTCCTACTCCAGGGGAATCTTCCCTACCCAGAGATCAATCCTGTGTCTCCTGCATTAGCAGGCAGATTCCTTATCACCCGAGCCACCTGGGAAGCCCCATATTGGGAGTCATTTTTCACATGATATTTCTCTACCTGAAAGTATTCTCACTTTCCTGCATCTTGGCAAATCTAATGCTTAGAGAGCAACTGTGGGCCCCTGGGCCCCACAGAAGGTTGGACTGGCCCCAGAGAGTTTCTTCCAGATTTTGATGGGGGTCTGTGGGTGGAAGGGGATTACAGTGTCTGCTGGACACCTCTGGGATCTGAAGGTGGATGTTGGGTGGACTAAAATCAGTCCAGAAAACCCAAGGGTTGAAGTGAACACGATAGGAAGCATGAGCCCTCTTTCACCACCCTCAGTGAAGGTTACACCTGCACCACCCTCCAGGGACCACTGCAGGAAACAGAGCCTCTGACTGCAGCCCCACCCGGAAACCTCCTCCTCACATCTGCTGCCCTCCCGGCTGCAGCCACAGTGGCAGCAACATCTCTGGGCTCCAGAGGCTAATCTGGATTCACCTGACACCATCTGATTAGTCTCTCCTAGCTTAGAGGTGGCGGCGACCATGGCGGGGCAAGAGAGCTGGGACACTTCTTGGGTTGAAGTGTATGACTTCTGTATCAGTCTTCTCTCTTCAGCAGAAATACCCCTCTCTCCCTTGAGCCACCGGTGGGGAGGGGAAGTGAAAGCTGAACTCTTCTCTCTTGGGGCCACAGCTGTCTTGTACCCTGAAACCCTGACTTTCACCCCCTGAAGACCAACTCCCACTTCCCTTAAGCGAGATGTGGAGTTTCAGGGTCTATTTCCCCCTAGGTTTCTCACAGCCTGGTTAGAACATAGGGAGGCCTTTATCCTGTTCATTACCAGTCCCCAAGCCCGTCCCACTTCTTCCCATCAGAACGGACCCACAGCGGGATCGCTCTTTCCAGCCAAGAGCGCGTGTGGTCCCCAGAAACGGGTGTAGCGCTGTCCGTGGTGCTGAAGCGGGGTCGGGTTTGGAGCTTGGGAATCATTGGATTATGCAGAAAGGTCTGACTAGAAACAATAAGATCTGGACCTCAGGCCAGGAAGCAGCTGAGTCAGAAGGGTTCGGCCTGCCGAGGAAGGAGAAAATCAGGGAGGGCCGACCTTCTGGTCTGGGGGCTTGTCTTTCCCCGAGGCACTCCCTCTTCCTTCTTTAAAATCCTCTGGGTTCTGCCACACCCCTGGATTAAAGTCAGCTGCAGCTCCCACCCCCTCACCTCCCGCTGACTTATTGTTTTGAGAGAAAAATAAAGCCCTATTAGTTAAAGTTCCTGAAAGTCAGCTTTTTTTTTTTTAACTTAGAGTGAAATGCATTTCTAATTGATACAGTCTGTGGAGATGATTCCTCCAATTTCATTTAAAGCCAACACATTTTCCAAAAGTGCCCTACTCTCATGAGAGTGCGTGGTATGCCTGACTTTTTCACTTTTGCTAATTCAAGAGTAGAGAAACAGTATTATATCTTTTCTTTGCATTGATGTGATTATAAATAACTTTTCTCATCTTTTAAAATTAACTGTAAGCCCTGTTTGTGAATTATCTATTCAAAGGCAGACTTCCTGGTGGTGCAGTGGATAAGAATCCACCTGCCAGTGAAGGGGACATGGGTCCGATCCCTGGTCCAGAAAGATTACCTATGCCTCAGAGCAACTAAGCCCTTGCGTCACAACTACTGAGCCCACATGCTGCAAGGACTAAAGCCTGCACACTCAGAGCCTGTGTTGCACAACAAGAGAAGGCACTGCCATGAGACGCCACGCACCACAACAGAGTAGCCCCCGCTCGCTGCAACTAGAGAAAGCCAGAGCAAAGCAACGAAGATTCAGTGCAGCCCAAAATTTTAAAAATAATAATAAAAATTTTTAAATCTACTCAAAGGGTTTACACAGAAGGACTGTGGAGTTTTCCTGATCAACCTCTCTAGAGACTCTGATCTCATCCCTATTACTAACCTTGTGTGCTGTGCTATGTTGCACTCTATGCAACGCTATGGACTGTACCCACGAGGCTCCTGTGTTCATGGAATTCTTCAGGCAAGAATACTAGAGTGGGTTGCCATGCCCTCCTCCAGGGGATCCTCCCAGGGACCAAACCCACCTCTCTTGTGTCTCCTGCATTGGCAGGTGGGCTCTTTACCACTAGTCCCACCTGGAAAGCCCATTATTAACCTTAGAGGATAATATGTTTACCAATGAAATACACACCCCTAAATTTCAAAGTTACAGTTTTATAAATACTGTTTTTAATGTTTATGTGATTGGCATCCTACAGTACACATTTTCTTTCCTGGCTATTTCCACTTGATGTCAGCTGAAAAATTTTTTTATGGTGAAGTGTATAATGTTCAGAAGATAAATGGGTAAGTGTGCACCGCAGTGATTTACCACACAGCAAATGCAGTTAGTCCACAAAATATTTCCAGTTTGAAATGTCAAGTATGGCCAGTTCCCCAATAGCTCAACAGTCTACACTACCACCATAGAGCATGAAGTTCCTATTTGCTCACATCTCTGCAACACTTGCTGTTATCTGCCTTGTGGGTTTTCCAATCTGACATGTGTAGAGCAGTATCTGGTTTCTGTGTGGGGTTTTTCCATTATCAGTGTGTTTGAGCATCTCAATGTGGACTTGTTTTCCATTCATATTTCCACATTTATGAAATAAATATTCATATTCTTTGCTATTTTTATATGGGCTTGTTTTTCTTCTTGTTGATTTGTGGAAATTTTGGTGCATTCTAAATCATTAAAAAGCTCTTGTGAGCTTAAATGAAGGAAATAATTGCTCCCATTCTGCCATTTCTCAATTAAATTTATCTCCGTTGTCCTTCACATAAATCTATTTTTGAACTTTTTATAAGTATAATCATATTATATGTCATTGCCTGTGTCTTGCTTCATTTTTTTATTGTGGTATAATTTACATATAATGAATATATATTTAGGTACATTTGTAAATAATGGATTTATACCCAACAAGTAATTTTAAAAATAAGTAATAGACTTTATTTTTTTGGACACTTTTAGGTTTACAGAAAAATTGAGTAGATACTACAGATAGCTCCCATATGTACCTCGACCCCCTCACATTCCTCCATCGTGCATTAGTGTAGAATGTTTGTTACAGTTAATGAACCAATACTGACACATTACCATCAACTGAAGTCCATAGTTTTCACTGAAGTTCTCTCTTTGTGTTATCCAGTTCTATGGATTTCGACAAAAGCATAATGTCATATCCACCATTACAGTACCTTACATATTTTATTATATGTGGATGATATACACTTTATATGACATACAGATCTATATATACAATAAGCAATTTTTATATTATGTATTTATGTATAGTACACATGTTTTAATGAGTTTTGATAAATGGATACATCCACCCCAACCAAGATGTGGAATATTTCCATCACTGCTCAAATTTTCATTATACTAGCCCTTGCCTGTGGCAGCCTTCCCTATCACCATAGGGTAGTTTTAGCCATATTAGAACTTCAGAGAAATGGAATCATAAGCATGTACCCTTTCACGGCTGGCTTCTTGGGATTCTTGCATGAGGTTGGCCCCTGCGTTGGCAGTTCATTTCATTTCATTGCTGAGTAGACTCTCCAGAACAGGAGGTCCAGAATCGTCTGCTTCCCATGCCTGCCCTCAAGTTCTGGAGAACTGTCCCTGGGGTGGGGGTCACTCCTGCTTATCTCACACGCTCCATCGAACACCTGGGGCCTCTGGGGCAAACTCACATCAGTGGACAAGTCCCATCTGGGCTTCTGCTCTGACAATTCCAGGAGCCCAAAGATGGTGGGCATCAGGAGGCTCCAACCAGAGCTGTAGGAGAGAGTGGAGCTGGGCTGGGAAGGAGAATCCTATAGCCTCAACAGTGTGGCCTGTCCCAGGGGCTCTGCAGAGGCACCAAGAAGCCCTTGAAAGGCAGTGACCATATGGCCACTCATCCACTCATCCACTACATCAATTTCTGGGGACCCATGGAGAAGGTTACGGGGCTAGGCACTGATGGTAGACAAAGATCAGGAAAACTGAACAACAATAAAACAAAAAACCCACATGAGATTTGGACTACACTTAATTAAACTTAATCACAGCTCTGCCACCTTATAACTGTGAGAATATGAAGCTATGACTTTAGTTGTAGTTTCCAAAATGTGGAGGGAGGTACGAATCACAGGTGTGAAAGTGACATTTGATGAGGCTTGTGAATGCCTGAGCATCTGCTTCGCACTTGACAAACACTGGACCCTAAATAATCCCTAATTTGGGATTTCAAGTAACTCATTCCAACAGGAAACCATCATTAATCTGCTCAACAGCCCATCACTGACCTTTACCATGTCCTCAGGGACCCAGGGAGATGCCAACACTGACCCACTCATCCATTCACAAAGGACCTCAACACTCACTGCCCAACGTCTCTAGTTGAATGGCTCCCATATGCTTCCCTTAGTCCCCCATTTTACTGATTTCATAGGTCCTCAATCACTAGCCCCCTAAATGTATTACAATGTAAACCTCAACGCCCTCTGATTCCTGAAGCTCCTGCTCCCAATCCTATGTTTTTTTAGCTTCCTATGGTCCCCTAAGCAGTGGATCACTTCCCCAAATGTCTCCCGGCCCCAGGGATGGTTCTCAAGAACCAGGGGACAGACACAGGAGGAGCAGATCTGGACTCCCTTTCCTGAGACAAGCTGGATCCTCCTGCTGAAAGCAAACCACAAGGGGCTTTCTTTCCTTGTCCACAAGCCTTCTGTATTACCAAGGAAACCATGGTCTGGCTGATGAAGAAGTGTGTGTCTCTTAGAATAGATGTACTAGGGAGAGTAATGGGGAATCTGTGGGATGAGTATTGGGGGGTGGGTCCAGGGTGAGTGATGGAGGAGATTTACAGTGGGAAATGGGGGTGGGGTCTTTGAGGAGAGTGATCTCTTCCAGGGCATTGGGGAGGTGGGTGAATGATGGGGGCTGTGTAAGGTGGGTGATGAGAGGGTCTTTGGGCTGTGTGACAGGGAGTCTGTGGGGTGAATGATGAGGTTCTGAGTGTTGGGGGCAAGTTGGATGTGTGGTTCATGAAGTTTAACCCTCTCCTTTTGTTTTTCTGTATGTATGTGCATCAGTACTTTTGTAACCATTAAACTCCAAGTGTAGTTTTACTGTTGGGTTTTATATCATTGGTTCATGAGTCCTGCTCATTTGAGGAGAGTGAACATGCATCTGAGGAGGGACTTAAATTTTAAAACTTAGAGGAGATGAAGCTGGTTGAGCCCTTAGCACCTGCCTGACATGCAGTAAACAGTGAATAAAATAAAAGTCAGGTATCAGGCACCATGTGTAATTTCCACATAATCTTATCAGCTAACTATTACATACATTATTATACCCACTCTGTGGATGAGGAAATGGAGGCTGAGTGCTGTTACATAACTTGCCTTAAGGCCAGAAAGGAAGTAAAAGGATGTACATGGAATCAGTCCAACATCTGCCTCATTCTAAACTGCACACAATTGCCACTATCCCATATGGTTCCCTATATGACCACCATTTCCATTTCCTGTTGCCTTAAGATAGCTTAAGTTTTGGAGTGGCCATGTCTGTTGTGCCTACTCTGAGCTACTGGACATTTCACGACCTATCCATGACACCCTACATAGCCCAGCCTTTCCAACAAAGATAAAAGTTAAATTCACCATACCCAACCTCACACCAAGACCTGGAAAACCCACAGATCTGTATCATATCAGGACACTGAATCACTGATTATCTCTCATCGGAAGATAAGGCTGCCAGAGGATCTTGAAATGCCCCCGAGTCACTGACATCATTAATCTATCTGATTGCTACTAATTTCACAAATCTTCAAATAATCCCCAAAACAAGGCTCGAAATATGACATTCCAATGGAAACCCATCAAGAATCCGTTCAACTGCCAGCCAGTGACTTTTAACACACGCACTGGGACCCAAAGAAGAGCCAACAATGACCATTTCCCCAAAGACTGTCAACACTCACCATCCGGAAGCAATGCAGTCAGAAACTCCCATCACTGTCTCCTACACCTCCAGTCAACTGGCCTCAACATGCTCACAATTTCAGCTCTCCTCAGCATCCCATGCTACCAACTCCTGTTACCACTCACTGGCCCCCCAGGTGTGCTACAGCATGACCCTCAAGTCCTGCAGTCCCTGAAGCTCCCAAACTCTCAGTCAATTCCCAAACCCTACAGTCTCCCAAGCCATGAATCACTTCCCCACATGTCCTCTAATACCATCCACTAAGGCAGAAGAAGGAGAAGCGTTTGACAGAGGATGAGATGGTTGAATGGCATCACTGACTCAATGGACATGGGTTTGAGCAAGCTCTGGGAGTTGGTGATGGACAGGGAAGCCTGATGTGTCCATGGGGCCACAAAAAGTAGGACATGACTGAGCGACTGAACTGAACTGAACTGAAGGCCCTCTTAAGATACATGTTCACTGTCCTCAAATGAGCGAGCTCCTAGGAAAAGAACAGTTAGAAATGGACATGGAACAACAGACTGGTTTCAAATAGGAAAAGGAGTACGTCAAGGCTGTATATTGTCACCCTGCTTATTTAACTTATATGCCAAATACATCATGAGAAACTCTTGGACGTCAAGGCTGTATATTGTTACCCTGCTTATTTAACGTATATGCCAAGTACATCATGAGAAACTCTAGGCTGGAGGAAGCACAGGCTGGAATCAAGATTGCTGGGAGAAATATCAATAACCTCAGATATGCAGATGACACCGCCCTTATGGCAGAAAGTGAGAAAGAACTAAAGAGCCTCTCGATGAAGGTGAAAGAGGAGAGTGAAAAAAGTTGGCTTAAAGCTCAGCATTCAGAAAATGAAGATCATGGCATCCGGTCCCATCACTTCATGGCAAATAGATGGGGAAACAGTGAAAACAGTGGCGGACTTTATTTTTCTGCGCTCCAAAATCACAGTGGTGGCAAGTGCCATGCAATCACAGATGGTGATTGCAGCCATGAAATTAAAAGATGCTTACTCCTTGGAAGGAAAGTTATAACCAACCTAGACAGCACATTAAAAAGCAGAGATATTATTTGTCAACAAAGGTCCGTCTAGTCAAGCCTATGATTTTTCCTGTGGTAATGTATGGATGTGAGAGTTGGACTATAAAGAAAGCTGAGCTCCGAAGAACTGATGCTTTTGAACTGTGGTGTTGGAGAAGACTCTTGAGAGTCCCTTGGACTGCAAGGAGATCCAACCAGTCCATCCTGAAGGAAATCAGTCCTGAATATTCATTAGAAGGATTGATGCTGAAGCTGAAGCTCCAATACTTTGGCCACCTGATGTGAAGAGCCGACTCATTGGAAAAGACCCTGATGCTGGGAAAAGCTGAGAGCAGAAGGAGAAGGGGGCAACAGAGGATGAGATGGTTAGATGGCATCATCAACTCAATGAGTTTGCAAAAACTCCAGGAGACAGTGAAGGATAGGGAAGCATGGCGTGCTGCAGTCCATGGGGTTGCAAAGTTGTACGTGAGTTAGTAACTGAACAATAACAACAAAGGGGAAAATATAGTTACTTGGGAAAACACCAGCAACTCCATTTGGGCAGAATTTTCAGGTGATTTTTCCATCATCAGAAGCATAACCTAGAAAAGTGGGCAATAGTGGCCATAAAGTCACCATGAGGCAGATTTCAGGAAATGGAGAGTGGGTCAGAGTGAGGATCTGAAGCAAAGAATCTGAAATGACCCTCCTCATTTATGATAACATGAAGCATTTCAGGGTCATGGGAAGGATAGGAGTTAGAAAGGAACTGCAAGGAGCGGGAATAACACAAAAATAACATCAAAATAACTCAGGTCTACAAATTGATGATTGCACAAGGAAATACATTTCAGACTAAAGGGGAATGGGGATGCTTGGGAAGTGAAACAAGAATGAAGGGTCTGGGATGAACCCCAAGATTGGTAATGAGGCAGGAGAGACACCAGGATGAGCAGCTGGAGTTTGTCTCCTGTGAATAGATACTCCAAAATCATGGCACGTCTTGTCTCTTGGGAGAAGCTCAGAGGTGGGGTGCAGTCACTGCCAGAGAGGTTGCACAATGCAAAGAGAAGGGAAGAAATAAATACCCTGGATTTTAAATTTTCTTCCTTGATGTATTTTTAAAGAGAAAGCAGGATGGTTTAATTTGTAGAGCCTAGTTATTTGTTCTTGATTACAGCATTCAACGTGTAAATTCAAGTCACCTCTTGGTACAGAAAGGGCCCTCTTCTACTTTCTTGGGACAGTTAATCCAAAATATACGGAATGTTTCATAAGTTTGTGTGTCATTCTTGCATGGGGCCATGCCAATCTTCTCTGTATCATTCTGATTTTAATATCTGTGCTGCTGAATCGCGAGCACTTCTTCCTGATTTTAATCTCCAGTATTTGACTAACTAACTGAAACTAGTGGGAGGCTAGTTAATAAAGATATCTGGAAAATGTAGCCTGCAGGGGTAAATCCCATTAGGTCAGAGCAGTATAGGGGAGGGACCAGGACACTAGCCAAGGACTGATCTGTACATCCACCCATCCTCTCCCATGGGCCCAGTTCAGGAGACCAGACATGAAACTGGACAGAGGTTATTTCTGGCTGAGAAAATCAGCAAGTCTGACCTGATACACAGACGTGAGCTGTAGTGAGGGAAGTGCCTAGGAGACAGAGACTCTGTCCCTCTGAGAGTCTGTGTTCTGCCTCTTGCCATGGCCAGAAGAGAGAGAGAGTTTCAGTCCACAAACCCAGCCATGCAACTCTTGCTGTTCAGTCGCTCAGTCATGTCTAACTCTTTGCGACCCCATGGACTGTAGCATGCCAGGCTTCCCTGTCCTTCACTATCTTCTGGAGTTTTTGCAAACTCATGTCTATTGAGTTGGTGATGCCACCCAACCATCTCATCCTCTGTTGTCCCCTTCTCCTCCTGCCTTCAGTCGTTCCCAGGTCTTTTCCAATGAGTCGGCTCTTCACATCGGGTGGCCAAAGTATTGGAGCTTCAGCTTCAACATCAGTCCTTCCAATGAATGTTTAGGGTTGATTTTCTTTAGAATTGACTGGTTTGATTTTCTTGCTGTCCAAGGAACTCTCAAGGGTCTTCTCCAACACCACAGTTCTCAAGTCTCAATTCTTTGGCGCTCAGCCTTCGTTATGGTCCAATGCTCACATCTGTACATGACTACTGGAAAAACCATAGCTTTGACTACAGCTCCTCCAGGACCCTCCAATTCTGTGGGGAATTGTAAGAGGAGGTTATGGGCTAGGACTACAGAGAATTCACCCTAGGGAAGACAGACAAGGCCAGCCTCCCTTGGGATTTGGGGGCTTAGGTGTAGATCACCTGAGGAAGAGCTCGCTCACCTAGATTCAGATGATCCACAGGTGAGTATGAAGCTGGCCCCAAGAGGATCCCTTTAATAGAGTCAAACCCAGGGGCTATAAAACACCTTGCTCTACAGATATAATAGTCATCTGAGCAAGAAGAGAGAATGAAATGGAAGAAACAACTGTGTTGAGAAGTGGCCTTGGATTTTCAAGGCACAGACAATAATCCTAAAAGGCAAAAGGAAAGGAGTGGGTATGGAAGTGTGGAGGGCAGAGGGAGAAGAGAGGAAACCTTGGCAAGATTTCATGTAAATATAAATCCAATTAAATATAAACATAAATATAATTGTGTTTGTGTGCATATGTGTATACATTATAATACATACATCATCGATCTAAATAAACCTAGGAAGCAATGAGCAGGCAGAAAGCACTTATTTGGGATCAAAGACTTGCAATTTGGGGCACACAAATTCAGGGAGCAGCCAAACTGTGTCCCACATGGGAGAAAAAGTCAGGGGGTTTAAAAGCAAAAAGGGAGATTTGCATCACAAAGAATTTTCACTGGAGTTGGAGGCAGGATCTAGTGTTGGCTGAACATGCTTGACTGCTAAGGCTATAACTAGAGGGTGGAAAAAGTTCGTTGTTGTGACAAGTCGCAGGTGTTCTTGCAGAGTTCTTGAAATATCTGTGGTTGGCCCAGTTGAAAAGTTCAAGATTCCACCTGGTGGGGATGTGTGTAAGGTCCACCCCCCTTACTGGCCTCCTAGCTCCATTAAGGAAAAAAACACCCTTGACATAAGTGACTCCATTTTATTTCACATTTCACAACATCATATATAGTCTCAGAGTTGGAAATGCCAGCTTCAGTTGTGTCCGACTCTGTGCAACCCTATAGACGGCAGCCCACTAGGCTCCTCTGTCCCTGGGATTCTCCAGGCAAGAACACTGGAGTGGGTTGCCATTTCCTTCTCCAATGCATGAAAGTGAAAAGTGAAAGTGAAGTCGCTCAGTCGTGCCTGACTCCTAGCGACCCCATGGACTGCAGCCTACCAGGCTCCTCCATTCATGGGATTTTCCAGGCAAGAGTACTGGAGTGGGGTGCCTTCTCCAGGAAATGCCAGAGTGATAAGCAAGTAGTTAAAAGCTTTAAAGACATAAGTTCAACTTTATTTATATAAGTAAACAAGTTTATTTATACATTTAAATTTATTTTTAATATTTATATAGTTATATGAACTATGGTGGCTCAGATGGTAAAGCGTCTGTCTACAATGCGGGAGACCCAGGTTCAATCCCTGGGTTGGGAAGATCCCCTGGAGAAGGAAATGGCAATCCACTCCAGGACTATTGCCTGGAAAATCCCATGGACAGAGGAACCTGGTAGGCTACAGCCCATGCGGTTGCAAAGAGTTGGACACGACTGAGCGACTTCACTTTCACTATATTTATATAGTTCAACTATATAAAACAAAAAACATTTACCTTGGATAGGTAAATGAAATCAGAAAGACAAGAATAAGCCAGGAGAATATATTTACTTTGGATAGCAAATCCAAGGTAAATGAAATCAAGGACAAGCCAGGAGAATATATTCATAATCCTACTATAGACTAATGATTAGAGTTCCTATATAAAAGAATTATCCACATTTTTAAGAAATATGCACTAATAATGATGAGACAGATATGAACAGCCATTGAATGGCAGAATGGTGGAAAAGATTGTTGTTGTTCAATCATGTCGGACTCTTTGTGATCCCATGAACTACAGCACGCCAGGCTTTTCTATCCTTCACTATCTCCCAAAGTTTACTCATACTCATGTCCATTGAGTCAGTGATGCCACCCAACTGTCTCATTCTCTGTCATCCCTTTCTCCTCCTGCCGTCAATCTTTCCCAGCATCAGGGTCTTTCCAATGAATGAGCTTTTCACATCAGGTGGCCAAAGTGTTGGAACTTCAGCGTCACCATCAGTCCTTCCAATGAATATTCAGGGTTGGCAGAACAGATTAGAATGGAAAGTAGTAATCATTATGAAACCTACTTAAAAATACTTCCCTTTCATGTCTATAATGAGAAATTCTAGTTAAAACTATAATGGGTACATTTTTCATTTGTAAGATAGAAAGATCCAAATCAGTGCTAATGCACACTGCTGTTGAGGTTGGAGAAAAGCACAGATGAGTCACATTATAGGGGATGGTAATGCAAATTGGTACAACCTCCTCGAGAGTCATTTGGCCATACTCTATTCTGTCAACACTGGTAATGTATGTGCCCTCTGACTGAGGAATTCAAATTCACACAGACATTTTAGCAGACAGGCATACTTTGGGGATAGTTCAAGTTCACAATAAAGCAAATACCTCAATAAAGTGAGGCAAACACTATTTTTTATTTTTCCGGTGCATGAAAGTTATGATTACACTATATTTTTACATCACACGGTGCAGTGAGTGTGCCATAGCAATATGTCTCTAAAAGAAAATAAAAATGTACAGGGCTTCCCTGGTGGCTTGGTGGTAAAGAATCCTCCTGCCAATGCAGAAAACGCGGGTTCTTATCTCTAGTTCAGGAAGATCCCACATGTCACAGAGCAGTTAAGCCTGAGCAACACAACTACTCTGACTGTGCTCTAGAGCCCGGCAGCTGCAATTACTAAGCCCATATGCCACAACTACTTAAGTCCACACACCAAGAGCGCATGCTCCGCAAGAAGAGAAGCCATTGCAATGAGAAAGTGCAAACACCACAATGAGAGAGGAGCCCTCGCTCACCGCAACACCTCAAGGGCTCCTGCTGCAGTCCTTGCAGCAGCAAAGACCCAGAAGCGCCAAAAATAAATATTTTTTAATGTACAAAGCTTAATTCAAAAATACTTTTTGCTAAAATATGCTAACCATCATTTGAGCCTTCGGAGATTTATAATCTTTCTACTGGTAACATAAAAGATCACTATCATAGATCACCATAAAAATATAATAATAATAGAAATTGAAATACTGCAAGAAATACCAAAATGTGACTCAGAGACATGAAGTGAGCAAATGCTGTTGGAAAAATGGCGCTAACAGACTTGCTCTACACTGGGCTGCCCCAAAACTTCAACTTTTTTTTTTTTTTCTTAAAGCGGGACATTTCAGTGCCCATCCATAATACAGACAGCTCAACCTTTTCTGACAAAATTCAAATTCAATGTATGGAATCTGTGAAGCACAAGGAAGTCAAGAACAGTCAAATGAGAAATGCCTTAGGCCTCTAAAAAATCACCTCATTGACGTCACACAAGATTCTTTAAAGGCTCTCATTACTAAGGAAATCACGAAGCTTTTAGGAGTTCTCTGCCAAGTTCTGCACCTTTGGGCTCCCGACACATCTCTGACTTTGGGCAGGCTTGACAGGGAAGAGGCCAGACAGTGAGACAGCGGCTTTAAACCAGTGTGAAAAGTACAGAGAAAGGCGATTTTTCAGAATATGCAATGCTATTTTTCTCCTAGAGCTATATCTACACAAGTCTTTAATTGGTCCCTCGCCAATGGGAAACACCACCAAGACTTCAACTCTGTGAAGACCGCCTAGCGCGTCCCCTGGCTGTACGGAATGGAGAGTCTTTGAAAATGGCGTCCTCCTTAATATAATCCTTTCGGGCGCGGCCATGTTGTTCTCTCGATACCGTCCCTGAAGGAAAATGAACCGCGGAAGAGACCAGCGGAATTCATACGCCATGATAACTATTGGCGGACAGTGGCTTCCAAGGTGCTAGTGAGCATGAGCAGCGTTCAGACACAGCCTCCCAAATCCTGACAGGAATTCGAAGCGGAAGTGGCCCAGAGCGGCCATTTCGCTTCTGTTGTCAACTCTTCTAAACTGTGAATCGCCTGTGGGATCCTGAGGTGATTTGGCACGTTAGCAATGGGAAATCTGCGGGGTCGATGAGGGGGAATCCGCTTGGTGTGAGTGATGTTGGGAATTGGGGGCCGAGTGATGGGGGTCTGCGGAGTGAGGGGTGGGGTTCTTAGTGATGGGAGCTATAGAGTAAGAGGGGTTTTCTAATTTGTTTAATGCTTGGCTCGTTTTCACTCTTTCTTGCCTTATTTCTGTATGTATATAAGTATTTTTGTAACTTGAATTCCAAGTATACTTTAATATCAGATTTGATATTGTTGGCCCATGAAATTTGTTTATATGATAGTGAACATGGGTCTTAAGAGGGCCTTGGTATGGTACTGGGAACCACTTGGGGAAGTGATCCACTGCTTGGAGTCTGTAGGAGGCAGTGTCTGACTGGGAGCAGGAGCTTTGAGGGTAACACCGTAACACACTCAAGGGAGACAAGTGATTGAGGGTGGATCTGTGAAATCAGTAAAGTGTTTGGGGTGTTAAGGGCAGCATTTGGGAACCAGTTGATGGGAGACTTAGTGGGCCAGTGATGGAGGTTTGTGAAGCTGATTGATTTGCTTTCTGGGCAGTGAGTGTTCTTTGAAAATGAATGTGGGTCAGTGTTGGTCTCAACCTGGGTCTCTGTGGACATGGTTAAGGATAAGTGATTGGATGTTGAGCAAATCAATGATAGTTTCTTCCTGGGGTGCATTATTTGGAACCCTATGCTGGGGGTTATCTGCTGGTGATTGGAAGTCCTAGTACAAGTCTGCAGGTTTTCCAAGTGAAGGTGGGATTCCATACATTGAATTTGAATTTTTTCAGAAAAGGTTGAGCTGTCTGTATTATGGATGGGCACTGAAATGTCCAGAACCTCAGTTCCAGACATGGGCTACTTGAAGCCTAAGCTTTCTGAAGGCAACAGAAAATGTAAACAGTGTTTCTGGAAATTGACTTTGTAGAAGACCACATGGGATAGTGGCAACTGTATGCAGTTTAAAATGAGGCAGACCTGGGACACCTCAGAATTCCCTTTGGAGACTGAGTGACCTTAAGGCAAATTAGGTAACAGCAGTCAGCTTCAGTTTTCCTGATCCACGAAATGGGTATGAAAGTGAAAGTCACTCAGTTCAACACTTTGCCACCCCATGAAGTACACAGTCCATGGAATTATCTAGGCCAGAATACTGGAATGGGTAGCCTTTCCCTTCTCCGCGGGATCTTCCAACCCAGGAGCTGAACCAGGGTCTCCCGCATTGCAGGCGGATTCTTTACCAACTGAGCTATCAGGGAAGCCCCAAATGGGTATAATAATATTTAGCTGACAGGGTGGTGTGAGAATTACTCAAGGTATCTGATACCTGACTCAGCAACTTGCTGATTTTTATTTAGCAAGTAATAAAATAATTTTTTATTTTATTTTTTATTATCATGTGCCTGGCAGGTTCTGAGGACTTGACAAACATCATCTCATGGAAGTTTCTCAGTGCCTGTGATAAATACCTTCCTCTTCATTTTGGAAACTGCCGGTAAAATAATCTCTCTCCTCTCATAGTTAAAAGGTGTGTCAGAGCTGAAGTTAAACCATGAACTTTAATCCAAATCTTTTCCATCTTTTATTTTTTACCCCAATAGATAGATTCCTGAGTTTTGTTTACCCTCATGTTGTGAACAAAGTGACTTTCACCTAATGGCCCTCAGAAATTCCTGTGGCGTGGATATTAGATGAGTAACGATATGGTTACTGCCTTTCCAGGATTTCCAGTGTCCCTCCAGAGCCCTTGGGTCAGGCCACATCACGGACACTGCAGGATCTCCCTACACAGCTCAGGTTGACTCTTCCCAGCAGCTCTGATTGGAGCCTTCTGATGCCCACCCAGCTGCAGGCTCCTGGGAAGAGTGGAGTTGTCAGCAAGAGACCGAGAATTGAAGCCCAGAAGGGACATGCTTGCTGACGTGAATTTGCCCCAGAGGGCCCAGGTCTTGGGTTTAGAAGAGCAGGATGTATCGTGTGAGGTAAGCAGGAGCCATCCCCACCCCAGGGGCAGTTCTCTGGAACTTGAGGGCAGACACAGGAAGCAGCAGACTCTGGACTCCCTGTGTCAAGACAATGTGGATTCTCCTGCGGAGAGCAGAGCACTGATAGCTAATGTTTCCTCATCCACAGGCACTATGTCTTAGAGAGGAAACTGAACTGACCAATGCAGGAGGATGTATAGGAGAAGAGGGTTGGCCCTGGGGCAAAGGAAGAAGAAACCGTAGCTCCAGCCACAGGCCAGGAAATGCTGACTCCTTCCTGCTCAGCACTGGCATCCTTCACCCATATGTTCATCCTCTATCCACTGCTGGCTCTTTGCATTGTTTCAGCTGATCCCCACCCGACTCCTCCTCACTGGAGATTGGCTGGTTTCTCCTCTGTCCTCAGAATTGACAGTCACAGAGCAAGAACTAGCTTTTAAGGACTGTGTGCTTTCCCCTCTTTTAAAAGATGAATGAAAGTGCCCAGGAATAATGTAGATATTGATATTTTGGAGTGAAGAAGCAGGGTTCTTGGTTATACTCAAGATTCCTGAAATTCCAAGTTGTTCTGTGTATTTCATGACCTTTCATGTGTTTTTAAAATAACAATGACCCACTCTAAGGATCTCATTAAATACTGTGTATCTCCAAATACAGACACATTTTGAGGTTCTAGGGATTAGGACTTCAGCGTGTGAATGAGTGTGGGGTGAAGGGGGGAGGGGCACATTTCAGCCCATAATAGTGGCAAACACTGCCTTGTAGAAAAATGTATTTCATTTTGTGTTGGAGTTGGCTGAATTTTAAGAGCGCTTCTTGTTCAGCTAAGGTGTTAAGATGCACGATATTGGGTTGGCCAAAAAGTTTGTTAAGGAACATATAGAAACCACAAACTTTTTGGCCAACCTAATCCTTATTAGCTTTGTTCTTATTTTAATATTTAAAATATTGTTTTCTTGCCCTGATTATGATTTCATACAATATGAAACAGGTAGTTAGTGGGAAGCCGTATATATCATGGTGAAGTCATTAAGAACACACCCCTGTATGTAAGTTCACCAATGATGACTAATTCTCATTGAGCTGGGGTATGTTGTTATAGGGGTTAGTGTCTTTTGAGGATGTGACCATGGACTTCAGCAGGGAGGAGTGGCAGCAGCTGGACCCTGCCCAGAGACACCTGTATCAGGATGTGATGCTGGAGATCTACAGCCATTTTTCTCTGTGGGTAAGCACATCTGACCTGGGACTCTTGGACAGGCCTCCATGAGATGTCCCTCCTTGTGGCATGAAGTGGGACATCTGAAGAATGTAATCAGTTTGTCCTGGGCTTGTCCCAAATTGTTCATTCCTCTTGGTCATCTTTGAATGTTACTTTGTTCCTAATGAAAGATGTGTCAATGAAAGAAAGCTTCATTGAATAAGCCCTGAAGCCCAATGTATGTCTGCACGCTAAGTCACTTTAGTTGTGTCAGACTCTTTTGATCCCATGAACTATAGCCCATCAGGCTCCTTTGTCCATGGGATTCTCCAGGCAGAATACTAGAGTGGGTTGCCATGCCCTTCTCTGAAGCCCAATGCCACATCCTAATGCAATATCCTTTCTTATTCACAGGGTATCACATTCCCAACCCAGAGATCATTTTCAGGATTGAAGAAGGAAAGAAACCATGGATGAGGGAGACTGAAGTCCCATGTCAGAGGTATCACGGTGAGTGACTGTCAAGACAGATCCATGAGGAGCCATGTTCAACCTACCACACTTATCCCCAATGGTGGACACACGTTATTTCCTACTCCTTAAAACTAATGCTACTATACATTATTTTGTAATATATGGCATTAAGGCTAATGCTGCCATACATTATTTTGTAAATGTTCCATAAGGGCCAACATAAGAATTAATCAGAGGTGAATAGTCAAGGGGGATTGCCTGATCACTGGATATGACTACACTTAATCCAGCTAAGTTAATCATTTTTACATCTTTCTTGCCAACATATATAATATTTATCAAATTTCTCATTTATGGCCCATGTTATGATAGAGCTGTTTTCATTTTTCTGGGAACAGAGCATCTCATCATATCTGTTATCTGATTGGATTTTCCATCTGTATGTTGCTTTTGTCATCTCATTTTATCCCTTTGTGGAATTTCCTGAAGCCCTTTTTTAAAATTTGTCCTCTGAACTCATTTTTTTCTGCACTGAATCCTTCTTTATCCCTGATTGTGGTGCCTCCAACTTGGGCCCCTGTACTTCCTTCTGGTCATCTCTTCATAGAGGAATTACTTTAAAGGACCCTTCTATTCTCAACACTCAAGGCCTAAATTTTTTTCCCCTGATGATCCTTTATCAGTGCCTCCAGTCCCCATGCCTAAACCATGTTCTCTTATTTAGCTTCATGGTGGACAGTTCCTGTGGGTTGTCTCATTTCCTTTATTTTAAGGAAATCAGAAATTGGAATCATTATGCACATCAGAAATTCTTCTCACCTTATACATTTTGTCCAGAAGATTTTTCTGTTTCTTGGCTCTCCCATCTTGGTCTTCTAACTTGTTATTTTAGAAATTCTACTATATATATATATATATATATATTTTTTTTTAAGCACAGTTTAGTTGACTCTCTTTCTTAATTCCAGGGGTATCACCATAAAACAGCTATTTTCTCATGCTTGGGTTATTTTGTTCCTAATGGGATTTGTGGATTCCCAGTCATCATGAGTTTAGTCAAGATGACATTGATAGATTACCCCAAAGATTGATTGATTTCTTTTTCTCAGATTTTGATGCTATATATATATATATATATATACACACATATACACATAAATACCTACTAAAAATGGTAAAAATAAAGAGCAGTCTCATTTTTAAAAAGTGATAGATGACTGAGGTTTGGGAGGACAAGGGTCTGGGATACAGTTTATCCAAGTGATTGAAAGGAAAAGAAAACAAGATGTGATGGTCTTAACCATACTCAGTATTTAAATCTCTGATAGGATAAAGTAATAGTAAAATTCAGCCACCTTTTTAAAAAGAATCTGTTTTGTCTTATGTTCTTACTAGTAAACTGGATGATCAGTGACTCCTGTTCTTAACCAAAAAATGGTATATTGAGTAGCATAAAGCTGAAAGTTATAACAAAGAGACCAAGGTCCAGTATAATAATTTCCAAAATAATTCTCCCCCTATAAAACACTTCTAAAAGTCAGTTCGGCAGGAAGCCTTATGTTTTGTATTCATTCAGGTGTTGAAGTTTTTCTCTTGTCATTGCAGTACCATCTTTTATGATGCTGTCAATCTTTGGGAATGAGCGTATTACAACCAAAGCCAGGTTCTACTAGGCAGAAAAGGGGTGGAGGGTACTGAGAAACTGTGATGTGTTTCTCTGGCTAGAAGTGATGCACAGTGTTGTATGCCCATTTCGTCAGCAAAAACAGTCTCACCGTCACATATCACTGCAAAGGAAATTGTGAGCCATTCCATGGCTTGGCTGCCATGTGCCTGGCCACAGTTAACCTCTGTGGAAGAGGGTGAAACAGATTCTAGGGGACAGCCTGTTTGTCCAGTTTACCATTCTTGGGATATGTACATCCCTAAGTTCAGGGAAACAAACTTCAGTTTCATAGAATTGAGAGTTTGAGTATAGGTATTCTTTCACTGTTTGGCTATGTCCAGAATTGATGCTTTAATAGTCTGTCAGAGGAGGTCTAGGGCTGAATGATTTTGATATTGTTTCCAACAAGTAGGAGGAAGCTGGGAGATTAATCACAATGTAGATCTTTAACGAAAACCTATACAGATGGTCCCAGACTTGTGATGGTTCAATTTACAATTTCTCAACTTTACAATGTTGTGAAAGTCATACACATTTAGTACAACCTATACTTTGAGTTGTAAATTTTTATCTTTTCCCAGGCTAGTGATATACAGTACTATACTCTCATAATGCCAGGCTCCCAGTCAGCCACATGATCATAAGGGGAATCAACCAATACACTTACTACCCTTCTGTACCCAGATAACCACTTTTTTTTCACTTTCAGTATTTGATAAACTGCATGAGATATTCAACACTTTATTATAAAATAGGTCTTTTGTTAGATGCTTTGGCCCAACCTTAGGCTAACACTGGAGAAGGAAATGGCAACCCACTCCAGTATTCTTGCCTGGAGAATCCCATGGACAGAGGAGCTTGGTGGGCTACAATCCATGGGTCGCAAAGAGTCGGACATGACTGAGTGACTTCAATTTCACTTTCACTTAGGCTAACATAAGTCTTCTAAGCACATTTAAAGTAGGCTGGGTTAAGCTTTGTTTAGTAGGTTAGGTGTGTTCAATTCATTTCTGATTTATGATATTTTAAACTTATGACGGACTTATCAGGACATAACCTCATTGTAAGTTGAGAAAACTCTGCACTCTGAATCCCTCCTTCAAGCTCTGGATATGCACAGATGCTGCCCTATGACACTCTTGTCTCTTTTATCCTGTAGTCATTCCACTAGGTCTGGGTATCTAGATCACCTGCATGAGTGGGGTCAGGTTGCCTTTGTTAAAATCTTAACTTTCCCCATGGCTGAGCAAAGTGATTTTGGTTAATTATTTAACCATTGTATTTCCTTTGTTTCATGTGGAAAACCAGGATAATAAGTAGTTACCTCCTGGGATTGTTTTGGAGATTGAATGAGTTTATGTGTGCATCACAGAAAACATTGCCTAGCAAATGCTAAGTGCTATACAGCTAAGTGCCTGACATATAGTAAGGGCTGTATGACTGTTTTCTCTCATGATCACCATCAGCACGATCATTGGTATATGACTCAGCAGTTTCTCCATGCACAATCTCAGTCAGTTCCATTTGACTTCTCCTCTATCCTGTGCCAATTGTTCACTGTATCTATTTCATCTTGTTCTCCTTCTAGAAGGGGAGTTTGGGCTTGAAACCCCACAACGGGAAATTTCTGAAGAAGCTTCATTTCACAATGAGATGATGGGTGGAGTCACAAGAGATGGTTCATGGTGTTCCATTTTAGAAGAACTGTGGAAACAAGCTGACCAAACAGAGAGGGATCCGAAAAATCAAAATAAACCTTCACATCAGGGGCTTTCTTCAATAAGAAAACATTGAACACAGAGAGGGACTGTGATTATAAGTACCCTGGAAAAGTCATTCAGGCAAGGCCCCACCTTGTTTCTTCACAAAAGAGACCTCATAAACGTTGCTCAGTTGCAAAAAGTTGAAGCCTAACCTAGAAGCAACTCATCAAAATCAAAGCAGTACCACAAAACACCTTTATGATATAGTTGGATCTGGTCAGCCAGTTATCCATAGCTCTTCCAGTGCCAGCTGCAAGAATACTCACACAGGAGAGAACTTCCGTGAAGGTAATATATGCACAAATGCCTTCAGCCAGAAACAGTTACTCACACAACATCAAGTTCATGCTCAGGAAAAACCAGATAAGTGTACCGAATGTGGGAGGGACTTCACCCACAAGTCACACCTCCTTGAGCAACAGAGATTCCATAGTGTAGAAAACCTCCAGGAATGTGGTAAATGTGGGAAAGCCTTCACCTCACAATCAAAACTCGGGTTCTATGTGATAGATCATACAGGTAACATACCATATATATGTAAGGAATGTGGAAAAGTCTTCATTCAGAGGCCAGAATTGGTTACACACCAGAAAACTCATACTAGAAAGAAGCCCCATAAATGCCCTGAATGTGGAAAAACTTTCTTCCAGATGTTATCTCTCTTCAGACATCAGAGAACTCATACAAGAGAAAAACTCTATGAATGCAGTGAATGTGGGAAAGGCTTCTCCCAGAATTCAACTCTCAGTATACATCAGAAAATCCACACTGGCGAGCGACAGTATGTATGCAGTGAATGTGGGAAGGCCTTCACCCAGAAGTCAACACTCAGCTTGCACCAGAGAATCCATTCAGGGGAGAAGTCTTATGTGTGTATTGAATGTGGCCAGGCCTTTATCCAGAAGGCACACCTGATTGTACATCAGAGAAGTCACACTGGAGAGAAGCCTTATCAGTGTCACAGCTGTGGGAAATCTTTCATTTCCAAGTCACAACTTGATATACATCATCGAATCCACACTGGGGAGAAACCTTATGAATGCAGTGACTGTGGGAAGACCTTTACCCAAAAGTCACACCTCAACATACACCAAAAAATTCACACTGGAGAAAGACACCATGTGTGCAGTGAATGCGGGAAGGCCTTCAACCAGAAGTCAATCCTCAGCATGCATCAGCGAATTCACACCGGAGAGAAGCCTTACAAATGCAGTGACTGTGGGAAGGCCTTTACTTCCAAGTCACAGTTCAGAGAGCATCAGCGGATCCACACGGGAGAGAAACCCTACGTATGTGCTGCATGTGGGAAGGCTTTCAATGGTAGATCAAATTTCCATAAACATCAGATGACTCACAATAGAGAGAGAACCTTTGCCTGTTACAAGTGTGGGACCACTTTCGTTGAGAAATCAGAGTTAATCACACATCAAAGAACACATATTGGAGAGAAACCTTATGAATGCTGTGACTGCGGGAAATCCTTCAGTAGGAAACCACAACTCAAAGTGCATCAACGAATTCACACAGGAGAGAGACCTTATGTGTGTTCCAAGTGTGGGAAGAGCTTCAACAACAGGTCAAATTTTAATAAACACCAGACAACTCACACCAGAGATAAACCTTATAAAAGCAGTTAACCTGTGCAAGGCTTTACCCAGAAGTCAATTCCTAGTATGCATAAACATCAATGAAGCTAACTGAATTTCTTGAAGAAGAAAAAACATGAGGCAGATATAATCATATATTATAGAATCCATGCTTCAGAAAAGCTCTAGGGATACACTGCATGTCTCCAAGTTACACATTTTATGTGAGGGAAATAACTCAGGAAAGAACTTTTAAGAATGAATGGAAATGTCTATATTTGTACTAGCTTCATTAAAAGTTATAAAATTCATTTGAGGAAGAAACCTAATACATTGAGAAAAGAGTTTCTGTAGAGTAAGACAGATTGTTACCAGATTGAGGTGAAGTCGCTCGGTTGTGTCCGACTCTTTGTGACCCCGTGGACTGTAACCTACTAGGCTTCTCTGTCCATGGGGCTCTCCAGGCAAGAATACTGGAGTGGATTGCCATTTCCTTCTCCAGGGATCTTCCCGACCCAAGGTTGAACCCAGGTCTCCCGCATTGGAGGCAGACGCTTTAACCTCTGAGCCACCAGGGAAGCCCTGATTATTACCAGATTATTTACAGGAAAATTTGTGGGAATTTAATGATAACCCTTTTAATGTGGAATATCATTATTTTTAGGCTGCCAGCAAACTAAATTATGACTTGGCAATATTATGTATATGTGTGTGTATCTGTATACTTATGTATGTATGTATATTTATATCTGCAGGTCAGTGTGTATACACACATACACACATATACTCAATTCTGTAGTTTTTGCTACAGAATTCACTGTGTAACCAGAGGTGTTGATTATATTTTTAAAAGAACCTAACAATTGTTTAAACATATTTACTCCCTATTGAATTTACATCCTGAAGTTGCACAATTAATAATTATTAATTTCTTTATGTACACAGTTGAATGTACTTTTTTTTTGGTAAATGCATAAATGTGATTCTGATATTCATAGTGTAGTTTTTCTCTTTCATGACTAGTTCAGCTCTACTCTCTCCTTTCCACCTCCACCATCTATGGCGAACCTTTTTAGTATGGAGCCTTTTATATGTTTATACAGGCTCCTAATCATCTATGTCAGGAGTCAGCAAACTGTCCATCAGCCAAATCTGGTTGGCCACACGTTTTTAAATAAAGTTTTATTAGAACACAGCCATGTTCATTTGTTTGTGTGATGTCTGTGGCTGCTTTTGTGCTCCAGTGGCAGAGCTGAGTAGTTGTGGCAAAGGCCATATGGCCTGCAAACTAGAAGTATGTACCCTCCAGCTCAGAGAGAAGTCTGCCAACACTTGTTATTCTCACACACTCATCACTATGCTCATAAGCGTACACCTATGTAGGTACTCTTCCTCCTTTGTTTTGTAAATATCAAGTAATATCACATACCTTGTGCAGTTGTTCTTTTCAGTCTACAACACAGCTGTTCAGTGACTGCATCAGTATTCTATCAGTATGAGGACATGCTGTAATTTATTCAACTTCCCTCTTTTTTTTTTTTTGCCATACCCAGGATTTTAGTTCTCTGACCAGGGATCAAACCTGTATCCTCTGCATTGGGAATTTAGAGTCTTAACTGCTGGACTGCCAGGGAAGACTCCATGTATTTTATTTTTCTTTCCTATTCCCCCCTTTTTTTTCTGCTACAAGAAAGAAGTAGAACAGCATACTTTGTAAGTAGACAGGCCCAGAAGCCAGGTTCCTGTGCATCGGTGCCTGCTCAGTCATGTCTGCCTCTTTGCAACCCCATGGACTGTAGCCCATCAGGCTCTTTTGTCCATGGGATTTCTCAAGCAAGAATACTGCAGTGGGTTGCCATTTCCTCCTCCAGGAGATCTCCCTGACCCAGAGGTCAAACCTGCACCTCCTGTGTCTCCTGCATTGGTAGGTGGATTCTTTATTTTTAATTGAAGAATTGATTTGCGGTATTGTGTTGTATTCTGCCATACATCAACATGAATCAGCTATAGGTATACATATGTCCCTCCTTCTTAAATCTCCCTCCCACCTCTCACCCCATCCCACTGCTCTAGGTTGTCACAGAGCACAGGTTTGAGCTTCCTGAGTCATATAGCAAATTCCCACTGGCTATCTTTTACATATGGTAATGTATATGTTTCCACACTGCTCTCTCCATTTGTCCCACCCACTCCTTCCCCAATTGTGTCTACAAGTCTGTTTATGTCTGCAACTTCACTGCTGCCCTGCAAATGGGTTCATCAGTACCATCTTTCTAGATTCCATATATATGCATTAATGTTCGAAGTTTGTTTTTCTCTTACTTCACTCTGTGTGTAGGCTCTAGGTTCACCCACCTCATTAGAATGGACTCAAATACATTCCTTTTTATGGATGAATAATATTCCACTGTATATATTAACCACAGCTTTTTTTACCCATTCATCACATCTAGGTCGCTCCCATGTCCTAGCTATTGTAAATAGTGCTGCAGTGAACATTGGGATACATGTATCTTTTCAATTATGGTTTTCTCGGCATATATGCCCAGTAGTGGGATTGTTGGGTCATGTGGTAGTTTCATTCCTAGTTCTTTGTATTTTTTTTTTAAGGAATCTCCATACTATCTTCCATAATGGCTATATCAATTTACATTCTGGCAGGTGGATTCTTTACCACTGAGCCACCTGGGAAGCCCTTGGTTTCCTTACTTGATTTTATATCAGTCAAGCAAAGTGTTTATCTGCCCCTGGTTTTCAAAAGGAAGATGACAGCAGTGCTACCCCACAAGTCCTTGTGAGAAATAAACAGGTGAATAAGCATTAAGCACTTTAATTGTGTGGAAAGAACCACAGCATGGTCAATTTGAGTGGGGACCTGTGTGACCAAATGAATGGCAATGAAAGGATGGGGATTAGGGATGGCAGAGAGGAGAAGCCAGTAAAATAAAGCCTCCTTTAACAAGAAACTAGGTGGCATGGTTGAAGGGATTCTTTCCAGGCTCCAGAAACCCATCAGCCTGGGGGCTTCTGGAATTAAGGGGCTGATGTCCATGGTGAGGTTGGTGTAGAGGGGCCACAGCTCCTTGGAGAGCAGCCTGTATCCTGGCGAGTTTGCAGCATTGTGCTGCCACTTCTGGTGGATCTAGACCAGAAGGCCAGGACTGGAGGGACTGAGGGGGCAGCCGTGCGAGCTGAGGGCTTGGGAACAGGTCCAGGACTGGCCACTCCTGCCCCACACCCTGACTCACCCCTGGGAGCTCTGCTTGCAGCTGGAGTCCTGCCCCTCCTCCAGCATATGGTATTGGCCAAAGAGCAGACGAAGCCATAAGAGGAGCGTCCTGCTGAGTTGCAACCTTACAGGGGAGAGGGCGTGAGGCCAGATGCCTGTCTCCTTTGATAAGGTCCCCATCCACACCCAGCTCCTCAGGCCAGAGTGGCTTGTGTCTCCCGCAATCCAACACAGCTCACATTCCCACTCAGTCTTGGGCACCCCGTGGCCCCCACACTACGGAGGGGCCTGCTGCCCCCAAGCAGGCCTTTCCCCCAAGCAAGGCTCCCCACAGCAGTGCCCCCTACCTGGCAGTGATGTCACTGTCCTGATTCCCGCCCCCCAGCTGGTGTTGGGGAAGCCACTGATCCTCAGGTGGTGAATGGGGCGCAGGGCAAACACACCTCCACAGTAGCCTTCGTAGGGCAGCCTACAGAGGCAGGGGAGAGTTGGAAGCACAGGGCATTTCAGGCAACGGGCCCTGGACCTTTGCTAGCCAGGAGCACAGCGTTTATTTCTGGGTTAGCCGTTCCCCACTCTCTCCCTTGGTAACCTCTCCCTGACCCCTAAGATGTCCCTGTGCCTGATCCTGGGGCAGCCTTGCCCCTTGAGATGACCCCTCCTATAATCCTGGAAATCCCTTCCCTGAATCATCTGACAGGCCCATCTTGTGACCTCAAGATGGTCCGTCCTGTTATAAGTTCTCCTCTGACCTCTGTTACAATTTCTCTGCCTACCACTTTACTAAATGCATCCTGACCCCCCACTGATAACTAATCCCATTCTCATTTGATACCCACACCCAGGAGGAAGCTTCTCTCCATCTATAAGGCCTTTCCTCTGGCCTCTTCATCCTCTCTAGCATTGGCCCCAGGGATCAGGGCCTGGACTGTACAGATGGGCAGGGCCTGGCCAAGAGTTCCCTCAACAGGAGGTCCCCCTCCCTCCACCTACTTGTTGAACTTGTCGATGGCCATGGAACAGGGGCAGGGAAGATGTCACAGATGCAGAGGTTGTGGTCATCCTCTGGGAGCAGATTCACATTGTGGAAAAGACATGGTCCCAGTCCTTCTCCTGCATGGCCTCCCAGAACCCCACATTGCACAGCTTGCCCCGGTTGAAGGTGGTGGTGTTCACCTGGGGTGGATGGAGATACTCACCACAGGTAGTGGTGTCCCTGCCACTTGCCAGGCCCATCCTCTCTCTCCTTTCCAAGTGCCATTCTCCTGCCTGGAACCCCTCTTATTCCCAGACTTGTCCAGGAAGGCTCAGTTCAAAGGTTACCCCCCCAGGAAACTTTCCTTGGATCCCCACCCCCATCCTCGGCAGACTCAGCATCTTCAGTTTCTCAGCTCTCCTTTATTGGCCATTTTCAAAGTTCTCAAGGATCATCACCTTCAAGAGGTCATCTGAGGGAGGCAGAGGTCAGGAGAGACTGGGAACTGCCTGTGTTTCTCTTTCTGCTCCTGCCAAAGACTAGGTCTGATGCTCAGGATAAGATCTGCCATTCTTCCTTGTCCTCCTCTATCATTATCTTAACCATAACCATCATCACTAATCATTACCATGATATTCATCATCAGCATCACCACCATTATCACTGTCTTCATCATCTTCAACATCATTAGCAGTCACCTAACCTTCATCATCACTATTACCAACATCATCATCATGACCATCACCACCATCATGACCATCACCACCTTCAAAACCACCACCACCACCACCATCATTGTCATCACTGTCACTTATTAAGCACCTACAATGTGCCAGGCACTGACCTCACTGCTTTACACTCATTATCTCAATGAACCTTTGACTCATGAATGAGAAAACAGTAGCACAGAGAGCAGATTCCCCGTTTATACAGTCATACTGAAGAACAGTGTTGAATGAATGGATATATGGATGGAGAGATGAAGACTTGTCCCAATCTCACACCACACAAGTAGTAATGGGCAAGACCAAGATTCAAACAGGCATCTAACAGACTTCAGACCCAGTGCTTTACTTTACCCCCTTGGGTTGCTGCCCAGACTCAGTGGGATGAGCCCTTCCCTTAGTCAGCTACTCAAGCAGATCGCAGACTAAGCCAGTCTAGACCAAACATACCAGTCCAAGTTCTTCTTGACTCCTCAATCCTACCCCCTGGATACTCTCTGGCCCAGACACTCTCAGCTCAGACACTGATGACTCCAGCCCCGACTCTTCAGGGCCAGGCTCATACCCCTCTGCCCTCTTGGTCCTGTGCCTCCTCATTCCTGCTGCACCTGGTTCACCACGTAGATGGCACAGTGCAGTTGCTGGCACGGGAGGAAGGGGTGCAGGTAGGAGAGCAGCTGGGCCTGCCCATAGTAGGGCACCACTACTGGGCCATGCCCAGCAGGGACCTATCCCAGAAACCTTCACTAGTCAGGTGTACTGGGTTAAATCATGTCCCCCCCACAAATTCGCTCCAACCTGGAACTTCAGTACATGATCTTGTTTGGAAATAGGGGTTTTGCAGATGTCACTGGTTAAAGTGCAGGAAGGTGAGGCTGCAGCAGTGGTGGTTCTAGTGGAATGCCCCCACCGGCAGCAACTGCGCCCCCAGAAATAACAGCAGCATCCCCTCTGCTGTACCATTCTGGGGAAGAAAGCGAAAGGTCTTTCCTCCCGTCTTGTACACCCTTTACTTCAGCCCCCGGGGGGCTCCATCCCTGTCTCCTGCTCCCATCTTTCCCTACCTGGCTCTGAACACTGCACAGAGGGAGAACAAGAGAGAGACTTGCTGAAGCCACTCAAGGTCACACCACCTGCTCTGAGGGCCTGCCGTGCACCCACTTCCAGCCTCATCACTCCTACCTTCTGGGTACACTGGATGCTGGCTTGGTGCTCCTTTGGCTAAGTGATTTATCTCTCTCGTGCTCAATGTCCTTGTCTGTAAAAAGGGGCTTACAGCTTGTTGTTCAAGGACCCGCAATGTGAATAAATCAAAGGGTTGGACTGGACTCAGCATTTTCCCAGGACAGAGCCAGGTTCTCTCACATCTCGAGCATCCTGAAAGGAAGGGACCTACTCCACTCCAGCTCATCCTGGGTGAGCCCTCTCCCCTCTGCCACTACAGGCACCAAGTAGCCCCTCGTGGCTTCCGTAGCCCATTATCTCCCTCATCCATCATCTGATCATCATGGATTGTGACTGTCCATGTCAGCCGCCCCCATTAGATGAGAGGCTTGCTAAGAGCAGGGTTCAGGACTGACTCAGTTCTAGGTGCCCAGAATTTCCACACACAGGAGGTCCCGAGAAGCGAATAAATGAGTGAATCAATGAATGAGATGCTATTCTCCACCTGGTAAACTCCTGCTCATCTTTCATGTTCTCCGCATCCAGGGACTCTTCTCTAGGTCCCTCACTCCTGTCTATTCGTCAGGACTCTCCCAGTCCCTGGCATCTCTGTTGCCACAGCTCTGGCAAGCAGACCCAGACTGATCCAAATCCACTCTCTTCCCCTAACCAGCCTGGGAGCCCTGGGAGGGTGGCCCTGGGCATGACTCATCTCGGCCCCAGTATCATCCATCGTCCTGGTCACTAAATGTGCTAGTATATTTTTAGATGAACTAGAAAATGATCTCAGTACAGAGGCATGCTCCAGACCAAATCTCAAAGGCGGGGCAAGACAGAATGTGATCAGAGATAGAAAATCCTTCAACTTTGGAGCATTAAGGAAACAAGAAGCCAATTTCTATAGCAAAGTGGGACAGGTATAAGGTGGAATTTCTTGCAGCCTTTCAGCTGGAAAGGCAGCTTTTAAAGGAGCATTGTGGACTTGCCTTGTGGTACAGTAGGCAAGAATCCTCCTGCCAGTGCAGGGAGGAACAGGTTCGATCTCTTCTCTGGGGAGATCTCACGTGCTGCAGAGGAATTAAAGCCCATGCACCAAAACTACTGAGCCTGTGCTCCACGCTGGAGCCACAACTACTGAAGCCTGTGCTCCACAAGAGAGGCCACTGCAATGAGAAGCCCAGGCATCACAACTAGAGAGCAGCACCCACTCAGTGCAACCAGAGAAAAGCCCGCTTGCAGCAACAGAAGACCCAGTGCAGCCAAAAATAAATAAAGCAGCACTGTTTCAGAGAATACCACCCAGGCTTTGAGTGGCACAGCTAGACTTAGACACCCCCTCTTTTAAGCAAAATGAGGACTAAGACCTCACAGTTATAGTGGAAATACATCCTATTCACAGACAGAAGATATTCAACAGTCAAGAAGCAGTGTCTTAGTTACTCAGTTGTGTCCGACTCTTTGGGACTCCATGAACCGTAGCCCGCCAGGCTCCTCTGTCCATGGGATTCTCCAGGCAAGGATACTGGAGTGGGTTGCCATGCCCTTCTCCATCAATAGGCAAGAAACACTGCAGGAACCTCTGCTGGATTTGGTGCTGTCCTTCGGGGACTAAGACCAGTCTTTGAAATACCCTGGTAGAGTTGGCCCAGCAACAATTTATGGATACATTTGCTGGGATGAAAATAGCAGGGCTTGTCATAATCCCTATATCCCAGATGGGAATGCTGTGGGGGTGGACCACGCCTGAGTCATGTCACACGGGCTGGTGTCCAGCTGCTCTGTGAACAGGAGGTGCCAACAAAGCCTCGATGATGATATTTCCTGTTCTAAGGCAGGGAGTCGGTGAGCTTAGAGGAGTGAAGAGTCTCAGGTGGGGTGCATCCTCTCAGGAGCACGATATTTCATGCGGGAGTCGGATGCGTAACGTGGTTTCTGGGGAGCCACCAACAGAGTTAAGTTTGTTAGTTACACATCATATCTATTACACATCACATTGGTTACAGCGTGCGGATGCCCAGACTCATGTTCCCACCCTCCTTGTGCTGGGATGGGAAAGGCAGCTGCTATTCGAATGATTTGTCTCTCAAAAAATCCGGTAAAAGTGACCCTTCACATTCCACAGGATACATGGGAGGCATGTATTTTAGAGACTGAGAGTTTTATAGATCTCAGCGATTGTTTTCTTACTTCTGTTTTACAATTAATCTCTATTGTACCCACAGTGTTTGTGATTTAGTGCCACACACTACTACTGTATTTGGGGCCCGTGAAGGCCAAAGTTTAACTATAAACAACTTTTCAAAAGAATTTGGCAGTATTATCATGACTATAAATATGGAAGCGTAAAGGTGTGTTGTTGTTACTTCTGCAGAAGATATCAAACTTTGACCTTGGACACCTGGCCTCCAGCATTATGAAAAAATAAATTTCTGTTGTTTCATCTAAAAAAGAAAAAGTGCACCTCCATTTCATTACTGATGAAAAGATCGATTTTATGTTTGGTTTCTCAAAGTCATGTAAGATTTCATGAAAAAATTCTGATGTCTTAAACTAGCAGCAATGCTCATCCATGTTACATGCTTCAAATTAGGAGAGTAAACACTCATATTTCATGAATGACATGGTACAGCTTGCACTAATAACACTGTTGTATTTTCATTAGCCAAGAGGGAATGTGTGGAAAGCAGACCACTGAGAAACTCCCTTTCCAAAGAAAATCTCACAATAGAAATAGTGTGTCTTAAGGATGAAAACCATTTTTTTTAAATTAGGGAAAAATTATATATATATATATATATGTATGTGTGTGTGTGTGGAATCTTAGTTCCCCACCCAGGAGTTGAATCTTCAACCCCTGCAGTGGAAGTTTGGAGACCTACCCACTGGACCTCCAGGAAATTCCCAGGAGAATATCTTTCTGGCTACATTTGTTAGGCTCAGAAGTCCATGCCCCAAATCAGATTGTGCTTTTTGTTCTATGGCCATCCCTAAACTTCGTGATTTCCAAGGAGGTAAGAAATGTCTTTCAGGATACGGAAGCTGTTCTAACAAGGCAGAGGTCTTCCAAGTGGGGCACATACACAAAACTCACTGTGCAGTGAGGTGTCCTATTCTACTCATCTTGGTGAGGGCGAAGCTTGGCTCATGTTGGGATGTTCCGTTTTCAGAACAACCAAAAGCATTTCAATTTAGTGAAGCTAATTAAAAGAAAATTAACTGGAATGTTTCCAGAGACAAAATTTTCAAGTTACACTGAATATAATATCCAGGTAACTGGATAGAATTGGTGCACATTCTTCATTAAGATAATTAAAACCTATCTGAGTGATGTAATGAAATAATTATTCCATGAGCAGCCTACCCTCATGATACCTTATAAGATGTACAGTTTCTACCAGTAAATAACAACATAAACATCGTGTTGAAAAATAGTGAGGTAGTGGTACAAAGCTTTTCAAAATTATTTGGGAGCCTCCCAAACAAAAGTGTTTTTAAGATGACTGTAATATATGCCTATACCTAAAGGGCCTCTTGAATGAAAGTGAAAGAGGAGAGTGAAAAAGTTGGCTTAAAGCTCAACATTCAGAAAACTAAGATCATGGCATCCAGTCCCATCACTTCATGGCAAATAGATGGGGAAACTGTGGAAACAGTGGCTGACTTTATTTTTCAGGTCTCCAAAATCACTGCAGATGGTGATTACAGCCATGAAAAAGACGCTTACTCCTTGGAAGGAAAGTTATGACCAACCTAGACAGCATATTGAAAAGCAGAGACATTACTTTGTCAACAAAGGTCCATCTAGTCAAGGCTATGGTTTCTCCAGTGGTCTTGTATGGATATGAGAGTTGGACTATAAAGAAAGCTGAGCGACTTAAGAATTGATGCTTTTGAACTATGGTGTTGGAGAAGACTCTTGAGAATCCCTTGGACTACAAGGAGATCTAACCAGTCCATCCTAAAGGAAATCAGTCTTGGGTGTTCATTGAAAGGACTGATGTTGAAGCTGAAACTGCAATACTTTGGCCACCTGATGCAAAGAGCTGACTCACTGGAAAAGACCCTAATGCTGGGAAAGATTGAGGGCAGGAGGAGATGACAGAGGACGAGATGGTTGGATGGCATCACCGACTCAACAGGCATGGGTTTGGGTGGACTCCGGCAGTTGGTGATGGACAGGGAGGCCTGGCGTGCTGTGGTTCATGGGGTCACAAAGAGCTGGACATGACTGAGTGACTGAACTGAGTGAACACACAACTCAGACTTATGTCTTAACTAGTTTCAAGATTTATGAAAAGCTGTTTTAGCTATTTCCTAAATCACAAAGTTAAAGTTGCTCAGCTGTCTGACTCTTTGCAACCCCATAGACTATATACAGTCCATGGCATTCTCCAGACCAGAATACTGGAGTAGGCAACTGTTCCCTTGTCCTGGGGATCTTCGCAACCCAGGAATCAAACCCAGGTCTCCCGAGTTCCAAGTGGCTTTTTTACCCAGAGTCACAAGGGTAGCCCTCCTACATCATAAAATAGAGACTACTGAAAAAAAATCATTTATTAGATCAGAAGTACACATATTAAGTTTCTTGGTCAAGGTCCCTTGTCCTGGGGAGTAGAGTAGAGTGACTTTACTATTTGCTGAGACTCACTTGCAGGTTTCTGCTATCCAACATAATACAAGTCACAGATGGAATTTAAAATTTCCCATTAGCCACATTTATAAAATAATAAGTGGATACAATTAATTTTTAATATTACATTTACAAAAGATTACTATTTCAACATGTAATCAAGATACAAATTTTTTTGTGAGATATTCCTTTTTTTTTCACATAAAGTATTCTAATCTGATATAGTTTTACCTTTACAGCACAGCTCAATTCAGACTATCCACAGTTCAAGTGCTCATTAGCCACGTGGCTGGTGGGTACCATTTTGAACAGCCACACCTTGGACATCTGTACATAATCTACATGTGCCTGGCAAAAACCTATATTCTCACATCATTGGATTTCATTTCAGTCGCTGAGTACAGGCTTGTGAGTGGTCATATTCAACTTTTCCATAGCTTTAATGCTATTAATTGAGAGGTGCAGTAAAATGTCACTCATGGTTCTTCTGGAATGTGTCAATTTCTTCTTGTCCTCCTGTTAACTTTAGTTTTCTTTCTTTTGGGATTATGTTGTTAGGTGCATCTGAGTTTAGAACTCTTTCGTCATCCTGGTTATTCCTTTTTCATCTGTGATGACATTCATTACTAATAGTGCTTTTTGACTCAAAATGTTTTGTTTGGTGGCTCATGTGGCTCAAAGGTTTCTTGAGTTAAATCCCTAGTATATCTTTCCCCACCCTTTTGCTTTCACTTTCTGAGTCTTTATTCATTAGAAGTGGGTCTCGTGAACATAGCATAACATCTTTCTTAACTTTCCCTGTGCTACAGATAATTTTGCTTGTTCCTATTTCTTTCTGCAGTAAAACATACTTAAAAGCATATTTCTTAACAATTTCCCTCAATCTAAACCACCACTAAGCCTTTAGGTTTTATTGACTCTACATTCCACAATGGGCGTCCTGACATTAATCAAACACTTGCCTGGTGCTGGTCCATTTCATCCTCAAAGCCATCCTTTGGTTTCATAGAAAGGGACACTGGGGCTCACAGTTATTCAGGTGTGAAAAGAGCACATGAGTTTGAATCCAGGTTTGTATGTGTTACTCCAAAGAGACACTGCCTGACTGAAGGTGTGTCTTAGGGGGACAACGGTGGTAGAGGTCAGGGAAGGCTTCCCTAAAGAGGTAACATCTGGGTAGGTTTTGAAGGATAAGTAGGCATCTAAGCCCCATTCAAAGTGGGGAGAAGGGTATTCTGTGCAGAGAGGTGGAGGAAACGGGGGAGCTTGGTGTATGCAGTAACAGAGCGTACTAAGTCACTTCAGTCCTGTCTGACTCTGTGCAACCCTATGGACTGTAGCCCTCTCTGTCCATGGGATTCTCCAGGCTACAATACTGAAGTGGGCTGCTATGCCCTCCTCCAGGGGATCTTCCTGACCCAGGGATCAAACCCGAATCTCATGTCTCCTGCACTGGCAGGTGGGTTCTTTACCACTAGTGCCACCACGGTAAAGGCAGCTAATTATCTAGAGTGCTTTCTGTGGCCCCAGAGCTGTTCTAAGCACTCAGTATGTATCTTTTCTCAATCTCAACACAACTGACATTCTGGGCAAGCTAGTTCTTTGCCATGGAGGCTGACCTGTGTGTTAAGAGATTTAGTAACATTGCTGGTCTCTGCCTACTGGATGCCAGTACCTCAACCCCAGTTGTGGGTCAAAATCATCCCAAGTTGAGAACCACTGCTCTGCTCCTCTAAAGGCTGGACTATTTCATCCCCTACAGGTGAGGAAATGTAACTTAGCCACTTTCACACAACCAGAACCCAGGATCTGAACCAGGCTGCCTCCGTCCTTAATCACCACATTCCACAGCACCAATTTCCTGCCTGAGCTCAGTGCTCCTTGGGGTGCAGATAAAAGGAGGAGGCAAGGAAGGAGAGGTAGGCCAGGAGCAGCTCAGGACAGGCCATGAACACCTTGCCTGTTCTGTCCCAGGCCTTCTGCATGGGGATGCAAACCCAACCAAACCCTTCTCTCGGAAAGCACCCAACCCAAAGAGACACTGAAATGGAGACAGCCACAACCCAAGGTGACAGGGCCTCTGACAAAGCAAGGGACCAAGGGCCATGGGAGCCCAGAGGTGGCTTGTTAAACCAGGGCAGAGGAGGAGGGGGTCCTGTAGGCTTCCTGGGGGAAGTACACCCACGTAGCCATCTGGACGAGAAAGAAGAATCAGGGTGTTGAAGGAGGAGGGGTGCGCGACAGAGTCTTCAGAAGAGACAGCGTATGCAGACATCAGGCAGAAAAAGTTCTTCCTCCGGAAAATATGGGGGCCTGCCAGAGATGCAGGGTAAGAGGTGAGGCTGAGAAGTCATCAGGGGCCAGGTCACTAACACCAGGCTGAGGGACTCAGTCTTTACCCTGCAACGATGAGAAGCTGCAGCCACCCTCCAGAAGGCCCCTGACACCAACTCAGTCTTTCCCTTCAAAACAAAGTTAATGAGTACTGAGCTGCGGCCCGGGAAGAGACATAAAGAACAGAACACTGCCCTCTGCTCTTTTCACAGCACTTAACAAAGCACCAGGCACGTTTGGGGTGCTTTGAAAATATGAAATCATCTAGTTCCTCCAACAGCTGCTATTTTATCATCCCCACTGAATACAGGAAGCCCAGGAAGGTCAAGTCACTCACTCAAGGTCACAGAAACTAAGCAAGGGGCACATGGAGTCACCCTGGCAGAGCAGCTTTCACATCCACTTTCTTTTTTTCCACTGGCATCCAGTGTAAGACCAACTTTTTTTTTTAAATTAACTTCTCACTTAAAAGTATGTGAGTGGTGTGGAGAGCCACTAAAATACTTAAAGAAACTTTCAAAGCCGGGGACTAAAATCAACACAGGAACACCTGACTGTGCATACTGATTTGGGGGTTGAAAACCAAAGCACAGCAGAATACCTCTTAAGTCAGGGGCCCTCCGCCTCAGCACTACTGTTATGTGGGGCCAGATGATTCTGCGTTGTGGAGGCCATCCTGTGCAGCATGTTTACCAGCAACCCTGGCCTCTGCCTGCCGGTACCGGCCATACTCTGCCCCTTGCATCATAGTTGCAACAATTAAAAATGTTTCCAGACATCACCAAATGTTCTCTTGGGGATAAACTCACCCTCAACTGAGAACTGCCTTAGACTCTCTGTAGGTTGTCTGAGGTTTTGAAATGCCCAACTCAAGACTTCCTTTAAAAGAAAATGTAGACATGTTCCAGAAATGGGAGCCATGCCCAGTTATGAGAATTAAGTGGAAAAAAAAAGATTTTTTTTTCCTAGTAAACACTTCCCTACAAACTCATTTATTTTTACACACACTGTGACACCGGTACCATTATCATCATCCCCATTTTACTGACCAGGAACCTGAGGTGGTGCAAGGAACGTGCAGGGGATGGGTGTCTGGCACACTGCTGATTCCTTACTAAGTGCAGCCCCCGCTCTCTTACCCCCTCTCCATACCCTGGTCAGCAGCACCTGTCAGCTCTGGACTCCTGCTGCCCCGGTCATCTGCCCCTCCACATCAAGCTCTGCCATCCTTATCTCTCCAGCCAAGTCTGGTACGTCCAGAGGATAGTACCTGGCACACAAGAAACCCTAGGAAATGACTGACAAATGAACGAAGCCGATGACCACGCTTCAGCCAATAGGTTCAGACACTCAAACGTCCCCCATCCCTACCCTCTCAAGGGTCTCACAGGGGTAGAAATAAGAGAGTGTCATACTATAACAGCTAGGGAAGGGAGCAGTTTGGGGGGCTGGAAAGAGGCTGACGGCCTGGACCTTGGGTGCAGGACTCCAGCTGATTCTTGGGAAAGTGCTCCGGCTTTTGATTCGGGGACCCTCCGTCTCACGCGTCTCACCTGTCCTCCATCCGGAGCTCGGCGTTCAACTCCAACAGGCAGGAGGCGTGAGCAATGGGCCCTCACCAAGCGTGCGCGTAACTGCTCACCCTGTTCTTGACCTGAACCGGGTGCACGCGTGTAAGAAAGGCAAACTGCTATATTTCTGCTCCGCATAAGCATAACACCGCCAGTACACACCTCGGCGGCCTGGGCCGGGCGCGCGCACAAGAACCCAAACTGTAAGCCCAAACCTTGGAACCGGTCCAGCGCCCCCTCTCCCTTTCGCACCCCATCCCCATCATACCCCACTCCGACGCCTCTCTACCCCACCACAAATTCCACCATGCTCCCACAAGAGCACAAAACTTGAAAAGCATCCATCTTTGGAATAAATCACACACGGCGCGCTGCGCAGGGAAGCGCGAGACGCATAGGCCGTAACAACTCTTACTCAGGCGCTCGAGGGGCTCACGCTGGACCGGAAGCATGGAGCTCTCAGGGAACTGTGGGCGGAGCTAGAGTCGTCGCCGCGAGGACCGCCGGGAGTTGTAGGCCTAGCTCGCCCGAAGGCAGTAAGCGCCACCGACTCAACCGCCGCATGGGTACCTGGGAGTTGTCGGCGGGCAGACCACAAAGCCTTCTGGAAGTCGTAGTTCTATTACCTGCTTTCGCGCTTTCTCGGAGCCTGGACCTTCCCGCGTGGGTTCTATTCAGGTGAGTGTCTCCTCCCACCGCGGGCCGATCTCGGCCCTTTGTAGCGCTGCACTGGAGGAGTTGACGATCTTTATATCTCTCCCACGCATTCGGTAGGCATTCTTGGGGAGACAGCACTCCCCTCCATAAACCCCCAAAGCCTGTCTCACGGCGGCCCTCCAGGCAGGAGTGCCCTAAACAGCTGGCGTTCCTGATTTGAACTCTGCCGGCAGGGTCTGACCCCTTGTTCCCTCCCATCTCCACCCCCAAGCTGGGTGCGGTGCGAGCGCACCCTCTTCTGTCCCGATTACAACCTGAGAGTGGTCGGGGCGGGGGTAAAGGAGGGATTAGGTGGTCGTGGAAGCCTAGAGGAGGCGGCACACCCAGCTCAGGGTTCTGAAAAAGACTTCCAGAGCAAAGAACCTCAAATCTACCACGCCCAAAACCCCCTCTCACAGTATTTCCGCATTCTTCCCCAACCCCCACCTCCTCTCTACTAAATGGTCCCACTACCTTCCAAGTGCTCAAGTCAAAACAAAACTTGAGGTTGTCCTGAGTCCTGTTTCTTTCATCCACTGCCCTCCTCCAACGCTTGTAAAAGTTCCATCTGCTCTGTCTCCGCAACAGATCCAGAATCTGACCACTTTTCTCCAGTTCCACTGTCTCCACTCTGCTCCGAGCTACCACTGTTGCTTACCTGGATCACTGCATGAACCTCCTCACTGGTCTGCCCATGTCAGCCCTTTCCACGCTCCACCCTCTATTCACAAGCAGGCCAAGGGATCCTGTTAAAATAAAAATTAGATTCTGTCACTATAGAGCTTAAAACCGTCCAATCGTACCTATTTCTCTCAGAATAAAGTCCAAGCACCTTACCCTGCCAACCTCCAAGCCCCCCGGAACCTTTCGCGCCTTCAACCACAATGCACTTGAACACAGATAGGACCTGCCCTTTCATGTCCTGGGCATTTGCTATTAACTCTTATCAGGAATATCCTTCCCACTGATCTAATGCCTGACTCCTCCTCTGGCCTCAGCTCAGAGGGTAATTCCCTCATATTATTACTTTTCATATCTGGAAAGTATCTTGAGTCGGTTCTTCCACTACAATTTAGTGCCTACAACCTTTCCTGTTTTGCTCATTGCTGTGTCCCCAATTCCTAGAGAACGTTAGGCACCTTGAAGGTACTGAGTGGATATTTGCTGAATGAAAGAATGAATGAATGAGTGATTGAAAGGCTAAGATGAGACTTGAAGGTGTCAGGCCTGCACAGTGCTGCGGGAAAGTGTTACAGACAAAATGGGTTTACTCTGGGCACTATCGAGGCAGCCTCCCGGGAGGCAAGCAACGACCCCCGCAATCCGGAATCCACGTATAACCCGCCTCCTCTCTCCACCCATCCAGGAGAAGCCGACCCCTCCCGCCTCTCCAGGACTGCCACGATGCCCGCCCCGCAGTGCGCCTCCTGCCACACGGTGCGCGCCGCCCTCCGCCGTCAGCGCTCGGGCCAGGCGCTGTGCGGCGCCTGCTTCTGTGCCGCCTTCGAGGCCGAGGTGCTGCACAGGGTGGTCGCAGGCCGCCTGCTGCCTCCCGGCGCCATGGTGGCCGCGGGCGCCTCGAGCGCAAGGACTCCACGGTGCTGGCGCACGTGCTGCGCGAACTGGCCCCCGCGCCTGGGCATCTCGCTGCACCTCGTGGCGGTGGACGAGGGCATCGGCGGCTACCGGGACGCGGGCGCTGGCGGCTGTGCGGCGGGAGGCGGCGCGCTGGGAGCTCCCGCTCACCGTCGTGGCCTACGCTGACCTCTTCGGGGCTGGACGATGGACGCCGTGACCCGCAGCACGGCTGCCTCCGGCCGTAGTCGCGTCTGCTGCACCTTCTGCGGGGTGCTGCGGCGCCGCGCGCTGGAGGAAGAGGCGCGCCTCGTGGGAGCCACGCACGTCGTGACCGGTGAGCGCAGGCGCGGCCCAGAGAGGGCATGGTGGGAGGGGCGCAGGCGTGGAATAGGGCACCATAAGGGCGCTGGACTGCGTGCCCAAGTGATAATGGAGGTAATTGGAGAATCTAAATAGCAAGGAGATGTGCACACTCACTGAAGGTTCATGGACATATTGTTTGCACATCTTTACAAGCTTTTGAGTCACTGCCATTATCTGGTACACATACATGCAATGCCAAGTCGCTTCAGTCGTCTCTTCAGTCGTCTCTGACTCTTTGCAACCCTATGGACTATAGCCGACAACAGCCAGGCTCTTTTGTGCATGGGATTCTCCAGGCAACAATACTGGAGTGGGTTGCCATGCCCTCCTACAAGGGATCTTCCCAATCCAGGGATAAAAGCTGCGTCTCCTGAGGCTTCTGCATTGCAGGCGGATGCTTTACCGCTGAGCCACTGGGGAAGCCCTATCTGGTACACACTTGCTGGCAAATAGAGGGGTGGAAGAGTACTCTCTGGGACTAGGGCTGTGGTTTTTCTGCACTGTTTTTTTTTTTTTTTAATGACATTTCTGTGTCCCTTTTCATAAAAGGAGGGGCATGGAGGGGTATTGCCCATCAGAAGCCATCTATAGTCTGAAACGCAACTGTCTTTTAACTCCTTTTGTCCTTCATTCTCTCTCTGCTAACTTTTTCTCTATCCCAATCATTACTTCAACAAATAATTATTGACCATTTACTTTGTACCACATGCAAGTTATGTACCGGTGAACAAACTACCTAACCTCAGTTTCCTCTGTGTAACAGGGCTATTAATATTATCCAGATCCTAGACTTACTGAGACTTAGATGAATTATGTATGAAACACTCAGACAAGAGACTGAGAAACAGTAAACGTATAAACATTTGCTGCTATGATGATGCACGAGCCAGTGTCTGATCCTGACCATTTCTCACATACATAATTACAACCTAATAAGTAAGACACGACTGAGCGACTGAACTGAACTGAAGTGCAGCCAAGGAAAGTGATGCAGGAAGACCTAGTGAAGGGAGAAAGTAGTTTCCTGAGTAATCAGAGACCGGAAGGCTGAGTGGGTCCTTAGATGAAGGACGAAAAGGGGATTGGGAGAGATATGGCCGGGTTGAGAAGCCCTAAGACCCATTTTTACTATAGACTCAAGTATGAGAATTCCACAGACAGAAGCACCTGGCGGGCTCCATGGGGTTGCAAAGAGTCGGACACGACTTACACACACAAACACACACACACACACAAATAAGATGACAAGTTGCAGAATAAATTGAGCTTCAGTTTTACGGTGACTGTTGTGTAAATGCGCACTTACTTCCTCCTGGTCTTCTAAACACCATGATCTGCATTCCCAGAGGCACTTGTGTTAACAGCTCACTTGAGAGTCTCCGTCAAAGGCCATTTGGACGTCTACGCAGTCTGAAGTACACTTTTCACTGAGACTGAAATGAGATTTGTTGCGTAAAGCACTTTTTCTCGATACATGAAAGGGCGCCTAGCACAGGGCCTGGTCTGCGATAAGTGAGGGGTAAGTGAGGTACCCGGGTTGCTCCACGGGAGCCTGGGTGCGTCGTCCTCTCGTTTCTCGCCGGTCCCCCGGCAGCCTCCCCGAGGCCATCCCGCGGTGCCCCCGGGTCTCCTCCCGCGGCCCCGCCGGCCCGGCCCCCTCCTCACGGCTCCCGTCTCCCCTCCCTCAGGACACAACGCGGACGACATGGCGGAGACGGTGCTCATGAACTTCCTGCGGGGCGACGCGGGCCGGCTGGCGCGGGGCGGGGGCCTGGGCTCCCCGGGCGAGGGGGGCGCCCTGCCGCGCTGCCGCCCGCTGCAGCTGGCGTCGCAGAAGGAGGTGGTGCTGTACGCGCACTTCCGCCGCCTCGACTACTTCTCCGAGGAGTGCGTGTACGCGCCCGAGGCCTTCCGCGGCCACGCGCGCGACCTGCTCAAGATGCTGGAGGCGGCGCGGCCGTCGGCGGTGCTGGACCTGGTGCACTCGGCCGAGCGCCTGGCGCTGGCCCCGGCCGCCCGGCCCCCCGCCGCCCGGCGCCTGCTCCCGCTGCGGGGCGCTGGCCAGCCGCGCGCTCTGCCAGGCCTGCGCGCTCCTGGACGGCCTGAACCGCGGCCGGCCCCGCCTGGCCATCGGCAAGGGCCGCCGGGGGCTGGACGAGGAGGGGCCGCCGCGGGAACCGCAGCCGTCCCGACTGCCGACTTCCGAGCCGGTCCCCGACTTCTAGAGACTCCAGTTTCGCGCAGGGATCCGGCGCCATGGGGGGCGCGGACCGCCTGTAAATGACACGGAATGAACCCGAGTTACCTGAGCCCGGACTTCGTGTGCAGCTGGGAGAGAGACGGAACCTGTTACCTGCGATCCTCCAGACGCTGGGGCTCTGGGCTCCTGGGGCTGGGGGCCGGGGACTCCTGCGTCTCAGAGAGGGGAGCATTAAACGACCTTCCATTCCTGAGCGAGTAGGACTTAGGGGGCTGCTTGCTTGCACCTTTATTTTGGGGGACTCCAAAATCACTGCAGATGGTGACTGCAGCCATGAAATTAAAAGACGCTTACTCCTTGGAAGAAAAGTTATGACCAACCTAGATAGTATATTCAAAAGCAGAGACATTACTTTGCCGACTAACGTCCGTCTAGTCAAGGCTATGGTTTTCCGGTGGTCATGTATGGATGTGAGAGTTGGACTGTGAAGAGAGCTGAACGCCGAAGAATTGATGCTTTTGAACTGTGGTGTTGGAGAAGACCCCTGAGAGTCCCTTGGACTGCAAGGGGATCAACCCTGGGATTTCTTTGGAAGGAATGATGCTAAAGCTGAAACTCCAGTACTTTGGCCACCTCGTGATAAGAGCTGACTCACTGGAAAAGACTCTGATGTTGGGAGGGATTGGGGACAGGAGGAGAAGGGGGACCACCGAGGATGAGATGGCTGGGTGGTATCACAGACTGAATGGACGTGAGTCTGAGTGAATTACGTCCGGGAGATGGTGATGAGCAGGGAGGCCTGGTGTGCTGCGATTCATGGGGTCGCAAAGAGTCGGACACGACTGAGCGACTGAACTGAACTGAACTTCCTGTACCTCTGTGGGGTTCTGGACGTGCTCAGATAGCCCTAACCCTTCTCGATCGCCTACTGCCCGCCTGATGTTCGTGTTTGCCTATAGTAGGATAAGCACAACCAGGCAGCTGGATGGACATGTCAGTTACAGCAGTCAGGGTGTTTCTGTGTGAGCGCTGTGTGTACTGCAGGCGCTGGGCCATCTCATTTCACCTGCAACACGATCTCATTGGCTGTAGCCCGAGGCCCATAACTGGCCTGAGGTCACCTCTCTGGAGCCCCCACCTGGGGGGCTCACACCCAGGTCCACCTGGGGCTCTTCAAGACGGTGGAATTAGTCCTTATCCCTGCTACCACCTGAATCTGATGGATGAAGAGCAACTGGGGCGGCTCTCCAGACTTCAGATTCTAGAAGCAGAGCTGGGTGAGCTTGGGTCAGTGACTTAACCTCTCGGATCTTCCATTTGCTCCGCTGAAAATGGAATCAAGGCCTCCCATCAAAGCACTGTTGTGAATATTTGATAAAGCGGTCAATAAATGCTGTCCGACTTGGCTGATCACACGAAGGTGTGGCCACCAGGGGGCGCTCGATTTTGGGGTTTCTGCCCTGCCGATCAGACAGGTGTGAGGCTCGGAAACTGCCTGCCTGACCCCTGAGGAGGCTTGGTGTCCTCAGCCCCACCTCCAAGCTTTGCTGGGCTGCTCCTTTGTTAGAAATGCCCTCCTTTCCCATCTTCCTGCTCATATCCTCCAGGAGCCTCCTGGAAGTGTCCCTGAATCTTCTCCCACCCTGCCAGCCCAGGACATTGGGACTCTCCCAAACCCCAGCTGCTGGGTCCTGTCCTTATTGTGTGGGCCATTCAGCCCTTTGGGGTCTTGTTCTCCCTAATTGAACTGAACTTTGGGGACAGAACCAGATGTGTGTTTCCACTGTATAACACAACATCATTCTTTCCACATTTAGGGAACCCTTGATGTCTGCAAGGGCATTTCTAGACATCGGTGGGAGAGAAAATTAAAAAAAAAAAAAAAAAGCCATTGGGTCGCAGAGTTTACAATCTTGTGGAAGAGAGGTAATAGGCAAATATGCAATATGAAGTCATAATGATGGGTACTATGAATAGGAAACAAAATAACATAAGGGGAAAGGGAGTGAAGAGTCCTATTTTAGTTCTGAGAGGCCAAGGCCTCTTTGAGAAGGTGACTTTTGAGCAAAGACTAAAATAAAGCAAACGAGGGACTTCTGTAGTGGTCCAGTGGATAATACTCAGCACTCCCAATGCAGAGGGCCTGGGTTCGATCTCTGGTCAGAGAACTAGATCCCACATACCACAAGGAAAAATCCTGTGTGCCCTAAGACTTGGTGAAGCCAAATAAATCTTTAAAACAGTACCAAATAAAGCAAACAAGGTTTCCAGCCATAATGGAATATCTCATGTCAGAGTAACACTTCCACTAAGACCAACTAGGAACACACACACACACACACGCTATTTGGACACATCAAACAGCTACCAAGGCAGCTAAGAGCCCAGAAAAAAGAGCAGCTCGTTCAGCAGGAGGGGGCCAGAAGGCAGAGAAAGCAAGCAGAAAGCATAAGCTAAGCTGAGCTGAACTTTCAGTAGCAACACAGGGCTGGTGCCAACGAGGCAGGCAGGAATGGAGGGGCCAAAATCCTGGGCAGACGGGAAGAGCATTGAGATCAGCCCATTGTGAGGAATGGTTGTGCCAAGAGACACTCCCTTGCCAGTTGGGTGTCCTACCCCCTCACCAGACCCTAGCATGGGGTTCAGGATCTCCTTGTGGCTTGACTCCGGGGTCATCAGGATGCAAATGTCAGGTATTAGGGTCAGCACCAAGGAGGGACAGAGAGAACCAGAGCTCAAAAAGCATGACAATAATGAGAGGCTGAAACTGAGAAGTGAGGTGATGGCTCCAGCCCAGAATTAGATGTGGTGTTTGCAGGTTTCTGGGGTCAATTTGAGTTCAGAAAGCCACTGGATTTGTAGATGGCTCTCAGTCGATTCTCAGGTTTCCCATGAGTCCTGCAATCACACCTTGAGAATGAGTTCTAACCTCTTATCAATTCCTCCGGTCCCAGAAAACCTTTCCTCTTTGTAGCATCTACCGAATCTTCCTCTCCTTACCCCACTACTACTTTTTCCTGACCTTGCCTGGCTTTCTCTACTCTTCATAATTCTCTGTGCAGTGGTCCACTGAGGCCCCAAGATCCTTTCCCCACTCTGAATATTTACCGTTCATGTAGAATGAAGGAAAACTTAGAATTTACTTTTGTGACCTATCAGTTAAACCAGATTTCTGAGACTTCATTCCGTTATTTAGGCTGAATCAGGACTTGGCAGAGCACCAGGCATAGAAAATGATCATAACCATTTTCTCTATCATCCAGAGTCCCGTGGAAGTATGACAAAGGGGTTAAAAACAAGTGCAGAACATCAACCTACTGGAGAGTGAGGGGAGAAAGGGGAGAAACCTGACACAAGATTTTCAGCAAAAGGTGAGGGTAGTCAGTCCTGAGGGAAAGGAACTCAGTGGCCTGTGAGAAGTGCATTGTGTCTCTGAAGCTAAGTCCCCTACCCCCTGGAAGAGGAGGTTTTCAGGGGAGACTGAGGAGGAGCTTGGCTGTCCTATGCCCAGCACCTCTGTCCTGAGGGACAGAAGGTCACCAGTCCCATTTCCCAGCCCTTTTTCCTCTGCATTTGAGACTAGTCGAGGATCTGCCCCCAGGGGGCACTCCAGTCACCTTGCCAGACCCCTGGAGCGCCTAGCTGAAGGGTTGTCGCTGTCCATGGTTCTGGACAGCAGCTGGGGTCCCAGTAATGGATTCTAGGAATCCATGTCCTCTTAGCATCACACTAGAACTATTAACTTCTTTCCTCACAGCCACTTGATAAAATTTAGGAAATAATTTATCTTTGTTTAGGTGATTGTTTTGTGTTGTGGGAGTGTACTCACCAAGGCCCACACTACTTGATGAAAGTGCAAGTCACACAGTCGTGTCCAACTCTTTGTGACCCCATGGACTATACAGTCCATGGAATTCTCCAGGCCAGAATACTGGAGTGGGTAGCCTTTCCCTTCTCCAGACCTTCCAACCCAGGTATCGAACCCAGTTCAGTTCAGTCACTCAGTCGTGTCCGACTCTTTGCAACCCCATCAACGGCAGCATGCCAGGCCTCCTTGTCCATTACCAACTCCCCGCAGTCCACCCAAACCCATGGCCATCGAGTCAGTGATGCCATCCAATCATCTCATCTTCTGTTGTCCCCTTCTCCTCCTGCCCTCAATCTTTCCCAGCATCAGGGTCTTTTCAAATGAGTCTGCTCTTTGCATCAGGTGGCCAAAGTACTGGAGTTTCAGCTTCAACATCAGTCCTTCCAATGAGCACTAGGACTGATCTCCTTTAGAATGGACTGATTGGATCTCCTTGCAGTCCAAAGGACTCTCAAGAGTCTTCTCCAGCACCACAGTTCAAAAGCATCAATTTTTTTGTGCTCAGCTTTCTTTATAGTCCAACTCGCACATCCATACATGACCACCAGAAAAACCGTAGCCTTGACTAGACAGACCTTTGTTGGCAAAGTAATGTCTCTGCTTTTGAATATGCTGTCTAGGTTGGTCATAACTTTCCTTCCAAGGAGTAAGCATCTTTTAATTTCATGGCTGCAGTCACCATCTGCAGTGATTTTGGAGCCCAGAAAAATAAAGTCAGCCACTGTTTCCCCATTTGTTTGCCATGAACTGATGGGACCAGATGCCATGAGCTTAGTTTTCTGAATGTTGAGCTTTAAGCCACCCTTTTCACTCTCCTCTTTCACTTTCAAGAGGCTCTTTAGTTCTTCACTTTCTGCCATAAGGGTGGTGTCATCTACATATCTGAGGTTATTATTTCTCCCGGCAATTTTGATTCCAGCTTGTGCTTCTTCGAGCCCAGCGTTTCTCATAATGTACTCTGCATATAAGTTAAATAAGCAGGGTGACAATATACAGCCTTGATGGAACCCAGGTCTCCGCATTGCAGGCAGATTCTTTACCAGCTAAGCCACCAGGGAAGCCCTTGGGGCCAGCCCCAAAAAAGATTCCTCGACCAGAGCCAATGTTGTAGATGGGCTGGCCCCTGTTCTTATTATGACTACAAGATACACTTCAGCAAAAACTATCAAGAAACTTTGAAAAAGCAAGGCTTACTGCTCACAAGTCCTGGAGGATACACAGCACACCCGAAGGCCAGGTGAAGGAGGTGGGAGAGAGCATGGATCCTCGGCTCTGCTTTTATTGGGGTACACAGTGGGGTCCCTGGGGCATCGTGGGTTCACTTTTATTGGCGAATTTAAAACATAGGAACTGGAATTAGAGTGTAAGAAGGGAAAAACCGGGTCACACAAGAGTCAGTTATCTAATCCACCCAGAGCTTTCTAAATGGGAACTTCAGGGACTTCTCTGGTGTCCAGTGGTTAAGGCTTCTTCTTCCAATGCAGGTTGGTGTGTTTGTGTGTTGGGGGCGGGGGGTTCAATCTCTGGTTAGGAAGCTAAGATCCCACATGCTTTGTGGCCAAAAACCAAAACAGAAAACAGAAGCAATGTTGTAACAAATTCAATAAAGATTTTAAAAATTGTCCCCATCCAAAAAAAAAAAAATCTTTAAAAGGGAACTTCATGGGTGGGGCCACCTGGCTCTTTAAAGTCATAGCTGTCAATAAGTTTATTTGAGATGAATTATTTGAGCTGGATGCCTGTGAAATGGATGCCTGGGCAATCAAAAGTTTAATGTCAGGCATTTACATTAAAAAAAAAGCTTAAGCTTATTGTTAGGCACTCACACTACACAGGTGCTGGTGAAATACTGTCTATTTTTTACATTTCAATTTTAGAGGAGGGGGAGTATGAGCTCATACTCTCAATCCAAATCTGTCCTCAAGCTCAGGTTTGAAGGATAAGATGATGGAAACAGATAAAAGCCAGGCAGCATGACCTCCAGGAAAGAGATCTCAAATTGCAAACACATTTGTATGAACCAGCCTGGAAGGCATAAGGAAGAATGGGCCAAGAGGAGAAGGTGGGTGAGTAGATAGCAGTGAGGTCGTCAGTCAGTCAGTTCAGTTGCTCAGTAGTGTCCAACTCTTTGCGACCTCATGGACTGCAGCACACCAGGCTTCCCTGTCACCAACTCCCAGAGCTTGCTCAAACTCATGTCCATCGAGTTGGTGATGCCGTCCAACTATCTCATCCCTTCTCTTCCTGCCTTCAGTCTTTTCCAGCGTCATGGTCTTTTCCAGCGAGTCAGTTCTTCACATCAGGTGGCCAAAGTATCGGAGTTTCAGCTTCAGCTTCAGTCCTTCCAATGAAGGACTGATCTCCTTTAAGATGGACTGGTTGGATCTCCTTGCAGTCCAAGGGACTCTCAAGAGTCTTCTCCAATACCACAGTTCAAAAGTATCAATTCTTTGGTGCTCAACTTTCTTTATAGTCCAGCTCTCTATAGACAGTTTTAGTGTGGTGCTAAGAGGGAATAGGTTTGTTCAGGAGAGTCGAGGTCAGCTCTCTGGCTGTTGGAAAGATCCCTTTAGGGTCTATAAATGAAATAAGGAAGGGACTGGAGATCAGTGGGTGAAGAAATATGCTGGAAGAATGGACAGATAAATGTGAGGCAAGGAGATAACCCCAGAGAGATTATAAGATGCTGTATTATGAACCGAATGCCAGGTTGAGGGCCTAGCCTTTCCGTGGGGAGACTCCAGAGAGTTTTGGGATGGAGAATGACATCAATAAATTGCCACTCTGTCCTCTGTTCCTGGTGTAAAAAATGAATAAACTGAAGCCTCAATTAGAGTCCAGAAGGGAGCATTATCACTGGCAGTGATGATACCAGAGCCCAATAGGAAGAAGGAAGATTTCTTCCTTCCTGGCAAGGACTCAGCCAATCAAAAGCCATGGACTCACTCTTTCCTCTAGCCTTTAATTTCCTTTGCTCATCTATAAAAGTGGTCTCCTTCCCTCCTTGAACTGGAATTTGCACATGGCTCTCCATGGTTGCAGACCCCAAGCTGCAATTCTGGGCTAATGCCAAATTAAACCCATCTTTGCTGGGAAATAGCTGGCTGTCCACTTGTTTCAAGTCAACACTAGTCACCCTCAGAAGAACTTGATAGGAGGACCTTTCTGTTCAGGAAGAGGAACCAGACACTAGGCACACGCCATGTGATGGGACCTCTGTTCGTTGGTTATAATATGTTCTTCCTTTTTTTCCTTTGAGGTTTTTCCCCTTTATTTTTTTCCTTTTATATGTTCTTTCTTTAATGTGCACCAACTTGGAGGTAAAACAAATGATCTCTGATTTACAGAACAGAAAACTGAGACACAGAGAGGCGGACTGAATTGCTTGATGACGATGCCTTAGAAGTGCTGGAACCTGCCTGTGAGCTTGTTCTCTAATCCCATCACCTGTCTTCTTTCTGCTCTGCCTGGGGACACTCATACAGTAGTTAAATATTGCCACCAAGGCTTCATCAACTAGTCCCTACCTCTCCTTGTCCCCACAGAGGCTGTGGTTCCCAGCTGGGACCGAGGTCTGGATGAGTCCTCATTAGCTTATTTTGATCTCAGAGTACTCAGTGTTGGTGGCCTCCTGGTCCTGAGGCTCCCGAGATGTCATCTCATGAAAGCTGAGGGAGGCATAATGGAGCTCTTCCTGTTCCCCTGGGGGTGGGGCGTCCTCTGCAGGGGACAGCACCATCTGGTCAGGGGGTTGTCTGAGCAAGGCTTTTGCCTGGAACCCTGAGAGAAAGGGAGAAAGGGAGAAAAAGGAGTCAGAGAAGGAGTAAGCAGGCATGAGCCCCAAAGGAAAGTTCAGCAGATGGGACGTTTATGCATTCATCTTCTTATTCCTCACATGGTTCCCGTGAACTCAAATATTCACTCATTCATTTATAATTTTGCCAAGATTGACTGGGCTGTATTGAGGGCTTATGAATCCTATTTAACCTTCACAGAAATCCAGTAGTAGTGATATTCTTATTATCCCCATTTTACAGGTAGGAAAATTGAGGTGGGGGAGAGGTGAAGTAACTTGCCCAAGATCACTCATAGAGTGGATGGCAGAGCCAGGATTCAAACCTAGGCCTGCTGTTTTCTTGACAGTGTACCCTGTACCAAGTCCTGGGTGAGAGGCCAAATGAGCAGTGTGAGAAAACAGACATAGACCCTGACCTCAGGCAGCTTGCAGTTGGCCAGGAAGACTGGATTAGAGACAAGTAAACACAGCTAAATTCTAACTCTGGTGTGACTTATGAACTAGCTTGTGCAGAAACCGGAAGAGACGGCAATTCTGGATCTTGGCCCTGGATCCCATAAAACAAAAATGAAAATGAAGCAGGACCCAAGTCTCCCAGAAGAGAGGGTACCCAGGCACTGATATGCCAGTCTCTTTTCTCCAAGTCTGTCCACACACACCATCATGCTATAGATGAGTGTGTCAAAAGCAACATTAGCCTTCAAATAGTAGCTCGTAAAGAAAAGAAAAAGAATTCCAGGTTAGGAGAAAACGGTTTCACAACCTCAGAAAAAAAATAGCATATCTAGACGGAGCTGTCCATGTTAGGCATGAGCAAGATGAAACGACAAAACAGCTAAGTGTACTGATCCTTCTGTAGCCAGTGAGGGAGAAATAAGAACATGTGTCTTAATAGCCTTACCATATATTAAAAGGGGGTTGAATTGATCCTCATAAGACAACATGGACTTCCTAGGTCACGCTACTGCTAAGTCTCTTCAGTCATGTCTGACTCTGTGCGACCCCATAGACAGCAGCCCACCAGGCTCCGCCATCCCTGGGATTCTCCAGGCAAGAACACTGGAGTGAGTTGCCATTTCCTTTTCCAAAGCATGAAAGTGAAAAGTGAAAGTGAAGTGCTCAGTCATGCCTGACTCTTAGCGACCCCATGGACTGCAGCCTACCAGGCTCCTCCATCCATGGGATTTTCCAGACAAGAGTGGAGTGGGGTGCCATTGCCTTCTCCGCAGTTCATGCTAGTAGTAAAGAATCCACCTGCCAGTGCAAGACGCAGATTCCATCCCTGGTCAGGAAGATCCCCTGCAGTAGGGAAGTGGCAACCCACTCCAGTATTCTTGCCTGGAAATCCCATGGGCAGAAGAGCCTGGTGGGCTGCAGTCCATGGGGTTGCAAAGAATCAGACTTGATTAGGTGACTGAGCATGCATAAGACAAGATGCAGCTCAGATGAATGAACAGGAGAAAGCACTAAGTTCATTCCTTGATCCACCACCTCTTTGCTGAGTGCTGGTTATGAGCTAGGTGCCATTAAGTGCTGTTCTTTCAAATGAGGACATATGAGGAAGTGAAACAGCCCGAAACACCTGCCTCATGCCCAGTTCCTTATTAGAGAGGGGTATAGTAACATTAGGTAAGAGTTGTAAGCAATTTCCCATGACAGGCATATTTCTAAGCACTTCTTGTCACAACCCAATGAAACAGGTACCAGCACAGCAATGGCCTCATTTCCAGAAGAGAAAATGAAGAAGCAGAGAGGTTAACTAACTTGTCCAAGATCACACAGCTTGGAAGTGATTCGGTCCAGGACTTGGACACAGGAGGATGAACTCCAGGGGCTATGCAGCTCATTGCTTTACTATTCTGCCTACAGTTTCAAAGTTACAGAAAGGCTGAGAGAGTCGACTTATCAGGAAAAACCCCTGATGCTGCGAAAGATTGAAGGTAAAAGGAGAAGTAGGGAGAGAGGATGAGATGGTTAGATAACACCACTGACTCAATGGACATGAATTTGAGCAAAGTCCAGGAGGTAGTGGAGGGCAGTCCATGGCGTGCTGTGGTCCGCGGGGTCGCAAAGAGTCTGACACGACTTAGTGGCTGTACAACAACAACATAAAGGGAAAAACAAAGCTCTATCAGGGTTCCTGTCAAGATAGTGAATTCACACATACCACTGGCTCTGTTCACCAAGATGCAACAATCAAAAACTATAGACGGAACTATGGGATGACAAAATTTTATAATCAATTGTCGATTGATTAATCACCCTGAGGTTCCTGGGGGCCAGTAAAAGCTAAATTGAACACATAGGGCTGGGGAGGTGACATGCTGCAAGCCCAGGGCTAGGGAAGCTGGCTTGTTGACAAGAGGAAGAACAAGTTCCCTCAGGTGTGCTTGAATTCTGCTCCCTCTCTCCTCCACCCTCGCCTTAGAACAGTCATTGCCTGCAGAATTCAGAGAATGTGGACAAGACGGTAATGTACATGTGTCCAGAGGTAAATGGTGGATGAGCACCGGAAGGCTCCCTGGGATGAAGAGGAGAGACTCCGTGGAGCCTCACCGGCCTTTGGGACTCTTGTCTTCCCTTTCTTCTTTCCCAAACTCCAGAGTCTGGTGGATCAAAATCCACAGAGATTTTGGGTCAGAATCCAAAGGTCCTTCTCCTTGAGGTTGGAAGGCAAAGGGGTGACTTACATTGCTTTTTCGGTGCAGGGGGCAGGAAGTGGGACTGGTGGACAGTGGTTGTGGTGCCCAGGGCACTCCACCCTGTGACTGGTCCCTGTCACTCCTTTGAGCCAACACAGGCCAGCATCTGCCCTTCACCTTCACCCAATCCTAACATCCCTGGGGAATATGTGTCCCCCGCCAGGTCAGAGGATTGAGCACCTGCAAAGTGTAAATGTCCTGGAAGAAAAACCAACCAGAGGAGGCTGGGAACATCATGTACCTTCAAAACCAAGTATTAGAACACTGTGATCAAGAGTTTTAAACTAAGCATGATAAATTCACTAAGAGGAGTAAGTGCTGACGTTACATCGTGAACGTGAGAATAAGAAATTACGCTACTCTCTCTATCCTTCCCATCCTCTCCTTCGCCAGCAGTGTCCAACACGAGTCTGTTCTCTCTCTGTATTATCATATGTAAACTAGATAGCAAATGGGAAGTTTTGAATAACACAGGGAGCTCAACCTGGTGCTCTGAGACAACCTAGAGGGGTGGGAGGGAGGTTCAAGAGGGAGGGGACACATGTATACTTGTGGCTGATTTATGGTGTTAAACGGCAGAAACCAACACAACATTGTAAAGCAATTATCCTCCAAATTAAAAAAAAAAAACAGGAAAAGAAATTATATACATCATTCAGTAACAATGTAATATCTCTGAATGGTGACATATTGTAACTAGACAGCATGGTGATCATTTTGAAACAGAAATATCAAATCACTTATACTTCAAAAAAATGAAGAAACAAGCAAACCCCCAGAAAAAGAGATCAGATTTGTGGTTACCAGAGGCAGAAGGTGGGGATGGGGAAACGGAATCAAGGTGGTCAAAAGGTACAAACTTCCAGTTATAAGATAAATAAGTAGTAGAGAGGTAAAGTAGAACGTAATCGTTAGAATTAACTCTGCGGTATGTTATATATGAAAATTATTCAGAGTAGATCCTAACTGTTCTCATCACAAGGAAAATACTTTTTTCTCTCTCTTTAATTTTTTATCTATAGGAGATGATGGATGTTCACTAATCTTATTAGGCTAGTCATTTCATGATGTATGTAAGTCAATTCATTATTCTGTACACCTTAAACTTATACAGTGCTATATGTCCAATATATCTCAGTAAGACTGGAAAAGAAAATTATACACATCAGTAATTATGTACATAAAATGTAGAACCAGAAGTTATGTAATCATGTAAGTTACATAAAAGGAAATGTGTGTGTAGTTCTGTAAAAAGTGGAAATATGATGTCTGAGATATAAAAATAGGAAGAATCCAGTGGTGGGATGAAGAATAGAATGAATACAATTCAAGTACATCAGGGAGCTAGAAGAACCTTTGAAGTCTCCCATAACAGAACACAAGAAAATAAAAGTTATGAATGATGAAGGAAATAGAAAAATCTCAACATTCAGATGATAATAGTCCCCAAAGGACATGCTTTCTTGGGGGCCACACCACCGGCATGTGGGATCTTAGTTCCCTGGCCAGAGAGCCAACCTGTGCCTCTACACTGGGAGCATGGAGTCTTAACCACCGAACCACCAGGGAAGCAGTCCCCAAATGAGATAAAAATGAAACCAAAAGAGGAAGAGATATTTGGACAAAAAACAATGGAGATAAAATTGTCAGAATTACAGAAAAAGTTAACCATGTCAGCACAAAGTACCTCGCAAACACAAGGAAAAGCCCACGACCAAATAAAGTACAGTTCATCTTAAGACTGTCAAAACCATGGAGAAACATGCAAATGTTTCCAGGGAGAATGAGTGGATTACTTGCCACTGTGTGAGACCTGAGACCTCTAGCAGGGATACTGGGTACAAGAAACAGTGAAGCAAGTGTTCAGAGCATCCAAAGGAAATCACCTTGATCCTGGAATTGAGAGCCTACCAAATGAAATTCAATTGTGGGGGCATAAAAATATTTCAGATACAAGTCTCAATACAAGAAATACCAAGTTAAAAACACGTTAGGAGAAAGAACTCAAATACAAAGAATGCAAATAAAAATAAGAAAACTAAGAAACCACATGCTGTGAATATAAGATACAAAGGTGATCAGATTACCTCAGTAAAATGTGTAGCTGTATATTTATTTTTAATGACCAGAGAATAGAAAAATGCTGAGTGTGTTCATAATTATGCAGAATGAAAACTGGAGATCTACAGAAAGAACCAGCATGGCCATAGAACGTGGATGGAGGGGACACCAAAAGATATAAAATCACTCGAGTTCTTTTTGTTAGGTGTAAGACAGAGACGTTACTTTTTTTTTTTAATAAAAGAGGAGAAAATGAAATGTTGAAAAAATGGAACCAAAGGAGAAGAGAAAATAGCACAAAGAAGTCCACATATATCAAGAGCCACAATAAATACAAATAGCTTGAACCTGACACAGGATGTCAAGTTGGATTTTCAGATACCTGGTTATAGGGCTTCCCTGGTGGCTCAGGGTGAAGAATCTGCCTGCCCATGTAGGAGACACAGGTTCAATCCCTGAGTCCAGGAAGATCCCACATGCATCGTGGCAAATAAACCCTTGCACCAGAATTACTGAGCCTGTGCTCTAGAGGCCGAGATTCACAAGAGAAGCCACTGCTATGAGAAGACTGTGCACACAGCTAGAGAGTAGCCCTGCTGGCCCCAGCCAGAGAAAAGCTTGTGCAGAGCCAAGACCCAGCACAGCCAAAAACCGTAAATAAAATAAGAAAAAATAAAATACACTATTCACAAGAATCATTGCTAAAGCATTAAAAACAATGTTAGAGGTGGGTGGGGAGAGGAAAGGATGGAAAAATACCAGATATCTAACTAACCAATGACAAAGTGGTGTATCTATCTTAAGATCTAACCAAATGGATTTGAAACAAAAAGTATCACTAGGGACAGAGACAATCACAAGGTGTGGTTAATGTGAGAAGATACGATACTTCTAAACTATACGCTTTTAATTTAAAAGTACATCATCTGTAAGAAATATATTTGATTGAATTCCAGGGGAAAATTGACAAACTATCATAAGAGTTCAGATAATGATAGTTCAGGAAGACCTATTAGTAAAGATTTGGATTTGAACAATACAATGAACACACACTAACCTATTGACCTTAGTTGGAATTTATGAAATAGAAATATATATATATATATACTTCTTAAGCATATAGGAACTATTTACAGAAATTCTTCACATAACCAAGTCACAGATAAAGTCTCAACAAAGTTAAAAAGTAGATATCATCAAAACAATGTACTCTGACAAAACTCAATTTAGTTAGAATTTAAGGATGGAAAGATGTTTTAAAATCCCCATAGATTTGGATTTTTTATTAAAAAATTTTTTTAATTTATTTATTTGGCTACACTGGGTCTTAGCTGCAGCATGTGGGATCTAGGTCCTTGACCAAAGATTGAACCTGGGCCCCCTTCATTGGGAGCTCAGAGTCTTAGCCATTGGACCACCAGGGAAGTCCCCTACATTTGAATTTTTAAAATCCCCAATAATTTAAGATTCCCCCAAAAAATCACAATAGGTTTTTGCAACGTTTAGAACTGAATGGTATTAAAATAACACATTTCAAAATGTGTGAGGTGAAATTAAAGTGCTGTTCTGAGAGAAATTTATCCATAAAAACTTTCACAGTGAAAGAAGGGTGCTATATATTAATAAGCTAAGTTGTTGTTGCTTAGTTGCTAAGTTCTGTCTGACAAACTCTTTTGCCAGAGTACTATGAAGTGTAGCCATACCAGGCTCCTCTGTCCATGGGATTTTCCTGGCAGGAATACTGGAGTGGGTTGCCATTTCCTTCTCCAGTGAATCTTCCCGACCCAGGGATCAAACGCTGGTCTCCCGCATTGCAGGTGGATTCTTTACCACCTGAGTCACCAGGGAAGCCCCCAAAAGGAAATTAATCCTAATTAAACAATATGCAATTAAGAGAACGCTACTCAACCTTTTGTCAACAAATTATAAAACTTCAATGAAATGAACAAACTGTTATCTCTAAACTGTTATCTGTAATACACTGTTTGTGTGTTAATGGACACACAAAATGACTGAGTTAGAAAACCACATATAAAAACAAGGGGAGACCCAGGCAGCCTATACAAGTGATACTTACTAATCATTCAAGAAGCAGATCATTTCAATTTTATACACTCTCTTTCAGATATTAATAGAAAAATGGGAAGATTCTACAATTCCTCAATATTATCTTGATACCCAAAGAAGAAAACAAGAGGAGAAAGGAAGACAGAGGTCCATTTTACTTTTGCATACAGATGCAGAAGTGCTCAACAAAATATTAACAAACTGAATCTACTAGAGTTTCAGAAAAAGAAAAAAAAACACTCACTGTGAACAATTTCATCTTTTCTCAGGAATGCTAGTTTCAAAATAAAAATGTTGAACCATTTCGCTCACCACTGGTAACAGATTATAGGGAAAATCGTATCAGTGGATGTATCTGAAAAGTTCAACTGAGATGTATGATGTAAACTTAAAGTTATTTAGTGATAGAAAAGAACTTCCTTAGCCTGATGAAGACTATTCATATAAGCCATGACAATTAAAAGCAAGAATATCACAAATATTTCAGATGGTATCTGTATCTCTGAAAAGGATGGTTCAGCATGGTTACAAGTAAGATTTAAGAATTTTCCAGCTACCCAAGCAACAAGAATCTAAATGACACTCAAGACCAATTTGAGATTTTTTAAAATTACAAAATAAACCTTCACACTTAAAACGAATTAGTTTTCATTCTGCATATAGCAATCAGGAAAATGCATGTACAGTGGTAGCAATAACTAGTATTTAGGAAGAAAAAAAAATTTTAAATACTAGTTATTGTTATAGAATAATTGGAATAGCAAAAATGACCAAGACCTGTATGAAGGAATTCTCCATCTTTCTTGAAAACATTTTTTTTTTTTTTAAAGACTTAAGTGAATAGAGTTAATCTGTTCTCTTGGATTAGAAGACTTGAATTCACAAACAAATACACTCTTCCTGGATTGACCTATAGGTTCAATGCAATTCCAATCAAAACTCCAACAGGAGTATTTTGGGGAACTTGACATACTGATTTTAACATTTAAATAGAACAGCAGAGGTCCAAGAATAGTCAAGACAACTTTGAAAGAAGAATCTGGAGAAGGATTTGCTCTATCAGATACCAGGACTTATTTTTGAGCTTATAGACTGTTGAATGTAGACACAGTTCTGACTCAAGGACACTAAAATTGATCATTGGAATAGAAGAGATCACAGAAACAGGACCACCCATGTGTGGAATTTTGATGAATGGCAGATCTACAGGGGAGGAAGTGAAGGACTGTCTTGCAAAAAAAAAGGAACATATATAGGTCAACACTACTCCACACAGAAAAATCAACTTCCCATAGATGAAGTCTTTAAATGTCAAAAGGAAAACAGAAAACTTTTAGTAGAAACTATCCTTGAATATCTTTCTACATCTTAAGATGGGAAAGAAATTCTTAAACCCCAAAGTTCTTATTACAATTAAGAACTTATCATCAAATGTCACCTTTAGAAAGGTAAAATATGAGCTACTCACTGGGAAAAGATATTTACAATATATATAGTCTTTTAAAAGGCATAAAAATGTATAAAGCTCTCAAATTTAATAAGAAAAGGTCAAACATTCAGTAGAAAAATGGGCTGTCAATGGGACCAGGCATTTTATGGAAACGATGTTCATATGCCACTGAAGCTGTAGAGAGATTTTCATCTTTATTGGTAACCAAGGAAATGCAAATCAACACCATAGTGTGAATGTGAGATGACTGGGGAAAAAAAAATTGAGAAAACCAAGTGTTGGCGAGATTGTAGATCAACAGAATCTGATAGGCATAGATGAGAGTATGAGTGAACACAGTTGCTTTGGAAAATATGTGTTATGATCTTCTAAATAGGAACTCTACAGACCCTATGACCTAGTAATTAAATTCTTAAGTAGTGCTAAAGGAAAACTCTTGCATGTGAATACAATGAAACAAGAATAAGGAATGTTCGTAATTGCAACACCAGGAAACAACTCCAATGTCCATCAATAGGAGTTTAGATAATAGACATAATCATAAAAAACATCATTATACAATCGGGAGCTGCAACTTTGTGCAAAAACATGAATGAATCTTTGCTATATAAGACTGCATCTGCAAGGCAAGTCCAAGAAGTGTACCTGGCACATGACACCCTTGGAAGGTTCAGAAGCAATTAAACTAAAGAGTGTATACTTTGGGTAAACATATATGCGGTAAAACCAGCAACAAAAGATTCAGAGCAGTGGTTACTGGGCGTGGGTCAGAGTAGAAGTATAGATGAAAGTTATCAACGTTTTAAGTCTCAGGTTGGATGGTGGGTTTACACGTGTTTATCATATCATGTGTAACGATGAGTAAGTAAAGTGAATACTGCTTGTTCCATTGATACTAGCTCAGTGATGAACAAAGCATTTTGGATAATTCCATTTAGGGCAACACAAGCCCAATTTTTAAAAAGGGAACAGGGGTCTTGCTGGACAGGGATGGTGTGAGAGCAAATTACAGCCCTCGTTCTCAAGGACTTTACATATACGATGAGAAGGTGGAGACAGGTCAACGCAGTGATGTTGTGTGATGTAACCCTGTGTCGGGGATGGACACAGGACTCGGTGGATGGAGAGAAGGAAGGAAGTCTTGTATGACCAGGACTTAGGCCAAGACTGAATTTCCATCACTAGAAATTCAGGTTCCCAGAGGAAGAGATGCTGGCCTTGGAGCTGAAAGGAGGCAGCGAGGTGGATGGTTGAACCGCGAAAGGGAGGGCAGCTCAGGTAGTGGAGGGAAAGTCGCTCAGTCGTGTCTGACTCTTGGCAACCCCGTGGAGTGGATAGTCCATGGGATTCTCCAGGCCAGAATACAGAGTGAGTAGCCATTCTCTTCTCCAGATATCTTCCCAACCCAGGGATCGAACCCAGGTCTCCTGCATTGCAAGTGGATTCTTTACCATCTGAACTACCAGGGAAACCTAGTTCAGGTAGAAGGAACTGCATATTCAAAGGCTCCGAGTCGTAAGGGAATAGATCTCTCTGGACACAAGGAGAAGGCCAGTGTAGCTGGACCCTAGGGCACGACCAGTGGCTGGAGCGGCCGTCAGGGGAGACCCCAGGAAAGACTTCATATATCAGACCAACAATTATGACTTGATTCCCTAAGCAGTGGGAGCAACAGCTTTGAGACTCCAGAATGGCTGGAAAGTACTGGTTTTGGGGGAGATAGTTCTGGCAGCCTGTATCCAGTAAAGAAATGAATAGGCTCAGCAGAGCACCACTGGGCCTGGGAGATGAAGGGGAAGCCAGCTCCCAGGTGTCTGCCTGGAGGAGCAGGCAGGAGCAGGAACTACTAACGGACTTAGCCTGAGTCTGCCACATGGACACGCCTGGGTCCCCCACGGCCGGAGAAGACACCCGTGTCACTCACCCAAGCGACGGTACCCATGACCGGGTCTTCATCCTCTACACCCTCTGGTCTCGTGGCTGCCTGCTTTCTGCGGGCTTTCAGTCTAAGAGAAGAAACCGGTGTGCTGCAGTCAGGGCAGCTCAGACAAAGGTGGGCAAGCTGCCCCCCACTGCCCCCAGTACGACGGCTCGGGTATCCAGACCCTGAAGCACTGGATCCAGAGGCCTTCCTGACACAGAAGTAAGCGCTTCATCTTCTTGGATGACCAGGACTTTGGCCAAGACTGAACTTCCATCACTAGAGACTCAACTCACAAACTTGTACATGAATGTCATTATTATTGACACATGGTGGCCAAAACAACTCCAATGTCCATCAATGGATGAATGGATGAGTAGAATGTGCTCCACTCATCCAAGGGAACATTGTTTGGAAATAAAAAAGAATGACGGAGACGTCCCTGGTGGCACAGGGGATGAGAATCCGCCTGCCAATGCAAAGGACATAGGTTCGATCCCTGGTCCGGGAAGATCCACGTGGCTCTGAGCAACTAAGCCTGTGTGCCACAGCTCCTGAGCCTGCGCTCTAGAGCCCTCGAGCTGCATTCTGGAAGCCTGCACACCTTAGAGTCTGAGCTTTGCAGTAAGAGAAGCCATGGCGATGAGAAGCCTGTGTACCGCAACCAACACCCAACACGGCCAAAAATTAATGAATTAATTTTTTTTTTTAAAAAAGGAGTGAAGGACTGCCAGGTGTGAACCTTCAAAACATCACACAAAGTGAGAGAAGTCAGTCACATGGGGCCACATATTTTACGATTGCCCTTATTTGAAATGTCCAGAACAGACAACTCTAGAGAGATGGGAAACAGCCTAGCAGTTGCCTAGGGCAGAGGGTGGAACGGAGGGGATGATCAGGGCTGTGGATTTCCTTTTGGTTTCTCTTTCATTTGGGGCTAATGCAAAAATTCTGTCAAAATCACTGTCAAAGACACGCAGCTCTGAATAGACTAAAAGCCAGTGAACTGTACACCTTAATGCATGGGAATTACATCTTGCTAATGCGTTCCCCAACTCTGAACCTAATCTACGCTTCTCCGCATTTCTGGGATTAAGGGACCTCTTTCCACACTCCCTACCACACATCTCCTTATACCTCCCCAAGAACACAGACTTACATGTAAAAGAAAAGGAGGCACAAGCACAGGCACAGCAGGGCCATGGCACCAGCGCCTCCAAGAGCCCCAGCAACCAGGAATGCAGGCTTCCCTGCAGGGAAGACAGCCAGGAGATGATCACGCTCCCCCAGATTCGTCTCTTGCCCTCCCGCCTCCTTGCAGAACTTTCTGGAGAGCCTTTTCAGGCCTGAGAAGGAGCCCCCTGTCCTAAAAAGCACCTTCTGCCCTGACCCCAGCCCCTCTCCCCGCCAAGTATCATCTTCTAGGATCATAACTCCTGCCCCTCTAAGCCTCTTCCCCCATAAAGACTCCTGACCTGGCAGCAGCAGGACAGACCCGCTCCGGGCCCCATGGACGTTCAGGGCTTCACAGCTGAGACTGAGGCCAGAGCTGAGCCCCTCGTGGAGGCTCAGGGAGCTGTTGGCCCAGGCCCAGCGGAGCTGGAGGTGACCTTGAAGGAGGCATTGCTGAAGTTCCCCTCCAGCAGTCCTCGCCCAGCCGCCAGCGCAGGGAAGGGGCCGGCTGGGCTTGGGAGGAGCAGCTGCAGCACAGACCCTCGTCCTCCTGGGAGCAGAAGGGGCCCAGCAGCTGCGGGGGCGCTGTGGGGAGAGATAGGAGGGATCAGGGGCGCCCCTTCCCTCCTTGGAACCCCGATGTCTTTCCCCAGGGGACCCCACACTCACAGACCAAGAAGAGGCTCAGGGACGAATTTTGGGAGCCGAGAGCATTCTGAGCCCGGCAGGTGAGCTCTGCTTCTGCAGTGCCTACATACGGCAGCGCCAGGACCCCGGTGCTGGAGATGGGGGTGGCCTCCAGATTAGGGAGATCCTTGGAACCAGCTCAGCTGTGCAGGGGGGTTGCTGTCAGCAGCACACAGCAGCTGTAGCGCCTGGCCCTCTGAGATGACAATAGATGAGGCGTTCTGCAGAATCTTGAGGGCTTTGGGGGGAAAGCGCAGCGGGAGGCCTGGGGGAGGCTGAGGTCTCCTCCTCCCTCCTTCCCAGGATCTACTGGCCTCACTCTCTCCTCCCCCGGCTGGACAGCTGGGTTCCATATGGTCCCAGGGCTGGACCTTCCCACCCTAAGCAGGCTGAGCCAACGTTTCTGGGCCTCATATCTTCAGGGGAGGCTTGGTGTCTCAATGGGACAGGCCTGGGCTGTTTGGTGGAAAGAAAACCCAGAGCCTCAAGGCTTGAGGAGTTGATTCAGTGAAGGCAGCAGGAGAGGGGACTAAGGAGGCTTTTGTGGAAGAAAGCCACATAAGAGAACCATGGTGAAGGAAATGGGTTTTGAACAGAGTGTGTGAATGTGTATATGTGTGTGGTGTATGTGTGTGTGCCTGTGTGTGTGTGTGCCTGTGTGTGTGTGTGAATGAGTGACCGTGTATATGTCCATGTGTGTATGTGTGCATGGTGGGTGCTTGTCCTGTGGGTATATCTCTATGTATATGTGTACATGTGTTATGTGTGTGTGTTGCTGTGTATATGGGCGTTTCTGTGCATGTCTCAGTGTATGTTCATGTGTATGTATTCTCTCTGTGTGCCTGTGTGTGTGAGTCTGTGTGTGTATTGCATGTGTGTGTGGTCCAGTGCATGGGAGGTGGGGCAGGGTGGGGATATTCTCCTTGTTCTTCCCATATCTGATCACATTCAAGCCCACTCCTCTGCCCCACCTTGGAGGCGGTCCCAGGAGCAGGACCCAGCCCTGGAGAGGAGAGGTCCTGTCCTACCTGTGATGTTTCTGAAGGAGAGGCTGATGCGGAAGTTCCTCGGGGCATCTGGGGCAGAAAGACATGGGCTTGCACAGAAGGAGGAGTGGGATGGAAACTGACCAGCACCCCAGGAGGGAAACCAGGAAGGGGAGGGGGCTGTCCTTCACGGCCACTCCCAGGGCACAGACCCATAGAAGAGTAGGCCGGCCTTCCCTCGACCCACTCAAACACACCCCACCGCCCTCAGGGACCCCGCCTCCCCTCCACGCTCACAGGAAACGTTGAGCTGGACGGTTCTCTCCAGGGTCACCTGCGATCCCTGGAGTGTCACCCGACAGGTGAGGTTGGTGCCATGGTCCTGGGGCCTCGGGGTGAGGCTGAGCTCCGAGGAGTGGAGGGTGTCTGGGTTCATGGCATCAAGGGCGTCCCCTGCCCAGGAGAACAGGAGAGGGTGTGGCCGCTCACAGGCTAGCGACAGGCTGCAGGTCAGAGGCGTGCGGCGGCCGGACTCCAGAGGCTCCAGGAACTGGATGTCGGGTTTCTCTGGAGAAAGGGAGATGAAGAGACAGAGGGAGATGCCTGAACGCAGGGGGTGTGGGGCCCAGAGGGTCAGGGTCACAACTCATTCCCAGTTCTGGGTCTCTCCTGAACCCTCAAACCCCAAGACCTGGAGCAGGGAGGGCTCCTTTACCCCGTTCCCGTTGTAATAGAGGAGTCTCCATGGGCCAGGGTCCTCTCCTGGGCCCCCTGTCACACCTGTCACCTGCAAATTCAGCTTCTTCTCTCTGTAACTGTATTTCACAGATCCTCTCTCCACTCGCAAGTAGTAGACTCCTGAGTCGCTCAGCCTGGCCTCTTGGATGCTCAGGGAGCAGTGGTTGTTGCTGGGGTCCCCCAGGAGGCGGAATCGGCCCCGGGTCTCTGGCTTCACTCGTTTCTTTCGGTCGTTTGTGGCCACAGCATCATCGTGTAGGCCGTCTCTTTCCCGGAACCAGTAGATGAAGAGTTCGTCAGAGGAATACCAGGGATATGCCGAAGTCCAGGGATAGGAGAAGGAGCAGGGCACGCGGACGTCCCTGCACGCCTGCACCGCCACTGATTCCTGCACTAGGAGCTCGTACCCTGGAAGCTCCTGCAGGGACCCTGGAGGACACAGAGGCTCAGCGGCAGCTCCAGCCCCTCCCCGCGCTTGACACCCTCCCCCAGCAGCAAGCCCCCGTCCCCTCGCCCTCCCCCACTCACCCCCCCACTGCAGGGGCAGCAGCAGCAGCTGCAGGGGAGCAGCCGCAGCAGGGGCACCATGTCCGCATCCGCCAGCACAGAGCAGGTTCAGATCCTCTGTTGGGGAGGGAAGCGCCCGAATGCGCGGAGGGAACGAGGAAGCCCCAACAGGAAGCCACAGGGTGACGGAGACAGAGCCTTGGCCAAGCACAGAAGGGGAACTTGGACGCCCCAGGCCTTGGAGGAGGGGTGGCCCTGAGAAGGCAGAAGGTCCCACCCCACACCCCAAGCTGCTGTGGGAGATCCTGAGGCCCCCAGAGGCCAAGAGGCTTCACCCATGTGGCTCTGACATGACCACCCAGCCAGTGATGCTGGTCCCCGGTGGGATCACCCAGCCGCCGGCACAACCAGAAAAGAGAAACGGGCTCCAGCCCTGGTCATCGGGTGGGACCAACCCTGCAACAGAGAAACACTGAACTTTCCGGTAAAGAACATTGAAAGATTTCTCAAAACCATTCAGACTTGGGCAGGAAGACTCACACACGGTGGAGGGTGGAACCCAGGAAGGAAAGCTGAGTGTAAAAAGCTCCTTTCCCAGAAAGGTTTCAGAACAGGGCACATGGGCTGTGTGTCTTCATGGATCTGAGGGTCTGTGGGACCACCCGACCTGGACACAGGCCCACGCAAAGTGGGGTGATAAAGGAAGAACTTTGCCCCATTCAGCTGGGACCCCAAAGTTCAGACCTCACACAGACACACAGTTCACGACCCCTCACTCTGGATGGCCTTCTTTTCAAAGCCAGGAAGGCTAAGTCATTTGTGGAAAAAACCTGTGAACTTGCTGCCCCTTCCGGAAAAAAATTCTTTAAGTTTCAGAAGTTTGACTATGATCATAAACGTTTTAGACACTTTCAGGAAGAAGCTATGGGACTGCTGGAAAGTTTCTTTTATAGTTACAAATATTAATATATTTTTTACTTTTTTAAACTACAGAAACAAAAAGAAATGTCCATCAATCAATTGTGCCAGTGGAAATACTGTATGTTCTTTCTACTCTATTTTAGATATAAGATAATTAATCTTATTTCCTCGTATAATGGGCTTCCCTGCTAGCTCAGATGGTAAAGAATCTGCCCTCAGTGTGAAGCCCAGGGTTCGATTCCTCGGTCAGGAAGATCCCCTGGAGAAGGGAATGGCAACCCACTCCAGTATCTTTGCTGGGAGAATTCCATGGACAGAGGGCTCTTGCAGGCTACAGTCCATGGGATCTCAAAGAGTCAGACACGGCTGACTAACACTTTATTAGTAGAATATTCATATTAATTAATATATATGATTATTCTCCTAAAACGAGGCACTCAAAGAGGATCAGGCCAAAAGTATGGGGAACAGGTGCTAGGCAGGTGTGATAGGTGTGTCTGACTTCTGAGAAAAATGGTATGGTGGCCCAGTGCTTAGCACTCTGCACCCTCACTGCCTCTGGCCCAGCTTCAATCTCTGTTCTGGGAACTAAGACCCTACGAGCCCTAGGTCATGGTTGTTAAGAAAAAAAAAAAAAAGGAAGGAAGAAAAAATAGTCTGCAATATATGTCTTATCTTTTGGTTTTCAGCATTTTATGTTTTGTGGTTGATTACATAGATTTCTCATTTCAAAAGAAACTCAGATGTGATGTGCCTGTGATATTGAGACTTTTAGGAAATATATATTTGGCTTCCATCCACAGTTCCTGGCTCACAGATTCATGAGTGCTTGGAATTTACTTATTGATAAGAGATATGGCAGCTTCTTTGCTCATTTGCTCTTTGTTCTCAGTCCCTGAAAACACTTCAGGGCCTCACTGGAGACCTGGGGGTCACATTTTGCATTTGGGAGCCATGTCTCTATTGTATTCAGTGACACCATTTTCTTTCTTTTCTTTTCTTTTTATTTTTAGCCTAAGGACGGATCAGAACGCTTGAGTCAATGTCAGGCTCCACAGAACCCTGGACTGGCCCTGCCCAGGGTCCAGGTGAATAAGAGGGGACGAGCTCGCCCTCACTCCTCACCTGCTGCGGAACATTGCTGGACAAGCAGGCACTGGAGGCCAGGAGCCGCAGGGCTGTGCAGCACACCTTCACAGCGGCCAGTGTCCAGCCAAGGTCAAGCTGGGATGGTCAAAGGACAAGAAACAAGCAGTGTTGGTGAGGACGTGGGGTAAAGGGAAGCCGTGGGCACTGCTGGTGGGAATGTGAATTGGTGCGGCCACTATGGGGAACACTCTGCAGGTTCCTCCAAACTAAAAATAGAACCTCAAGCAGTTTCACTTTGGGGCCTTTAAAGAAAATGAAAATGGCAGTTTGAAAAGATATATGCACCCCATGTTCATGGAAGCGCTATGTACGTTATTGAAGATGTGGAAACAACTTCCATATCCAATGATGAGAGAATGAATAAAGAAACTGCAGTCTATGCATACTCATGATCATTCTTCAGCTATAAAAGAGAAGGAAATCCTGCCTTTACAATACATGGATGGTACACGAGGGCATTAGGGTAATGAAATACATTAGACAGAGGAAGAGAATTACTGTATGATCTCACAGGTAGGTGAAACTGGAAAAAAACAACCAACAACATAAAATCATAGATAAAGAGAAATAACTGGTGGTCCTCAGAGGTAGAGAGGGGAGTCTATGGCAAAATTGGCAAGAATGCTCAGAAGTACACATTTCCAGGAATAAAATAAATAAGTCATGGACATTTAATGTACATCATGGTGACTATATTTAAAATGTTTAGGGACGCTAATACAGTTAATGCAACTATACTGTAAATTTGAAAGTTGCCAAAAGATTATATCTTAAAATTTCTCATCACAAAAGGGTCTATTTTTAGCCTTATAGATATAAATGTTAAATAGGCACATTAGGTGATCATTTTGTAATATGTACATATATTAAATCATTATATTGTACACCTGAAATTGACACAGTGTTATACCTGTATCTCAGAGAGAATATAATGTCTGTGTATGTAAAAGATTTGAAAACGTCAACTTGGGGGCTTAGATTATTAGAGTGGTTCAAAACTATGAGAGTGTTCCTTGCTTTAGAGTTTCCACTGGCCTTTCAACACCTGCATAATCAATTACTTGTGTTACATTTCCTCTGTGGAAACATAAAATACGTAGTGTGGCTTTTAGTGTGGCTATTGTCCCTGATATACTGATTAAATCTCCAGAGATGAAAACAATGAACACTGGATGATTGCAAATGCCTTTGTGATCAAATTCACAGTGCATTGGAAATAAAAGAGAAATTCCCTAAAAGATGAAGGGTGTCTTTAGAAAACATCATACTTAATGGATAGCATAGGTTCCACCCTAACAAGTTAATAAATATCGGTAAAAGGTATAGCAATTGAAAGGAAAAAGAAAGATTTATGTTCATAAAAGTTCTGCATGTAGAAAAATCCAAAAGTTTATACAGATACATTTAGAGGTTTAACAAGAGAGCACAATGACTTGAGACAAATTCTAATTTTGAAAATCCACTGGAGACTTCCCTGTGGTCCAGTGATCAAGCATCTGCCTTCTAAGTCAAGGGATGGGAATTTGATCCCTGGTAAGGGAACCACGGTCCCACACGCATTGCAACTCGGCCAAAAAGATCAATTACTTTCTCCTATCACAGTAATATAAAACAGTATGAGAGCCATTGACAGTTGCATCACAAATTAGGATACACCTGGAATCTATCTAACATTTAGAAAGGTATACAGCAAAAGAATATACAAAACCTCAGTGGAGAAAACTATGAATTGGTCTTGAAGGATATTAAAGATATTAATAAATGGGAAAATACACCACATTCGGGGCTTGAAAAAAATATATAAATATCTATTCTACTCAAAATAATGTGCAGAATCAAAATGTATGTCAGCACATCCCAAGTGGACATTGGTGGAACTCAATAATTCCACTGTAAAATTTATAAGGAAGCAGACATTTCAAGGATGGCAAGGGTACCTTGAAAAGAACAACGTGTGAGGCCTGGCTCTGCAAGTTGTGAAGATACATTACAGCCTGCCTGCTTGCTTAGTCGCTCAGTCGTGTCTGACTCTTTGCCACCCCATGGACTGCAGCCCACCAGACTCCTCGGTCCATGAGATTGTCCAGACAAGAACACTGGATTGGGTTGCCATTCTCTTCTCCAGGGTATATTACAGCATAGTACAACAAAACTTTTGGACTGAAAGAGGGATGGTCCAGTAACCAGTGGAACAGAATAGGGAACCTAGAAATAAACCCCAACCACAGGAAGTGTCATGTGTAATAGAAAAGGTGACAGAAAGAAGTGACAAAGAGATAGGTATTTCAATCACTTTGTGGGCAACAGGGGATCTGAACATAGTCAAATGAAACTGCACCCCTAGCTCATATGGGAACCAAAATCAAGTGCAGATGGGCTGAAGACCTATTCAGAGAGACAAACAGTAGAGCTGCTGCAAGATACTGCAGCAGGCATCCCCATGCACTGTGGCGGGGTGGGATTCCTGAACACACAGAAAGAACACCATCTCTAAGACAGACGCTGAAATCTCGAGCTGTATTAAAACGAAGAACTCTTCATAACAGGCGTCCCTGGGAGTGCCGAATTGAAAGCCATCAGGTGCGAGAAGATGCTGACGACACAGATAACCATCAAAGTAACAGTAGCCAAAATATGAGTTTCTAAAATGCCTAAGGTCAAAGAAATATACAGAAATGGGCCCAAATGAGCAGGACTTTCATTGAGGGCAATGTAAAAGGAGACCATCAAGGAATGGAGAGCTGCCCACGTCACTGCAGCCAGGAACCTGCACGTTAAGACACTATAGGGTACGCCTACACGTGCTCCAAGAAGCCAGCTATTACAGTCTCTCAACACCAACTGCTGGGAAAGTGTGGAGCAGTGGTTGTTGAAATGTAAGTTGGCCCACACATTTGAGAGGAAAACAGCTTCATCCAGCAAGCTGAGCATGTTCTTACATGAGGACCCAACACTTCCACTGCTTGAAGGCATGTTCTAGAGCAGCCATGCCTAGTTGTGGCCAATCCCCACAAGTCGCAATGAAGGGTTTAAAGACAGTTATCAGGCTGAGTGTTGGGAGGGGCCACACGAAGTGCTGTAAGGTTAAACGACCCTGGGTTTCCAGATTTAGTATAAGAAAATGAATGTAGATGATTTGGGGACCAGTTCCAACATGTCTGTCAGTTCAACTCCATCACGCACAACCAATTCTGAGGCACCAGCAGTGCATCTCAGAATTCAACTCAACTCAATCCAACTCAATGTTGACACTGTCTACCTGTAAATAGCATCACATCCTACAAGACTTCAGTTCTTCTATACCGCCCCCTCCAGTTTCAGACACCTGTTTCACCTCCAGGTTGTCACATGTACACCTGACCTGCTGGTTACACATGAGTCAGTTCAGTTCAGTCACTCTGTCATGTCCAGTTCTCTGAGATCCCATGGACTGCAGCACGCCAGGCTTGCCTATCCATCACCAACTCCTGGAGTTTACTCAAACTCATGTCCGTTGAGTTGGTGATGCCGTCCAACCATCTCATTCTCTGTTGTCTCCTTCTCCACCCACCTTCAGTCTTTCACAGCATCAGAGGATTTTCCAGGGAGGCTGTTCCTTGCATCAGATGGTCCAAGTGTTGGAGTTTCAGCTTCAGACTCAGTGCTTTCAATGAATATTGAGGACTGATCTCCTTTAGGATGGACTGGCTGGATCTCCTTGCAGTCCAAGGACTCTCAAGAGTCTTTTCCAACACCACAATACAAAAGCATCAATTCTTCAGCAGTCGGCTTTCTTCATGGTCAAACTCTCACATCCATACATGACTACTGGAAAAAGCATGGCTTTGAAGTAATGTCTCTGCTTTTAAATATGCTGTCTAGGCTGGTCATAACTTTCCTGCCAAGGAGTAAGCGTCTTTTAATTTCATGGCTGCAGTCTCCATATCCAGTAATTTTGGAGCCCCCCAAAATAAAGTCAGCCACTCTTTCTACTATTTCCCCATCTGTTTGCCATGAAGTGATCGGACCAGATGCCATGATCTTAGTTTTCTGAATGCTGAGTTTTAAGCCAAATTTATCACTCTCCTCTTTCACTTTCATCAAGAGGCTCTTTAGTTCTTCACTTTCTGTCATATGCCAGATGCCATATGCGTCTTCATATCTGAGGTTATTGATATTTGTCCCAACAATCTTGATTACAACTTATGCTTCATCCAGTCCAGCATTTCTCTTGATATACTCAGAATATAAGTTAAGAAAGCAGGGTACAATATGCAGCCTTGATATACTCTTTTCCTGATTTCAAACAGTCTCTTATTCCATGTCCAGTTCTAACTGTTGCCTGCTGTTCTGCAGACAGATTTCTCAAGAGGCAGGTCAGGTGGTCTGCTATTCCCATCTTTTTAAGAATTTTCCAGAGTTTGTTGTGACCCACACAGTGAAAGGCTTTCCCATAGTCAATAAAGCATAAGTTGATGTTTTTCTGGAATTCTCTTCCTTTTTCGTTGATCCAACAGATGTTGGCAATTTGATCTCTGGTTCCTCTGCCTTTTCTAAATCCACCTTGAACATCTGGAAGTTCACACTTCCCATATTGGTGAAGCCTGGCTTGGAGAATTTTGAGCATTACTTTACTAGTGTGTGAGAAGAGTGCAGTTGTGCCATAGTTTGAGCATTCTTTGGCATTGCCTTTCTTTGGGATTGGGATGAAAGCTGATCTTTTCCAGTCCTGTGGCCACTGCTCAGTTTTCCAACTTCGCTGGCATATTGAGTGCAGCACTTCCACAGCATCATTGTTTAAGACTTGAAATAGCTCAACTGCAATCTCATCAACACCACTAGCATAGTTCATAGTGATGCTTCCTAAGGCCCACTTGACTTCCCATTCCAGGATTTCTGGCTCTAGGTGAGTGATCACACCATCGTGATTATCTGGGTCATGAAGACCTTTTTTGTACAGTTGTTCTGTGTATTCTTGCCTCCTCTTTAATATCTTCTGTTTCTATTAGGTCCATACCATTTCTGTCCTTTATTGTGCCCATCATTGTATGAAAAATTCCCTTGGTACCTCTAATTTTCTTGAAGAGATCTCTACTCTTCCACCATTAAATTGTTTTCCTCTATTTCTTTGCACTGATCAGTGAGGAAGGCTTTCTTATCTTCTTTGCTGTTCTTTAAGACTCTGCATTCAGATGGCTATATCCTTCCTTTTCTCCCTTTTTTTTCGCTTCTCTCTTTTCTCAGCTCTTTGTAGCCCTCCTCAGAAAACCATTTTGCATTTCTCTTTCACGGGGACTGTCTTGATCACTGCCGCCTGTACCGTGTCATGAACCACCTTAGTCCATAGTTCATCAGGCACTCTGTCTATCAGATCGAATTCCTTAAATCTATTTGTTACTTCCACTGTACAATCGTGAGGGATTTGAGTTAGGTCATACCTGAATGGTCTATTGGTTTTCCCCACTTTCTTCAATTTCAGTCTGAATTTGGCAATAAGGGGTTTATGATCTGAGCCACAGTCAGCTCCTGATCTTGTTTTTGCTGTCTGTTAGAGTTTCTCCAAATTTGGCTGCTAAGAATATCATCAATCTGATTTCGGTGTTGACCATCTAGTGTTGTCCATGTGTAGTCTGCTTTTCTATTGTTGGAAGAGGGTGTTTGCTATGATCAGTGCATTCTCTTGGCAAAACTCTATGAGCCTTTGCCCTGCTTCATTCTGTACTCCAGGGCCAAATTTGCCTGTTACTCCTAGTGTTTCTTGACTTCCTACTTTTGCATCCAGGCCCCTATAATGAAAAGGACATCTTTCTTGGGTGTTAGTTCTAGAAGGTCTTGTATGTCTTCATAGAATTGTTCAACTTCAGCTTCTTCAGCATTACTGGTTGGAGCACAGACTTGAATTAATGTGATATTGAATGGTTTGCCTTGGAAATGAACAGAGATCATTCTGTCATTTTTGAGATTGCATCCAAGTATTGCACTCAGACACTTTTGTTGACTATTATGGCTCCTCCATTTCTTCTAAGGGGTTCTTGTCCACAGTAGTAGATATAATGGTCATCTGATTTCATTTCGCCCATTGCAGTCCATCTTAGTTTGCTGATTCCTAAAATGTCAATGTTTAGTCTTGCCATCTCCTGTTGACCACTTCCAGTTTGTCTTGATTCACAAACCTAACATCCAGGTTCCTATGCAATATCATTCTTTACAGCATTGGACTATACTTCCATCACCAGTCACATCCACAACTGGGTGGTGTTTTTGCTTTGGCTCCGGCTTGTCATTCTTTCTGGTGTTATTTCTCCAATGATCTCCAGTAGCATACTGGGCACCTACCAACCTGGGGAGTTCATCTTTCAGTGTCCTATCTTTTTGCCTTTTCATACTGTTCATGGGGTTCTCGAGGCAATACTAAAAGGTTTGCCATTCCCTTTTCCAGTGGACCACGTTTTGTCAGAACTCACCACCATGACCCGCCTGTCTTCGGTGGCCCTACATGGCATGGCTCATAGTTTCATTGAGTTAGACAAGGCGGTGATTCATGTGATTGAATTGATAAGTTATCTCCCACTGAAACCTGAAACTGAGCTCTGTTATGATGCTGGGATGAAAATTCACTTGGAGAAAAGGCAATAACCTCAGATATGCAGATGACACCACCCTTATGGCAGAAAGTGAAGAGGAACTAAAAAGCCTCTTGATGAAAGTGAAAGAGGAAAGCGAAAAGTTGGCTTAAAGCTCAACATTCAGAAAACGAAGATCATGGCATCTGGTCCCATCACTTCATGGGAAATAGATGGGAAAACAGTGGAAACAGTGTCAGACTTTATTTTTGGGGCTCCCAAATCACTGCAGATGGTGACTGCAGCAATGAAATTAAAAGAAGCTTACTCCTTGGAAGAAAAGTTATAACCAACCTAGATAGTATATTCAAAAGCAGAGACATTACTTTGCCAACTAAGGTCCGTCTAGTCAAGGCTATGGTTTTTGCTGTGGTCATGTGTGGATGTGAGAGTTGGACTATGAAGAAGGCTGAGCACCGAAGAATTGATGCTTTTGAACTGTGGTGTTGGAGAAGACTCTTGAGAGTCCCTGTACTGCAAGGAGATCGAACCAGTCCATTCTGAAGGAGATCAGCCCTGGGATTTCTTTGGAAGGAAAGATGCTAAAGCAGAAACTCCAGTACTTTGGCCACCTCATGCGAAGAGCTGACTCATTGGAAAAGACTCTGATGCTGGGAAGGATTGGGGGCAGGAGGAGAAGGGGACGACTGAGGATGAGAAGGCTGGATGGCATCACTGACTCGATGAACGTGAGTCTAAGTGAACTCCGGGAGTTGGTTATGGACAGGGGAGGCCTAGCGTGCTGGGATTCATGTGGTCACAAAGAATCAGACACAACTGAGTGACTGAAATGAACTGAACTGAACTGAATCAAGAGAACTCTTTGAGGCTGCCTTCTAGAATTAAATAAATTCTGGCCTTATGATGAAACACATCCACACCCACCAGGAAAGAAGTGCTGGGCTGCTGTGATGTGCTTGTTCCCTCAGTCATGTCCACGCTTTGTGACCCCATGAACTGCAGCCCACAAGGCTCTTCTGTCCATAGGGATTCTCCAGGCAAGAATACTGGAAGTCAGTTGCCATGCACTTCTCCAAGGGACCTCTCCAACCCAGGGATCAAACCCCGGTCTCCCCCATTGCAGGTGGATTCTTTACCAGCTGAGTCACCAGGGAAACCCAAGAACACTGGAGTGGGTAGTCTATCCCTTCTCCAGGGGATCTTCCTGACCCAGGAGTTGAACCAGGTCTCCAGCATTGCAGGCAAACTCTTTACTGACTGTGTGGATCTCAACAAACTGTGGAAAATTCCTCAAGAGATGAGACCAGACTACCTTACCTGACTCCTACGACCTGTTTGCAGGTCAAGAAGCAACAGTTAGAACCAGACATGGAGCAAGAGACTGGTTCAAAACTGGGGAAGGAGTATGTCACAGCTGCATATTGTCACCTTGCTTTTTAACTTATATGCACAGTACATCATGAGAAATGCTGGGCTGGATGAAGCACTAGCTAGAATCAAGATTGCCAGAACAAATAACAATAACCTCAGAAATACAGATGACACCACCCTTATGGTGGAAAGTGAGAAGGAAACTAAACAGCCTCTACATGAAGGTGACATTGGAGACTGAAAAAGCTGGCTTAAACCCCCATATTCAAAAAACTAAGTTCACGGCATCTCATCCCATCACTTCACTTTCAAGTAATCATGTATGGAGAGCTGGACTATAAAGAAAGCTGAGTGCCCAAGAATTGATGCTATTGAACTATGGTGTTGGAGAAGATTGTTGAAAGTCCCTTGGACTACAAGGAGATCCAACCAGTCCATCCTAAAGGAAATCAACCCTGAATATTCACTGGAAGTATTCCAGGAAGAGGGACTCCTTCCAGGGCCTGAAACTGGGCTCTTGTCTAACACTAAGAAATGAATTGCACAAGGAGACACATGAGCTGACAAAGCAAGAGATTTTATCGGGAAAGGGCACCCGGGTGGAGAACAGCAGGGTAAGGGAACCCAGGAGAACGGCTCTGTCACATGGCTTGCAGTCTTGGGTTGTATGGTGATGGGATTAGTTTCCTGTTGTCTTTAGCCAAACATTCTGGCCTAGAGTCCTTGCTGATGGTGCACGCCTTGTTCTGCCAAGATGGATGCCAGAGAGAAGGATTCTGTGAGGTGGTTGGAGGTAATATCTCCATTTGACCTTTCCAGAACTCTTCTGGTTGGTGGAGGCTTATTAGTTCCGTGTTCCTTACCAGGGCCTCCTGTCGTAGAACACCTCATGCAAATAGTTACTGTGGTGCCCTGCCAGGGTGGGCGGTTTCAGTCATGTGCTTCCCATAACAGAAGGAATGATGCTGAAGCTGAAGTTCCAATACTTCGGCCACCTCGTGTGAAGAGCCAACTCCTAGAAAAGGCCCTGATGATGGGAAAAATTGAAGGCAGCAGGAGAAGGGGACAACAGAGGATGAGATGGTTGAATGGCCTCACCAGCTAAATGAAAAAGCGTTTGAGCAAACTCCGAGAGTTGATGAAAGACATGTAAGCCTAGCATGCTGCCCTGCAGAGTCAGACACGACTGAGCAACTGAACAACAACAACAAGCCTTGTCTTTCCTGTGGAAACTCTTAGAAAGGCTTCCTCACTCTCCTGCTCCTTGAGCACAACCTCTTTCTTCCTCCTGGGCCCTGCCCTGAGGAGGGACCTTGTATTCTTGGAAAATGAAAGGAATAAAACTCTCTTTTCAGTGGAATTTACTCTTTGGGTCATCACAGTCACCTCAACAAACTAAAAGGTGGAAAGGAGACAGATTTGGAGTCAAGCATTTCCCGGGGAAGCTCGCAGTGATGTCTGCACATCTGTCTTCTGGAAACGTGCTGGGAGCCCAGAGGATTCTGAGCTCATCAGGTGTCTTCAGCCCTGCGTCTCCAGGATCCCAGTGCTGGAGTGGGGGCAGCGTCCAGGGCAGGACCCCTGGAAACCAGCTCAGCTGTGCAGGGGGGTTGCTGCCAGCAACACAGAGCAGCTGCGGTGCCTGGCTCTCTGAGATGAGAAGGGTTGAGGTGTTCTGCAGATCTTGAGGGCTTGGGGGAAAGCCCAGCTAGAGAGCTGGGGGAGGCTGAGGTCTCACCCTCCCTCCTTCCCAGGATCTATAATATCTGTGCATATTGTATGTATTGTATGTATGTATTGCATGTGTGTGTGGTCTAGTGCATGGGAGGTGGGGCAGAGTGGTAATTTTCTCCTTGCTCTTCCCATATCCGATCACACTCAAGTCCACTCCCCTGACCCACCTTGGAGGCGGTCCCAGGAACAGGATCCAGCCCTGGAGACGAGACGCCCTGTCCTACCTGTGACGTTTCTGAAGGAGAGGCTGATGCAGAGGTTCCCTGGGGCATCTGGGGCAGAAAGACATAGGCTTGCTGCAGAGGGAGGAGTGGGATGGAAACTGACCAGCACCCCAAGAGGGAAACCAGGAAGGGGGTTGGGTAGGGGGCTTTCCTTAATGGCTACTCCCCACTTCAGCTCCCAGGGTGCAGACCCATAGAAGAGTAGGCTGGCCTTTTCTCTACAAACAGACTAAGGCGCACACACATACACCACTGCCCTCAGGGACGCACCACCCCTCCACACTCACAGGAGACATTGAGCTGGATGGCTCTGTTCAGGGACACCTGAGATCCTTGGAGATTAACCCTACAGATGAGGTCGGTGCTGTGGTCCTGGGGCCTCGGGGTAGGGTAAGCTTCAAGGAATGGAGAGTCTCTCTCTGGGTGCCTCAGCAGGGGTACCATGTCCACATCCTCCAGCCCAGGTCCAGGTGCCTCTTCAGGGAGGAAGTGCCCCAAATGTGGGGGAAGGAAGGAGCAAGCCCCAGCAGGCAGCCAGGAAGGCAGCAGGTGATGAAGACTGGCTGGCGAAGAAGGGGAAGGTGGACTCCACAGGCGGGGCTGGGGGGTTGATGAGAAGTCACGCTGTTTCTCCTTCGTCCTCCAACCCCCTCCCCCCTCCCTCCTGCTACAGGCTGCAGGGGAGAGCATGACATACCCAGAGCTGGAGAGGTTTCACCATATGTAACTCTGAAATGTTGTTGTTTACTCATTATGTTGTGCCCGACTCTGTGACCCCAGGGACTGTAGCCTGCCGGGCTCCTCAACCCATGGGATCACCCAGACAAGAATAGTGGAGTGGGTTGCCATTCCCTTCCTCAGGGGATCTTCCCAACCCAGGTATTGACCCTGCATCTTCTGCATGCACCCTGACTCTTTACCACCGAGATACCAGGGAAGCCTGGATGTGACATGATCACCTTCCAAATGATTTTCATGTTCACCATAGGATCGCCCCATGAGCAGTGAAACCAGAAAAACAGAAACGAGGTCCAGCCCCGGTCATCTGGCGGGACCCACCTGCAGCTGAAAAACACCGAACGTTCTACAAAAGAATATTGAAAAATTTCTCTAAACCATTCCAGTTCAGGCAGGGAAAAAGTTTCCAGACCCCAAAACAGTGGAGGATGGAGCCCAGGAAGGAAAACTTGAGCATTAAAGCTCCTTTGCCCAGAAGGGTTGTCAGACCATGGCACAGGCCTACAGGTCTTCGTGGACATGAGGGTCTGTAGGACCAGCCCCCGGGGCACCGTCACTTCAGTTGAGTCCGACTCTGTGTGATCCCATAGACAGCTGCCCACCAGGCTCCCCCGTCCCTGGGATTCTCCAGGCAAGAACATGAGTGGGTTGCCATTTCCTTCTCCAATGCATGAAAGTGAAAAGTGAAAGTGAAGTCTCTCAGTCGTGTCCGACCCTCAACGACCCCATGGACTGCAGCGCACCAGGCTCCTCCGTCCATGGGATTTTCCAGGCAAGAGTACTGGAGTGGGGTGCCATTGCCTTCTCTGGGGCACCGGCCTAGGCAAAAGGGGGAGGCTGAAGTGAGCGCCTTGCTGTGTTCAGTGTGGACCCCAGAAGCCTGGACTTCTCAAGAATGGCATTCAGGACCCCTCACACTGCATGCCTTTCTTTCCAAAGCCACATGAAGGCTCAAGCCATGTGTAGAAATAAGCTGTGACCTCAATACTGTTTAGGATTGATATTTCATCAGGTTCCTAAATTTGACACTGCCTCTAAACATTTTACACCCTCCCAGTAACCAGTTCTGGAAAACAAAACAAAAAACCCCACAACTATCTTTAATATTTATTTAGAAAAACTCTGTTTACATTTGTTAGTTTCTTAATGTGTAAAAATCTTAAAATTTATTCAGAAGGAGGAGGGATAAATTGGGAGGTTGTGATTGACAAATACACACTACTGTATCTAAAATAGATAACCAACAAGGACTAACTGTATAGCACAGGAAAGTAAACTAGCAATCTTGTAAAAAAGTATCATGGGATAGAATCTGAGGAGAATATATGTATATAACTGAATCACTTGCTGTACTGTGAAACTAACAGAGCATTATAAATCAATTATATTTTCATTTTTAAAAAGTCACATCTATACTAAAGAAATCAAATTAACAGGAAAAGACTGCCCAATTTTTATTTTTAAATGGGCAAAGATCCAAACAGGAATTTCACTAAAGAAGATATTCAGATGGCTCAACATCATTGCACACGAGGGAAAAAAGGCAAGGGGATACTGCCACAGGGGAGTCCAGTGCTGAACACGGACCATGTAGGTCATACAAGTGCTGCTGAGGGTGGAGAGAGCTCAGAACCCTCATATATGACCATGGGATACAAACTCATCTAACTACTCAAAAGAGCTCTCTGAGGCTACCTTCTCACACTAAATATATGCCAGATGTATGATGAAGCAGTTCCACACCCACCAGGAGAAAAGTGCGAGCCCTCCTACTTAAACACACCATTCACATCAATGTTACTTTGAGCCAAAATTTGCAAACAAAGTCAATGTCATTGTATTTTAGAGGCCATACATAACTGGAGGAATAGTCATATGTAAAATACAATTTTCGATACAGAAACCAAGCAAAACCAACAATGAGTTATTGATACGTGTAAAATCATGAGTAATCTCATACTAAGCGAGTTAAGTCAGAAAGTCTCCTTTCAGTGATATTGACTCTTCTACTGTCACGTAGTCATCACTACAAATGAAGGCTCGTGGATGCAAACGACACAGGGTTGGAGGCGAGAGTTTCCAGGGAGAAGCTCGCAGTGATGTCCCAACATCTGTCCTCTGGGTTCTACATCCTCAGGTGAATCTCGTCATGAAAGGGAGCGAGGCTCGGCCACATCCCTCAGCCCAGCTCCCTAGTGGCCGCCAAACCTGCAGAGCCAACACGGTCTCAGGTCAGAGAGGCAGACACATTTCATTCATTCTGGGCTCTGACTCAAGGCATGGGCGCTCTTAGTTCTCCAACCCGGGATCGAACCCTTGCTCCCTGCAGTGGAAACTCGCAGGCTCAACCACTGGACCAACACGGAAGACCCTGGAGAGTCACACGGTTGAGCTGCAGGCACAACAGGACCACCCAGCCCCACAGGCAACTCCAGAGCCATTCCCTGGACTTCCCTGCAGGGGGACAGGTGTGCTCACCTGGTGTAGTAGGTCCAGGTGAGGCCATAGGTGAGGAGGAAGCCAGCCCCCATGACGGCCCCTCTGATCAGGGGTGAGGACCAGGGGCCAGGAGCCCTGCTGCTCCTCAGACTCAGAGCTGCAGGGGAAGGGGGCCTTCTGCTGAAGGGAGAGAGGGTGAAGCTCAGTCCCCAGACCCAGCCCTCCCAAAGGCACACACCTGCCCAGGCTGCCGCCCCCCAGCACCTGTCCTGCAACTCACTCTGCACAGAGAGGCTGAAGGAAACTTACTGGGAGCCCAGAGGGTTCTGCACTTGGCAGGTGACTTCTCCATCTCCAGCCGCTACTTGTGGAACCTCCAAGACCCCAGCATTGGAGATGGGGGTATCCTCCAGGGCTGGGGATCCCGGAACCAGCTCAGCTGTGCAGGGGGTTGCTGTCAGCAACACACAGCAGCTGTGACGCCGGGCCCTCTGAGATGAGAATAGATGAAGTGTTCTGAGAATCTTGAGGGATTTGGGGGAAAGCGCAGTGCGAGAGCTGGGGGCGGCTGAGTTCTCCTCCTCCCTCCTTCCCAGGATCTCCTGGCGTCACTCTCTCCTCCCCCAGTCAGCCAGCTGGTTTCCGTGTGGTCCCAGGGCTGGACCTTCCCACCCTAAGCAGGCTGAGCCAACGTGCCTGGGCATCGTATCTTCAGGGGAGGCTTGGTGTCTCAATGGGACAGACCAGGGCTGTTTGGTGGAAAGAAAACCCAGAGCCTCAAGGCTTGAGAAGTTGATTCCGTGAAGGCAGCAGGAGAGGGGACTAAGGCGGCTTTTTGTGGAAGAACGCCACATAATAGAACCATGGGGAAAGAAATGGGCTTCGAACAGGGTGTATGTATGTGTATATGTGTGCGGTGTATGTGTGTGTGCCTGTGTGTATCTGTGAATGAGTGACCGTGTATATGTCCATGTGTGTATGTGTGCATGGTGGGTGCCTGTGCTGTGGGTATATCTCTGTGTATATGTGTACATGTGTTATGTGTGTGTTGCTGTGTGTATGGGCGTTTCTGTGCATGTCTCAGTGTATGTTCATGTGTATGTATTATGTGTGTGTGCCTGTGTGTGTGAGTCTATGTGTGTATTGCATGTGTGTGTGGTGCAGTGCATGGGAGGTGGGGCAGGGTGAGATTTTCTCCTTGCTCTTCCATATCTGATCACATTCAAGCTCACTCCCCTCTCCACCTTGGAGGCGGTCCAGGAGCAGGACCCAGCCCTGGAGAGGCGAGGTCCTGTCCTACCTGTGATGTTTCTGAAGGAGAGACTGATGCGGAGGTTCCTCGGGGCATCTGGGGCAGAAAAGACATGGGCTTGCACAGAAGGAGGAGTGGGATGGAAACTGACCAGCACCCCAGGAGGGAAACCAGAAGGGGCGGGGGTGCGGGGCTGTCCTTCACTGCCACTCCCCACCTCGGCTCCCAGGGTTTAGACCAATAGAAGAGTGGGCCAGCCTTCTATCTACACACTCACACACACACTGACACACACACCCCACTGCCCTCAGGCACCTCACCTCCCCTCTACACTCACAGGAGACGTTGAGCCAGACGGTTCTCTCCAGGGTCACCTGCGATCCCTGGAGTGTCACCCAACGGGTGAGGTTGGTGCCGTGGTCCTGGGGCCTCGGGGTGAGGCTGAGCTCCGAGGAGTGGAGGGTGTCTGGGTTCATGGCATCAAGGGCGTCCCCTGCCCAGGAGAACAGGAGAGGGTGTGGCCAAAACAGGCTAGCGACAGGCTGCAAGTCAGAGGTGTGCTGCAGCTGGACTCCAGAGGCTCCAGGAACTGGATGTCGGGTTTCTCTGGAGAAAGGGAGATGAGGAGACAGAGGGAGATGCCTGCACACAGGAGTGTGGGGACCCAGAGGGTCAGGGTCACAACTCATTCCCAGTTCTGGGTCTCTCCTGAACCCTCAAACCCCAAGACCTGGAGCAGGGAGGGCTCCTATACCCTGTTCCCCTTCTAATAGAGGAGTCTCTGTGGGCCAGGGTCCTCTCATGAGCCCCCTGTCACAACCTGTCACCTGCAAATTCAGCTTCTTCTCTTTGTAACTGTATTTCACAATAGGTCCTTTCTCCACTCGCAAGTAGTAGACTCCTGAGTCGCTCAGCCTGGCCTCTTGGATGCTCAGGGAGCAGTCGTTGTTGCTGGGGTCCCCGAGGAGGCGGAATTGGCCCTGGGTCTCTGAGTTCACTGGTTTTTTTCGGTCGTTTGTGGCCACAGCATCATTGAATGGGCGATCTTCTTCCTGGAACCAGTAGATGAAGGGTCCACAGAAGGATACCAGGAATTTCCCGAACTCCAGGGAAAGGAGAAGGAGCAGGGCACGCGGACGTCCCTGCACGCCTGCACCGCCACTGACTCCCGCACTAGGGAGCTCGTACCCTGGAAGCTCCTGCAGGGACCCTGGAGGACACAGAGGCTCAGTGGCAGCTCCAGCCCCTCCCCGCGCTTGACACCCTCCCCCAGCAGCAAGCCCCGTCTCCTCGCCCTCCCTACTCACCCCCCACTGCAGGGGCAGCAGCAGCAGCTGCAGGGGAGCAGCTGCAGCAGGGGCACCATGTCCGCATCCGCCAGCACAGAGCAGATTCGGGTCCCTCTGTTGGTGAGGGAAGCGCCCTGAATGTGGGGAGGGAACGAGGAAGCTCCTACAGGAAGCCACAGGGTGACGGAGACAGAGCCTTGGCCAAGCACAGAAGGGGAACTTGGACGCCCCAGGCCTTGGAGGAGGGGTGGCCCTGAGAAGGCAGAAGGTCCCACCCCACACCGCAAGGTGCAACAGGAGATCCTGAGGCCCCCAGAGGCCGAGAGGCTTCACCCACGTGGCTCTGACATGACTACCTGTCCAGTGATGTCGGTCCCCGGTGGGATCACCCAGCCAACAGCACAACCAGAAAGAGAAACGGGCTCCAGCCCTGGTCATCGGGTGGGACCAACTCTGCAACAGAGAAACACTGGACTTTCCGGTAAAGAACACTGAAAGATTTCTCAAAACCATTCAGACTTGGGCAGGAAGACTCACACATGGTGAAGGGTGTAATCCAGGAAGGAAAGCTGAGAGTGAAAAGCGCCTTTGCCCCGAAAGGTTTTTAGAACAGGGCACCCGGGCTGTGCGTCTTCATGGATCTGAGGGTCTGTGGGACCAGCTGATCTGGACACAGGCCCACACAAAATGGCGTGATAAAGGAAGAACTTTGCCCCATTCAGCTGGGACCCCAAAATCCAGACCTAACACAGAAACACAGTTCACGACCCCTCACTCTGGATGGCCTTCTTTCAAAGCCACATGAAGGCTAAGTCATGTGTGGAAAAAAAACCTGTGAACGTGCTGCCCTTTCGGGAAATAATTCTTTAAGTTTCACAAGTTTGACTATGATCATAAACGTTTTAGACACTTTCAGGAAGAAGCTATGGGACTGATGGAAAGTTTCTTTTATAGTTACAAATATTAATATATTTTTACTTTTTTAAACTACAGAAACAAAAAGAAATGTCTATCATTCAATCGTGCCAGTGGAAATGCTGTATCTTCTTTCTATTCTATTTTAGATATAATTTTCTTATTTCCTCGTATAATGGGCTTCCTGCTAGCTCAGATGATAAAGAATCTGCCCTCAGTGTGAAGACCAGGGTTCGATTCCTAGGTCAGGAAGATCCCCTGGAGAAGGGAATGGCAACCCACTCCAGTATCCTTGCTGGGAGAATTCCATGGACAGAGGGCTCTTGCAGGCTATAGTCCATGGGATTGCAAAGAGTCAGAAATGGCTGACTAAAACTTTATTAGTAGAATATTCATATTAATTAATATACCTGATATTTCTCCTAAAACGAGGCAATCAAAGAGGATCAGGTCAAAAGAATGGGGAACAGGTGTTATGCAGGTGTGATAGGTGTGTCTGACTTCTGAGAAAAATGGTATGGTGGCCCAGTGCTTAGCACTCTGCACTCTCACTGCCTCTGGCCCAGCTTCAATCTCTGGTCTGGGAACTAAGACCCTACAAGCCCTAGTTCATGGTCGTAAAAAAAAAAAAAAAAGGACGAAAGAAAAATAGTCTGCAATATATGTCTTATCAATTGGTTTTAAGAATTTTATGTTTTGTGTTTGATTACATAGATTTCTCATTTCAAAAGAAACTCAGATGTGATGTGCCTGTGATATTGAGACTTTTAGGAAATATATATTTGGCTTCCATCCACAGTTCCTGGCTCACAGATTCATGAGTTCTTGGAATTTACTGATTGATAAGAGATATGGCAGCTTCTTTGTTCATTTGCTCTTTGTTCTCAGTCCCTGAAAACACTTCAGGGCCGCACGGAGACCTGGCGGTCACATTTTGTATTTCGGGGCCATGTCTGTATTGTATTCGGTGACAATGTTTGTTTGTTTGTTTTTTTGCCTAAGGAGGGATCAGAACGCTTGAGTCAATGTCAGGCTCCACAGAACCCTGGACTGGCCCTGCCCAGAGTCCAGGTGAACAAGAGGGGACGAGCTCTCGCCCTCACTTCTCACCTCTTGCGGAACATTGCTGGACAAGCAGGCACTGGAGAAGGCCTGGAGCCGCAGGGCTGTGCAGCACACCTTCACAGCGGCCGGTGTCCAGCCAAGGTCAAGCTGGGACGGTCAAAGGACAAGAAACAAGCAGTGTTGGTGAGGACGTGGGGTAAAGGGATCCCTTGGGCGCTGCTGGTGGGAATGTGAATTGGTGCGGCCACTGTGGGGAACACTGCAGGTTCCTCAAAACTAAAAATAGAACCTCAAGCACTTTCACTTTTGGGCCTTTAAAGAAAATGAAAATGGCAGTTTGAAAAGATATATGCACCCCATGTTCATAGAAGCGGTATGTACATTACTGAAGATGTGGAAACAACTTCCATATCCAATGATGAGAGAATGAATAAAGAAACTGCAGTGTGTGCATACTCGTGATCATTCTTCAGCTGTAAGAGAGAAGGAAATCCTGCCTTTACAATACATGGATGGTACACGAGGGCATTAGGGTAATGAAATACATTAGACAGAGGAAGAGAATTACTGTATGATCTCACAGGTAGGTGAAACTGAAAAAAACAACCAACAACATAAAATCATAGATAAAGAGAAATAACTGGTGGTCCTCAGAGGTAGAGAGTGGAGTCTGTGGTAAAACTGGCTAAAGTGGTCAGAAGGTACACATTTCCAGGAATAAAATAAGTAAGTCATGGAGATGTAATGTACATCATGGTGACTATATTTAAAATGTTTAGGGACACTAAACAGTTAATGCAACTGTACTGTATATTTGAAAGTTGCCAAAAGATTGTATCTTAAAATTTCTCATCACACAAAAGGTCTATTTTTAGCCTTATTGATATAAATGTTAATTAGGCACATTTGGTGATTATTTTGTAATATGTACATATATTAAATCATTACATTGTACACCTGAAACTGACACAATGTTATACCTGTATCTCAGAGAGAATATAATGTCTATGTATGTAAAACATTTGAAAAACGTCAACGTGGGGGCTTAGATTAGAGTGGTTCAAAACTATGAGAGTGTTCCCTGCTTGAGAGGCTCCACTGGCCTTTCAACACCTGCATAATCAATTACTTGTGTTACATTTCCTCTGTGGAAACATACAATATGAAGTGTGGCTTCTAGTGTGGCTACTGTCCCTGATTTACTGATTAAATCTCCAGAGATGAAAACAATGAACACTGGATGATTGCAAATGCCTTTGTGATCAAATTCACAGTGCATTGGAAATAAAAGAGAAATTCCCTAAAAAGATGAAGGGTGTCTTTAAAGCATAATACTTAATGGAGCAGTATAGCTTCCACCCTAGCAAGTCAATAAATATCGGTAAAAGGTATAACAATCGAAAGGAAAAAAGAAAGATTTATGTTCAAAAAGTTCTGCATGTAGAAAAATCCAAAAGTTTATACAGATACATTTAGAGGTTTAACAAGAGAGCACAATGACTTGAGACAAATTCTAATTTTGAAAATCCATTGCAGACTTCCCTGTGGTCCAGTGATCAAGCATCTGCCTTCTAAGTCAAGAGATGGGAATTTGATCCCTGGTAAAGGAACCGAGGTCCCACACGCATTGCAACTCGGCCAAAAAGATCAATTAATTTCTCATATCACAGTAATATAAAACAGTATGAGAGCCATTGACAATTGTATCAAAAATTAGGATATACAAATCCTCAGTGGAGAAAATTATAAATCTGTCTTAAAGGACATTAAAGATATAAATAAATGGGAAAATACACCACATTCGGGGCTTGAAAACAAATATAAATATCTATTCTACTCAAAATAATGTGCAGAATCAAAATGTATGTCAGCACATCCCAGTGGACATCGGTGGAACTCAATAATTCCACCGTAAAATTTACAAGGAAGCAGACATTTCAAGGATGGCAAGGGTACCTTGCAAAGAACAATGTGTGAGGCCTGGCTCTGCAAGTTGTGAAGATACATTACAGCCTGCCTGCTTGCTTAGTCGCTCAGTCGTGTCTGACTCTTTGCCACCCCATGAACTGCAGCCCACCAGACTCCTCGGTCCATGAGATTGTCCAGGCAAGAACACTGGATTGGGTTGCCATTCTCTTCTCCAGGGTATATTACAGCATAGTACAACAAAACTTTTGAACTGAAAGAGGGATAGTCCAGTAGACCAGTGGAACAGAATAGGGAACCTAGAAATAAACCCCAACCACAGGAAGTGTCATGTGTAATAGAAAAGGTGACAGAAAGAAGTGTCAAAGAGATAGGTATTTCAATCACTTTGTGGGCAACAGGGGATCTGAACATAGTCAAATGAAACTGCACCCCTAGCTCATATGGGAACCAAAATCAAGTGCAGATGGGCTGAAGACCTATTCAGAGAGACAAACAGTAGAGCTGCTGCAAAATACTGCAGCAGGCATCCCCATGCACTGTGGCGGGGCGGGATTCCTGAGCACACAGAGAGAACAGCATCTCTAAGACAGACGCTGAAATCTCGAGCTGTATTAAAATGAAGAACTCTTCATAACAGACGTCCCTGGGAGTGCCGAATTGAAAGCCATCAGGTGCGAGAAGATGCTGACGACACAGATAACCATCAAGTAACAGTAGCCAAAATATGAGTTTCTAAAATGCCTAAGGTCAAAGAAATATACAGAAATGGGCCCAAATGAGCAGGACTTTCATTGAGGGCAATGTAAAAGGAGACCGTCAGGAATGGAAAGCTACCCTGCATCACTGCGGCCAGGAACCTGCGCATAAGACACTATAGGGTACGCCTACACGTGCTCCAAGAAGCCAGCTATTACAGTCTCTCAACACCAACTGCTGGGAAAGTGTGGAGCAGTGGTTGCTGAAATGTAAGTTGGCCCACACATTTGAGAGGAAAACAGCTTCATCCAGCAAGCCAAGCTTGTGCTTACATCAGGACCCAACACTTCCACTGCCTGGATGCATGTTCTAGAGCATCCATGACGAATGGTGGCCAATTCCCACAAGTAGCAATGAAGGGTTTAAAGACAGTTATCAGGCTGGGTGTTGGGAGGGGCCACACGAAGTGCTGTAAGGTTAAACGACCCTGGGTTTCCAGATTTAGTATAAGAAAATGAATGTAGATGATTTGGGGACCAGTTCCAACATGTCTGTCAGTTCAACTCCATCACGCACAACCAATTCTGAGGCACCAGCAGTGCATCTCAGAATTCAACTCAACTCAATCCAACTCAATGTTGACACTGTCTACCTGTAAATAGCATCACATCGTATAAGACTTCAGTCCTTCCACACTGCCCCTCCAGTTTCAGACACCTGTTTCACCTCCAGTTGTCACATGTACACCTGACCTGCTGGTTACACATGATTCAGTTCAGTTCAGTCACTCTGTCATGTCCAGTTCTTTGAGATCCCATGGACTGCAGCACACCAGGCCTCCCTGTCCATCACCAACTCCTGGAGTTTACTCAAACTCATGTCCATTGAGTTGGTGATGCCATCCAAGCATCTCATCCTCTGTCATCTCCTTCTCCTCCTGCCTTCAAATCTTTCCCAGAATCAGAGGATTTTCCAGTGAGTCGGTTCCTTGCATCAGATGGTCAAAGTATTGGAGTTTCAGCTTCAGACTCAGTGCTTTCAATGAATATTGAGGACTGATCTCCTTTAGGATGGACTGCCTGCATCTCCTTGCAGTCCAAGGACTCTCAAGAGTGTTCAACACCACAATACAAAAGCATCAGTTCTTTAGCAGTCAGCTTTCTTTATGGTCCAACTCTCACATTCATGCATGACTACTGGAAAAAACATGGATTTGACTAGACAGACCTTTATTAGCAAAGTAATCCTTCTGCTTTTAAATATGCTGTCTAGGCTCGTCATAACTTTCCTGCCAAGGAGTAAGCGTCTTTTAATTTCATGGCTGCAGTCTTCATATCCAGTGATTTTGGAGCCCCCAAAATAAAGTCAGCCACTCTTGCCACTGTTTCCCCATCTGTTGCCATGAAGTGATGGGACCGGATGCCATGATCTTAGTTTTTTGAATGCTGAGTTTTAAGCCAACTTTATCACTCTCCTCTTTCACTTTCATCAAGAGGCTCTTTAGTTCTTCACTTTTGTCATATGCCAGATGCCATATGCATCTTCGTATCTGAGGTTATTGATATTTGTCCCAACAATCTTGATTACAGCTTGTGCTTCATCCAGTCCAGCATTTCTCTTGATATACTCAGAATATAAGTTAAGAAAGCAGGGTACAATACGCAGCCTTGATGTATTCCCTTCCCGATTTGGAACAGTCTTTTATTCCATGTCCAGTTCTGCTGTTCTGCAGACAGATTTCTCAAGAGACAGGTCAGGTGGCCTGCTATTCCCATCTCTTTAAGAATTTTCCAGAGTTTTTGTGACCCACACAGTGAAAGGCTTTCCCATAGTCAATAAAGCATAAGTTGATGTTTTTATGGAATTCTCTTCCTTTTTGTTGATCCAACAGATGTTGGCAATTTGATCTCTGGTTCCTCTGCCTTTTCTAAATCCAGCTTGAACATCTGGAAGTTCACACTTCCCATATTGGTGAAGCCTGGCTTGGAGAATTTTGAGCATTACTTTACTAGTGTGTGAGAAGAGTGCAGTTGTGCCATAGTTTGAGCATTCTTTGGTATTGCCTTTCTTTGGGATTGGGATGAAAGCTGATCTTTTCCATTCTTGTGGCCACTGCTGAGTTTTCCAACTTCGCTGGCATATTGAGTGCAGCACTTCCACAGCACCATTGTTTAAGACTTGAAATAGCTCAACTGGAATTCCATCACCTCCACTAGCTTTGTTCATAGTGATGCTTCCTAAGGCCCACTTGACTTCCCATTCCAGGATTTCTGGCTCTAGGTGAGTGATCACACCATCGTGATTATCTGGGTCATGAAGACCTTTTTGTACAGTTGTTCTGTGTATTCTTGCCACCTCTTTAATATCTTCTGTTTCTATTAGGTCCATACCATTTCTGTCCTTTATTGTGCCCATCGTTGTATGAAAAATTCCGTTAGTACCTCTAATATTCTTGAAGAGATCTCTAGTCTTCCACCCTTTAATTGTTTTCCTCTATTTCTTTGCACTTGATCACTGAGGAAGGCTTTCGTATCTCTCCGTGCTGTTCTTTAAGACTCTGCATTCAGATGGCTATATCCTTCCTTTTCTTCTTTGTCTTTCGCTTCTCTCTTTTTTCAGCTATTTGTAGCCCTTCTCAGACAACCATTTGCATTTCTCTTTCGTGGGGATTGTCTTGATCACTGCCGCCTGTACAATGTCATGAACCACCTTAGTCCATAGTTCATCAGCCACTCTATCAGGTCGAATTCCTTAAATCTATTTGTCACTTCCACTGTATAACAGTGAGGGATTTGAGTTAGGTCATACCTGGATGGTCTAGTGGTTTTCCCCACTTTCTTCAATTTCAGTCAGAATTTGGCAATAAGGAGTTTATGATCTGAGCCACAGTCAGCTCCTGATCTTGTTTTTGCTGTCTGTTAGAGTTTCTCCAAATTTGGCTGCTAAGAATATCATCAATCTGATTTCGGTGTTGACCATCTAGTGTTGTCCATGTGTAGTCTTCTCTTCTATTGTTGGAAGAGGGTGTTTGCTATGACCAGAGTGTACTCTTGGCAAAACTCTTCGAGCCTTTGCCCTGCTTCATTCTGTACTCCAAGGCCTGATTTGCCTGTTCCTCCTAGTATTTCTTGACTTCCTACTTCTGCCTTCCAGTACCCTATAATGAAAAGGACATCTTTCTTGGGTGTTAGCTATAGAAAGTCTTGTAAGTTTTCATAGATCTATTCAAATTCAGCTTCTTCAGCATTACTGGTAGCATCATAGGCTTGGATTAATGTGATATTGAATGGTTTGCCTTGGAAATGAACAGAGATCATTCTGTCATTTTTGAGATTGCATCCAAGTATTGCACTGAGACACTTTTGTTGACTATGATGGCTCCTCCATTTCTTCTAAGCGTTCTTGTCCACAGTAGTAGACATAATGGTCATCTGATTTCATTTCGACCATTCCAGTCTACCTCAGTTTGCTGATTCCTAAAATGTCAGTGTTCAGTCTTGCCATCTCCTGTTGACCACCTCTAATTTGCCTTGATTCACAAACCTAACATCCAGGTCCTATGCAATATCATTCTTTACAGCATTGGACTGTACTTCCATCACCAGTCACATCCACAGCTGGGTGGTGTTTTTGCTTTGGCTCTGGCTTGTCATTCTTTCCGGTGGTATTTCTCCATTGATCTCCAGTAGCATACTGGGCACCTACTGACCTGAGAAATTTAACTTTCAGTGTCCTATCTTTTTGCCTTTTCATACTGTTCATGGTGCTCTCAAGGCAATACTAAACCGTTTGCCATTCCCTTCTCCAGTGGACCACGTTTTGTCAGAACTCACCACCATGACCCACCTGTCTTCGGTGGCCCTACATGGCATGGCTCATAGTTTCATTGAGTTAGATAAGGCGGTGATTCATGTGATTGAATTGATTAGTTATCTCCCACTGCAATGTGAAACTGAGTTCTGTTATGATGCTGGGATGAAAATTCACTTGGATAAAGATCAGTAACGTCAGATATGCAGATGACACCACCTTTAGGGCAGAAAGTGAAGAGGAACTAAAAAGCCTCTTGATGAAAGTGAAAGAGGAAAGCGAAAAAGTTGACTTAAAGCTCAGCATTCAGAAAATGAAGATCATGGCATCTGGTCCCATCACTTCATGGGAAATAAATAGGGAAACAGTGGAAACAGTGTCAAACGCTTACTCCTTGGAAGAAAAGTTATGACCAACCTAGATAGTATATTCAAAAGCAGAGACATTACTTTGCCAACTAAGATCCGTCTAGTCAAGGCTATGGTTTTTTCTGTGGTCAGGTATGGAAGTGAGAGTTGGACTGTGAAGAAGGCTGAGTGCCAAAGAATTAATGCTTTTGAACTGTGGTGTTGGAGAAGACTCTTGAGAGTCCCTTGGACGGCAAGGAGATCCAACCAATCCATTCTGAAGGAGATCAGCCCTGGGATTTCTTTGGAAGGAATGATGCTAAAGCTGAAACTCCAGTACCTTGGCCACCTCATGCGAAGAGTTGACTCACTGGAAAAGACTCTGATGCTGGGAGGGATTGGGGGCAGGAGGAGAAGGGGACAACAGAGGATGAGATGGCTGGATGGCATCACAGACTCGATGGACGAAGTCTGAGTGAACTCCAGGAGTTAGTGATGGACAGGGAGGCCTGGCGTGCTGCAATTCATGGGGTAGTAAAGAGTCAGACACGACTGAGCAACTGCACTGAACTGTATCAAGAGAACCCTTTGAGGCTGCCTTCTAGAATTAAATAAATGCCGACTTTATGGCGAAACACGTCCACTCCCACCAGGAAAGAAGTGCTGGGCTGCTGTGATGTGCTTGTTCCCTCAGTCATGTCCACGGTTTGCAACCCCATGGACTGCAGCCCACAAGGTTCTTCTGTCCATGGAGATTCCCCAGGCAAGAATAATGGAAGTCAGTTGCTATGCCCTTCTCCAGAGGACCTCCCCAACCCAGGAATCAAAACCCTGGTCTCCCCCATTGCACGTGGATTCTTTACCAGCTGAGTCACCAGGGAAGCCCATGAACACTGGAGTGGGTAGTCTATCCTTTCTCCAGGGGATATTCTGACACAGGAGTTGAACCAGGTCTCCAGCATTGCAGGCAGATTCTTTACTGACTGTGTGGATCTCAACAAACTGTGGAAAATTCCTCAAGAGATGAGACCAGACTACCTTACCTGACTCCTACGACCTGTTTGCAGGTCAAGAAGCAACAGTTAGAACCAGACATGGAGCAAGAGACTGGTTCAAGATTGGGGAAGGAGTATGTTGCAGCTGCATATTATCACCTTGCTTTTTAAACTTATATGCACAGTACATCATGAGAAATGCTGGGCTGGGTGAAGCAGTAACTAGAATCAAGACTGCCAGAACAAATAACAATAACCTCAGACCTCAGATATGCAGATGATACCACCCTTATGGTGGAAAGTGAGAAGGAAACTAAACAGCCTCTACATGAAGGTGAAATTGGAGACTGAAAATGCTGGCTTAAAACCCAGTATTCAAAAAAACTAAGTTCATGGCATCTCATTCCATCAATTCACAACAAATAGATGGGGAAACAATGACAGAGTTTATTTGAGGGGGGTGCTCAAAATCACAGCAGATGGTGACTGCAGCCATGAAATTAAAAGATGCTTGATCCTTGGAAAAAAGTATATTTTATTCCAAACCTAGACAGCATATTGAAAAGCAGAGACATTACTTTCCTGATAAAGTTCTGTATAGTCAAAGCTATGCTTTTTCAAGTAGTCATGTATGGAGGTGAGAGCTGGACTATAAAGAAAGCTGAGTGCCAAGAATTGGTGCTTTTGAACTGTGGTGTTGGAGAAGATTGTTGAAAGTCCCTTGGACTGCAAGGAGATCCAACCAGTCCATCCTAAAGGAAATCAACCCTGAATATTCACTGGAAGTGTTGCAGGAGAGGGAGCCCTTCCAGGGCCTGGAAACTGGGCTCTTGTCTAACACTAAGAAATGAATTGCACAAGGAGACACATGAGCTGACAAAGCAAGAGATTTTATCGGGAAAGGGCACGCGGGTGGAGAGCAGCAGGGTAAGAGAACCCAGGAGAACAGCTCTGTCACATGGCTTGCAGTCTTGGGTTGTATGGTGATGGGATTAGTTTCCAGGTTGTCTTTAGCCAAACATTCTGGCCTAGAGTCCTTGCTGATGGTGCACGCCTTGTTCTGCCAAGATGGATGCCAGAGAGAAGGATTCTGTGAGGTGGTTGGACATGTGGTATCTCCATTTGACCTTTCCAGAACTCTTCTGATTGGTGGAGGCTTATTGGTTCCATGTTCCTTACCAGGGCCTCCTGTCGTAGAACACCTCATGCAAATGGTTACTGTGGTGCCCTGCCAGGGTGGGCGGTTTCAGTCATGTGCTTCCCATAACAGAAGGAATGATGCTGAAGCTGAAGTTCCAATACTTCGGCCACCTGGTGTGAAGAGCCAACTCCTTAGAAAAGGCCCTGATGATGGGGGAAATTGAAGGCAGCAGGGGAAGGGGACAACAGAGGATGAGATGGTTGAATGGCCTCACCAGCTAAATGAAAATGCATTTGAGCAAAGTCCGAGAGATGGTGAAGGACATGTAAGCCTAGCATGCTGCCCTGCAGAGTCAGACACGACTGAGCAACTGAACAACAACAACAAGCCTTGTCTTTCCCGTGGAAACTCGAAGAAAGGCTTCCCCACTCTCCTGGTCCTTGAGCACAACCTTCCTCCTGGGCCCTGCCCTGAGGAGGGACCTTGTATTCTTGCAAAATGAAAGGAATAAAACTCTTTTCAGTGCAATTTACTCTTTGGGTCATCACACAGTCACCTCTACAAATTAAAAGGTGGAAAGGAGACAGATTTGGAATCAAGCATTTCCTGGGGGAAGCTTGCAGTGATGTCTGCACATCTGTCCTCTGGAAACGTGCTGGGAGCCCAGAGGATTCTGAGCCCACCAGGTGTCCTCAGCCCTGCGTCTCCAGGATCCCAGTGCTGGAGTGGGGGCAGCGTCCAGGGCGGAACCACTGAAAACCAGCTCAGCTGTGCAGGGGCTTGCTGCCAGCAACACAGAGCAGCTGTGGTGACTGGCTCACTGAGATGAGAAGGGTCGAGGTATTCTGGAGAATTCCTGAGGGTTTTGGGGGAAAGCCCAGCAGGAGAGCTGGGGGAGGCTGAGGTCTCACCCTTCCTCCTTCACAGAATCTATTAATATCTGTGCATATGTGTATGTATGTATTGCATGTGTGTGTGGTCTAGTGCATGGGAGGTGGGGCAGAGTGGTAATTTTCTCCTTGCTCTTCCCATATCCGATCACATTCAATCCCACTCCCCTGACCCACCTTGGAGGCAGTCCCAGGAACAGGATCCAGCCCTGGAGAGGAGACGTCCTGTCCTACCTGTGACGTTTCTGAAGGAGAGGCTGATGCAGAGGTTCCCTGGGGCATCTGGGGCAGAGAGACATAGGCTTGCTGCAGAGGGAGGAGTGGGATGGAAACTGACCAGCACCCCAAGAGGGAAACCAGGAAGGGGGTTGGGTAGGGGGCTTTCCTTAATGGCCACTCCCCACTTCAGCTCCCAGGGTGCAGACCCATAGAAGAGTAGGCTGGCCTTTTCTCTACAAACAGACTAAGGCGCACACACATACACCACTGCCCTCAGGGAAGCACCACCCCTCCACACTCACAGGAGACATTGAGTTGGATGGCTCTGTTCATGGTCACCTGAGATCCTTGGTGATTCACCCTACAGGTGAGGTTGGTGCTGTGGTCCTGGGGCCTCAGGGTAGGGGTGAGCTTCAAGGAATGGAGAGTCTCTGGGTGCAGCAGCCGGGGTACCATGTCCACATCCTCCAGCCCAGGTCCAGGTGCCTTTTCAGGGAGGAAGTGCCCTGAATGTGGGGAAGGAAGGAGCAAGCCCCAACAGGCAGCCAGGAAGGCAGCAGGTGGTAAGACTGGCTGGCAAAGAAGGGTAAGGTGGACTCCATAGGCGGGGCTCTGGGGTTGATGAGAAGTCACGCTGTTTCCCGTTCTCTCCTCCAACCCTCCCACCTCCCTCCTGCCGCAGGCTGCAGGGGAGAGCATGAAGCCCCCAGAGCTGGCGAGGTTTCACCATATGTAACTCTGAAATGTTGTTGTTTATTCACTATGTTGTGCCCAACTCTGTGACTCCAAGGACTGTAACCTGCCGGGCTCTTCAACGCATGGAATTACCCAGGCAAGAATAGTGGAGTGGATTGCCATTCCCTTCTCCAGGGGATCTTCTCAACCCAGGTACTGAACCCACATCTTCTGCATTGCAACCTGACTCTTTACACCGAGATACCAAGGAAGCCTGGATGTGACATGATCACCTTCCAAATGATTTTCATGTTCACCATGGGTTGCCCCAGGAGCAGCGAAACCAGAAAGAGAAACGAGGTCCAGGCCCGGTCAGCTGGCGGGACCCACCTGCAGCTGAAAAACACTGAACGTATGGAAAAAATATTGAAAAACTTCTCAAAACCATTCCAGTTCAGGCAGGAAATAGTTTCCAGACCCCAAAACAGTGGAGGATGGAGTCCAGGAAGGAAAACTTGAGCATTAAAACTCCTTTGCCCAGAAGGGTTGTCAGACCATGGCACAGGCCTACAGGTCTTCGTGGACGTGAGGGTCTGTAGGACCAGCCCCCGGGGCACTGTCACTTCAGTCGAGTCTGACTCTGACCCCATGTCTGCCCACCAGGGATTCTCCAGGCAAGAACACGAGTGGGTTACCATTTCCTTCTCCAATGCATGAAAGTGAAAAGTAAAAGTGAAGTCTCTCAGTCGTGTCCGACCCTCAACCACCCCATGGACTGCAGCCCACCAGGCTCCTCCGTCCATGGGATTTTCCAGGCAAGAGTACTGGAGTGGGGTGTCATTGCCTTCTCTGGGGCACTGGCCCATGCAAAATGGGGAGGCTGATGTGAGCTCAGTGTGGACCCCAGAAGCCTGGACTTCTCAAGAATGGCATTCAGGACCCCTCACACTGCATGCCTTTGTTTTTGAAGCCACATGAAGGCTCAAGCCATGTGTAGAAATAAGCTGTGACCTCAATACTGTTTAGGATTGATATTTCATCAGGTTCCTAAATTTGACAGTGCCTCTAAACGTTTTACACCCTCCCAGTAACCAGTTCTTGAAACCAAAAACAAAAAAAACAAAAACACCACCACTATCTTTAATATTTATTTAGAAAAACTCTGTTTACATTTGTAAGTTTCTTAAAGTGTAAAAATCTTAAAATTTTTTCAGAAGAAGGAAGGATAAATTGGGAGATTGTGACTGACAAATACACACTACTGTATCTAAAATAGATAACCAACAAGGACTAACTGTATAGCACATGAAAGTAAACTAACAATCTTGCAAAAAATTATCATGGGATAGAACCTGAGGAGAATATACGTATATAACTGAATCACTTGCTGTACTGTGAAACTAACAGAGCATTATAAATCAATTATATTTTCATTTTTAAAAAGTCAATCTACAGTAAAGAATTCAAATTAACAGGAAAAGACTGCCCAATTTTTATTTTTAAATGGGCAAAGATCCAAACAGGACTTTCATTAAAGAAGATATTCAGATGGCTCAACATCATTGCACACGAGGGAAAAAAAGGCAAGCGGATACTGCCACAGGGGAGTCCAGTGCTGAACACGGACCATGTAGGTCATACAGGTGCTGCTGAGGGTGGAGAGAGCTCAGAACCCTCATATATGACCATGGGATACAAACTCATCTAACTACTCAAAAGAACTCTCTGAGGCTACCTTCTCACACTAAATATATTCCAAATGTATGATGAAGCAGTTCCACACCCACCAGGAGAAAAGTGCGAGCCCTCCTACTTAAACACACCATTCACATCAACGTTACTTTGAGCCAAAATTTGCAAACAAAGGCAATGTCATTGTATTTTAGAGGCCATACATAACTGGAGGAATAGTCATATGTAAAATACTATTTTCAATACAGAAACCAAGCAAAACCAACAATGAGCTATCGATACGTGTAAAATCATGAGTAAACTCATACTAAGCGAGTTAAGTCAGAAAGTCTCCTTTCAGTGGTATTGACTCTTCCTACTGTCACGCAGTCATCTCTACAAATGAAGGCTCGTGGATGCAAACGACACAGGGTTGGAGGCAAGAGTTTCCAGGGAGAAGCTCGCAGTGATGTCCCCACATCTGTTCTCTGGGATCTGCGTCCTCGGGTGAATCTCTTCGTGACAGGGAGCGAGGCTCGGCCACACCCCTCAGCCCCCGCTCCCTAGTGGCCGCCACACCTGCAGAGCCAACACAGTCTCAGGTCAGAGAGGCAGACCCATTTCATTCATTCTGGGCTCTGCCTCAAGGCACGTGCAATCTTAGCTCCCCAACCCGGGATCTAACCCCTGCTCCCTGCAGTGGAAACTCGCAGGCTCAACCACTGGGCCAACACGGAAGGCCCTGGAGAGTCACACAGTTGAGCTGCAGGCACAACAGGACCACCCAGCCCCACAGGCAACTTCAGAGCCATTCCCTGGACTTCCCTGCAGGGGGGACAGGTGTGACCACCCAGCCCCACAGGCAACTCCAGAGCCATTCCCTGGACTTCCCTGCAGGGGGACAGGTGTGCTCACCTGGTGTAGTAGGTCCACGTGAGGCCATAGGTGAGGAGGAAGCCAGCCCCCATGACGGCCCCCTCTGATCAGGGTGAGGACCAGGGGCCAGGAGCCCTGCTGCTCCTCAGTCTCACAGCTGCAGGGAAGGGGGCCTTCTGGGGAAAGGAGACGGGGTGATGCTCAGCCCCAGACCCAGCCCTCCCAAAGGCACACATCTGCCCGGCTGCCCACCCCAGCACCTATCGTGCAACTCACTCTGCACAGAGAGGCTAAAGGAAACTCCTTGGGAGCCCAGAAGGTTCTGCGCTTGGCAGGTGACTTCTCCATCTCCATCCGCTACTTGTGGAACCTCCAAGACCCCGGTGCTGGAGATGGGGGCATCCTCCAGGGCTGGGGATGCCCGGAACCAGCTCAGCTGTGCAGGGGGGTTGCTGTCAGCAACACACAGCAGCTGTAGCGCCGGGCCCTCTGAGATGAGAATACATGAAGCGTTCTGCAGAATCTTGAGGGATTTGGGGGAAAGCGCAGTGCGAGAGCTGGGGGAGGCTGAGGTCTCCTCCTCCCTCCTTCCCAGGATCTCCTGGCGTCACTCTCTCCTCCCCCGGCTGGCCAGCTGGGTTCCGTGTGGTCCCAGGGCTGGACCTTCCCACCCTAAGCAGGCTGAGCCAACGTGCCTGGGCATCGTATCTTCAGGGGAGGCTTGGTGTCTCAATGGGACAGACCAGGGCTGTTTGGTGGAAAGAAAACCCAGAGCCTCAAGGCTTGAGAAGTTGATTCCGTGAAGGCAGCAGGAGAGGGGACTAAGGAGGCTTTTGTGGAAGAACGCCACATAATAGAACCATGGTGAAGGGAAATTGGCTTTGAACAGTGTGTGTGTGTGTGTATATGTGTGGGGTGTATGTGTGCCTATGTGTATATGTGTATGAGTGCACATGTCTATGTCCACATGTGTATGTTTGGATGCAGGGGTGCCTGTGCTGTGGGTATAGCTATGTGTACATATGTGATGTGTGTGTGCCTGTGTGTATGGGCGTTTCTATGAGTGTCTCAGTGTATGTTCATGTGTATGTATTCTCTCTGTGTGCCTGTGTGTGTGAGTCTGTGTGTGTATTGCATGTGTGTGTGGTCCAGTGCATGGGAGGTGGGGCAGGGTGGGGATATTCTCCTTGTTCTTCCATATCTGATCACATTCAAGCTCACTCCCCCTCTCCACCTTGGAGGCGGTCCCAGGAGCAGGACCCAGCCCTGGAGAGGCGAGGTCCTGTCCTACCTGTGATGTTTCTGAAGGAGAGGCTGATGCGGAAGTTCCTCGGGGCATCTGGGGCAGAAAGACATGGGCTTGCTGCAGAGGGCAGAGTGGGATGGAAACTGACCAGCACCCCAGGAGGGAAACCAGGAAGCGGCGGGGGTGCGGGGCTGTCGTTCACCGCCACTCCTCACCTCGGCTCCCAGGGCGCAGACCAATAGAAGAGTGGGCCAGCCTTCTATCTACACACTCACACACACACAGACACACACACCGCACCGCCCTCAGGCACCTCGCCCTCCCCTCTACACTCACAGGAAACGTTGAGCTGGACGGTTCTCTCCAGGGTCACCTGCGATCCCTGGAGTGTCACCCGACAGGTGAGGTTGGTGCCGTGGTCCTGGGGCCTCGGGGTGAGGCTGAGCTCCGAGGAGTGGAGGGTGTCTGGGTTCATGGCATCAAGGGCGTCCCCTGCCCAGGAGAACAGAGAGGGTGTGGCCGCTCACAGGCTAGCGACAGGCTGCAGGTCAGAGGCGTGCGGCGGCCGGACTCCAGAGGCTCCAGGAACTGGATGTCGGGTTTCTCTGGAGAAAGGGAGATGAAGAGACAGAGGGAGATGCCTGAACGCAGGGGTGTGGGGCCCAGAGGGTCAGGGTCACAACTCATTCCCAGTTCTGGGTCTCTCCTGAACCCTCAAACCCCAAGACCTGGAGCAAGGAGGGCTCCTATACCCTGTTCCCGTTGTAATAGAGGAGTCTCCATGGGCCAGGGTCCTCTCCTGGGCCCCCTGTCACACCTGTCACCTGCAAATTCAGCTTCTTCTCTCTGTAACTGTATTTCACAGATCCTCTCTCCACTCGCAAGTAGTAGACTCCTGAGTCGCTCAGCCTGGCCTCTTGGATGCTCAGGGAGCAGTCGTTGTTGCTGGGGTCCCCGAGGAGGCGGAATCGGCCCCGGGTCTCTGGCTTCACTCGTTTCTTTCGGTCGTTTGTGGCCACAGCATCATCGTGTAGGCCGTCTCTTTCCCGGAACCAGTAGATGAAGAGTTCGTCAGAGGAATACCAGGGATATGCCGAAGTCCAGGGATAGGAGAAGGAGCAGGGCACGCGGACGTCCCTGCACGCCTGCACCACCACTGATTCCTGCACTAGGAGCTCGTACCCTGGAAGCTCCTGCAGGGACCCTGGAGGACACAGAGGCTCAGTGGCAGCTCCAGCCCCTCCCCGCGCTTGACACCCTCCCCCAGCAGCAAGCCCCGTCCCCTCGCCCTCCCCACTCACCCCCCACTGCAGGGGCAGCAGCAGCAGCTGCAGGGGGAGCAGTCGCAGCAGGGGCACCATGTCCGCATCCACCAGCACAGAGCAGGTTCAGGTCCTCTGTTGGGGAGGGAAGCGCCCCGAATGCGCGGAGGGAACGAGGAAGCCCCAACAGGAAGCCACAGGGTGACGGAGACAGAGCCTTGGCCAAGCACAGAAGGGGAACTTGGACGCCCCAGGCCTTGGAGGAGGGGCGGCCCTGAGAAGGCAGAAGGTCCCACCCCACACCCCAAGCTGCTGTGGGAGATCCTGAGGCCCCCAGAGGCCAAGAGGCTTCACCCACGTGGCTCTGACATGACCACCCGTCCAGTGATGCCCGGTCCATGGTGGGATCACCCAGCCGCCCGGCACAACCAGAAAGAGAAACGGGCTCCAGCCCTGGTCATCGGGTGGGACCAACTCTGCAACAGAGAAACACTGGACTTTCCAGAAAAGAACATTGAAAGATTTCTCAAAACCGTTCAGACTTGGGCAGGAAGACACACACATGGTGGAGGGTGTAATCCAGGAAGGAAAGCTGAGCGTGAAAAGCGCCTTTGCCCCGAAAGGTTTTCAGAACAGGGCACACGGGCTGTGCGTCTTCATGGATCTGAGGGTCTGTGGGACCAGCCTATCCGGGCAGAGGCCCAGGCAAAGTGGGGTGGTAAAGGAAGAACTTTGCCCCATTCAGCTGGGACCCCAAAATCCAGGCCTAACACAGAAACACAGTTCACGACCACTTATTCTTGATGGCCTTCTTTTCAAAGCCACATGAAGGCTAAGTCATGTGTGGAAAAAACCTGTGAACGTGCTGCCCTTTCGGGAAATAATTCTTTAAGTTTCAGAAGTTTGACTATGATCATAAACGTTTTAGACACTTTCAGGAAGAAGCTATGGGACTGATGGAAAGTTTCTTTTATAGTTACAAATATTAATATATTTTTTTCTTTTTTAAACTACAGAAACAAAAAGAAATGTCTATCATTCAATCGTGCCAGTGGAAATGCTGTATCTTCTTTCTATTCTATTTTAGATAAAATTTTCTTATTTCCTCGTATAATGGGCTTCCCTGCTAGCTCAGATGATAAAGAATCTGCCCTCAGTGTGAAGACCAGGGTTCGATCCCTGGGTCAGGAAGATCCCCTGGAGAAGGGAATGGCAACCCACTCCAGTATCCTTGCTGGGAGAATTCCATGGACAGAGGGCCCTTGCAGGCTACAGTCCATGGGATCGCAAAGAGTCAGACACAGATGACTAACACTTTATTAGTAGAATATTCATTAATATACATGATTAATTAATATACATGATTATTCTCCTAAAACGAGGCAGTCAAAGAGGATCAGGCCAAAAGTATGGGGAACAGGTGTCATGCAGGTGTGATAGGTGTGTGTGACTTCTGAGAAAAATGGTATGGTGGCCCAGTGCTTAGCACTCTGCCCTCTCACTCCCTCTGGCCCAGCTTCAATCCCTGGTCTGGGAACTAAGACCCTACAAGCCCTAGGTCATGGTTGTAAAAAAGAAAATGAAGAAAAAAAAAATAGTCTGCAATATATGTCCTTCTTTTGGTTTTCAGCATTTTATGTTTTGTGATTGATTACATAGATTTCTCATTTCAAAAGAAACTCAGATGTGATGTGCCTGAGATATTGAGACTTTTAGGAAATATATATTTGGCCTCCATCCACAGTTCCTGGCTCACAGATTCATGAGTTCTTGGGATTTACTGATTGATAAGAGATATGGCATCTTCTTCGTTCATTTGCTCTTTGTTCTCAGTCCCTGAAAACACTTCAGGGCATTTGGGAGCCATGTCTGTATTGTATTTGGTGATACTGGTTTATTTTTTTGCCTAAGGAGGGATCAGAACGCTTGAGTCAATGTCAAGCTCCACAGAACCCTGGACTGGCCCTGCCCAGAGTCCAGGTGAAGAAGAGGGGACGAGCTCTGGCCCTCACTCCTCACCTGCTGCGGAACATTGCTGGACAAGCAGGCACTGGAGGCCTGGAGCCGCAGGGCTGTGCAGCACACCTTCACAGCGGCCGGTGTCCAGCCAAGGTCAAGCTGGGACGGCCAAAGGACAAGAAACAAGCAGTGTTGGTGAGGACGTGGGGTAAAGGGAACCCGTGGGCACTGCTGGTGGGAATGTGAATTGGTGCGGCCACTATGGGGGAACACTGCAGTTTCTTCAAAACTAAAATGAGAACCTCAACACTTTCACTTTTGGGGCCTTTAAAGAAAATGGAAAAGGCAATTTGAAAAGATATATTCACTCCATGTTCATGGAAGCGGTATGTACATTATTGAAGACATGGAAACAGCTTCCATATCCAATGATGAGAGAATGAATAAAGAAACTGCCGTGTGTGCATACTCGTGATCATTCTTCAGCTGTAAGAGAGAAGGAAATCCTGCCTTTACAATACATGGATGGTACACGAGGGCATTAGGGTAATGAAATACATTAGACAGAGGAAGAAAAATACTGTATGATCTCACAAGTAGGTGAAACTGAAAAATAAACGAACAACATAAAGTCATAGATAAAGAGAAACAGCTGGTGGTCCTCAGAGGTAGCGAGGGGAGTCTATGGCAAAATTGGCAAGAGTGCTTAGAAGGTACACATTTCCAGGGATAAAATAAAAAGTCATGGACATGTAATGTACATCATGGTGACTATATTTAAAATGTTTAGGGACACTAAACAGTTAACACTACTGTACTATATATTCGAAAGTTGCTAAAAGATTAGATCTTAAAATTTCTCATCACACACAAAAAATTTTAGCCTTATAGATATAAATTTTAATTAAGCATATTTGGTGATCATTTTGCAATATGTACCTATATAAAATCATTATATTATACACCTGAAACTAATACAATGTTATACCTGTATCTCAAAGAGAATATGTGTCTATATATGTAAGATTTGAAAAATGTGAAGCTGGGAGCTTAGATTAAAGTGGTCCAAAGCTAAGAGAGTGTTCCCTGGTTGACAGGCTCCACTGGCCTTTCAACACCTGCATAATCAATTACTTATGTTACATTTCCTCTATGGCAATATATGCTGTATAGTGTGGCTTATAGTGTGGCTACTGTCCCCAATTTACTGATTAAATCTCCAGAGATGAAACGAATGAGCACTGGATGATTGCAAATGCCTTTGTGATAAAATTCACAGTGCATTGGAAATAAAAGAGAAATTCCCTAAAAAGATAAGGGTGTCTTTAGAAAACATCACACTTAATAAAGTAGTATAGGTTCCACCCTAGCAAGTCAATAAATATTGGTAAAAGGTATAACAATTGAAAGGAAAAAGAAAGAGATTTCTATTCATATAAGTTTGTGTTTGTAGAAAAATCCAAAAGTTTATACAGATACATTTAGAGGTTTAACAAGAAAGCATGATGACTTGAGAGAAATTTCAATTTTAAAAATCCATTGCAGATTTTCTGTGGTCCAGTGATCAAGCACCCGCCTTCCAAAGCAGGAGATGGGGATTTGACCCCTGGTAGGGAACTAAGATTCCCACATGCCTTGCAACTCGGTCAAAACAGATCAATCACATTCCCATAGCACAGTAATATAAAACTGTATGAGAACCATTGACAAATGCATCAAAAATTAGGATATACCTGGAATCTATCTAACATTTAGAAAGGTATACAACAAAAGGATATAGAAAACCTCAGTGGAGAAAACTATGTACTGGTCTTGAAGGATATTAAAGATATATATAAATGAAAAAATACACCACATTCGGGGTTTGAAAAAACAGAGTATAAATGTCCATTCTACTCAAATAATGTGCAGAATCAAAACATGTTACCACATCTCAAGTGGACATCTGTGAAACTCAGTAACTCCACTGTAAGATTTACACTGTGTGAGGCCTGGCTCTGCAAGTTGTGGAGATACATTACAGCCTGCCTGCTTGCTTAGTCGCTCAGTCCTGTCTGACTCTTTGCCACCCCATGGACTGTAGCCCACAAGACTCCTCAGTCCATGAGATTCTCCAGGCAAGAATACTGGATTGGGTTGCCATTCTCTTCTCCGGGGTATATTACAGCATAGTACAACAAAACTTTTGGACTGAAAGAGAGATAGTCCAGTAGACCAGTGGAACAGAATAGGGAACCTAGAAATAAACCCCAACCACAGGAAGTGTCATGTGTAATAGAAAAGGTGAGAGAAAGAAGTGACAAAGAGATGGACGTTTCAATCACTCTGTGGGCAACAGAGGATCTGAACCCAGTCAAATGAAACTGCACCCCTAGCTCACATGGGAACCAAAATCAAGTGCAGATGGGCTGAAGACCTATTCAGAGAGACAAACAGTAGAGCTGCTGCAAGATACTGCAGCAGGCATCCCTTGCACTGTGGCGGGGCGGGATTCCTGAACACACAGAGAGAACACCATCTCTGAGACAGACGCTGAAATCTCGAGCTGTATTAAAACGAAGAACTCTTCATAACAGACATCCCTGGGAGTGCCGAATTGAAAGCCATCAGGTGCGAGAAGATGCTGATGACACAGATAACCATCAAAGTAACAGTAGCCAAAGTATGAGTTTCTAAAATGCCTAAGGTCAAAGAAATATACAGAAATGGGCCCCGATGAGCAGGACTTTCATCAAGGACAACGTACAAGGAGACCGTCAAGGAATGGAAAGCTGCCCCACATCACTGCAGCCAGGAACCTGCACGTTAAGACACTAATGGGGTATGCCTACACGTGTTCCAAGAAGCCAGCTATTACAGTCTCTCAACACCAACTACTGGGAAAGTGTGGAGCAGTGGTTGTTGAAATGTAAGTTAGCCCACACATTTGAGAGGAAAACAGCTTCATCCAGCAAGCTGAGCTTGTTCTTACATAAGGACATTTCCACTGCTTGGATGCTTGTTCTTGAGCAGCCATGATGAATGGTGGCCAATCCCCACATGTGGCAACTGAAGGGTTTAAACACAGTTATAAGGATGAGTGTTGGGAGGGGTCACACAAAGTGCTGTAAGATTAAATGACACTGGCTTTCCAGATTTAGTATAAGAAAATGAAAGTGGATGATTCTGGGCCCAATTCCAATGTGTCTGTCAGTTTGACCACATACCCACAAGCAATTCTGAGGCACCAGCAGTGCATCTCAGAATTCAACTCAACTCAACCCAACTCACTGTTGACACTTTCCACCTATAAATAGCATCACATCCTACAAGACTTCAGTCCTTCCAGACTGCCCCTCCAGTTTCAGACACCCGATTCACCTCCAGGTTGTCACATGTACACCTGATCTGCTGGTTACACATGATTCAGTTCAGTCACTCTGTCATGTCCAGTTCTTTGAGACCCCATGGACTGCAGCATGCCAGGCCTCCCTGTTCATCACCAACTCCCGGAGTTTACTCAAGCTAATGTCCTTTGAGTTGGTGATGCCATTCAACCATCTCATCCTCTGTCGTCCCCCTTTTCCTCCCACCTTCAATCTTTCCCAGCATCAGGGGCTTTCCCAATAAGTCGATTCCTTGCATCAGATGGTCAAAGTATTGGAGTTTCAGCTTCAGACTCAGTGCTTTCAATGAATATTGAGGACTGATCTCCTTTAGGATGGACTGGCTGCATCTCCTTTCAGTCCAAGGACTCTCAAGAGTCTTCTCCAACACCACAATACGAAAGCATCAATTCTTCAGCAGTCAGCTTTCTTTATGGCCCAACTCTCACATCCATGCATGACTACTGGAAAAAACATGGTTTTGACTAGACAGACCTTTATCAGCAAACTAATGTCTCTACTTTTTAATATGCTGTCTAGGCTGGTCACAACTTTCCCGCCAAGGAGTAAGCATTTTAATTTCATGGCTGCAGCCTCCATATCCAGTGAATTTGGTGCCCCCAAAATAAAGTCTGCCACTGTTTCTACTGTTTCCCCATCTGTTTGCCATGATGGGATCTGATGCCATGATCTTAGTTTCTGAATGTTGCGTTTAAGCCAACTTTTTCACTCTCCTATTTCACTTTCATCAAGAAGCTCTTTAGGTCTTCTTCACTTTCTGCCACAAGGTTGGTATCATCTGCATATCTCAGGTTATTGATATTTGTCCCAACAATCTTGATTCCAGCTTGTGCTTCATCCACTCCAGCATTTCTCATGATGTACTCGGCATATAAGCTAAATAAGCAGGGTGACAATATATAGACTGGATGTACTCCTTTCCTGATTTGGAACCAGTCTACTGTTCCATGTCCAGTTATAACTGTTGCTTGCTGATCTGCAGACAGATTTCTCAAGAGGCAAGTCAGGTGGTCTGTTATTCCCATCTCTTTCAGAATTTTCCACAGTTTATTGTGATCCACACAGTCAAAGGCTTGGTATAGTCAATAAAGCAGAAGCAGATGTTTTTCTGGAATTCTCTCGCTTTTTTGATAATCCAACAGATGTTGGCAATTTGATCTCTGGTTCCTCTGCCTTTTCTAAATCCAGGTTGAACATCTGGAAGTTCACAGTTCACGTATTGTTGAAGCCTAACTTGAAGAATTTCGAGCATTACTTTACTAGCATGTGAGATGACTGCAATTGTGTGGTAGTTTGAGCATTCTTTGGCATTGCCTTTCTTTGAAATTGGAATGAAAACTGACCTTTTGCAGTCCTGTGGCCACTGCTGAGTTTTCCAGATTTGCTGGCATATTGAGTGCAGAACTTCCACAGCATCATTGTTTAGGACTTGAAATAGCTCCACTGGAATTCCATCACCTCCACTAGCTTTGTTCGTAGTGATGCTTCCTAAGGCCCACTTGACTTCGCATTCCTAGATGTCTAGCTCTAGGTGACTGATCACACCATCATAATTATCTGGGTCATGAATATCTTTTTTGTATAGTTCTTCTGTGTATCCTTGCCACCTCTTTAATATCTTCTGCTTCTATTAGGCCCATACCATTTCTGTCCTTATTGTGCCCATGTTTGCATGAAAAGTTCCCTTGGTGCCTCTAATTTTCTTGAAGAGATCTCTAGTCTTCCCCATTATATTGTTTTCCTGTTTCTTTGCATTGATCACTGAGGAAGGCTTTTCTTTTCTCTCCTTGCTGTTCTTTGAGACTGCATTCAGATGGGTATATCCTTCCTTTTCTCCATTGCCTTTTGCTTCTCTTCTTTCCTCAGCTATTTTTACGGCCTCCTCATACAACCATTTTGCATTTTTGCATACTTTTTCTTGAGGATTGTCTTGATCACTGCCTCCTGTACAATGTCATGAACCTCCATAGTCCATAGTACGTCAGGCACTCTATCAGATTTAATTCCTTAAATCCATTTGTCAATTCCACTGTATATTCATGAGGGATTTGAGTTAGGTCATACCCGAATGGTCTAGTGGTTTTTCCCACTTCCTTCAATTTCAGTCTGAATTTGGCAATAAGCAGTTCATGATCTGAGCCACAGACAGCTCCCGGTCTTGTTTTTTCTGACTGTGTAGAGTTTCTCCACCTTTGGTTGCAAAGAATATAATCAATCTGATTTCAGTGTTGACCATCTGGTGATGTCCATGTGTAGCCTTCTCTTCTATTGTTGGAAGAGTGTGTTTGCTCTGACCAGTGCATTCTCTTGGCAAAACTTTATGAGCCTTTGCCCTGCTTCTTTCTGTACTCCAATGACTAATTTGCCTGTTACTGTAGTATTTCTTTACTTCCTACTTTTGCATTTCAGTCCCCTATAATGAAAAGGACATCTTTCTTCGGTGTTAATTCTGAAAGGTCTTGTAGGTCTTCATAGAACTGTTCAACTTCAGCTTCTTCAGCATTACTGGTTGGAGCACAGACTTGGATTAATGTGATATTAAATGGTTTGCCTTGGAAATGAACAGAGATTATTCTGTCATTTTTGAGATTGCATCCAAGTATTGCATTTCAGACACTTTTGTTGACTATGATGGCTACTCCATTTCTTCTAAGAGATTCTTACCTACAAGAGTAGATATAATGGTCATCTTAGTTAAATTCACCCATTCCAGTCCATTTTAGTTCACTGATTCCAGTCTTGCCATCTCCTGTTGACAACTTCCAATTTACCCTGATTCACGGACCTAACATCCAGGTTCCTACACAATATCATTCTTTACAGCACTGGACTGTACTTCCATCACCAGTCACATCCACAGCTGGGTGTTGTTTTCACTTTGGTTCCAGCTCTTCATTCTTTCTGGAGTTATTTCTCCACTGATCTCCAGTAGCATATTGGGCACCTACCGACCTGGGGAGTTCATCTTTCAGTGTCCTATCTTTTTGCCTTTTCATACTGTTCATGGGGTTCTCAAGGCATACGGAAGTCATTCCTTTCTCCAGTGGACCATGTTTTGTCAGAACTCCGCACCATGACCCGTCTGTCTTGGGTGGCCCTACGTGGCATGGCTCATAGTTTCATTCAGTTAGACAATGATATGTGATCGGATTGGTTAGTTATCTCCCACAGAAACGTGAAACTGTGTTCTGATCCTGGAGCCGAAGAATGAAGTCCACAAACTCAAAAACACACAGGCAGAGTTTATTTTAAAAGCTAGAGATACAAAGTTCTCAGCATAGACAATGAAAGGCTGTGACATAACCACAAAGATGGGAATAACAGCAGATTTGTATCTTTATTAGAATTGATCTTTTCTTATTTGGTTGGCTTGGGGCCAGAGGTATCTGATTTCTGACCAATCAATTTAAATGTCCCAATGTCCGCTGTGTCACTTTTATGCCTTTCTTAGATCCCCCAGTTTCTCAGAATCTCCAGACATTGCGCTGCCATCTATCGACGGTTTCAAAGACCCCACATCATTATTTAAGGACCAAATGCATCTTTAAGTGCTAATGACCATTCTAATAGAAAATAAAATAACCCAAACAATTGAACTGGGGACATGAAGCAACCATTTTTACATTCCAAAAGAGTTACAACTTCCTATTAGTGAAAAGTGTATATATTATACTTTTAAAAAGGTTTATTCATTTTTAACTTATTTTTGGCTGTGCTGGGTCATAGTTTCGGGGAGCAGGGTCTACACTCCAGTTGTGGGCTCAGACTTCCCGTTGGGGTGGCTTCTCTTGTTGTGAAGAACAGACTCTGGACCCACAGGCTTCAGTATTTGCCACTGTGGGCTCAGTGGCTCAGCTGTGGTTCTTGGACTTAGTTGCTCAAGGACATGTGGAATCTTCCCAGACCAGGGATCGAACGGGTGTCCCCTGCATTGGCAGGTGCATTCTTAACCACTGGACCACCAGGGAAGTTCCATGCCTAGATTTTTAAAAGTAAATCAATAGTAATATTTTATGAGGTGGTATTCACATGACACGGAAGTACTAATGGTAGTTTTGGAGGTGTGAACTTTAAAAAGATGAGACGAAGAGGAAACTAAATGATGGTGGATGATAAAGTAATGTGGCCCTGGAGCCTCCTTCTTGTGCTGGAGAGAGGAAGTGCTGTTGACAGTCCTAGACCCCAGGACAGTGGGAGGAGGGCTGGGGAGATGACTCCTGGACCCACCAGTGTGGGCACCAGACAGACACCCAGGAAAAGGCCTTCTCTGGTGAGAATGAAGGGTGAGTTTTTGCAACATGATATCTAGTATCTGAGTGAAGCTATTTCCTGTCCTCAAGGACCATTTTTTCCTGCTGTCCTCAATATATACACAAAATACGATTGTATGTAGTACTGGGGAAATGCAGGAAGATATCTACCAGAAAGAAAGCATTTTAAAACTTTCCCATGGACAATTGCATCAAAGAGAATAAAATACCCAGGAATAAATTCCATCAAGGAGAAAAGACGTAAGCCATTGATGAAAGAAGCTGAAGAAGACACAAAGAAATTGAAAGCTATACCATACTAACAGAAGAATGAAAATTGTGAAAATGTCCATTGTAGCCTTGCAATACATATTCAATTCAATCCTTATCTAAAATACCCCTGGCATTTTGAAAAGGGCTAGAACAAATAATCCTCAAATTTTACTGAAGCCATCAAAGACATCAAATAGTCAAAACAATCTTGAGAAAGAACAATAAAGCTGGAGGCATGATACTCTCTGATGTCAACTCTACTACAAAGCTATAGCAGTTGACCACAGTCATTAACACTGTATATGCTGGCCGCTGGTAACTAGGTCCTCTCACGGTGATCATCTTGTAATATATATTGTGGAAGGGGCATTCTGTTGTACACCTGATACTAACATAAATTTATATATCATATATACTTTAATTTTAAAAAGATATTGATATATGCAAAGATTTCATAAGTGGACAGACAGCACACTGCATACAAATGAAAACACTGATGAGAGGATTTCATAAAATAATTTTTAGACTCTTGCACAGCAAAAAGAGAGAGGGAAGAGGGGGAGAGAAAGTCACAAGTCAAAAGACTCACTTTGTAAAGGGTAAAGTAGAAGTTTGGAATTACCATGTACCCACTACTATATATAAAGTAGATAACCAACAAGTACCAAATATATCACACAGGGAATGTTACTCAGCATCTTGTAGTAAGCTATGACAGAAAACAACCTGAAAAGAATATATATGTTATATATATTATACATGGAAAACAACCTGAACAGAATATATATATATATATATGTATATGTGTGTGTGTGTGTGTGTATATAACTGAATCACTTTGCTGCACTGTGAAACTAACACAACATTATAAAACCATTAACTACAATTTTTAAAAATACACATAAAGAATAAAGAACTCAAATCTTTTTATTTTTTCAAAACAGACTGCCCAATTTTTATTATTAAATGAGCAAGAAACCAAACAGGGATTTCACAAAAGGAAAGTCAAATGGTTCAACATCATTGTGAATGGTTGTTGCTGAGCTGTGAAAGACGCCAGGATTCTTGGCCTCCAGAGGAGAGGAATTCAATCTGGGTCGAGGCTTGATCCTGCAGAGCTCTTGTGTAATAAAGTTGTATTAAAGTATAAAAGAGATAGAGAAAGCTTATGACATAGACGTCAGAAGGAGGCAGAAAGAGTGCCCCCTGCTAGTCTTTAGCTGGATGTTACATAGCTACTAGCAGGCTGCTAATTGGAGAAAAGAAATGTCTCAAAACTCAGAGACTGGCATCAGGCCCCTCACTCAGAGCATGCATTTTGAGATAACATTGGCACAAGGTGAGTTATCCTGGGCCATAAAATGATTGACATGAATCTTGAAGAAATGCAGGTTTCCAAGCAAATACAGTCTCATTAAAGTAGCTTAAGAGAACATTTGCATGAGTTAAACATACTGGTTTGTCAAGTCAGTTCTGAGTTTTAGGTGAAACCAACTTGAAGACAGAAGTGAAGTGAAAGTCACTCAGTCGAGTGTGACTCTTTGTGACCCCCATGGAATTCTCCAGGCCAGAATACTGGAGTGGGTACCCTTTCCCTTCTCCAGGGGATCTTCAAAACCCAGTGATGGAACCCAAGTCTCCCACGTTGCAGGCAGATTCTTTATCCACTGAACTATGAGGGAAGCCCATAGCCTGGAGACAATTTTGAAGTGCTGACTCATTTGAAGAGACCCTTATGCTGGAAAAGATTGAAGGCGGGAGGAGAAGGCGATGACAGAGGGTGAGATGCTTGGATGGCATCACTGACTCAATGGACATGAGTGTCAGTAAACTCTGGGAGTTAGTGATGAACAGGAGGCCTGGCATGCTGCAGTCCATGGGGTCAAAAAGAGTGGGACACAACTGAGCAACTGAACTGAACTGAACATAGTTCATTAACATAGCTTAAGACAAACATTTCCATAAGAAAAATGCATTAGCTAGTTCAAGGTCTGAGAAAAGTTAAGTTCAAGTGGAACCAGGTGTCATCATGGCAACAAAGAATTTTAAAAGAAACCTCTTTTTAAATTTGTACAGATAAGGGGAAAAAATCTAACACTTGTAGTTTGTTTACTCCTGCTGCTTAAGGGAGAGACAAAAAATGTCTGAAACTTGCAGCCTATTTCCTCCATTTGGTGACCCCTGGCCTTCCTGCCTTTTACCCTGTATTGCACCAAAGAGAAATAAATGAAAAGGAGTGCAGCACTGAAAACAGAGCCTGCAGGTAATACAAGTGCAGCTGAGGTTGTAAAAAGCTCAGAGTCCTCATACATGATGCTGGGATGGAAATTGCCTTGGCTAATGACAGAACTCTTTGAGGCTGCCTTCTAGAATTAAATTAATGCTGGCCTTATGGCGAAACAAGTCCAACCTACCAGGAAAGAATTGCTGGGCTGCTGTGACGTGCTTGTTCCCTCAGTCATCTCCCACGCTTTGTGACCCCATGGACTGCAGCCCACAAGGCTCTTCTGTCCATAGGGATTCTCCAGGCAAGAATACTGGAAGTCAGTTGCCATGCCCTTCTCCAGGGGACCTCTCCAACCCAGGGATCAAACCCCGGTCTCCCCCATTGCAGGTGGATTCTTTACCAGCTGAGTCACCAGGGAAACCCAAGAACACTGGAGTGGGTAGTCTATCCCTTTTCCAGGGGATCTTCCTGACCCAGGAGTTGAACCAGGTCTCCAGCATTGCAGGCAGACTCTTTACTGACTGTGTGGATCTCAACAAACTGTGGAAAATTCCTCAAGAGATGAGACCAGACTACCTTACCTGACTCCTACGACCTGTTTGCAGGTCAAGAAGCAACAGTTAGAACCAGACATGGAGCAAGAGACTGGTTCAAAACTGGGGAAGGAGTATGTCACAGCTGCATATTGTCACCTTGCTTTTTTAACTTATATGCACAGTACATCATGAGAAATGCTGGGCTGGATGAAGCACTAGCTAGAATCAAGATTGCCAGAACAAATAACAATAACCTCAGAAATACAGATGACACCACCCTTATGGTGGAAAGTGAGAAGGAAACTAAACAGCCTCTACATGAAGGTGAAAGAGGAGACTGAAAAAGCTGGCTTAAACCCCAATATTCGAAAAACTAAGTTCACGCCATCTCATCCCATCACTTCACGGCAAATAGATGGGGAAACAATGACAGAGTTTATTTGAGAGGGGGTGAGTCCAAAATCACAGCAGATGGTGACTGCAGACATGAAATTAAAAGATGCTTGATCCTTGGAAGAAAAGCTATATTTTCTTCCAAAACTAGACAAAATATTGAAGAGCAGAGACATTACTTTGCTGATAAAGTTCTGTATAGTCAAAGCTATGGTTTTTCCAGCAGTCTTGTATGGAGGTGAGAGCTGGACTATAAACAAGGCTGAGTGCCAAAGAATTGATGCTTTTGAACTGTGGTGTTGAAGAAGATTCTTGAAAGTCCCTTGGACTACAAGGAGATCCAACCAGTCCATCCTAAAGAAAATCAACCCTGAATATTCACTGGAAGTGTTGCAGGAAGAGGGACCTCTTCCAGGGCCTGAAACTGGGCTCTTGTCTAACACTCAGAAATGAATTGTCCGAGGAGACACATGAGCTGACAAAGCAAGAGATTTTATCGGGAAAGGGCACCTGGGTGGAGAGCAGCAGAGTAAGGGAACCCAGATGGGCTCTGTCACATGGCTTGCAGTCTTGGGTTGTATGGTGATGGGATTAGTTTCCAGGTTGTCTTTAGCCAAACATTCTGGCCTAGAGTCCTTGCTGATGGTGCACGCCTTGTTCCACCAAGATGGATTCCAGAGAGAAGGATTCCAGGAGGTGGTTGGACATGTGGTGTCTCCATTTGACCTTTCCAGAACTCTTCTGGTTGGTGGAGGCTTATTAGTTCCATGTTCCTTACCAGAACCTCCTGTCATAGAACACCTCATGCAAATGGTTACTGTGGTGCCCTGCCAGGGTGGGCGGTTTCAGTCAGTGTGCTTCCCCTAACAGAAGGAATGATGCTGAAGCTGAAGTTCCAATACTTCGGCCACCTGGTGTGAAGAGCCAACTCCTTAGAAAAGGCCCTGATGATGGGGGAAATCAAAGGCAGCAGGGGAAGGGGACAACAGAGGATGAGATGGTTGGATGGCATCACTGGCTAAATGAAAAAGAGTTTGAGCAAACTCCGAGAGATGATGAAAGACATGTAACCCTAGCATGCTGCCCTGCAAAGAGTCAGACGTGACCGAGCAACTGAACAACAACAACAAGCCTTGTCTTTCCTGTGGAAACTCAAAGAAAGGCTTCCCTGTTCTCCTGCTCCTTGAGCACAACCTCTTTTTTTCCCCCTGGGCCCTGCCCTGATGAGGGACCATGTATTCTTGGAAAATGAAAGGAATAAAAGTCCCTTTTCAGTGGAATTTACTCTTTGGGTCATCACACAGTCACCTCTACAAATTAAAATATTAAAACCCTTGGGTGGAAAGGAGACAGATTTGGAGTCAAGCATTTCCAGGGGGAAGCTCACAGTGATGTCTGTATCTGTCTCGCATCTGTCCTCTGGAAACATGCTGGGAGCCCAGAGGGTTCTGAACTCGCCAGGTGAACTCTTTTTCTGTAGGTCCAAAGTCCTGCGTCTCCAGGATCCCGGTGCTGGAGTAGGGGGCGGCCTCCAGGGCAGGAGAGCCTGGAAACCAGCTCAGCTGTGCAGGAGGGTGGCTGTCAGCAACACACAGCAGCTGTGGCGCCTGGCTCTCTGAAATGAGCAGGGACGAGGTGTTCTGCAAAATCTTGAGGGCTTTGAGGAAAGCATAGTGGGAGAGCTGGGGGAGGCTGAGGTCTCACCCTCCCTCCTTCCCAGGATCTATTAATATCTGTGCATATGGGTATGTGTATATTGCATGTGTGTGTGGTCTAGTGCATGGGAGGTGGGGCAGGGTGGGGATTTTCTCCTTGCTCTTCCCATATCTGATCACATTCAAACCCACTCCCCTGCACCACCTTGGAGGCAGTCCCAGGAGCAGGACTCAGCCCTGGAGAGGAGAGGTCTTGTCCTACCCGTGACATTTCTGAAGGAGAGGCTGATGCGGAGGTTCCTCGGGGCATCTGGGGCAGAAAGACATGGGCTTGCTGCAGAGGGAAGAGTGGGATGGAAACTGACCAGCACCCCAGGAGGGAAACCAGGAAGGGGGGTGGCTGTCCTTCATGGCCACTCCCCACCTCAGCTCCCAGGGTGCAGACCCATAGAAGGGTAGGCTGGCCTTCTCTCTACACACTCTCTCACACACACACACACACACACACACACACACCCCACCACGCTCAGGGACCCCGCCGCCCCTCCATGCTCACAGGAGACATTGAGCCGGACAGTTCTCTCCAGGGTCACCTGCGATCCCTGGAGTGTCACCCGACAGGTGAGGTTGGTGCCGTGGTCCTGGGGCCTCGGGGTGAGGCTGAGCTCCGAGGAGTGGAGGGTGTCTGGGTTCATGGCATCAAGGGCGTCCCCCGCCCAGGAGAACAGGAGAGGGTGTGGCCGCTCACAGGCTAGCGACAGGCTGCAGGTCAGAGGCGTGCGGCAGCCGGACTCCAGAGGCTCCAGGAACTGGATGTCGGGTTTCTCTGGAAAAAGGGAGATGAAGAGACAGAGGGAGATGCCTGAACGCAGGGGGTGTGGGGCCCAGAGGGTCAGGGTCACAACTCATTCCCAGTTCTGGGTCTCTCCTGAACCCTCAAACCCCAAGACCTGGAGCAGGAAGGGCTCCTATACCCCGTTCCCGTTCTAATAGAGGAGTCTCCATGGGCCAGGGTCCTCTCCTGGGCCCCCTGTCACACCTGTCACCTGCAAATTCAGCTTCTTCTCTCTGTAACTGTATTTCACAGATCCTCCCTCCACTCCCAAGTAGTAGACTCCTGAGTCGCTCAGCCTGGCCTCTTGGATGCTCAGGGAGCAGTCGTTGTTGCTGGGGTCCCTGAGGAGGTGGAATCGGCCCCGGGTCTCTGGCTTCACTCGTTTCTTTTGGTCGTTTGTGGCCACAGCATCACTGTGTGGGTTGTCTCTTTCCCGGAACCAGTAGATGAAGGGTTCAGCAGAGAAATACCCCGAATTCACGGGGGTGGTAGTAGAAGAAGGAGCAGGGCACGCGGACGTCCCTGCACGCCTGCACCGCCACTGATTCCTGCACTCGGAGCTCGACCCTGGAAGCTCCTGCAGGGACCCTGGGGGACACAGAGGCTCAGCGGCAGCTCCAGCCCCTCCCCAAGCGTGCCCCCCTCCCACAGCCATGACCCCCGTCTCCCACCCCCTCCCCCACTCACACCCCCACAGCAGGGACAGCAGCAGCAGGGGCACCATGTCGGCATCCGCCAGCACGGAACCTGTTCACATCCCTCTGCTGTGGAGGGAAGTGCCTCGAATGTGAGAAGGGAACGAGGAAGTCCCAACAGGAAGCCAGAGGGTGGTGGAGACAGAGCCTTGGACAAGCACAGAAGGAGAATTTGTGCCAGAGGCCGTGGAGGAGAGCCAGCCCTGGGAAGGCAGAAGGTTCCACCCCCCTCCACACACACACACACCCCACATTGCAGAAGGAGATCCTGAGCTCCTCCCCGCCCATCACCCCGCCCCGCCCGGGGGCCGAGAGGCTTCACCCCACGTGGCTCTGACATGACCACCCGTCCAGTGATGCTCGGTCCACGGTGGGAACGCTCAGCCGCCGGCACAACCAGGAAAGAGAAATGGGCTCCAGCCTTGGTCCTCGGGTGGGACCGACCCTGCAACAGAGAAACACTGGGCTTTCCAGAAAAGAACATTGAAAGATTTCTCAAAACCATTCAAACTTGGGCAAGACTCACACACGGTGAAAGGTGGAACCCAGGAAGGAAAGCTGAGCGTGAAGAGCTCCTTTGCCCAGAAGGGTTTTCAGAACAGGGCACATGGGCTGTGCGTCTTCATGGATCTGAGGGTCTGTGGGACCAGCAGATCTGGACACAGGCCCATGCAAAGTGGGGTGGTAAAGGAAGAACTTTGCCCCACTCAGCTGGGACCCAAAGTCCAGACCTCACGCAGAAACACAGTTCACAACCCCTCACTCTGGATGGCCTTCTTATCAAAGCCACATGAAGGCTTAAGTCATGTGTGGAAAAAAACCTATGAACTTGGTGCCCTTTTGGAAAAAAATTCTTAAATTTTCACAAGTTTGACTATGATCATAAATGTTTTAGACACTTTCAGGAAGAAGCCATGGGACTGGTAGAAAGTTTCTTTTATAGTTAGATAGAAATATTAATATATTTTTTACTTTCTTAAACTACAGAAAAAAATGTGCATCAACCAATCGTGCCAGTGGAAATACTGTATCTTCTTTTTATTCTATTTTAGATATAATTAATCTTATTTCTTCGTATAATGGTCTTCTCTGCTAGCTCAGATGGTAAAGAATCTGCCCTCAGTGTAGGAATCCAGGGTTTGATCCCTGGATCAGGAAGATCCCCTGGAGAAGGGAATGGCAACCCACTCCAGTATTCTTGCTGGGAGAATTCCATGGACAGAGGGCTCCTACAGGCTACAGTCCATGGGATCGCAAAGAGTCAGACATGGCTAACACTTTATTAGTTGAATATTCATATTAATTAGTATACATGGCTATTCTCCTAAAAAGAGGCAACCAAAGAGGATCAGGCCAGAAGCATAGGAAACAGGTGTTATACAGATTGTGCTAGGCGTGCCTGAATTCTGAGAAAATGGTATGGTGGCCCAGTGCTTAGCACTCTGCACTCTCACTGCCTCTGGCCCAGCTTCAATCCCTGGACTGGGAACTAAGACCCCACAAGCCCTAAAAACAGGAAGGAAGAAAGAAAAATAGTCTGCAATATATGTCTTATCTTTTGGTTTTCAGCATTTTATGTTTTGCAATTGATTACATAGATTTCTCATTAAAAAGAAACTCAGATGTGATGTGCCTGTGATATTGTGACTTTTAGGAAATATATATTTGGCCTCCATCCACAGTTCCTGGCTCACAGATTCATGAATTTTTTAAATTTTCTGATTGATAAGAGATATGGCAGCTTCTTTGTTCAAACATTTGCTCTCTGTTCTCAGTCCCTGAAAATACTTCAGGGCCACACCAGAGACCTGGGGGTCACATTTTGTATTGGGGGCCATGTCTATATGTCAGGCCCCGCAGAACCCTGGACTGGCCCTGCCCAAGGTCCAGGTGAACAAGAGGGGACGAGCTCTCGCCCTCACTCCTCACCTGTTGCAGGAGCATTGCTGGACAAGCAGGCACTGGAGAAGGCCCGGAGCCGCAGGGCTGTGCAGCACACCTTCACAGCGGCCAGTGTCCAGCAAAGGTCAAGCTGGGACGGTCAAAGGACAAGAAACAAGCAGTGTTGGTGAGGATGTGGGGTAAAGGGAACCCGTGGGCACTGCTGGTGGGAATGTGAATTGGTGTGGCCGCTATGGGGAACACTCTGCAGGTTCCTCAAAACTAAAAATAGAACCATCAAGCACGTTTACTTTGGGGCCTTTAAAGAAAATGAAAATGGCAATTTGAGAAGATATATGCATCCCGTGTTCCCATGGTGTCTCTTCATGCAAAGATGGGCTCGATAAAGGACAGAAATGGTATGGACCTAACAGAAGCAGAAGATATTAAGAAGAGGTGGCAAGAATACACAGAAGAACTATACAAAAAGATCTTCATGATCAAGGTAATCACGATGGTGTGATTACTCACCTAGAGCCAGACATCCTGGAATGTGAAGTCAAGTGGCCTTAGAAAGCATCACTACAGACAAAGCTAGTGGAGGTGATGGAATTCCAGTGGAGCTATTTCAAATCCTGAAAGATGATGCTGTGAAAGCGCTCCACTCAATATGCCAACAAATTTGGAAAACTCAGCAGTGGCCACAGGACTGCAAAAGGTCAATTTTCATTCCAATCTCAAAGAAAGGCAATGCCAAAGAATGCTCAAACTACCGCACAATTGCACTCATCTCACACACTTGTAAAGTAATGCTCAAAACTCTCCAAGCCCGGCTTCAGCAATACGTAAACCATGAACTTCCAGATGTTCAAGCTGGATTTAGAAAAGGCAGAGGAACCAGAGATCAAATTGCCAACATCTGTTGGATCAACAAAAAAGGAAGAGAATTCCATAAAAACATCTACTTCTGCTTTATTGACTATGGGAAAGCCTTTCACTGTGTGGGTCACAAAAACTCTGGAAAATTCTTAAAGAGATGGGAATAGCAGGCCACCTGACCTGCCTCTTGAGAAACCTATATGCAGGTCAGGAAGCAACAGTTAGAACTGGACATGGAACAACAGACTGGTTCCAAATAGGAAAAGGAGTATGTCAAGACTGTATATTGTCACCCTGCTTATTTAACTTATATGCAGGGTACATCATGAGAAACACTGGGCTGGAAGAAGCACAAGCTGGAATCAAGATTGCCAGAAATATCAATAACCAATCAATATCGATCAATCAATAATTGTGATATCAATAAATATCAATATCAATAATCAGATATGCAGATGACACTACCCTTATGGCAGAAAGTGAAGAGGAACTAAAAAGCCTATTGATGAAAGTGAAAATGGAGAGTGAAAAAGTTGGCTTAAAGCTCAGCATTCAGAAAATGAAGATCATGTTATCTAGTCCCATCATTTCATGGGAAATAGATAGGAAAACAATGGAAACAGTGTCAGACTTTGTTTTGAGGGGTTGCAAAATCAGTGCAGATGGTGACTGCAGCCATGAAATTAAAAGATGCTTACTCCTTGGAAGAAAAGTTATGACCAACCTAGATAGCATATTGAAATGCAGAGACATTACTTCGCCGACTAAGGTGCATCTAGTCAAGGCTATGGTTTTTCCTGTGGTCATGTATGGATGTGAGAGTTGGACTGTAAAGAAGGCTGAGTGCCGAAGAATTGATGCTTTTGAATTATGGTGTTGGAGAAGACTCTTGAGAGTCCCTTGGACTGCAAGGAGTTCCAACCAGTCCATTCTGAAGGAGATCAGCCCTGGGATTTCTTTGGAAGGAATGATGCTGAAGCTGAAACTTCAGTACTTTGGCCACCTCATGCGAAGAGCTGACTCACTGGAAAAGACTCTGATGCTGGGAAGGATTGGGGGCAGGAGGAGAAGGGGACGACAGAGGATGAGATGGCTAGATGGCATCACCGGACATGAGTCTGAGTGAACTCCAGGAGTTGATGATGGACATGGAGGCCTGGCGTGCTGCGATTCATGGGGTCGCAAAGAATCGGACACGACTGATCGACTGAACTGAACTGAACTGATGCACCCCATGTTCATGGAAGCATTATGTACAGTATCGAAAACATGGAAACAATGTCCATATCCAATGATGAGAGAATCAATAAAGAAACTGCAGTGTGTGAATACTCGTGATCATTCTTCAGCTATAAAGGAGAAAGAAATCCTGCCTTACAGTACATGGATGGTATGCAAGGGCATTAGGGTAATGAAATACATTAGACAGAAGAAGAAAAATACTGTATGATCTCACAGGCAAGTGGAACTGAAAAAGAAAAATAAAGTCATAGATGTAGGGTAAGGGAGTTAGAGAAGGCGAGGTTCAGAAAAACAATGAGACAAGCACTTTACAAGAACCGATCACCTTTAATGAGGTAAGAAGGGGCAGCAATCAGATTAGTGAGCTACTGCACTAACCCAAGAAAAGAGTAAGTATATATAGGCATAGATGTGGAAATCTACTGTCAGGGCCTGTTCTTCTCCAAGGTTCCTCGGAGTAGTTATCTCTCAAACGGCTGGGGTAAGGAATTCTGGAGATCGGCCAGAGCTGAGAGTAATCAACCTTAATGTCCACTTTTTTTCTTCGGGGGAGAGAGTTCTCTGTTTTGCATAGAATGGTGGGGAGGACCTGGAGGGGAGTTTTAACTCCAGGCTATTTTGAGCCTTATAACTTTCCTTCATTTTAGACCCTAAGGAATATATACAAAAGCTGAAAGAGAGGTGGGCACCGTTAATGCTTCTTCATGCTGATAAATCAGAGTCAGGGGTTTGTGGTCTGGGAGGAAGGAAGTCTAAGGCCTGTAGTGTTGATTTTCTATTCTAGCCATCAGGGTCTCAAGCAAAAGAAGTCTTGACTTGGTCTCGAGAGATGCCCGAATCCGTTCTTGGAGAAGCCTTTGAAAGAGATTGAAGAGACAGGGTCCAAATAAGAGGAATAAAATGACAGGTACCAGTGGTCCCAATAAAGTGAACAACCAAGGGAGGGCCTGTTGGAACAGATTTTTGGGAGAGTAAAGGTTTTGTAATTCTTTTCTGCGGCGTTTAATTTTGTCTCTAAGTTGTTTGACTCTGGCCTGGACTATGCCCGTTTCATTAACAAAATAGCTGCAGCTCTCTCCTAGGAAAAAGCAGGTCTCTCCGTTTTCTGAGGTGAGAAGGTCCAGGGCTTGCCTATTTTGTAGGGCCACAGAAGCTAATGAGTTAATTTGTCTTTGGACTGAAACGAAGGACTCCACTACCTGCTCCATATCTGCATTAAGTTCTTGGACAGCTTGTAGTCAGAATGGGCCGAGGTCGAGGTGCCCCCAACCCCAGTGTCTAGGGCTGCTGCTGTGCCAGTCCCAATCAGGAGGGGGCTATGACAGCTCGTCTTTTCCTGTGGGAAAGTTCCCCTTGCAGGTAGACTATTGGTTCTACCTCTTCTTCTTTGAGGAATGTTAGGCCCGGGGTCAGGAAGACCAAGATGCAAGGTCAGAGGGTCCAGAGGGAGACATGAATATACATGGGTCCCACAGAGAATGAAGAGTCCCGGGTTGGTGCGATTATTTGTGCTGTTCCAGAGGACCTAAGTGGAGCAGAAGGAGAGAGCAGAGTTTGTAAGACCAGTGTAGTTGGGACTAGAGTAGTTGATACAAGTTAGGTTTGAAGAGGCTGAGAGCAGGACATTGTCGCAGACTGGCCCAGTGAGTTGCGGAGTTTTCTGTTGGGATGGGGAGGCATAGTTGCCCTGTGACAGCCAGCTTGAGGGTAAAGGAATTGCTATGTGAAGTGAGGGAGACAGTGACATGCATGTCCAGCACTGGGATGTGTGTTGTGTGTACTGGAAGAGTTGGAAGGGAGAGTTGAGAAGGCGGGTAAGGTATTGGTTGCCAGAGGGAGGTTTTAGGAGAGGCCGTAATTGGGGAAGGAGGTCTAGGCATTTATAAGGATCAGGGGTCTCCTGTAATTGGGAAAATAAGTTCTTTATAACTTGTTCTTGTTTCTTTTCCTGATATTGATCTAGTACCACCTGCCATCTGAGTATCCCCAGTGGGTAACGGGATAGAAACGAAACTCCCTCTCTTTGTACTATAACAGTGAGTAGGGGTTTGGACTTCCCGCCCTCAAGGTTCATGGTGCATGGTCTTGGAGCTGTATTATAACATGAGGAATGAACATAGGAATAAGTGTCTGAGCAGGGGCAGGGACTAGCCAGAAGGCTGGGGAGTGCAGCAAGGATAAGGAACAGGGGTGTCATGGGTCTGTTAGTTCGGCAGTGCAGAGGAAGTAGCGCCCTAGGAGTAGAACACAGCTAACGATGTAGGCGATACCGACAGAAAGATGAAGGATAGGTGGCCAGTCCTGAGGGGGAGACAGTTACTAGGCCTATAGCAAGGACTAGCATTAAGAGTGCAGTTGTGATTAGAGAGACAGGGAGAGGCCAGTCAGAGTGAGGGGTGGAAGGCCCCAGGTTGGTGGTTGCCTGAATCTGAGGAGGAACAGTGTTTATTAGGATGAAGAATGATGTAAAGAATCAAAGTAAAGAAATCAGTTTCATCTGGAGTCAGATTGTAGAAGGTTCCCTGAAGGCACAGTTGAGATACCAGCGTGGTCAGGTTTTCAAAGGAAGTTCCTCCTGGGGCACTGGTCCAGAGGTCTTGTAGTAGTTGGGTCAGGAACAGCTGTAGGTTGAAGAGTGTCCAGGTCATTCAGTGTCTTCTTCGATTATCAACAGAGGTTGTCGCTGGGTGATTTTTAAAGAGGTGGGCCCTGTGAGGGAGACCTGATAGGGGTCAGTTAAGGAGGGTGGCGCAGGATCAGAGGTGACCCATTTTAGGAGAGAGAGGTATACCCAGGAGGTGACCTTCTCGACTTTAGCTGTAGTTGGGGTAAGGAGGATAATTTTGAATCAGTTCAGTTCAGTTGCTCAGTTGTGTCCGACTCTTTGCGACCCCATGAACCACAGCATGCCAGGCCTCCCTGTCCATCACCAACTCCTGGAGTCCACCCAAACCCATGTCCATCGAGTCGGTGATGCCATCCAATCATCTCATCTTCTGTCATCCACTTCTCCTCCTGCCCTCAATCTTTCCCAGCATCAGAGTCTTTTCAAATGAGTCAGCTCTTCGCATCAGGTGGCCAAAGTATTGGAGTTTCAGCTTCAACATCAGTCCTTCCAATGAACAACCAGGACTGATCTTTACAATGGACTGGTTGGATCTCCTTGCAGTCCAAGGGACTCTCAAGAGTCTTCTCCAACACGACAGTTCAAAAGCATCAATTCTTCGGTGCTCAGCTTTATTTATCATCAAACTCTCACCTGCATACATGACTACTGGAAAACCATAGCCTTGACTAGATGGACCTTTGTTGACAAAGTAATGTCTCTGCTTTTTAATATGCAGTCTAGTTTGGTCATAACTTTCCTTCCAAGCAGTAAGCATTTTTAATTTCATGGCTTAAGTCACCATCTGCAGTGATTTTGGAGCCCAGAAAATTAAGTCAGCCACTGTTTCCCCATCTATTTGCCATGAAGTGATGGGACCAGATGCCATGATCTTAGTTTTCTGAATGTTGAACTTTAAGCCAGCTTTTTCACTCTCCTCTTTCACTTTCATCAAGAGGTTCTTTAGTTCTTCTTCACTTTCTGCCATAAGGGTGGTGTCATCTGCATATTTGAGGTTATTGATATTTCTCCCAGCAATCTTGATTCCAGCTTGTGCTTCATCCAGCTTGGTGTTTCTCATGATGTACTCTGCATATAAGTTAAACAAGGAAGATAACAATATACAGCCTTGATGTACTCCTTTTCCTATTTGGAAACAGTCTGTTGTTCCATGTCCAGTTCTAACTGTTGCTTCTTGGCCTGCATACAGGTTTCTCAAGAGGCAGGTCAGGTGGTCTGGTATGCCCATCTCTTTCAGAATTTTCCACAGTTTGTTGTGATCCACACAGTCAAAGTCTTTGGCATAGTCAATAAAGCAGAAATAGATGTTTTTCTGGAACTCTCTTGCTTTTTCCATGATCCAGTGGATGTTGGCAATTTGATCTCTGGTTCCCCTGCCTTTTCTAAAACCAGCTTGAACATCTGGAAGTTCATGGTTTACATATTGCTGAAGCCAGGCTTGGAGAATTTTGAGCATTACTTTACTAGCGTGTGAGACGAGTGCAATTGTGTGGTAGTTTGAGCATTCTTTGGCATTGCCTTTCTTTGGGGTTGGAATGAAAACTGACCTTTTGCAGTCCTATGGCCACTGCTGAGTTTTCCAGATTTGCTGGCATATTGAATGCAGCACTTTCAGAGCATCATCTTTCAAGATTTGAAATAGTGCAACTGGAATTCCATCACCTCATTAGGTTTGTTTATAGTGATGCTTCTTAAGTCCTACTTCACTTCACATTCCAGGATGTCTGGCTCTGGGTGAGTGATCACACCATCATAATTATCTGGGTCGTGAAGATCTTTTTGTACAGTTCTTCTGTGTATTCTTGCTAGGTCCATACCATTTCTGTCCTTTATTGAGCCCATCTTTGCATGAAATGTTCTCTTGGAATTTCTAATTATCTTGAAGAGATGTCTAGTCTTTCCCATTCTATTGTTTTCCTCTATTTCTTTGCATTGATCACTAAGAAAGGCTTTCTTATCTCTCTTGCTATTCTTTGGAACTCTGCATTCAAATAGGTATATCTTTCCTTTTCTCCTTTGCTTTCGCTTCCCTTCTTTTCACAGCTATTTGTAAGGTCTCCTCAGATAGCCATTTTGCTTTTTGCATTTCTTTTTCTTGGGGATGGTCTTGATTCCTGTCTCCTGTACAGTGTCACTAACCTCCATCCATAGTTCATCAGGCACTCTGTCTGTCAGATCTAGTCCCTTAAATCTATTTCTCACTTCCACTGTATAGTCATAAGGGATTTGATTTAGGTCATACCTGAATGATCTAGTGGTTTCCTCCACTTTCTTCAATTTCAGTCTGAATTTGGCAATAAGCACTTCATGATCTGAGCCACAGTCAGCTCCCAGTCTTGTTTTTGCTGACTGTATAGAGCTTCCCCATCTTTGGCTGCAAAGAATTTAATCAATCTGATTTCGGTATTGAGCATCTGGTGATGTCCATGTGTAGAGTCTTCTCTTGGGTTGTTGGAAGAGGGTGTTTTCTGTGACCAGTGCATTCTCTTGGCAGAACTCTATTAGCCTTTGCCCTGCTTCATTCTGTACACCAAGGCCAAATTTGCCTGTTACTCCAGGTGTTTCTTGACTTCCTACTTTTGCATTCCAGTCCCCTATAATGAAAAGGACATCTTTTTTGGATGTTAGTTCTAGAAGGTCTTGTATGTCTTCATAGAACTGTTCAACTTCAGCTTCTTCAGCGTTACTGGTTGGGGCATAGATTTGGATTACCATGATATTGAATGGTTCGCCTTGGAAACAAACAGTGATCATTCTGTCATTTTTGAGATTGCATCCAAGTACTGCATTTTGGACTCTTTTGTTGACCATGATGGCTACTCCATTTCTTCTAAGGGATTCCAGCCCACAGTAGTAGATATAATGGTCATCTGAGTTAAATTCACCCATTCCACTCCATCTTAGTGTGCTGATTCCTAGAATGTTGATGTTCACTCTTGCCATCTCCTCTTTGACCCCTTCCAATTTGCTTTGATTCATGGACCTAACATTCCAGGTTCCTATGCAATATTGCTCTTACAGCATTGAACCTTGCTTTGATCACCAGTCCCATCCACAACTGGGTGTTGTTTTTGCTTTGGCTCCATCCCTTCATTCTTTCAGAAGTTATATCTCCACTGATCACCAGTAGCATATTGGGCACCTACTGACCTGGGAAGTCCATCTTTCAGTGTCCTGTGTTTTTGCTTTTTCATGCTGTTCATGGGGTTCTCAAGGCAAGAATACTGAAGTGGTTTGCCATTCCCTTCTCCAGTGAACCACATTCTGTCAGACCTCTCTACCATGACCCGTCCATCTTGGGTGGCCCCACAGGGCATGGCTTAGTTTCATTGAGTTAGACAAGCTGTGGTCCGTGTGATCAGGATAGCTACTTGTGTGACTGTGGCTTCAGTCTGTCTGCCCTCTGGTGCCCTCTCTCCGTGCCTACCGTCTTACTTGGGTTTCTCTTACCTTGGACGTGAAGTATCTCTTCACAGCTGCTCCTTACCTTGGACCTGGGGTAGCTCCTCTCGGCTGCCACCCCTGACCTTGGACGTGAGACAGTTCCTCTCTGCCAGGCTTCTGCACCTTCTGTCACAGCCACCGCACTTGAATAGTCAGAATTGAATGACCATTCAATTTTTGACCACTGAATGACTATTACTTTTGAATGGTCCCTGCCATTTTGCGGTTAGGTCACTCCGGGGATTATCAGACAGGTAGACTATGTCCCCAATTTGTAAAGGGGACAAGGGAGCTTGGAGGTCAGGGGCAGGCAAGTTGTGGTTGACATATTTCCAGAGGGCATTGCGGAGTTCGGCCAACAGTGGGAGTGTGGGAAGCTTGGTATGGGAGGAGGTTCGGGAGGAGTCCAGGAGGAAGCATGGGCCTTCCTTACATCACCTCAGAGGGGCTCAGCCTCGGGGGCTTTCTGGGCAAAGCCCGCACTTTGAGGAGAACAATCGGCAGAAGTTTAGTCCAATCCAAATGTACCTCGAGGGTTAGTTTGGTAAGAATCTTTGATTATTCTGTTTATCCTTTCTACCTTTCCTGAGGACTGGAGACAATATGGAATGTGAAATTTCCAGGATGTCTGTAAGAATTGAACAAGTTGTTGGATGACCTTGGACGTAAATTCCAGGCCATTATCAGAGTGTAGGGATGAAGGCAGGCCAAACCTGGGGATAATTTCTGTGAGGAGGATTTGGGCCACACTGTAGGCTTTTTTGTTTGTAGTGGGAAATGCTTTTACCCATCCCAAAGAAGTGTCCACAAGGACCGGGAGGTATGTGACTCTCTGAACCAGGGGCATATGAGTAAAATCTATCTGCCAGTCCTGTGCTGGGAGGCTGCCTCACATTTGATGAGTTGGAAAGGAGGTATGTTTAAGGTTGGACTTGGCATTAAGTACATTGACAAGTTTGACAGGAGCGGGTAAGGTTATCTAAATATTGTTGGTCAGCAGTGGATATGGGGAAGTGGTTACAGAGGAACTGTTGGATTGTCTGGGACGAGGGATGAAAGAGTGAGTGTAGATAAGAGAGGATTTCTCTGGTAGTGGGGGGTGGGGGGGATCGGGTGGAGTCAGGGCTAAGATGACAGGGGACTGGAGGGAGGGATGGGACAGGGCTATCTCCTTTGCCTTCTGGTCTGTGGCATTCCCTTTTGGTGTCCCCTAAGGTGGAGGATGGCAGTTTTGTTTGGTAAGAGTGCTGCCTCTAGAAGTTTGTGGATCAGGTCTGAATTAATAATGGGGGATCCCTTTTGGGTTAGGAAACCTCTCTTTCTCCATATTAGGATGTTCGAGTGAAGTGTGTTATAGGCAAATTTGGAGTCTGTGTGGATGTTAACCCTTAGATTTTTAGCCAGAGTCAAAGCTCTGGTGAGAGCTATCAGTTCTGCCTGTTGGGAGATGGTGTGAGGTGGCAGAGATGAAGCTTCAATTGTCTGGGTTTCGTGATTGTGACAAAGATACCCCTGGATGATGGCATATCCTGCCACAAAGGGTGGAGAATTTTGAGAGCTGCCATCAACGAACCAGTCTGGGTCTAGGATGGGCTGATGTGTTAAATGTTGAAAGGGGTTTTGGTTAAGATTTACTGTTAGGCTGCAGCTATGTAGGAGGGGATCTGTTGTAGAGGACGTGGGTAATAAGCTGGCAAGGTTAAAGGGGGAGCAGGGGGAGAATGAGAGCTGACGGTCGAGGAGAAAGGCATGTAGGACCTGTACCTTGGAAGGAGGAAGGGAGAGGAAAGCCCAATGTGATAGTAAGTCTTGGAAGGTGTGTGGAGAACAGACTGTTAAAGGGGCATGTCTAGAGAGTGCATTTGCTTCGGGTACGAGGGGCTGCGATAGCAGCCTTGGCCTGTATGTAGGGAGGCCCCCTCTTGGTCACCATGTCAAGCTGTTTTGACAGTTACGCTATGCGAGCCCAGGTGTCTCCAGCCTGCTGACACAGAAGTCCCAGGGCCTGTCCTTGGTTGGCATGGGCAAAGAGAAAGAATGGTCTGGTGTGATCTGGCAGGTGGAGAGTTGGCACTTGGAGGAGGCTCTGGGTGAGCTGGTAAATGGGACTGCTAGCAAGGAGGGGGTTAAAGAGGGGCTCATCCAGACACCCTTTAGTTGTCTCATAGACAACTCCTTTGCAAGGAGGGAGAAGTTAGGAATCCAGATACGGAACAAGTTTAGGAGGCCAAGGATAGACAGGAGCTCCCTTTTGTTTTTGGAAGCGGACAGTTAATTAAGGCCTTGATTCTATCTGGGGAAATAGTTCTTTGTTGGTGGGATATGGAGAGCCCCAGGTAGGTGATGTTTGTCTGGGTTATTTGGGCCTTGGACTGGGACACCCAATAGCCCCAGGATCACAGGGCCCCGGGGAGATTGGCAGTATGTTGGAGGCAGAGTTTTCCGGTTGGGCTACAAAGGAGGAAGTCATCTGCGCATTGGAGGAGATGACTCGGGGCTAGGTCGAATGCCTGTAGGTCCTTTTGTAAAGACTGTCCAAAAAGTGAGGGCTGTCTCTGAACCCCTGGGGGAGAACTGTCCATGTTAGTTGTTGGGAAACGTGAGTCTCAGGGTCTTGCGAGGTGAAGGAGAAAGGGGGTTGGGAGAGGAGGTGGAGGGGGATGGTGAAAAAGGCATCTTTGAGATCTAATTCTGTGACGTGGGTTGCAGTCGGGGATATGGCAGACAGAAAGGTGTAAGGGTGAGGAACTACTGGGAAAGTCGGTGTGATAGCCTTATTGATTTTTCACACATCCTAGACCAGTCTCCAAGAGTTTGGCCCCTTCCTTACTGTCAGAATAGGGGTGCTGTTTGGTGAATAGGTAGGAATTAAGACAGAGGCTTGAAGAAGATGGTATATGATAGGCTTAATTAAGTTCCTTGTGGGCTTCCGGGGTGAGAGAGTACTGTTGTCGGGTAATTATAGCCAAGGGGTCTTTTAGGGTAATGTGGACTAGGGGTTGATGTTTGGCTATGGATGGGTGATCAGTGTCCCAGACTTGGGGGTCTAAGGTGGGTAGATCCAAGGGAAGGTCAGGGGTGAGGTGTAGAGACAAGTCCAGGTGCCATCTGCATGCAGAATACAGAGACTATATCGAGAGGGGTGGTATGATAATAAAGAGCCTCTATTTGGATAACAAATCTCTCTCTAGGAGTGCCATTGAGCACTTAGGCATTATGAGGAAATAAGTGTATGAGGGTTGATTTTTCAAATTGACAGAGTAATGAGGGGCTGATTTTTGGCCTTAAGGGGACTCCAGAGACCCCCTTGATTGTGAGTTCTGAGTCTTGAGTTGGGCCAGAGTAGGAAGTTAAGAGAGAGAAAGTAGCTCCAGTGTCTACTATAAAGGAGGTCTTTTTCTGGCCACTACCCCATCTACCTAAGTTCCAAGCTTGTGTCCAGGACATGGGTCAGGGGTTGCAACTCAGGCCCTGTCATTGGAACAACTCTTGTAGGGTTGGGTTGGGGTTCTGGGGAGAAGTGGGAATCTCCCCAGGGGTGCCAAGGCATCCCTGTAGACATTCCACTCTCCATTTCTGGGAGGTGGGGACCTCCCCAGGGGTGTCAGGGTGTCCCTGGGGACAGTCCATCTTCCAGTGTCCCCACTGACCACAGGTTGGGCATGTTTTTGTGGGGGCCACAGGTTCGGGCATGTCTTTGTCCAGTGTCCTGACTGGTTGTACTGGAAGCAGGGTCTGAGGAGTGGGTCTTAAGTCCCAGTCTGGGATGGCTTGGGCTGGACTGATCTCTTCCCTTAATTGCTGCTGCCAAAAGGGCATATAAAGCTTTGCTCTCATGGTCTTTTTCTCTCTTAGCCTCCTCCTCTATATTACTGAACACCTTGAAGGCTACTTCTATAAGGTCTCTTTGGGGGGTCTCAAAGAGACCTTTGGGGGCCCTTCTCTAGTTGCTGAAGCTTGTGTCTAATGTCAGGGGTGGACTGGCTGATGAACTGAACATGAAAGTAGAGTGACCCAGCAGGGGTGGTGATATCTAGGCTGGTATACTTCTGGATTGCCTCTGTGAGGCTTGCCAAGAATAAGGCTGGATTTTCGTCTTCCCCTTTGGTGATTTTCCTGACTTTGTCATGATCCATGGACTGTTCCCATGGATATGAGGTGGGTTTTTTTTTTTTTTTTTTTTTTTGCCTTCCTTCTAGAAGGCAGGTAATCATATGACTGAGTCTCCTGATACCTGGATCACTGGTCTGGGATGTCCAGTGGGGCTCTAACTGAGGCACCGCCTCATCAGCAGCTGGGCTATCCCACTCTTGGTTATGTAAGTGATTGGCGTGGGCTTTTGCCCCTTGCCAGATACGGTCTTTTTCACCTGGGGTGAGAGTGGCATTTAAGATATAGTATACGTCAGTCCATGTGAGGTTATAGGCCTGGGAGAGTCTCAGGAATGCTTTCCTGTATCTGGTAGGATTTTCAGAAAATGATCCCAATTTTCCTTCAGTTTGGCTCATATCAGAAACTGCGAAAGGCACATGACCCCGTGTAGGGCCCTCCAGTCCCGCTGCCTCTCTGAGAGGAAACGTGTTTGTTTCGGGTCCTCGCAGTTGGAGGGCGGGTGGAAATCTCTTTTGGGGTTTCTGAGTCATCACTTTCCATTTTGTAGGAGGAAGGGCTAAAGGATGGGGTCTCGTCTCTGGAAGCCTTTTTCCAGGGTGGTAGGGAAGAGGCTCATCTGCCTGGTCAAAACTGGGGGCTGAGGGTTTAGGAGGCCTTTTAGGGGCTTTACATTTGGATTCTTTTGTAATGCCTGGGGAGAGGGAGCGGAGGATGATTTGATAGGTAGAATAGTCCTTGCAGAGAGAAGGACGGCTTCTAAGGTCCCAAAAGCCTAGAATATAGGGGACCTCCAACCATTTGCCATTCCATTTGAGGAAGTTAGTGAGATGTGATAAAATATTGAAATCGAAAGTCCCGAACTCAGGCCAGCAGTTTTGGTTATCCAGTTTGTATTGAGGCCAAATCTGAGTGTAAAGTGACTCAAGTTTATGAACCCTGAGATCAGTCAAGAGTAGATGTTTGAGGTTTTGTTTTATGCAGGCCAAGGGAGAGTCCCGTGGGATGGATTGGCTTGACCCCATAGCAAATGGCTAGTGACTGTCCAGTCGAGAGAAAAGGTCATCACCCAATCTTTTGACCGGGCAGAGAGAAAGAGACTCTGAAGGAGAGAGGGTTGTCCCCCAAGTACCTTCCCAGAGGGCCTCTTAGCAGAAGGGTTCCCCAGGAACCCAGAAGGGACAGTAGTCTCTGGCGCCCTAGAGTACCGTCTGAGCTTACCTGGGCTACTGGGTCAGGCGAGAATTCGTGGTGCGTGGATGGAGGTCGAATGGCAAAAGGCCTCTGGAGTTGGTCGGTCTCATGGAAGAGAAAGTGTAGAGAAAGAGGAAGAGAGGGAGAGAGAGAGACCAATATTCCTCGGGTTTCGTGGAAAACCAATAAAGCCCTTACCCAGGACTTGTACTGCTCACGAAGGCACAGGGCGCCCTCTCGAGGAGGTCTTGAAAGCCCAGGAGGGCAAGTGAGCTTGGCAGCCTTCCATGCTCTGAAGAGCTGGCCATGGAGAACAAGAAGGAACCGCAATCTCCCGGGTTTCAGCACCAAAAATGTAGGGTAAAGGAGTTACAGAAGGCAAGGTTCAGAAAAAGAAAGAGACCGGCACTTCACAGGAAAAGATCACCTTTAATGAGGCGAGAAGGGGTAGCAGTCAGACTAGTGAGTTGCTGCCCTAACCCAAGAAAAGAATAAGTATATATAGGTAAGAGTACGTATATATAGATGTGGAAATCTGCTGTCTTAAGGGGGCCTGTTTTCCCCACAGCTGTTCGGAGTAGTTATCTCTCAAACAGCTGGGGTAAGGAATTCTGGAGATCGGCCAGAGCCTGGATCGGCTGGGAGCTGGGTGCAATCAACCTTAATGCCCATTTTTTTTTCTTCAGATGAGAGAGTTCTTTTTTGCATAGAATGGTGGGGAGGATCTGGAGGGGAGTTTTAACTCCAGGCTATTTTGAACCATACAACTTTCCTTCAAAAGATACAGAGAAATAACTGGTGGTTCTCAAAGGTAGAGAGTGGGGTCACTGGCAAAAATGGGCAAAAGTGGTCAGAAGGTATACATTTCCTGGAATAAAATAAATAAGTCATGGACATGTAATGTACGTCATGGTGACTATATTTAAAATATTAAGGACATTAATACAGGAAAGTTATGACCAACCTAGTCAGCATATTAAAAAAGCAGAGACATTACTTTGTCAACAAAGGTCCGTCTAGTCAAGGCTATGGTTTTTCCAATAGCCATGTATGGATGTGAGAGTTGGACTATGAATAAAGCGGAGCACAGAAGAACTGATGCTTTTGAACTGTGGTGTTGGAGAAGACTCTTGAGAACCCCTTGGACTGCAAGGAGATTCAGCCAATCCATCCTAAAGGAAATCAGTCATGGGTGTTCATTGGAAAGACTGATGTTGAAGCTGAAACTCCAATATTTTAGCCACCAGATTCAAAGAGCTGACTCATTTGAAAAGACCCTGATGCTGGGAAAGATTGAGGGCAAGAGGAGAAGGGGACGACAGAGGATGAGATGGTTAGATGGCATCACTAAATCAATGGATATGAGTCTGGGTAAACTTCAGCATTGGTGATGGACAGGGAGGCCTGGCGTGCTGCGGTTCATGGGGTCACAAAGAGTCAGACACGACTGAGAGACTGAACTGAACTGAATATAATTAATAATACAGTACTGTATATTTGCTAAAAGTTGCTAAAAGATTAGATCTTAAAATTTCTCATCACAAGAAAAAAAATTAGCCTTATAGATATAAATATTAATTAGGCACATTTGGTGATCATTTTTCAATATGTACATATATTAAATCATTATATTGTACACCTGAAACTAACACAATGTTATACCTGTATCTCAAAGAAAATATATATCTATATATATAAAAGATTTGAAAAATGTCAAGTTGGGTGCTTAGCTTAGAATGGTCCAAAGCTAAGAGCGTGTTCCCTGCTTGACAGGCTTCACTAGCCAATTACTTGTGTTACATTTCCTCTGTGGAAATATACAATATGTAGTGTGGCTTCTAGTGTGGCTACTGTCCCTGATTAACTGATTAAATCTCCAGAGATAAAAACAATGAACACTGTACGACTGCAAATGCCTTTGTGATAAAATTCACTGTCCATTGGAAATAAAAGAGAAATTCCCTAAAAAGATGAAGGTTGTCTTTAGAAAACATCATACTTAATGGAGTAGCATAGGTTCCCTAGCAAGTCAATAATATCAGCAAAAGGTATAACAATTGAAAGGAAAAAGAAAAGAAGTTTCTCTTCATAAAAGTTTGTGCATGTAGAAAAATCCAAAAGTTTATACAGATCCATTTGAAGGTTTAACAAGAGAGCATGATGACTTGAGACAAATTCCAATTTTAAAAATCCATTGCAGACTTCCTGTGGTCCAGTGTTCAAGTACCCGCCTTCCAAAGCAGGAGATGGGGATTTGGCCCCTCTTAGGGAACTAAGATTCCCACATGCCTTCCAGCTCGGTCAAAACAGATCAGTCACATTCCCATAGCACAGTAATATAAAACTGTATGAGAACCATTAACAAATGCATCAAAAATTAGGATATACCTGGAATCTATCTAACATTTAGAAAGGCATACAACAAAAGGATATACAAAACCTCAGTGGAGAAAACTATGAATTAGTCTTGAAGGATATTAAAGCTGTAAATAAATGGGAAAATACACCACATTCGGGGTTTGAAAAAACAGAGTATAAATGTCCATTCTACTCAAAATAATGTGCAGAAAAACGTATGTCACCACATCTCAAGTGGACATCTGTGGAACTCAGTAACTCCACTGTAAAATTTATAATGAAGCAGACATTTCAAGGATGGTAAGGGCACCTTGAAAAGAACAATGTGTGAGGCCTGGCTCTGCAAGTTGTGAAGATACATTACAGCCTACCTGCTTGCTTAGTCGCTCAGTCATGTCTGACTCTTTGCCACCCCATGGACTGTAGCCCACAAGACTCCTCAGTCCATGAGATTCTCCAGGCAAGAATACTGGGTTGGGTTGCCATTCTCTTCTCCAGGGTATATTACAACAAAACTTTTGGACTGAAAGAGGGTTGGTCCAGTAGACCAGTGGAACAGAATAGGGAACCTAGAAATAAACCCCAACCACAGGAAGCATCGTGTGTAATAGAAAAGGTGAGAGAAAGAAGTGACAAAGAGATAGACGTTTCAATCACTCTGTGGGCAACAGGGGATCTGAACCCAGTCAAATGAAACTGCACCCCTAGCTCATATGGGGACCAAAATCAAGTGCAGATGGGCTGAAGACCTATTCAGAAAGACAAACAGTAGAGCTGCTGCAAGATACTGCAGCAGGCATCCCCATGCACTGTGGCGGGGCGGGATTCCTGAACACACAGAGAGAACACCATCTCTAAGACAGACGCTGAAATCTCGAGCTGTATGAAAACGAAGAACTCTTCATAACAGACATCCCTGGGAGTGCCGAATTGAAAGCCATCAGGTGCGAGAAGATGCTGATGACACAGATAACCATCAAAGTAACAGTAGCCAAAGTATGAGTTTCTAAAATGCCTAAGGTCAAAGAAATATACAGAAATGGGCCCCGATGAGCAGGACTTTCATCAAGGACAACGTACAAGGAGACCGTCAAGGAATGAAAACTGCCCCGCATCACCGCAGCCAGGAATCTGCACATTAAGACGCTAATAGGGTATGCCTATACATGCTCCAAGAAGCCAGCTATTAAAGTCCCTCAAAACACCAACTGCTGGGTAAGTGTGGAGCACTGGTTGTTGAAATGTAAGTTAGCCCACACATTTGAGAGGAAAACAGCTTCATCCAGCAAGCCAAGCCTGTGCTTACATCAGGACTCAACACTTCCACTGCTTGGATGCATGTTCTAGAGCAGCCATGACGAATGGTGGCCAGTCCCCACATGTGGCAACTGAAGGGCTTAAAGACAGTTATCAGGCTGGGTGTTGGGAGGGGCCACACGAAGTGCTGTAAGGTTAAATGACACTGGGTTTCTAGGTTTAGTATAGGGAAATGAATGGGGGTGTTTTTGGCACCCTGGGGCCAATTCCTACATGTCTGTCATTTCACCCACACCACCCACAAGCAATTCTGAGGCACCAGCAGTGCATCCCAGATTTCAACTCAACTCAGCCCAACTCAGCGTTGACAATGTCCACCTGTAAATAGCATGACATCCTACAAGACTTCAGTCCTTCCACACTGCCCCTCCAGTTTCATATGCCTGTTTCACGTCCAGGTTGTCACATGCGCACCTGATCTGCTGGGTACACATAGTTCAGTTCGGTTCAGTCGTTCAGTCGTGTCTAAGTCTTTGAGACCCCATGGACTGCAGCACGCCAGGCCTCCCTGTCCATCACCAATTCCAGTTCACTCAAACTCATGTTCATTGAGCCAGTGATGCCATCCAGCCAGCTCATCCTCTGTCGTCCCCTTCTCCTCCCACCTTCAATCTTTCCCAGCATCAGGATCTTTTCCAGTGAGTCATTTCTTCACATCAGGTGGCCAGAGTATTGAAGTTTCAGCTTCAACATCAGTCCTTTTAATGAATACTTAGGATTGATTCCCTTTAGGATGGACTGGTTGGATCTCCTTGCAGTCCAAGGGACCCTCAAGAGTCTTCTCCAACACCACGGTTGAAAACTTCAATTCTTTGGCGCTCAGCTATCTTTATAGCCCAACTTCCACATCCATACAACTCTCACACCCATACATGACTATTGGAAAGCCATAGCTTTGACTAGACAAAACTTTATTGGCAAAGTAACATCTCTGGTTTTTAATATGCTGTCTAGGTTGGTCATAGCGTTTCTTCCAAGGAGCAAGTATCTTTTAATTTCATGGCTGTAGTCACCATCTGCAGTGATTTTGGAGACCCCCAAAATAAAGTCTGTCACTGTTTCCCCGTCTAGTTGCCATGAAGTGATGGGACCAGGTGCCTTGACCTTAGTTTTCTGAATGTTTAGTTTTAAGCCAACTTTTTCACTCTCCTCTTTCACTTTCATCAAAATGTCCTTTAGTTCTTCTTCGCTTTCTGCCATAAGGATCTGCATATGTGAGATTGTTGATATTTGTCCTGGCAGTGTTGATTCCAGCTTGTGGTTCATCCAGTCCACCATTTCTCATGATGTACTCTGCATATAATTTAAATAAGCAGGGTGACAATATACAACCTTGACACACTCCTTTCCCAATTTGGAACCAGTCTGTTGTTCTATGTCCAGGTCTAACTGTTGATTCTTGACCTGTATGCAGATTTCTCAGGAAGCAGGTCAAGTGGTCTGGTATCCCCATCTCTTTAAGAATTTTCCAGAGTTTGTTGTTATCCACACAGTCGAAGGCTTTGGCACAGTCAATAAAGCAGAAGTAGATGTTTTTTCTGGAACTCTCTTGCTTTTTTGATGATCCAATGGATATTGGCAATTTGATCTCTGGTTCCTCTGCCTTTTCTAAATCCACCTTGAACATCTGGAAGTTCACGGTTCAGTACTGTTGAAGCTTGGCTTGGGGAATTTTGAGCATTACTTTACCAGCATGTGAGATAATGCAATTGTGCAATAGTTTGAGAATTTTTGGCATTGCCATTCTTTGCGATTGGAATGAAATCTGACATTTTCCAGTCCTGTGGCCACTGCTGAGTTTTCCAAATTTGCTGGCATATTGAGTGTGGCACTTTCACAGCATCATCTTTTAGGATCTGAAATAGCTCAACTGAAATTCCATCACCTCCACTAGCTTTGTTCATAGGAAGGCCCACTTGACTTCTCATTCCAGTATGTCTGGCTCTAGGTGAGTGATCTGGCTCTAGGAATGATGCTAAAGCTGAAACTCCAGTACTTTGGCCACCTCACGCGAAGAGTTGACTCGTTGGAAAAGACTTGATGCTGGGAGGGATTGGGGGCAGGAGAAGGGGAAGACAGAGGATGAGATGGCTGGATGGCATCACTGACTCGATGGACATGAGTCTGAATGAACTCCAGGAGTTGGTAATGGACAGGGAGGCCAGGAGTGCTGCGATTCATGGGGTCGAAAAGAGTTGGACACAACTAAGTGAGTCCCTTGGACTGCAAGGAGATCCAACCAGTCCATTCTCAAGGAGATCAACTCTGGGATTTATTTGGAAGAAATGATGATGAAGCTGAAGCTCCAGTACTTTGGACACCTCATGCGAAGAGTTGACTCATTGGAAAAGACTGATGCTGGGAGGGATTGGGAGCAGGAGGAGAAGGGCACGACCAAGGATGAGATGGCTGGATGGCATTACGGACTTGATGGACGTGAGTCTGAGTGAACTCTGAGAGATGGTGATGAACAGGGAGGCCTGGCGTGCTGCGATTCATGGGGTCGCAAAGAGTCGGACACGACTGAGTGACTGAACTGAACTGAAGTGACTGAACTGAACTGAGTGATCACAACATCGTGATTATCTGGGTCATGAAGATCTTTTTATTTTTAATCGTTCTTCTGTGTATTCTTGCCACCTCTTCTTAATATCTTCTGCTTCTCTTAGGTCCATACCATTTCTGTCCTTTATTGTGCCCATCTTTGCATGAAATGTTCCCTTGGTATCTCTAATTTTCTCGAAGAGATCTCTAATCTTTCCATTCTATTGGTTTCCTCTATTTCTTTGCACTGATCACTGAGGAAGGCTTTCTTATCTCTCCTTACTATTGTTTGGGACTCTTCATTCAGACGGGTATATCTTTCCTTTTTTTTCCTTTGCCCTTCGCTTCTCTTCTTTTCTCAGCTATTTGTATGGCCTCCTCAGACAGCCATTTTTGCTTTTTGCATTTCTTTTTCTTGGGGACTGTCTTGATCACTGCCTCCTATACATTATCACAAACCTCCATAGTACATAGTTCTTAAGGCACTCTGTCTGTCAGATCAAATCCCATGAATCTATTTCTCACTTCCACTGTATAATCATAAGGGATTTGATTTAGGTCATACCTGAATGGTCTAGTGGTTTTCCCTACTTTCTTCAATTTCAGTCTGAATTTGGCAATAAGGAGTTCATGATCTGAGCCACAGTCAGCTCCCGGTTTTGTTTTTGCTGATTGTATAGAGCCTCTCCATCTTTGGCTGCTAAGAATATAATCAGTCCTATTTTGGTATTGAGCATCTGGTGACATCCATGTGTAGAGTCTTCTCTTGTGTTGTTGGAAGCAAGTATTTGCTACGATCAGTGCATTCTCTTGGAAAAACTCTATTAGCCTTTGCCTTGCTTCATTCTGTATTCCAAGACCAAATTTGCCTGTTACTCAAGGTATTTCTTGACTTTCTACTTTTGCATTCCAGTCCCCTATAATGAAAAGGACATCTTTTTTGGATGTTAGTTCTAAAAGGTCTTGTAGGTCTTCATAGAACAGTTCAGCTTCAGCTTCTTCAGCATTACTGGTTGAGGCATAGACTTGGATTACTGTGATATTGAATGGTTTGCCTTGAAAATGAACAGAGATCATTCTGTCATTTTTGAGACTACATCCAAGTACTGCATTTCAGACTCTTTTGTTGACCATGATGGCTACTCCAATTCTTCTAGGGGATTCTTGCCCACAGTAGTAGATGTAATGGTCATCTGAGTTAAATTCACCCATTCCAGTCCATTTTAGTTTGCTGATTCCTACAATATTGATGTTCACTCTTGCCATCTCCTGTTGACCACTTCCAATTTGCCTTGATTCACAGACCTAACATCCAGGTTCCTATGAAATATCATTCTTTACAGCACTGGACTGTACTTCCATCACCAGCCACATCCACAAATGGGTGTTGTTTTTGCTTTGGCTCCAGCTCTTCATTCTTTCTGGAATTATTTCTCCACTGATCTCCAGTAACATATTGGTCACCTGCCGACCTGGGGAGTTCATTTTTCAGTGTCCTATCTTTTTGCCTTTTCACACTGTTCATGGGGTTCTCAAGGCATACTGAAGTGGTTTGGCATTCCCTTATCCAGTAGACCACGTTTTGTCAGAACTCTCCACCATAACCCATCTGTCTTGGGTAGCCCTACATGGCATGGCTCATAGTTTCACTGAGTTAGACAAAGCTGTGGTCCATGTGATCAGATTGGTTAGTTATCTCCCACTGAAACTCAAAACTAAGTTCTGTTCCTGGAGCCGAAGAATTAATTCCGCAAACAAGAAAACACTCACACAGACAATGCTAATTTTAAAAGATAGAGATACACAGTTCTCAGCATAGACAATGAGAGGGTGTGAAGTAACCACAAAGACAGGAATAACAGCAGATTTGCATCTTTATTAGAATTGATCTGTTCTTATTTGGTTTGCTTGGGGCTAGAGGTGTGTGATTTCTGACCAATCAGTTTAAATGTCCCAATGTCCAGTGTGTCATTTTTATGCTTTTCTTGGATCCACCAGTTTCTCTGTATCTCCAGACATTGTGCTGCCATCTAGCGACCCTTTCTAAAGACCCCAGATCATTATTTAAAGACCAAATGCTTCTTGAAGAGGTAATGCAGATCCTAATAGAAAATAAAATAACTCAAACAATTGAAGTGGGGACACGAAGCAACCGTTTTTACATTCCAAAAGAGTTACAACTTCCTATCAGTGAAAAGTGTATATATCACACTTTTAAAAATATTTATTCATTTATTTACTTATTTTTGGCTGTGCTGGGTCATAGTTGCAGGGAGCAGGGGTCTACACTCCAACTGTGGTGTTCCCATTGCAGTGGCTTCTCTTGTTGTGGGAAACAGACTCTAGGCCCACAGGCTTCAATAGTCGCCGCTGTGGGCTCAGTAGTTGGGGCTCATGGACTTGGTTGCTCAAGGACATGTGGAATCTTCCCAGACCAGGGATCAAACCACTATCCCCTGCATTGACAGGTGCATTCTTAACCACTGGACCACCAGGGAAGTCCCATGCATAGATTTTTAAAAAATCAATAGTAATATTTTATCGAGGTGGCATTCACATGACATGGAAGTACTAATGATAGTTTTGGATGTGTAAACTTTCAGAAGACGAGATAGAGGAAACTGAATGACGCTGGATGATAAAGGAATGTGGGCCTGGAGCCTCCCTCTTGTGGAGGAAAGAGGAAGTGCTGCTGATGGTTCTAGACCACGGGACAGTGGGAGAACTGGGGAGATGACTCAGCCCCACCAGTGTGGGCACCAGACAGACACCCAGGAAAAGGCCTTCTCTGGTGAGAATGAAGGGTGAGTTTTTGCAGCATGATACCTAGTATCTGATTGAAGCTATTTCCTCTCCTCAAGGACCATTTTTTCCTGCTATCCCCAATACGTACACAAAATACAATTGTATGAAGTGCTGGGGAAATGAAGGAAGATATCTATCAGAAAACATTTTAAAACATTCCAAAGATAGTAACGATAACTCTATATGCGAGACAGCAAAAGAGACACAGATGTATAGAACAGTCTTTTGGACTCTGTGGGAGAAGGCAAGGGTGGGATGATCTGAGAGAATAGCATTGAACATGTTTATTATGAAACAGATCGCCAGTCCAGGTTTGATGCATGAGACAGGGTGCTCAGGGCTGGTGCACTGGGATGACCCAGTGGGGTGGGATGGGGAGGGAGGTGGGAGGGGGATTCAGGATGGGGAACACATGTACACCCATGGCTGATTCATATCAATGTATGGCAAAAACCACTACAGTATTGTAAAGTAATTAGCCTCCAACTAAAATAAAATAAATAAAAGATTCCCATGGATAATTGCATCAAAGAGAATAAAATACCCAGGAATAAATTTCATCAAGGAGAAGAGACATAAGCCATTTATGAAGAAGACACAAAGAAATTGAAAGATATACATGCTCACAGATTAGAAGAATGAATATTGGGAAAATGTCCACTGTAGCCTTGCAATACAGATTCTATTCAATCCTTATCTAGAATACCCATGGCATTTTGAACAGGGCCAGAACAAACAATCCTCAAATTTTTATGATGCCATCAAAGACCTCGAATAGTCAAAACAATCTTGAGAAAGAAGAACAAGGCTGGAAGCATGACACTCTTTGATGTCAATCCTACTACAAAGCTATAGCAATTGAATACAGTCATTAACACAGTCATCCTTGTACATGCTGGCAGATGATAACTAGGTCCAGTCAGGGTGATCATTTTGCAATATATTTGGTGGTGCAACATTCTGTTGCACACTTGAAACTAACATAAATTTATATATCATCTATACTTCAATTTTAAAAGATACTGAGATATGCAAAGATTCCATAATTGGACAGCCAGCACACTGCATACAAATGAAAACACTGATGAGGGGATTTCATAAAATAATTTTTAGACTCCTGCACAGCAAAGAAGAGAGAGAGAAGAGGGGGAAAGAAAGTCACAAGTCAAAAGACTCACTTTGTAAAGGGACAAATTAGAAGTTTGGAATTAGCATGTAAAGTAGGTAACCAACAAGGACCAAATATATAGCACAGGGAACATTACTTGGCACCTTGTAGTAAGCTATGATGGAAAACAACCTGAAAAGAATACACATGTTTCATATATTATACATGGAAAAGAACCTGAATCACTTTGCTACACTGTGGAAGTAACACAACATTATAATAAATCCATTAACTTCAATTTTTAAAAATACACATACAGAATAAAGAATTCAAGCTTTTTTTTCCCTAAAAAGACTGCCCAATTTTTATTCTTAAATGAGCAAGAAATCAAACAGGAATTTCACAAAAGCAAATACTCAAATGGTTCAACATCATTGCACAGAACGGGAAATAAATGAAAAGGGCAATGAGGTACTACCACAGTGGAGTGCGGCGCTGAAAACTGAGCCTGCAGGTAAGACGAGTGCTGCTGAGGATGTAGAAAGTCCAGAGCCCTCATATACCATGCTGGGATGGAAATTCACTTGGCTAATCCAAGAGAACTCTTTGAGGCTGCCTTCTAGAATTAAATAAATGCTGGCCTTATGGCGAAACACGTCCACACCCACTAGGAAAGAAGTGCTGGGCTGCTGGGATGTGCTTGTTCCCTCAGTCATGTCTGGCACTTTGTGACCCCATGGACTGCAGCCCGCCTAGCTCCTCTGTCCATGGGGATTCTCCAGGCAAGAATACTGGAAGTCAGTTGCCATGCCCTCCTCCAAGGGATTTCCCCAACGCAGGGGTCAAACCCCAGTCTCTCGCATTGCCGGAGGATTCTTTACCGGTTGAATCACCAGGGAAGTCCAAGAACACTGGAGTGGGTAGTCTATCCCTTCTCCAGGGCAACTTCCTAACCCAGGAATTGAACCGCGTCTCCAGCATTGCAGGCAAATTCTTTACCAACTGAGCTACCTGGGAAGCCCAGAGAAGTGCTGCTGCTGCTGCTGCTGCTGCTAAATCGCTTCAGTCGTGTCCGACTCTGTGCGACCCCATAGACGTGCTAGCCTTCCTATTTTCATCACAACGTTCATATCAAAGTGGTTTTGAAAAAGCCAAAATTGGGAAACAAATGCAATGTCAGAAAATATTATATGAAAGGCAATAATTATAGCAAAACCAAAAAATCCTTGAAACATGTAAAAACATTGATAACCTGAAAAACAAAGTACTGAGACACAGCACACAGTCTGGCTGATGGATCTATCAGGAGAGAAAAAGGAGAGCCTGACCCTCAAGGTTGCAAAGCATCTGACCTGCTTTCTCTCAATCACTGTTGTGCCTCTGCTGCTCCTGGACCTTCCTGCCAAGCTGGAGACATAGGTGCCTCTCCCCTCACCCTATTGGCTGTCACACCTCTTAGCACATCGCCGTCTGAGCTGCCCACCACCTTCTCTTTACTGTGAGAGCTGCTCCTCCCGCTTCCAGTCTCAGCCCAGCCCCTTTCTTTCTGACAGTGTGAGCTGACCACCAGAGGGAGGTGGGAAGAATCTGCTTGCTGAATTTTGTGGTATAAGCATGGTGTGTATATACATAAACCTCCATCCAACTGTACTCTTCAGAACTGCAACTTTGCTCAATTTAAGGTAGGCATCAAAAAGAAACAGGAAACCTTCATGGAAACAGATCAACCAAAAATATTGGTGCAATTAAGAGATTATTTTGCTTTAAAAAGTCTCACAGGAAAACCAAATGGTAAGATCGATTTTCATATTTGTATATTGCTTAATAAAATGCTTTAATTATAAATGTTGTGATAATTTATACCAGTTATGAAGAAGTAGGTGACTTGACACCAGAAAGAAAAACTGTGTTACTGATTCTACTCTGTGTGGACCTCCACATTGATAGGAAGTTGAAGACTGGAAACTCAGGTGTTAACCAGATCACTTTTGGCTCACGAGGGGAGAAGGTCATGTAGGGCTTGACGTGGAGGGAGAGGATCAGGGCAGGAGGGCAGGTTTAGGCAGGACCAAGAACAGAAGCAGGTAGTAGATGGTGAGTGGACTTCAGAAACAAGAGGCAATAGTGGGCGGAGCTCGGTGTATTCAATAACCATATTTTATTTTCTATTCCTTATGATGATTTCACATCTGAAAAATCATGATGGTCCATAAAGGACACTGCCTCCAAGGGTCAACCAATTCTTAGATACAGAAAAAGGCTCTAACGAGACCTCATCCTTCAAATGAAAACCAACCAATCCATACCCCATAATGCCCAATCACCCTATTTGATCCATCCCTCAGTCCCAAACTCACTATTTCCCTTACCCTAAATCACTCACTACAGACAACAGCTACTGAAGGTCACCTCTTTAACCCAGAGCCCAAAAGAATCATTTGCAGGAGAAGATCCAAAAGAATTCTGCCTTTCCAGCTTTGCCTCCTTCTTTGGGATTACAATGAAAACTGACCTTTTCCAGTCCTGAGGCCACTGCTGAGTTTTCCAAATTTGCTGGCATATTGAGTGCAGCACTTTCACAGCATCATCTTTCAGGATTTGAAATAGCTCAGCTGGAATTCCATCAACTCTACTAGCTTTGTTCATAGTGATGCTTCCTAAGGGCCCACTTGCCTTGCACTCCAGGATGTCTGGGTCTAGTTGATAGATTGCACCATTGTGGTTATCTGGGTCATGAAGATCTTTTTGGTATACCTCTTCTGTGTATTCTTGCCACCTCTTAATATCTTCTGCTTCTGTTAGGTCCATACCATTTCTTTCCTTTATTGTGCTCACCTTTGCATGAAATGCTCTCTTGGTATCTCTAACTTTCTTGAAGAGATCTCTAGTCTTTCTCATTCTATTGTTTTCCTCTGTTTCTTATCTCTCCTTGCTATTCTTTGGAACTCTGCATTCAGATGTATATCTTTCCTTTTCTCCTTTGCCTTTTGCTTCTCTTCTTTTCTCAGCTATTTGTAAGGCCTCCTCAGACAACCATTCTCCCTTTTTGCATTTAATTTTCTTGGGGATGGTTTTGATCACCGCCTCCTGTACAATGTTATGAACCTCTGTCCATAGTTCTTCAGGCTCTCTGTGTATCAAATCTAATCCTTTGAATCTATTTCTCACTTCCACTGTATAATCAGTCATAGGGATTTGATTTAGGTCATATCTGAATGGTCTAGTGGTTTTCCCTACTTTCTTCAATTTAAGTCTGATTTTTGCAATAAGAAATTCATGATCTGAGCCACAGTCAGATCCCAGTCTTGCTTTTGCTGACTATATAGAGCTTCTCCATCTTCAGAGGGAAATAATATAATTAATCTGATTTCAGTATTGACTATCTGGTTATGTCTTTGTGTAGAGTTGTCTCTTGTGTTGTTGGAAAAAGGTGTTTGCTATGATCAGTGGGTTCTCTTGGCAAAACTCTATTAACCTTTGCCCTGCTTCATTTTGTACTCCAAGACCAAACTTGCCTGTTACTCCAGGTATCTCTTGACTTGCACTTTTGCATTCCAGTCCCTTTTAATAAAAAGGACATCTTTTTTCGGTGTTAGTTCTAGAAGGTCTTTTAGGTCTTCATAGAACGATTCAACTTCAGCCTCCTCAGCATTACTGGTTGGGGCATAGACTTGGATTACTGTGATACTGAATGGCTTGCCTTGGAAACAAACCGACATCGTTCTGTCAGTTTTGAGATTGTACCCGAGTTCTGCATTTCGGACACTTTTGTTGACTATAATGGCTACTCCGTGTCTTCAAAGGGATTCTTGCCCACAGTAGTAGACGTAATGCTCATCTGAATTAAATTTGCCCATTCCAGTCCATTTTAGTTCACAGATTCCTAAAATGTTGATGTTCACTCTTGCCATCTCCTGTTTAACCACTTCCAATTTACCTTGATTCATGGACCTAACATTCCATGTTCCTATGCAATATCGTTCTTTACAGCATCGGACTTTACTTTCATCACTAGATACATCCACAACTGGGTATTAGTTTTTGCTTTGGCTCCATCCCTTCATTTTTTCTGGAGTTATTTCTCCCCTCTTCTCCAGCAGCATATTGGGCACCTACTGATCTGGGGAGTTCATCTTTCAGAGTCTTATCTTTTTGCCTTTGCATATTGTTCATGGGGTTCTCAAGGAAAGAATACTGAAGTGGTTTACCATTCCCTTCTTCAGAGGACACATTTTATCAGAACTCTCCACCAAGTCCCGTCCATCTTGCATGGCCCTACAAAGCATGGCTCATGGTTTCCTTGAATTAGACAAGGTTGTGATCCACGTGATCAGTTTGGTTAGTTTTCTGTAACTGGTTTTCATTCTGTCTGCGATCTGCTGGATGAGGATAAGAGACTTGTGCAGGCTTCCTGATGGGAGGGACTGGCTGTGGGTAAAACAGTTAAAGTGCTCAACTCAATGTGCCAGCAAGTTTGGAAAACTCAGCAGCGGGCATAGTACTGGAAAAGGTCAGTTTGCATTCCAATCCCAAGGAAGAGCAATGCCAAAGAATGTTCAAATTACTGCATAATTGCGCTTGTTTCACATGCTAACCAAGTAATGCTCAAAATTCTCCAAGCTACGTTTCAACACTATGTGAACTGAGAACTTCCAGATGTTCAATCTGGATTTAGAAAAGGCAGAAGAACCAGAGTTCAAATTGCCATAGAATCATAGAATAAGCCAGGGCTTTCCAGAAGAACATCTACTTCTTCACTGACTACGCTAAAGCCTTTGAATGTGTGGATCACAACAAACTGTGGAAATTTAGAGTTGGGGATACCAGGTCGCCTTACCTGCCTCTTACAAAATATGTTTGCAGGTCAAGAAGCAACGGTTAGAATCAGACATGGAACAACAGATTGGTACAAAATTGGGAAAGGAGTATGTCAAGGTTTGTATATTGTCACCCTGCTTATTTAATTTATATGCAGAGCACATTATGTGAAATGGCAGGCTTGATGAAGCACAAGCTGGAATCAAGATTGCTGGGACAAATATCAATAACCTCAAATATCATCATCCTAATGGCAGAAAGAGAGGTGGAACTAAAGAGCCTCTACATGAAGGTGAAAGAGGAGAGTGGAAAAGCTGGCTTAAAAGTCAACATTCAAATAACTAAGATCATGGCATTTGGTCCCATCACTTCATGGCAAATATATGGGGAAACAATAGAAACAGTGACAGAATTTATTTTTTTGGAATCCAAAATCACTGCAGATGGTGACTGCAGCCATGAAACTAAAAGATGCTTGATCCTTGGGGAAAAGGCTATATTTCATTCCAAAGCTAGACAGCACAATGAAAAGCAGAGACATTATTTTGCTGATAAAGATCCATCTAGTTAAAGCTAAGGTTTTTTCAGTAGTCATGTATGGATGTGAAAGCTGGACTATAAAGAAAGCTGAGCACCAAAGAATTGATGCTTTTGAACTGTGGTGTTGAAGATTCTTGAAATCCCTTGACTGCAAGGAGATCCAACCAGTCCATCCTTAAGGAAATAAATCCTTAATATTCATTGGAAGGACTGATGCTGAAGCTGAAACTCCAATACTTTGGCCACCTGATGCCAAGAGTCAATTCATTAGAAAAGGCCCTGATACTGGGAAAGATTGAAGGTGGTAGGAGAAGGGGATGACATAGTTGGATGGCATCATCAACTCAATGCAAAAGAGTTTGAGCAAGCTCTGAGAGATGGTGAAGGACATGGAAGCCTGGCATGCTGTGCTGTAAAGAGTCAAAGACAACTGAGAATTGAACAACAACAAGCCTTGTTTCTACCGTGGAAGCTCGAAGAAAGGCTTCCCCACACCTGCTCCTGCTCCTTGAGCACAACCTCGTGCTTCCCCCAGGGCCCTGCCCTGATGAGGGAGCATGTATTCTTGGAAAATGAAAGGAATAAAATTCTCTTTTTAATAGAATTTATTCTTTGTGTCATCACACAGTCACCTCTACAAATTAAAAGGTTAAAACCCCTGGGTGGAAATGAGACAGATTTGGAGTCAAGAGTTTCCAGGGAGAGGCAGACAGTGCAGTCCCCACATCTGTCCTCTGGGCTCTGCATCTTCAGGCGAATCTCGTCAAGACAAGGAGCGAGGCTCAGCCACACCCCTCAGCCCTCAAGACAAGGAGCGAGGCTCAGCCACACCCCTCAGCCCCGCTCCCTAGTGGCTGCCACACCTGCAGAGCCAACACGGTCTCAGGTCAGAGAGGCAGACCCATTTCATTCATTCTGGACAGGACCGCCCAGCCCACAGGCAACTCCAGAGCCATTCCCCACCCCCCACCCCCACCCCCACCCCCCACCCCGGACTTCCCCGCAGGGGACCAGCTGTGCTCACCTAGTGTAGTAGATCCAGGTGAGGCCATAGGTGAGGAGGAAGCCAGTCCCCATGACAGCCCCTCTGATCAGGGTGAGGACCAGGGGCCAGGAGCCCTGCTGCTCCTCAGCCTCATAGCTGCAGAGAGGGGGGCCTTCTGGGGAAGGGAGAGGGGGTGACGCTCAGTCCCCAGACCCAGCCCTCCCAGAGGCACCCAGATGCCCCCAGCACCTGTCCTGCAACTCACTCTGCACAGAGAGGCTGAAGGAAACTTGCTGGGAGCCCAGTGGGTGCTGAGCTCGGCAGGTGACTTCTCCTCCATCTCCGACCCCAACACGGGGTATCTCCAGGACCCCGGGGGCTGAGCGCTGGGAAGGACTCAGGGGTTTTCCCTCCCAGAGCCAGCTCAGCGTGGCTGGGGGGTTGCTGTCGGCCACACAGACCAGGCGCAGGAACTGGCCCTCCAGGATGGGCAGTGACGTGCCATTCAGATCTGGGTGAGAGATGCACAGATGAGTGGGTGGAGCCAAGGGCTGTCTCACCCTCGCTCCGCCCACTTCCGGATGCAGAAAGACAGCTGGTGACAAGGACCAAGGATGAGCTCACTGAGGCCGATGAGGCAACAGTCCTGGTGGTCTTTTCAGGCTCCCAGAAGAAATGGGAACTGATCTGAGGATGGAAGGGAGAGAAGTGGGTGGGAAGCTGACGGGAAGATGGGCCAAGAGAGAGACAGCCCAGAAGATGGGGAGAAAGGCACGTGGTACGCATCGCGGCAGAGAGGACCTGGAGCCACAGAGACACGCTAAGAGTGGGAGAGAGAAGGGAGGGGCAGATGTGCTGGAGCCCTGACAGCAGGGCTGAGAGCGCTGGGCTTTGCTCCAAGGTGACGGGCAAGCAGTAGGAGCCTGTGAGCAGGGGAAGCTTCAGCGTCGGCGCCGACTCTCACAGGACCCTGCTGGAGCCAAGTGGGGCCTGGACTGCACATGAGACAGGAGGCGGAGAGGCTGAGGGAGAAGGCTGATCAGTGGCCCAGGGTCCAGGACAAGACTGCAGCTGGCTCTGGGGCCAAGGGCATGGAAAGGGGGAAGTGATTTGAGCAGTGAAGCTCTGCAGAGTGCCTGAATCATGGATGCAGCTAGTGAGAAAGGGAGTTGGGTAGAGGGCCATCCAACCACAGCCCGGTTAAGTGGGGTCAGGGTGCAGTTGACAGGCATCAGCAAGAGGTGGTTCTGTGCATGCTCAGTCAAGTCATGTCCGACTCTTTGGGACCCTATCATCTGTAACCTGCCAGGCTCCTCTGTCCATGGCATTTTCCAGGCAAGAATTCTGGAGTGGGTTGCCATTTCCTGCTCCAGGGGATCATCCCAACCCAGGGTTCCAACCCATTTCTCCGGCATCTCCTGCATTTCAGGTAGATTTTTACTGTCCGAGCCACCAGGGAAGCCCAGGAAACAGGGGTGGCTCCTGGCAAAGAGGGTGAAATCAGAGCTAAAAGAGGGTGCAGATCATAGGAGATGAGGACAGACAGAAAATTTTTTAACAAAGAGCAGAATGTATACAGTAATACAAATCATAGAGACAGAAAGTGGAATGCTGGTTCCCAGGGGCTGAAAGGAGGAGGGGATGCGGAGGCTGTATCTGATGGGTTTCGAGTTTCGATTCTGCAGAATGGACAGGGCTGTGTGGGTGGGTTGCACAACACCCTGCCTAGATGGACTTCCCGCTGCTGGGCTCTACCCTTAAAAGTAGTGAAGATGGTAACTTTGATCTTCTGTGTGTTTTCTCACAGTTAAAACTAAAATTTTAAACGGAATAAAAGGAAAGGGAGCAGGCAAAAGTACTAGTCCATGGATGTGAGACACTGGGGAGAGAGGACAGGTCCAGAGGAATGAGGAGCCATCTCATCTCCAAGCTCTGAGCCCTGAGCTGGCAGAGACCTGCTCCCATCACAGCCCCAGAGGAGAGACCATCCTTCCTACCTGTGAAGCTTTCCTGAGATATTCTCATGGTCAACAACCGTGGAGCATCTGGGAGGAAAACGGGAGAGGCAGGGAGGCATCGGTGCTCCTACCCCAGGAGACACCTGAGAGGATGAGCTTTATTCCCCCAATCTCATCTGGAAAGGGATTCGGGACACCACCCGCCTCCTGCCAACACTGCCCCCAGGGACCCTGCCGCCCCTCCACACTTACAGGAGACGTTGAGCCGGATGGTTGTCTCCAGGTTCACCTGAGATCCTTGGAGTGTCATCCGACAGGTGAGGTTGGTGCTGTGGTCCTGGGGCCTCGGGGTGAGGGTAAGCTCGGAGGAGTGGAGGGTGTCTGGGTCCATGGTTTCAACTGCCTCCCCAACCCAGGAGAACAGGAGAGGGAGTCCCCCACCAGATGCTAGTGACGGGGTGCAGGTCAGCTTTGTGAGGCGACCAGCCTCCAGAGGTTCCAGAAACTGGATGTAGGGTTTCCCTGGTGGGGCTGAGGAAGAGAGAAGGAAATGCCTGGGCACATGAGGGCGTGGGGACCCAAAGGAGGACCCTCAGAGGGACCCGTGCTAAGGTCCACAGCTCACTCCCAGTCCTGAGTCTCTTCTGCACTTGCACATCCCAAGACCTGGGGTGGTCCTACGTCCGTCCCAGGGTCCTCTCCTGGGCTCCTGCCATACCTGTCACCTGCAAATTCAGCTTCTTATCTCTGTAACTGTATTTCACATCGTCTCTCTCCACCCGGAAATAGTAGACTCCTGTGTCGCTCACCCTGGCATCTCTGATGCTCAGGGAGCAGTTCTTGTCGCTGGGGTCCCCGAGGAGGTGGAATCGGCCCTGGGTCTCCGTCTTCACTGGCCTCTTCGGGTTGCTGGTGGCCACAGGATCACTGTGTGGGCCGTCCCCTTCCCGGAACCAATAGATGAAGGGTTCCATAGAGGAATACCAGGAGCTCCAGGGGTAGGAGAAGGAGCAGGGCACGCGGACGCCCAGGCCCGCCGGCACGGTCAGGGACTCCTGCACTCGGAGCCTGTACCCTGGCTTCTCCTGCAGGGATTCTGCGGACACGGAGGCTGAGCTGCAGCTGCAGGCCCCTCCCCACCTGAGCCGCCCCTCCCTCACCCGCCCCACCCCCACTCCGCCCACGCCGCTCACCCCCCCACAGCAGGGGCAGCAGGAGCAGCAGGGGCGCCATGTCCGTGTCCCCCGTGGTCCAAGTCTTTCTGTCGCGGAAGGTAGTGCCCCGAATGCGGTGTGGGAACCAGGAAGCCCCAACAGGAAGTCAGTTGCTGCCAGAACAGAAGGGAAACTCGGCAGCTAAAGGCTGTGGGGGTTGGAGTGGGGGCTGCACCGTCACGCCACCCCCACCGCCTCCCCATCCCCCTCTACCGCAGGGGGGTGATCATGGGGTCCCCAGAGTCCCAGAGGCTTCTCAGGGCTCTGACACGATCGCCTTCCCAAAGATGTTCACGTCCACCGTGGGTCGCCCAGCCTGCAGCGGCGCAACCAGAAAAGAGAAACGAGGTCGGATCCATTCGGAGCCACCCACCCTACAGCAGAAAAACTGGACTTCTCGGAAAAGATATTTAAAAATTTCTCAAATATGTTCCCCTAGGGGCGAGAAAACAAGCTTCTTGTCCCAAATGCGGTGGAGGGCAAGAAGCCAGGCAAGAAAGCTGAAGGTGAAAAGCTCCTTTGCCCAGAAGGGTTTTCATAACATGGCAAACAGGGCTGTGGGTCTTTCTGGATCTCAGGGTCTGTGGGACCAGTCCTGGGGCAAAAGACCATGAAAAACGGAGTGGGTAAAGGGAGACCCTTGCCCCATAACTGGGGACCCTAGGCTAGACCTTACCTGAAACACAGTTCAGGACCCATCACTCTTTCTTCACCATTAAGAAGGCTGAGTGCAGAAGAACTGATGCTTTCAAACTGTGCTGTTGGAGAAGACTGTTGAGAGCCCCTTGGACTGCAAGGAGATCAAACAAGACGATTGTAAAGGAAATCAAGCCTGAATAGTCATTGGAAGGACTGATGCTGAAGCTGAAGCTCCAATACTTTGGCCACCTGATGTGAAGAGCCGACTCATTGGAAAAGATCCAGATGCTGAAAAGGACCCTGATGCTGGGAAAGATAGAAGGCTGGAGGAGAAGGGGACGCCAGAGGATGAGATGGTTGGATGACGAGATGGTTGGATGGCATCACTGACTCAATGGACGTGAGTCTGAGCAGGCTGCAGGAGATAGAGAAGGACAGGGAAGCCCGCCTGCTGCAGTCCATGAGGTCTCACCAAGATTCAGACACAACTGAGAGACTGAACAACAACAATCTTCACAGCCTTGTTTGCAAAGCCACAGGAAGGGCTTGAGCCACGTGTGGAAACAACCTGTAATGTTACTATTCTTTAAGGGAGAAATTTCATGAAGATTTCCTAAATATGACAATAAACATATACATTTGAGACACTCCCAGGAACAGGTTGTGAGAACAAATGAATATTGGTTTTATATTTATTTCGATATATGTTTACATCTTTGTTTCTTAAAAAAATAAACACTTTTAAAAGAAGGAGGGATAAATTGGGAGATTGAGATTGACATATACACACAACTGTGTATAAAATAGATAACCAACAAAGACCGACTGTATAGCACAAGGAACTCTACTCAGTATCTTGTAATAACTTATAGTGGAAGTGAATCTGAGAGAAATATACATATATAGCTGAATCACTTTGCTATACTGTAACACTAACACAACATTATATGTCAATTATACTTTAATTTTAAAAATCATACCCAGAACAAAGAACTCAGTAAGAAAAAGATTGCCCAGTTTTTATTTTTAAATGGGCAAAAACTCACACAGGAATTTCACAAAAGAAGATATTCTAATAGCTCAATATCACATTGCTATAAAGGAAATAAAAAGGTAAGGAGACACGGCCACAGTGGAAGGCAGGACTGAACACCGAACCTGCTGCTAATACAAGTGATGCTGAGGATACAAACAGCTCAGAACCCTCAAATATGATGGGGGGATGGAAATTCACTTGACCACTCAAGAGAGCCCTTTGAAGGTACCTTCTAGAACTAAATATATGCCAAACTTTTGACGAAGCAGTTCCATACCCACCAGGAAAACTTGCTAGCCTTCCTATTTTCATCACAACATTCACATCAATGATATGTTGAAAGAGCCAAAACATGGAAACAAATGCAATGTCATCGTATTTTAGGGTTCATACATAACTGGAGGAATAGTCATACATAAAATACCACTTTCAAGACAAAAACCATGGCAAAACCAACAATGAGTTATTGATATAAAAACATGGATAATCTCATACTAAGTGAGGTAAGTCAGAAAGTCTCCTTTCAATGGAACTGACCCTTCCTGTTGTCACACAATCATCACCACAAATAAAAGCTCATGGATGCAAATAACACAGGGTTTGACTGGAGGGTTTCCAGGGAGAAGCACCCAGTGATGTCCCCACGTCTGTCCTCTGGGCTCTGCATCCTCAGGTGAATCTCCTCATGACCGGGAGCGAGGCTCAGCCACACCCCGCAGCCCAGCTCCCTAGTGGCTGCCACACCTGCAGAGCCAACACAGTCTCAGGTCAGAGAGACAGACCCATTTCATTCCTTCTGGGCTCTGCCTCAAGGCAGGTGGGATCTTAGTCCCCAACCCGGGATCCAGCCCCTGCCCCCTGCAGGGGAAACCTGGAGTCTTAGCTACAGGACCGACACGGAAGTCCCTGGAGAGGCACACAGTTTGGCTGCAGGCAGGACAGAACCGCCCAGCCCCACAGGCAACTCCAGAGCCATTCTCCTCCCCCCACCCCCCCCCCCCTACACGGGGGCAGCTGTGCTCACCTAGTGTAGTAGGTCCAGGTGAGGCCATAGGTGAGGAGGAAGCCAGTCCCCATGACAGCCCCTCTGATCAGGGTGAGGACCAGGGGCCAGGAGCCCTGCTGCTCCTCAGTCTCACAGCTGCAGAGAGAGGGGCCTTCTGGGGAAGGGAGAGGGGGTGAAGCTCAGTCCCCAGACCCAGCCCTCCCAGAGGCACCCAGATGCCCCCAGCACCTGTCCTGCAACTCACTCTGCACAGAGAGGCTGAAGGAAACTTGCTGGGAGCCCAGTGGGTGCTGAGCTCGGCAGGTGACTTCTCCTCCATCTCCGACCCCAACACGGGGTATCTCCAGGACCCCGGGGGCTGAGCGCTGGGAAGGACTCAGGGGTTTTCCCTCCCAGAGCCAGCTCAGCGTGGCTGGGGGGTTGCTGTCGGCCACACAGACCAGGCGCAGGAACTGGCCCTCCAGGATGGGCAGTGACGTGCCATTCAGATCTGGGTGAGAGATGCACAGATGAGTGGGTGGAGCCAAGGGCTGTCTCACCCTCGCTCCGCCCACTTCCGGATGCAGAAAGACAGCTGGTGACAAGGACCAAGGATGAGCTCACTGAGGCCGATGAGGCAACAGTCCTGGTGGTCTTTTCAGGCTCCCAGAAGAAATGGGAACTGATCTGAGGATGGAAGGGAGAGAAGTGGGTGGGAAGCTGACGGGAAGATGGGCCAAGAGAGAGACAGCCCAGAAGATGGGGAGAAAGGCACGTGGTACGCATCGCGGCAGAGAGGACCTGGAGCCACAGAGACACGCTAAGAGTGGGAGAGAGAAGGGAGGGGCAGATGTGCTGGAGCCCTGACAGCAGGGCTGAGAGCGCTGGGCTTTGCTCCAAGGTGACGGGCAAGCAGTAGGAGCCTGTGAGCAGGGGAAGCTTCAGCGTCGGCGCCGACTCTCACAGGACCCTGCTGGAGCCAAGTGGGGCCTGGACTGCACATGAGACAGGAGGCGGAGAGGCTGAGGGAGAAGGCTGATCAGTGGCTCAGGGTCCAGGACAAGACTGCAGCTGGCTCTGGGGCCAAGGGCATGGAAAGGGGGAAGTGGTTTGAGCAGTGAAGCTCTGCAGAATCCCTGAGTCATGGGTGGAGCTGGTGAGAAAAGGAGACGGGTAGAAGGCCATCCAACCACAGCCCGGTTAAGTGGGGTCAGGGGTGCAGTTGACAGGCATCAGCAAAAGATGTTTAAACCTGCAGAACTTCTCTGGATGGGCAGAGTAGGGACAGGACGGTGGGGTCAGGATGCGGGCATGACCACAAGTGGTGACTTGGGATGGGAGGAGTCCACCCAGGAAGGGAAAGAGAGGTTGGAGTGGGGTCCAGGGTGGAGCTGTGGGCAATGGGAACACGAGTCCTTCTGAAAGATGATGACATCAGAGCTGAAGGAGGGTTCCTGTCATAGGAGTTGATGACAGACAGAAACTTCAAAAAGAAAAGCAGAAGCTAGAGTAGTCCAAATCACAGACACTAACAGTGGAAAGCTGGTGGCCAGGGGCTGAAGTGGGAGGGGACGGGGACACTGTGTCTGGTGGGTTTGGCATTCTGGTTCTGCCAATCGGGAAGAGCTCTGCAGATGGGTTGCACAGCACTGTCAGTGGACCTCACCCTCCTGAGATCTATCCTTAAAAGTGGTGAAGATGGTAACTTTGATCTTCTGTGTGTTTTCTCACAGTTAAAACTAAAAATTTAAACCGAAGAAAATGAAAGGGATCAGGCAAAAGTAATAGTCCATGGATACGAGACATTGGGGAGACAGGAGGACAGGAGCAGAGCCTGGGGGCTGAAGAGTGAGGGACCGTCTCATCTCCAAGCTCTGAGCCCTGAGATGGCAGAGACCTGCTCCTATCACAGCAGGTCTCCCATCACACCAGAGGAGAGACCATTCTTCCTACCTGTGAAGCTTTCCTGAGATATTCTCGTGGTCACCAACCGTGGAGCATCTGAGAGGAAAACAGGAGAGGCAGGGGAGGCGTCGGTGCTCCACTCCAGGAGCCCCTGAGAGGATGAGATTTTTTCCCCCAATCTCATCTGGAAAGGGATGCGGGGACACCACCCACCTCCTGCCAACACCACCCTCAGGGACCCCGCCTCCCCTCCACACTCACAGGAGACATTGAGCTGGATGGTTCTCTCCAGGGTCACCTGCGATCCCTGGAGTGTCACCAAACAGGTGAGATTGGTGCCATGGTCCCGGGGCCCCAGGGTGAGGGTGAGTTCCCTGGAGTGGAGGGTCCCTGGGTCCATCTCGTCAAGGGCGTCTCCCACCCAGGAGAACAGGAGAGGGTGTCGCCCATCACAGGCTAGTGACAGGCTGCAGGTCAGCTTTGTGGGGCGGCTGGACTCCAGAGGCTCCAGAAACTGGATGTCAGGTTTCTCTGCTGAGGTTGAGGAGGAGAGAGGGAGATGCCCGGCCCCGGGGTGTGGGGACCCAGACAGGGACCCTCAGAGGGACTAGTGCCTCACAGCCACAGCTCACCTCCGGTCCTGGGTCTCTCCTGAACCCTAAAACCCCAAGACCTGGAGCAGGGAGTGGTCCTATGTCCTGTTCCTATTCTAATAGGAAGATCCCCACTCCCCAGGGTCCTCTCCTGGGCCCCCTGTCATACCTGTCACCTGCAAATTCAGCTTCTTCTCTCTGTAACTGTATTTCACATTACGTCCTATCTCTACTCGCAAGTAGTAGACTCCTGAGTCGCTCAGCCTGGCCTCTTGGATGCTCAGAGAGCAGTCGTTGTTGCTGGGGTCCCCGACGAGGTGGAATCGGCCCCGGGTCTCTGGCTTCTCTCGTCTGTTTGGGTCGTTGGTGGCCACAGGATCACTGTGTGGGCCGTCCCCTTCCCAGAACCAATAGATGAGGGGTTCCACAGAGGGATACCAGGGATACCAGTGGTAGGAGAAGGAGCAGGGCACGTGGACATCCCTGCACACCTGCACTGCCACTGACTCCTGCACTCGGAGCTCAAACCCTGGAAGCTCCTGCAGGGACCCTGGGGGACACAGAGGCTCAGAGGCAGCTTCCGCTCTTCCCCACGTGTGCCCCCCTCCCCCAGCCGTGTCCCGGCCCCCCCTCCCGCCCATTCACCCCCCCACTCACCCCCCACATCAGGGGCAGCAGCAGCAGCAAGGGCACCATGTCAGCATCCGCCAGCACAGAGGCAGTTCAGATCCCTCTGTTGGGGAGCGAAGTGCCCCGAATGTATAGAGGGAATGAGGAAGCTCCAACAGGAAGCCAGAGAGTGACGGAGAGACCGCTCTTAAGATCGATGAAAGGGGAAGTTAGGTACCATGGACCCGGGGTGGGGGCTTTCTGACTGAGAAATCTCGTTTCCCCATCTCTCCCGTTTGCACCTTCAAACTGTGAGCCTAAAATGAGGCTGGAGACTCCCAGGGCCCCGTCGCTGTCCTCTCTTTCCCCCAGGTACCCCAGGTACTGGTGGAGGGTCACCTGGCTAGGTCCCTGGGGATCAGAGCCCCTGGGACGTCCAGGAGCAAATTCATGATCAGGCGTGAGAGGAGCCCAGGCTGAGCATCCAGGAGACGTGGGCTGCCCCTGACCCAGGAGAGATGCTGAGACCTCAGGGACAAGTGCGTCTAGATCCCCTGGGATACGGTCCCCGCTGTGAGCCTGGAGCCTCCTGACCCCCTTGGCGCTGGGTCCCCATCCCCATCAGTGCCCTGGTCCCAGGCAGGCTCAGATTCTGGTCCTGCTGTTTGCAGTTAAAATCGACCTGAGCGCCCGAGTGTTTGGAAAGCAGAAGCTGAGAGCATAGAATGCCCGGTTGGGAACCCAGACACCTGCCACTTCACCTGCCACCTGTTCAACTTTCCCAGAATGACTTCGCCTCTCTGTGCCTCAGTTTGCTCATCCGAAAAACAGAGAAACTAGCAGAAATGTGGATTAAATGAGTTCATGTGTGTCACGTGCTTAGAACAGAACTTGGCACTGGTACTTGTTCATTCAACTAAGGTTTTGGGGACACAGAGTGTCTGCACACTCCCAGGCTCTGTCTAGGGGACAGAAAGCAGAGCAGGGCCAGCCCCACACCCCACCTCTCTTACCTTTGGGGGTTACCTGGTCATTAGCAGGGAGGGCAGAAGCATCGCTAGGCTGGAAGGTCAAGACCCTGCCCTTGAGACAGATTGGGGCCTAGGATCCTTTATGGCAGTGCTTGTACCTGGACAGACGTCTCCCAGAGTGACAAACGAAAAGAAACTATAAGGGACTAAAAATAACCCCAGGCATCTGCAGTTGGTGCAATTCATGAGCAATAAGATACAAAAAGAACAAAACCTAACGTCCCTTCTGCTGTGTAGGGAGCAAAAACAGGGTACTGGGCCTGATCCCTGCACACAGCACCACAGAGACACGGGCAGACCACCTAAACCACGCCTCTGGCCCCACTCACCGATCCACCCATCCCCCATCCCATTTAAGGGACCTGCTCGCCCCACCTCGGAGTCTCAATAAAGTCTGCCCTGAATTTCTTCTCCGGCCTCTCGTCCATTTCCTTTGATTAGAGAGCCCAAGGACGCAGTTCCATAACACCCTGTGATTATGTCATTCCCTTACCCCACGCTCTGATTCATCTGTCAGAGGCGGGAACACAGATAAGATCAGTTTTTATCCGGAAGGAAGTTGCATCTAGAAGCCACAGCCTGTAGAAAGAAGGACCATGATTTTGAACAGAAAAGGAAATTTTCCTGTAACCTTGTTACTGAAAACAAGTTGGCCTGTCTGAGGAACAGTCAAGTGTTGGAGTTTAAAGGGAGAAAAGTTTGCTGCAGGGCCATGGAAGGAAATAGGTGGCTTCTGCTCAAAACCCCTGAAATCCACAAAGGGTTTCAACAAAGCATTTTTAAAGGCCAAGTGAAGAAGGGTTGCCCAGGGTGAGTGATCGGCTTGTGCACAATTCTTTGATTGATTGATGGTGATCAATATTTAGGTGTCAGAAGGTCTGAGGGCTACTTGCTCCTGATCTTCAAGTAGTTAATTTCTTCACTTTGGTGGTAGTTTTTAGCATCTGAAAAAACTTAGGAACCCGGGAAGACACCCTGGAGGGGGAAATGGCAACCCAGTCCAGTATTGCCCGGAGAATCCCATGGACAGAGGAGCCTGGTCGGCTACAGTCCATCATGTCGCCATGAGTTGGACGCGACGGAGTGACTTAGCACTCACGCACTCACGGATGAGAGCCTGCTGTCTGGGTACTTCAGAGAGGGGCTAGAGCAGAGGATGTGGGCGAGGGTCTCTCCCAGGAAGGCCCCACAGGGTGCTGCTCAGTCGCCAACATCTCTAGGGAAGGAAGAGTGCGGGGCTGCTCTTCATTGCAGTGTGTGGGCCTCTCATTGCTGTGGCTTCTCTCTTGCAGTTCAGCACAGACTCTGGAGTCAGGACTCAGTAGTTGTGGCACTTGGGTTTAGTTGCTCCTCCTCATGTGGGATCTTCCCAGACCAGAGAGCAAACCCGTGTGCCTTGCGTTGCAAGGCGAATCCTTAACCACTGGACCACCAGGGACGCCTACCCCCCATTTGTTTGTTTGTTTGTTTTTAAGGAGCTTGGTGACATTGACCAAGTTCCAAAGCCCTCAGTATCTGAAGCCATTGTGTCTCTGTGTGTGCATTTAGTCACTCAGTCGTATTCGACCCTTTGAACAATAGCTCACCAGGCTTCTCTGTGCAGGGGATTTTTTAAACAAAAAGACTACATATACACAACAGAATACTGCTCAGTCATGAAAAGGAAGGCATTTGAGTCAGTTCTAATGAGGTGGATGAGCCTAGAGCCTATTATACAGAGTGAAGTGAGTCAGACAGACTAAAACATATATCATATATTAACACATAGATATGGAACCTAGAAGGAGGATATATGAATGTATTCACAAGGCAGCACTGGAGATGCAGAAATAGAGGACAGATTTATGGACACGGGCCAGGGGAGCAAGGAGAGGGTGAGACAAACTGGAGAGCTTAGCATGCATGCATGTACACTAACATATACAAAATAGATAGCCAGTGGGAATTTGCTGTATGACTCAGGGAGCTCACACTGGGGCTCTGGAACAACCTGGGGGCGGGGGGAGGTGGGAGGGAGGTTCAAGAGGGAGGGGACGTATGTACACCTATGGCTGACTCATGTTGATGTATGGCAGAAATGAAACCAAGAATGTAAAGCAATCATCCTTTAATAAAAATAAATAAATTTTATTTATTTGAAATAGAGTTTTAAAAGGAAAAAAGAATACTGCAATGGGTTGCCACTTCCTACCCAGAGGATCTTCCTGACCCAGGGGTCAGATCTGAGTCTCCTGTGTCTCCTGCACGGCAGGTGGTATCTTTACTCACTGAACCCTCCCTCGGGAAGCCCAAAGCCCGTATACTTCAGAGATCTGCAAGTTAAGTGAGTCAACACTCTGCCTTGTTTTGTTTTCCCCATCAGGTCAACTGGAGCTGGAATGATCTCACATGGGCCTAACATAACCTTGCCCCTCACCGCCAGGCCCGCACACCCATACCTATGAGTACCAACTGCCCCACACCTCCCCACAAGACTTGCCTTCAACTTCGCAGCTCACAACCTTTCCGTGGACTTCTGGGAAACCTGCTGACATATGTTCATGTTTTTAGCAAGTCCTTCTCTGATGCCCATTAATATACAATAAAAGTGACCAAAACCTGCTGTAGAACGAAATAAGGACCAGTGTCTTAGTCAGTTCAAGTTGTCATAATGAAATACCAAATCTAGGAGGCTTAAACCACAAGGAATTTATTTCTCACAGTCCTGGAGGCTGAAAAGTCCAAGATCAAGGGGCTGGCTGATTCAGTTCCCTGGTGAGGAGGCGTTTCCTGGCTTGCAGACAGCCACCCTTTCACTGTGTCTTCCCGTAGGGGATCGAGAGAGAGAGAGAGAGAGAGAGAGAGAGAGAGAGAGTGCACAGTGCTCTTTCTTGTTATTGTTCGTTGTTGTTCAGTCACTGAGTCGCGTCCGGCTCTTTGCAGCCCCGTGGACTGCAGCGCAGCAGGCCTCCCTGTTTCTCACTCTCTCCGCAGTTTCCTCAAACTCATGTGCATGGAGTCGGTGATGGCAACCAAACATCTCATCCTCTGTAGCCCCCTTCTTCTCCTGCCCTTGATCTTTCCCAGCATCCGGATCTTTTCCAGTGAGTGGGCTTTTTATATCAGGTGACCAAAGTATTGGAGCTTTAGCTTCAGCACCAAACTTTCCAGTGAATATTCAGGGCTGATTTCCTTTAGAATTGACTGGTTTGATCTCCTTGCACTCCAAAGGACTCTCAAGAGTCTTCTCTAGCACCACAGTTGGAAAGTATCAATTCTTCAGTGCTCAGCCTTCTTCTTCTTTCTTCTTTTTTTTTTTCCTTGTGCTCAGCCTTCTTTATGGTCCAACTCTCACATCCATACATGACTAGTAGAAAAACTATACCTTTGACTATCAGGACCTATGTCAGCAAAGTGATGTTTCTGCTTTTTAATAAGATGCCTAGGTTTGTCATTGCTTTTCTTCCAAGGAAGAAGCATCTTTTAACTTCATGAGGGTGGAACTTCCACGATGAAATTAATGTCCTTATTATCATAAACACTAAAACCAAATCCAGGTGCCATTTGTCAGAACATGTGCCCACTTGTCCTTCTTACACATTTCTACTTCACTCATTTACCGTAACTGCCTTATCCATGTAGGGGGTTGATCCGGGAGGCCCTGAAACAACCAACAAAAATCTTACAAGCTGAAGTGTTTCTCTCCACCTGGATTCAGCACCTTGAGAAAGGAGAAGAAACTGAAGCTCAAGAGCTCCTTCTGCTGGACACAGTGAACTTAGCACTTTCAACATATTTCAGAGATTACGTTTAGAAAGTTAGTTCCTTTTTCAAGAGGCAGTAGTTATGTATGGAGAAGGAAATGGCAACCCACTCCAGTATTCTTACCGGGAGAATACCAGGGACAGCGGAGCCTGGTGGGCTGCTGTCTCTGGGGTCGCACAGAGTCGAACACGACTGAAGCGACTTAGCAGCAGCAGCAGCAGCAGTCGTGTATGGATGTCAGAGTTGGATCATAAAGAAGGCTGAACACTGAAGAATTGATGCTTTCCAACTGTGGTGCTGGAGAAGACTCTTGAGAATACCTTGGGCTGCAAGGAAATCAAACCAGTCAACCCTAAAGGCAATCAATCCTGAATACTCGTTGGAAGGACTGATGCTGAAGCTCCAATACTTTGGCCACCTGATGCAAAGAGCCGACACATTGAAAAAGACCCCGATGCTGGGAAAGATAGAGGGCAGGAGGAGAAGGGGATGACAGAGGACGATATGGTTGGGTGCCATCACCAACTCAATGGACATGAATTTGAGCAAGCTCCAGGAGATGATGAGGGACAGGGAAGCCTGCCGTGATGCAGTCCATGGGGTTACAAAAAGTCAGACATTACTGGGTGACCGAACAACAACAAAGTTTAGGAAAACCATGTTCTCAATGTGCAGATGGGCAAGGTCCAGCCTCTAACAAAAATAAAAAATATTCCACACACACAAATAACATAGCAAGAGACTTCTGGCTTCAGTCCTAACGTTCAAATTGCTTGAAAGTTGTCACTTCTATTCTTCCAATGAGAAAAGTGTGAAAAAACTGGGGGATCAATTACTTTTCTTAGACTGACCAGAGAACTGAGATCACAGAGCAAGGCATCATCCTAAAATCTAGACACTGGAAAATCCAGGAAGCTACAGCTGAGATCTTTCTCTTCACTTTCTGGTCAGTTTTGCTGTGAACCTAAAACTGCTCTGAAAAGTTGTCCATTACAATAGCACCGCTACTACAGCCTAAGGAGACAAACCAAGAATCATAACAAGACTCCGACATGACCCAAATGTTGGAATTATCACACAGGTAATCTAAAATGGCCATGAATTACTGCATTAAGGGACATCCCTCGTGGCTCAGTGGTAAAGAATCCGCCTGCCAATGCAAGAGACTCATCCCTGGGTATGGAAGATCCTCCAGAGAAGAAAAGCCACATACTCTGGTATTCTTGCCTGGTAAATCCCATGGACAGAGGAGCCCAGCGGGCTACAATTCATGGGGTCGCAAAAGAGTCAGACACGACTTAGCAACTAAACAACTATGTTAACGGTTCTAAAAGAAAAAGTAGACAACATGCAAAAACAGATGGGAATGTTGCAGAGAGATGGAAGCTCTAAGACAGAATCAAAATGAAACGCTAGAAATCAAAACCAAGGTAACAGAAATGAAGAATGGGTCCAGGAGAGAAAAGCCCTCAGCAGCTATGGTCCTGGGCTTGAGGAAGTATTGACTTTTAAAAATATTGAATATTCTAATTCCTGAATATAATCTATCTCTTCTTTGGGGCTTCTTTAATTTCTCTCTGCAATATTTTCCAGTTTTCAGTGTAGAGGTCTTGAAACTAGTTTTTACTTTTAGAAACACAGTGGAGTTTTATGGGTTTTTTTTTTAAAGCATTGTACTTTAATTTTCTGCTATTGTTAATATGGACATATAAGTTACTTCTGTATACTGATTCTGGATAAGCTATTCTGTTAAATTACATACTAACCCCAATAGTTTGCTTGTATATGCTGCTTTCTCTGTACACTGTCTCACCATTGCAAACAATGAGGTTTTACCTCTCCCTTTCCAATCACTATGCCTTTTATTCTTTTCATCTTTCCCTGCACCCTCTAGTAATTTCATTACAAAGTTGAGTTGAAGTGGTTGTGAAGGATATCCTTGTCTTTTCCTTGACCTCAGGTGGAAGTATTCAGTATTTCACTATTTAGTATAACTGAAAGCCCATGCTATATAAGTACAGTGAATCCAGGGCTACTCACCAAAAAAAAAAAAAAAAAAAAATTCTAGATCATAAATTGTATTGAGTTTACATACAGGATTTTCTTAACATTTATTTATTTATTTGGGTGCACCAGTTGCGACCCTTGGGTAACGCAGGAATTTTCCTTGAGGCATGCGGGCTTAGTTGCCCTGCAGCATGTGGGGTCTTAACTCTTCAACTAGGGATTGAAGTTCCCCAATCAGGGTTAGAACTCGAGTTCCCTGAATTGCAAGGCAGATTCTTAACTACTGGACCACCACGGAAGTCCCTTTGTTGTTGTTGTTCAGTCATGAAGTCGTGTCCGACTCAGTGACCCCATGGACTGCAGCAAGCCAGGTCTCCCATGCCTAGTATCTCCTGGAGTTTGCTCAAACTTCATGTTCATTGAGTCGGTGAGGCTCCAACCATCTCATCCTCTGTTGCCCCCTTGTCCTGCCCTCAGTCTTTCTCAGCATGAGGGTCTTTTCCAGTGATTCGGCTCTTCGCATCAGGTAGCCAAAGTATTGGGGCTTCAGCATCAGTCCTTCCAATGAATATTCCGGGTTGACATATGCTTTTAAAACATTTTAAATTTATCTGTCACAGTTTAACATCTGGACACATCTCACAACACTCTGAATGGCTAGCTTCTCTTGAAAACGTTGACTCTCTGGCATTTCCACGTGGCAGACATCAGCTGGACTGCAAGAGAGCTGTCGCCTTTATTCTGCCACATTCTCCCAGCGAGTGCTGTGGTCTCCCCTGCTCAGGCCAAAGTTCAGGTACCATTTGTCAGTACACTTGCCCTGTTGTTCTTCCTACCCCAGGCCTCCTGCAGTCATTTTTATACCTGCTTTGCCACCGTGGGGACTTAATTTTGCATCTCCTGGAAAAATAGATACACTGACTCATCTAACAAAAATCCCTCCAGCCAGCGGCTTACTTTCCTAACTTCCTTTCTCAGGAGGGAATTTACTCGAGCTGAGGCACGAAGACAAAGTCCAAGACTGCCCCCTGCTGGACAATATGCACTCAGCAAATCGACTGGTAAATTCAAGGAGACCAAGATCTCGTTTCTTCCAACACAGTCTTTAAAAAAAAAATTATTTATTTGGCTGCTCCAGGTCTTAGCTGCGGCGCTTGGGATCTTTAGTTGTGCATGTGGGATCTAGTTCTCTGACCAGGAATTGAACCTGGGCCCCTAGCATGGGACCACGGAGTCTTAGCCACTGGACCCCCAGGGAAGTCCCTCAACACATTTTCGAAAAATAAAATTTTATAGAAATTTATTTTATTGAAGTGTAGTTGATTTACAATGCTGTGTTAATTTCTATTGTACAGCAAAGTGATTCAGATACATATATATATGTATATGTTTCCTATTCTTTTCTATTATGGTTTATCACAGGATATTGCATATAGTTCTCAGTGCTATACAGTACGAGGCTGTCATTCATCTATCCCATATGCACAGTAGTTTGCATCTACTAATCCCAAACTCCTCATTCATTCCTCCCCCACCCTCCCTCCACATTTTACAAATAATAAAATACAAAGGGAATATAGCATGAAACAAATTGTAGAGTATTTTAGTTGATTAACCTTTTCAAATAAAAGATGGTAGACTTTCGCAGCTTTGCACTTATTGGAAATTAAAGAAAATCATCTTTTAGATATAAGCAATGATGCAGCCCACTCCAGCATTCTTGCCTGGAAATCCCATGGACAGAGGAGCCTGGTGAGCTACCGTCCATGGGGTTGCAAAGAGTCAGGCCTGACTTAGTGACTAAACAACAATAAAAAACAAAATGGTAAGACAACAAAATCAAAACAGAACTAGAAATGCTCAGGGAAAAAAATAACGACAATTAAAAATGAAATGTACTTATGAGCATAAAATACAGTACTTGGCACAGAGAAAATGAAAACCAGCAGCATGGACTCCAAGGTCTGTACAATCACACAGTGTGCAGAAGAAAGAACTAAGCATGAAAGTGGTAAGACAGAAGGAGATAGCTCTGGAGGAACCTAATTACTCACAGAATTCTTTGCTCAGTTTATTGCTAAAAACTAGAAAGTTGGGGATAAATGGATGATCTTTTAGGGCCATGTAAATTTCAAAATATTCTCAAGAGGAGATGAAGATGTTAAATAGATTGTGCTCAGTCACTCAGTTGTGTCCAACTCTTTGCGACCCCATGGATTATAGCCTGTCAGGCACCTCTGTCCATGGGATTATCCAGGCAAGAATACTGGAGTGGGTGCCCATTTCCTTCTCCAGGGATTAAATAGATTAGTAACTATACAATAAGCTGACAGAATCATCTCAAATTATTTCAAACTGTCCACAAACAGACGATGCCAATTCAATGTAAACTAAAGATAAATGTTAAAAGTTGGGGTGAGGTTTGGAGGGAGGTTCAAGAGGGAGGGGGCATACGTATACTTATGGCTGATTCATGTTGATATTTGGCAGAAAACAAAATTCTGTAAAGCGGTTATCTTCAATTAAAATAAATACATAAAATCAGAAAAGTTGGAGTGGGGGGAGGGAGGTTCAAAAGGGAGGGAACATATGTATACTTACGACTAATTCTTGTTGTATGGCAGAAACCAACAGAACATTCTAAAGCAATTATCCTCCAATTCAAAAGAAATTTTAAAAAAGAATGAAAAGTTGGGGCCATCCCTTGTGGTCCAGCGGTGAAGGCCCTGTGTGTCCACCACCAAACTGGGAATGAATGGTGGTTGAGACAGGGAACAAGCTACACTCAAGAGAAACTAACCAAGGGAATTTACTGGTGGCCCAGTGGTTAGAACTCTGAGCTTCCATGCTGGGGGCTTGGGTTCGATCTCTGGTCAGGGAGTAAGGTTCTGTGTGCCATATTGTATGGCTGCAAAAAAAAAAAAAAAAGAAGAAGAAGAAGAAGAAGAAGAACGAATCAAATAAGTAAATACATTATGATAGTGGAGAACTGGTTTCCCTTTCTCAGAGAAGGGACTTACACATATGGGAAGGCAGAAGACCAGAATGACCCAACTGAGATAAAGGAGTGAACTCATGAATTTCAATATGTGTTTTATGAATGGATTAATGAATGTGTACAGACGAGAGACTATTTCTAACTAAGTCAGAAACTAGACAGTTAGCTCCCTATCACAATTAATGGGCTTCCATGGTAGCTCAGCTGGTAAAGAATCCACCTGCAATGCGGGAAACCCCAGTTCCATTTCTAGGTCAGGAAGATCCTCTGGAGAAGGGTTGGGTTACCCACTCCAGTATCCTTGGGCTCAGATGGTAAGGAATCTGCTTGCAATGCAGGAGACCTGGGTCCGATCCCAGAGTTGGGAAGATCCCCTGGAGGAGGGCATGGCAACCCCCTGCCAAATATTTTGCTTGGAGAATCCCATGGACAGAGGAACCTGGTGGAGTACAGTCCATGGGGTCACAAAGAGTCAGACTCAACTGAGTGACTAAGCAAGCAATCACAATTACTGTCTAACATTCTCACTGTGGGATTCTTGGTTGTGAAGGAAACCAATTTGGGTTAACTTAAGCAAAAAGCGGGGTTCACTCATAGGACACTGGGCAGCTGACAGAGAGGATGAGAAAGCTAAACTTCCAAGTTTGGAAAATGGATCAAAACCCAAGGAAACAGTGGAAGGAGAATCATAGCCAAGTTTTCCAAGGGACAGCCTGGTTCAGTGCCAAGGCCATCAAAGGGCACACAGGACCTTTCCTGATGTCTTTGTTGTTGTTTAGTCAGTAAGTCATGTCTGACTCTTTTGCAGCCCCACGGACTGTAGCCCACCAGGTTCCTCTGTCAACGGGATTTTCCAGGCAGGAATACTGGAGTGGGTTGCCATTTCCTGCTCCAGGGGATCTTTCCAACCCAGGGATTAAACTTGTGTCTCCCACATTGGCAGGTGGATTCTTTACCACTGAGCCACTTGGGAAACCTCCTGAGGCCTTTATAGAGTCTCAGTGTAGACATATACACGCTAGGCACTCACTTTCAGGAAAAGCAAGTATCTAGCCTCTAAGTCCTTGGTGGTAGGAAGTAGAATCTTATGCAATGAGCAATGATGGACTTCCCAAACAGAGAAGTATCATTCAGTTCCTCGGTGGAAACATTGTTCTGAGAATGCTCAGTTCAGTGGCTCAGTTGTGTCCAACTCTTTGCGACCCCATGGACTGCAACACGCCAGGCTTCCCTGTCCATCACCAACTCCCGTAGCTTACTCAAACTATGTCCATTGAGTCGGTGATGCCATCCAACCATCTCTTTCTTCTCTTGAGAGTGCTGGCTAAATGCAATTATGAAAAAGAACCAAATAAGAGGAATAAATACTGGAAGGATGTATCCTTATCATCTGCAGTTATTATGATTATATATCAGGGACATCCAAAAAGTAACTGGAAATCTATTAGAAGCAATGCAATAACTCATTAAGGTGTCATGTTACACCACAGTTTTTCCACTTTAACACTATCGGTATTTGGAACTGGGCAATCCTTGTTCTGGGGCAGAGGGAAGATGTCCTATAGGATATTTTGCAGCATCTCCACCCTCCATTCACTAGATGGCAGTAGCATCCCCCTCCCTGACTCAGCTGGGACAAACAAAAATGTCTCCAGCCTGTGCCAAGTGTCCCTCGGAGGGAGAACAAAACACTCCCATTAGCAGATTAATTCATTTGTCAAATTCGATCACTTTCTTCCATTAAAAAATAGTGGAAAATTATTTTTGTTCCACTTGGAATGATATTGTGTGTGGTGTGAGACAGGATTTAATTTTACTTGTTGCTTCTTCATCGGATCTTAACTAGTATGTGTAACTTATAGTTTGCCAACTCAAAGAACTTGATAATGAGTTCTATTTTTCTGTAAATTCTCTTGGGCTTTCTCAGTAGGGGGATCTTATCATCTGCAGATGATGACACTTTTGTCTTTTCATTTCTCACATTTACACTGCTTGTTTCAACTTCCTGCCTAGCTACTTTTCCTGGCACAATTATCATCATGTTAATAGTGAAACTCTGCCTCACTATTAAGGATAGCCAACATGTGGAAACAATCTAAGTGTTCATCAACAGATAAACAGATAAAGAAGATGTGGTGTATATACACAACGGAATAATGCTGCTGCTGCTGCTTGGTTGCTTCAGTCACGTCAGACTCTGTGCAACTCTATGGACTGTCGCCCGCCAGGCTTGTCCGTCTATGGAATTCTCCAGGAAAGAATACTGGAGTGGGTCGCCATTTGCTCCTCCAGGGGATCTTCCCAAGCCAGGGATTGAACCCAGGTCTCCTGCATTGCAGGCAGATTCTTTACCACCGAGTCACCAGGGAAGCCCAATGGAATACTACTGTCATTAAAAAAAAAAAAAAGATGAAATGATGCCATTTGCCACAACATGGATGGACCTAGAGATTATCATACTAAGCGAAGTCAGTCAGACAGAGAAAGACAAATATCATATGATATTGCTTACATGTGGAATCTAAAAAAAGTCATACAAATGAACTTATTTACAAATGAGAAATAGACCCACAGACAGAAAACAAACTTATGATTACCAAAGGGGAAGGGGAGGGATAAATTAGGGTGTTGGAATTAACACATACATACTACTATGTATAAAACCACAAACAACAAAGACCTACTACATAGCACAGGGAACTCTACTCAATATTTTGTAATAATCTATAAGGGAAAAGATATAATTGAATTGCTGTGCACCTGAAACTAACGAAGTGCGAATCAACATTTCAATAAAAGTTTTAAAAAATTTTAAAAGATGAAAAATCTTAGATTCTAGTCATCTCTGCTAGGGGATCACAGATGAATGAATGATCGTTCTGATTGGCCCGTATTGGGTTACTTGTCCAGTGGGGGAAGGAGGAAGGGCATTTTATTAGAACATCCTTGTTAGAGTCACCTGGAATGGATTTCTCATGGGAAAGACAGACTCTGTCACCAGAAGGAGGAGAAGTGGATGGCTGATGAGCTTGAAAAATGGTATCCACTCCCACTCCACTCTCCTTGAACCTCAGAACCATCCTCTCTCCCATTTGCTGAGATGTTAAGAGTGGAATAGTTGAAGGCCCTTCACCATTCAGACAACTAGAAGCCATGGCCATAAGGGAGAGAAACAGGCCATGGAGAAACCCTCCCTTGAAAACCACACCAACCCTCCACGCAGGAAAGAGTTAATAGTGGGACTAAGATGTGTCATCTTCTGGGGCTTCCCCGGTGGTCCAGTGTTTGAGAAGCCACCTCCCAATGCAGGAGACATGGGTGTGATCCTTGGTCTAGGAAGACTGCACGTGCCACGAGGCAACTGGACCTGCAAGCCACAACTGCTGAGCTTACACACCCATGCTTGCCAACAAGAGAAGCCACCGCAATGAGAAACTTGCACACCGTAACTAGAGAAGGTCCTCATGTTGCAACAAAGACCCAGTACAGCCAAAAGTAAAAAATAAATTGAAAAATTGTTGTCATCTTCTTCCCACCACCAGCCTACATGCACAGAAAAGGCGGCCCCCTCCCCAGTTCCTAAATCCACTGGGGTAAGTTGCCATTTGGGATTACGTAACGGCATGATGGGAGCACCTGTTGCATTTGGATCGTCTGGTATTCATATTTTGGGTGATCTGCCGTCTGAGGATTATCGCACCTGTGGGGATTAAGCAGTACTGTGGGGCACTGTCTTGAGTTTGGAAGCATTCTCTGATGACGCTATAAGATTATGTCCAGTTTGGGGTTGATCCCTCCCATGGAAGGATTCTCTCCTACTTGGAAGTTCATAACCTTAGAGTCCCCCTTTCTACAGCATTAGTAAGTGAGTCCTTGATTCAGACCTACTTCAGGGCAGGCTGAAGTGTCTTCCTGGCTCACAGTTTCTGTTTCAGGGAACTGCAGATGGCCTTGTGAAGGGCGGGGAGTTTTCATTTTCCATTGGCATGCTGTTCTAAAGGGATAACAGGAAAGGTGGAACTTCTGTCTCAGGAGTTGATGGGAATGGTGGTTGCCCTGTATTGTAGTGGGATAGGAATTACGGATATTGGGTATCAACGACTGACAAGAACTGTGGTACTGTGTTTCAATGGCAGATGGGAGTGGTGGACCCTGAGTCTCAGGGGCTGATGGGAACGAATGGTGGGTTCTGAGTCTCAGGGGCTGATGAGAATGAACAGTGAATCTTGAGTTTTAGAGATGTGTGGAAATGGGTTAGGTGTCAAGGGAGTTATGAACTCTGTATATCAAAGAACGATGGAAACAGTGCTTCCTATGAGTTACTAACAAACGGTAACAGAGGCCTTATGCTTCAGGAACTAACGGGAATTAAGTTCTTTTATCCCAGAACTTAGGCAAGTCTCAGCCTAACCCATAAACCACTTGTTATTCATCCATCTCTCCATTCATTCACTTGGCAAACGTTTTCCTGAGCCCTTCCTCTGAGCCACACCCTATGCTGAGTGATACTGAAGACATCGAGATGACTCAGATCTCCATGGTGCCTTCAGTGAACTCTCAGACACAGACCCAGACGTTGAGAATCACCAAACAAGGGAATCAGGGCAAGTACAAGAAGATAGCAGGGTGGTGTGGTTTTTGTCCTGATATGAACGCAGGGCATCTGAAGATGAGAACAGACTGACAGTCATTCTGGATGCCAAGCCAAGGTGTAGGGTCTGACAAAAGATCCTTTTGTCAAGTGTGAATCTGTGTGCATGACAAGTCTAACCCATAATGGACAGCAACCCCAGGCAAGTTGGACATTTTCACAGAGGCAGACGGTCTCCAAAGAAAGGGCATAGCAGATGGACCGAGAGAGGCCTGGGTGAATGGCCTGGGCTCTGCCATTCACGTGTAAGCATGGGAAACTCACTATTCAGAATCTCAGTTCTCTCATCCTTACATGAAGATAAAACAATTCTTAAAAATAAGATTGCTGCTGGGAAGTCCCTGGTGGTCCAGTGGTTAAGACTCCATGCTTCCAATGCAGGGGGAATTGACTTGATCCCTGGTGAGGGAACTAAGATCCCACAAGTAGCAGGGTGAGGCCAAAAACCCAAAAATGTTGACTGAGATAATGTATAACAAATACTCAGCCCAGAAAACTGTCCTTAAGTAGACATTAGTAATTAGTGACAAAATTTAAAGAACCTAGAAGTATTTACCAAATATCTGGGTCCAGAGGCTTCAGAGCATTGGAAGAAATTATAGTTTTTAAAAAACAGTAATTTGCATATTCATACTCATTAGTTTCTTTATGTGAAAAACCCCTCCTAGTTGATAACAAAAATGTATGAATGAGGGTTTCCCCAAGTGACACTAGTGGTAAAGAACCCGCCTGCCAGTGAAAGAGACATAAGAGACGCTGGTTTGATCCCTGGGTCAGGAAGATCCCCTGGAGGAGGGCATGGCCAACCACTCCAGTATTCTTGCCTGGAGAATCCCATGGACAGAGAAGCCTGTTGGGCTACAATCCATGGGGTCACAAAGAGTTGGACACGACTGAAGCGACTTAGCACACATACATGGATGAATAACACAGGATATAGTGTTTAAAAAAAAAAAAAGCATAGAATAATATGATCCCACCTGGGGACAAAACAGAGGAGGTTAGTATAATACATGCATGAAAGTGAAAGTCGCTCAGTCATGTGGGACTCTTTGCAACCCCATGGCCTATACAGTCCATGGAATTCTCTAAACCAGAATACTGGAGTGGGTAACCTTTCCCTTCTCCAGGGGATCTTCTTAACCCAGGGATCAAACCCAGGTCTCCCGCATTGCAGGCAAATTCTTTACCAGCTGAGCCATAAGGGAAGCCCAATAAACAAGTACAAAAGGATATAATTCCTCTGGAAAGATTCATAAGAAACTGGTAAGCATGAGCTGTCCCCAGAGAGGAGTGGGTGGCCAGGGACAGGACAGGAGGAGACGGCATTTTTCACTGTTGGAACCCCAGGACCCTACACTCACCACTCCCTCAATGTGTCCTCAATATGTCCTCTGGCCCCTAATGTCCACTAGGTCCCAATCAGCACACAGCACCTGCCCTCTTCTGCACCCCCCTTCTCCCTCTGGTTCCCCATCCAGAACAACTCCTGTCTCCCGAAGTCTCAGGGCCACACTCCTTGTTGTATCTTCCTGACCTCTTTCATCCTCATCACCCTCCTCACATTCTCTGTCCCACCCCCCTCCTCTGGGTCCCCAGGGTCCCAGCCTCGGATCAGGCAACCGCCTCACCATCCTCCAGCAGTCTCTTCCCCCAACTCATCCCTCACAGGCCCCAGAGGGATCACTTTGACACCCCAAATCTGACCCTGCCCCTCCCTTTGCTCCCAGACACCCACATGGGAAAGTTCCCCGCCCCCGGCCAGCCAAGCGCTGGGCACCTAGCCCCGCCCACCATCTCAGCCTCCTCTTGCAGGCTCCTGAGTTCCCATCAGACTTGACCGCCTGCCCTTCTCCCTGAATCGGCCCCCGGGTTTCCTCTGGGCCTCTGCTTCAGCTGTGCCCTCCGCCTGCAACGCCCTTACGGACGCCTCTCTCTCTCTCTCTCTTACAATTCAGATCTAACTTCTCCTAGTTCTTGGAGGTCACAACCACCGCCTTGTCTGGAGGCCCTTTCGGCTATCGCCAGCTGAAAGGATTCCTGCCCCCTACCCCGGGGCCCCCATAAGCCGCTGGACCCTCCCTTCGTCATACCCCGATCGCCCAGGATTGGAACTGTCTGCGTCTGGGTCTGTCTCCTCCATCAGACTGTGAGCTTGGTCTGCAAGGGCAGATCTGGGTCTGATTCACCTTTCCGTCCCCCAGTGGGTGGGTGGGTGGAGAAACCGAAGCGGAGGGAGGGGAAGGAGGATGGGAGAGCAGAAAGGGGGAGACAGAGCGGGGAGAGGAGAAGACCCTGATGGGGGGGGCGTGATGTAAGGAGAAAGAGACGCGGAGACGGAGACACGGGAGCGGGAGGTGGGGTGGGGGGGAGCACAGGGCCAGGAGGAGGCAGGCAGAGTGAAGGAAAGGGAGGAGAGGTGGAGGGGACGAAAGAAAGCGGAGAGTAGAGAACCGGCCCCGGCCGAGGGAGGAGGGAGGGAGGAGCGGGAGCGCCGCCGGCTCACCCTACCGCCTCCCGGCCCCTTTTGTCCCTTCCCTCCTCCCTGCGTCACGCTCCCCGGCCCGGCCTCTCCGCCCCGCTCCCTCCCCCCGCCCCGCTCCCTCCTCCCGGGGGGCTGGATGGAATTTTTCCCCTGGACCGGGGCCAGCTCCGGGGCAGGGGCAGGGGCGGGGCGGGGGGGTGGTGGAAGCCAGGCCGGACTGGGCCGGGCGGTGAGGAGGGGCCGGGGCGGGGGCCCCTGGGGAGGGGGCTGGTCCGCCGGGGTCCCGGGCGGGGGAGCCGGGCCCGCAGAACCGGGAGGAGGCCCAGGCCGAGGGGAGTCTGGGAGGAGGGAAGGAGGATGGCTGGGACGCCGGGAGGAAGGGGAGAGGCCGTCGGGCGGCGGAGGCGGGGAGAGGATGGAGAGCTGGCGGCGACGGCGGCGGCGGCAGCGGGGCCCAGCTCGGCCCGGCCCCGGGGGGCTGCCCGCCGAGACCCTTCCCCCGACGCGGGAGCGGTGGAGCCGTGAGTCTACGGAGAGGCAGGGGCGTGGGACCCGGGGCCCGGACTCCAGCGTCCTTGGATTTCTGGGTTCCTGGAGGAGGAGGCGGTGGCTGGGAACCCACAGTCCCGAATCCTTGGAGGTGGGGACTGAGGGGGTCTGGATTCCGGGGTTCAGGAGGAGGAGCGGGCCAAGAGCACCTCCTAGATTCCACTGGGAGGGGAGAGATGGGGCTGGGATAGCTAGAGAGGCTCGGACCGGAGGAGACTCGGGAGGGATGCCCTCCCGCGTCCTCAGGGGAGCTCAAGGGAGAGGCTGGCTCTGGAGGTGCCTCTGGCCGCGGAAGGGTTAACGTCTGGCTGGATGGGCGGGGGAGGGGCAGGGAAGGGGGCTGCGGGGCTCTGAGGGGTCAAGGGTGAGCCGAGCCAGTGGGAGGGGGCTGCCGAGGAGGGGGAGGTTGTCTGGGCTGCCAGACAGGCCAGGGTCAGCGGCGGGGGCAGGGGATGTCTGGCGCAGGAGAGGCCCAGCGTCCAGGCTCCCTCAGGGACCGGGATTCCAGTCCCTGGCCCCCTCCTCCCTCAGACCTGGGCGTCCGCGACCCGGCCCCTCCCGCAGAATTCCAGCGTCCGAACCCCAGCCCCCTTTTTAGCCCCCGGACCCTGGAGTCTTGGTCTCCAGCCTCTTCTTCCCTCAGCCCTTGGAAGGGAGGAAGGGGGGGCGGGTCCACATTCCAGCCCCCTGATTCTCCACGAAATCCCAGAGTTCGGTTCCCCAGACCCTTTCTCCCCTAACCCAGGTGTCCCCACCTCCTCCTCTTTGGCCCCAGCTGGAGTCCAGCCCTCTGGGGGTTAAGGGGGCGGGGCCACTGGTTGCCATGGTGCCAGACTGTTTGGGTCTGCTCTCTGACCCTTGGGGGCTCCCCAGGGTCTGCGGAGAGGGGGAGGGGGCCTAGACCTGGGCGAAGTCCTGCGCCAACACTTTCCCCGGGTCGAGCCTGCGGGCCCGGGGAGTCCACGTCTCCGCCGAGGCCCGGTGCAGTGACCGCGATCGGTCCTGACCCCCGCCCCCCCGCCCTCCGCTCTCTGCCGGCCTCAGTTTCCCTAAGAGAGACGTGCCGGAGCCGCAGGGCGATGCTGCGGCCCCGCGAACCCTGAGGACGCTCGGCTTCCCTCGGCTCGCACCCCCTCCCCAGGCCCCCGGCAGCCCCGGGGCATGCTGGGAGCTCGGGCCTGGGCTCCGGGCCAGGTTGGGGGGTCGGGGGGGCGGGGGCCGCCTCCTCCCTTCCCCTTCCTCCCCACCTTGGCCCGGCTCGCGCCCCCGCCGGAGGGTCGGGGAGGCCAGGAAGGAGGGAAGCGGGATGCAAGCGGGGTCCGCAGACCCGTCCCTGGGCTCCCCCCTCCGCCCTTCCCCCTGGCCTCCCCCGCCCCTCCGCGCCTCCCCGCCTCCCCAGCAGGTCGCTACCCCGGCCCTGGGCCCCTGCGCGAACCACCCCCACTCCACCCCCTGCTCCAGACCTGGCTCCGAGCTGCGGCGAGGGGGAGGGAGAGAAGGAAGGAGAAGCGGGGGGGGGGAGGGAGGCGAGAGACCCGGGAGGGAGAGAAGGAGAAAGAGAGAGAGAGGCAAGGAGGGAGACGGAGGGGGAGAAGGAGGCCGGGAGATGGAGAGACGAGGGAGGGAGGCAAGCAGGGGGAAAAGGGTTGGGGGTGGGGGAGGAGGGTGAGACGGGGAAATCGAGGGAGAGATGGGAGGAGAGGGACAAAGACAGAGGGAGGGGGGGCGGAGCAGGGGAGGGGCAAGGCCGGAGGGAAAGGGAAAGAAGCAGAAAGGAGGAGAGGAGAGACAGCAAGGCGGGGGAAGGCGGAGAGACACGGCCTGAGAAAGGCCCCTGCGAGCCGGGGACTGCCGCGCGCGGGGGGAAGCGCGGATGGGCAGCGCAGAGCCGGGGAGGAGCACACGGAGGCTGCAGGAGATGGGGACCAGGTGAGGCCGAGGGCGAGCAGGCCGGACCCAGAGAGGACCGGGAAGATGGAGCTGGAGCGGGAGACGGCGGGAGCGAGACCGCTGGAGCCCTGGACCGGGGCGGAGGTTCTCAGGTGCACAGACTCAGCCCCGGGCTGGGAGGGCGGCGCTGGGCCTTCTTGCCTGGAAGGCCTGGCCCCTCCCACTCCTGCCCCCGCCACCCTCCCCACCCCAGCCTACGGCTGGCTGGGGCTCAGCCTTACCACCTGCAAAATGGGGGTGCCGATGGCACCTCGCGCTCCGCCGGAGAGATGACACAGGCCTGGGGCGGCATCCGCGGATGTCAGTGTGAGAGGCCAAAAGCAGGGGTGAGAGAGGAGCAGATACCCAGACAGGCTTTCACAGGTTTATAGCCCCTGGGCAGCCTCCGCCCCGCTCCTGGATTTTCGATTATCTGACAGGTAGGGTCAGGGAAGGAGCTGGCCCAAATGGCCAAACTCTGAAACTGGTGAGGTTCCCTCGGACCCGGGATCCAGGAAGCCGGGCTGCGTCTTCTCCAAAGGAGACAGGCCTGGCTGGATTCCCGGGACTGAGGGAGGGGCCGAGGGCCTGGCCTCCTGGGTCCCCTGGGGAGAAGAGGGGCTTGAGGACTTGGAGTTTTGAATCTCAGGGAGCAGTGGGGGCTAGGGGGCCTGGATTTCGGGGACCTTCGGGGAGGAAGGGGCTGAGAGACTGACTCCTGGGTTCCTTGGGGAGGAGGGGGCCGGGGGGCCCGGATTCCTGGGTCCTGGCACCCACCCGTAGAACCGACCTTGCGGGGCCTTCGCCGCACACAAGCTCGTGTCTGTGGGTCCGTGTCGGGGGCTCACCATCGCGGCTGGGGCCTCCCCGGCCCTCCCCGCCCTCCCTGGCCCCGTCTGTCCGTCCATCCGTCTGTCTGTCCACCTGCCGCGCCCCCCGGGCTGAGGTAGGAGGTTGTATAGTTGAGGAGGACACCCAAGGAGATCACTATACGGCCTCCTAGCTTTCCCCAGGCTGCGCCCTGCACGGGACGGCCCGGCGGGGACCCCTAGACCCTGGTCCCCTGCCCCACCGGGCCAGGCTGGGGAGGGGTGCTGCCGCAGGGACCCTGGGAGAGAAGCGGGGCTGTCCCTCCTGTCCTCGTCTCCTTTCCTTTCTCCCCTTCCCTTCAGAGAGTTTCTCTCCCATCCAGAAATCTCTGCTCGGCTTTCTCTGTCTCTCCATCTCCACTGGGTCTCTGTGCAGCAGCCTCTGAAACTGTCTCTATTAGTCTCTTATGGTGCTTTCTGGATCTCTGGCCTCCTGGTGTCTCCCTGTGGCCCAGTTTCTGTCTTTCGGGCCCTCACGGTGTCTCTGTGCCATCTTCATTTCCCCGGCACCCCCTGCCCCCAGGGCCTGGCAGGCCCCCACATTCGCAGCACACTGCCGGCCTCTGCGTCCCTGAGACCCTTTAACCTGTGAGGACGTCCAGGGTCACAGGTGAGGTTCTTGGGAGCCTGGCGTCCGGCCCAACCACCAGCCTGGGGCTTGCCGGCCCAACCCCCCTCTGTCCGGTTCCTCCCTGAAAACCCCCACAGGGGGAGCCTGACATTGGATTGGTGACTGAGACCTGACCTCTGACCCTTGCATCTTGAGCCCCTCCCCCTCACCACAGTGACCTCACAAAAGTCACCAGCTTCTCCCCCAGGATGCGACCCTCCGCCATGGCCTGGCTGGCCCCTTGGAACGCCCGTCCTGCCCTCCCTGGCGGCCCTCGTGGTCTTTGGGGCTTCAGCCTGGGCCTGTCTCCTCTGCTTCACGTCTTATGAGGAGCGTCTCCAGATTTGCCAGATCTTCGCCGGCCTGGACAGCCCCGACCTCGGGAAGTGTGAGGAGGCCTTCGCAGACGCCTTTAAGGGGCTGCTGGACACTGAGATCAGTGAGGAGACGGCCCCCTGCTCCCCAGCATCCTCCCAGGATGGGAGGGTGCCCAGGGGTAGGCGGAGGGAGGGACTCGAGAGGCCTGGAGAGACTGAGAGGGATGAGATACGCAGATGGGAGAATGGAGACGTGGGGAGCAGAGATCGGAGACAGAGGGATGACCACCTTGGGGACATGGTGCCGGGGGAAGCGGTTCCCACCAGCCCCTGCTTCCCACCGCCAGACTACGAGGAGAGGGGCCAGCTGCATGATGCCTTCACCCAGATGACCCACTCCCTCCAGGAGATGGCTGCTGCCCAGGGTGAGTGGGGCAGGGTCCATGGCACTGGGATATGGATGTCTGAGCCTTTGTGGGGCGGAGGGCAGGGGGGAAAAAGCCCAGAACGTAACAGTGATCTTGATGGTAGGATGCCAAGGGAGCTTGGTGACCTTGTCAGGGAGCAGAGACGGGCAGGGCCTAGTGGGTTCAGGGCAGAAGGAACTTTAGAGTCTGAAGCCAGTGGGCCTCAGGGAGGTGAAACCCTGCCCTCCCTGTGTGGCGTGCCCTCTCCCTGGCTGTGGGATTCTGGATGCATCACTGCCCCCATCCCCAACTTCGGGCCTCAACTTACCCATCTGAGAAAGGAGACAAGCTCTTTGCCTTCCGGCAAGGTGTGGGAACTCAGTGAGATGGGGGGCTCCAGCAATGGAGACAGACTTCAGGGAGGAGAGCTTTCTCTAGGATAAAATGTATTCCCTATAGTTAGCAAAGTAATTCCACATCTTTGACCTGTGGAGGCTATTAGGGGGCCTGGAAGACAGGTAGGAGCAGGAAGGGAGAGCATCATTGGGGAGACAGGCACATGTGACAACCTCGAGGGAGTGAGACACGATGAACACATGCGTGTGACAGTGGGAAGGGATCACAGGGCTGGGGTGACCCTCGTGGCTGAGGGGCAGTGTGAACAGTGATCACACCAGGCCACAGTGGTCACGTGACACAGGACTCCCCCAACCCCTGTCCCTGCATGCTGGAGACTGGAACCATGGGTGGGGGAGCGTTCATGGGCGTGTCCATGGTCTGGGGGCACCGCACTTATTTCTGCATCTCAGTTCTATTACTTCTTTTGCTTCCTACTCTTGCCTCTGAGCTTTTTGACAAACATGATCCCCAAACATGAGGAGCTTCCCATCCATCCAGGGGGGCTCCCAGTGCAGGGGGGAGGTGCAGCATGGAGAAGACTTCAGCTGCAGATTCCCCCACCCACAAAGGGAGAGCTGAGGAACTCAGAGCTGGGAGTGGGGGTGGGGAGAGAATTCCAGGAGATGCCCTTCTCCCCTACATCAGAAGTCTTTGGAAAGAGCAGAAAGAAGTCCTGCTCTGGGTGCAGAAAACCCCTGAGGGCAGTGTGTGGGACCAACTGGAGCAGGGGAGGGAGTGGAGGCTGGGAGGCCCAGGGTGGAGGCTGTGGTGAAGGAGGCCAGACCTGTGGTGGGGAATCTGTGAAGGTGGAGAAGAGAGGACCAGGCCTGGGTCTGATGAGCTGTTCAGGGAGCGGGGAAGAGGAGGGTTAGGGACCTTGTGCCGGGTCTGGCTCCGTGTCTGAGTGGTCAGTGGTCATCTCTGGGAGGAAGAGCAGGAGAAGGGGTAGATGGCCAGCTGGGTGAGGCTGCAGTGACTGCGAGGGGCCTGGGGACGTCCAGGGTACAACTGGGAGTCGGGGAGATTTGAGACTGTCCCAAAGAAACAAGGCTGTGACCAGGGGAAGGGCAGGGTCAGCTCAGGGTGTAGAAAGATCCTCGAGGGCCATATGGATGGACTGGAGGGAGAGTCTGGGGGCCGGGAGAAGCTGGGACTTTACATTCCACGGGTATTTACTGACTGTGCCAGGAACACCACCAGGGACACGGCTGTGACCCAAACTGCAAGCCACCTGCCCTCAGGTTGCTTGCACTGATTATTAAACGTAATCAGTGAAATGCCATAGATGTCAGTTGGTGATCCATGCTATGGAGGGAAACAAAAGGGGGAGAGAAAGGGGGTGGCCAGTGGGGTGATCGTTTTACTAAACAGGTTGATCAGGGGAGGTGCAAATGAAAAGATCCAGTTGTGCAAAGACTGAGGGGAACAGAGAGAGCTGTACAGGTGACCTGGGGAGAGAGCTTCCAGGTGGTGGAAAGAGCCAGTGCAAAGGCCCTGGGGCCAGTGGGGCTGGAGTGGACCATGTAGGCCAGGGGTTCTCCAGCCCCACAGTGTATGTCAGAATCTCCTGGGACCTTATTAAAATGCAGGCTCCTGGGCCCCACTCTCTGTTTCTGAGCCTTAGGTCTGAGGTGGGGCCCAGAAATGGACATGTCTAACAAGTTCCCAGGTGCTGCTGCTGCTGTGCTGGGAACACACTTTGGGAACCGCTAGGGTGCGTCCTTGAGCCACCCTCAGCCAAAGGACCCCCTTTTTCCAGCTCATACCCAATGATCACTTCAGCTCTTGCTCTTGATGTGGGGAAACCCTTTGGAGAATTTTACAGGAAGGAGGGGTTCTGACTAAGGCCATGTGGGTCAAAGGCAGACTCAGAAGGCCCAGGGAGGAAATGGTCAGTGGTGTCTTGAACTTGTGATGGTTGGTGGGGGCTGAGATGAACCTGCCCCTTGCATGGAAGATGCTGTGTCTGCAAAGAGTGATTTATGTTAATAATCCTCCTAAAGGATGTCCTTGTACTGGCCCCATGAGGTGGAGTTTTATAGCTCCATTTTCCAGATAGGGAAGTTGGGGCTCCCCTGGATGGACCCAGGGGATGTCTGGACCAGACGTTTGTAGGATGATGGGGATGGGAAGAATCGAGACAACTGGCTCTCTCCTGAATGGAGGTCTGGAGAGATGGACAAGTGGACTCAGAGTGGCTCCTGGTGGTGGCCGCTGACACTGTTAGTGTGGTGTTGAGGGCAGTGTGTCTACCGCAGGTAGTGGCCACCCGTGGAGACTCTGGAGTTTGGCCACATGGGTTCCAATCTAGCTGTGTGACCTTGGCCGATTTCCTAACCTCTCTGTGCCTGGGTTTGCCCATCTCAGATTAGGGGATGATAATGCCAGTAGTTGATGATTCTATAACACAGACATAATTGCATTATGGTCATTTAATGGTACCTAGCATGTAGTTTGGGGGAGGAGGCTTTTATATTGTATGACATGAAATCCTCACCACCAATGCTGTGAAGTAGACACCGATATTGTCCCCATTTTATGAATGAGGAAACCAAGGATCAGGAAGGTTAAAAACCCGGCCAAGGTCACATAGGGAGGAGTGCATCTGATGGGTAGCATGGAAGTGAGACAGGTGTGCGCATAGTTGGGACAGACAAGACTCAAACACAGGTAATCAGCAAGTCGAGGCTCCCAGTGAAGCACCTCTTTGGGGAGACTATAACTCGTGCCGCTTTGTGGTTAACACAAGCCTGCCTCTTGCCCTTTTGGACATTTTGCTCCATCCCTATTTACTCCCATGCTTCTCCTCTGCCCCCTGGCTGACTTGGTATATCCCACACACCGCCCCCCAAGAGTCATTTGGTTTGGCCCATAGATATTCCTTGGCTGCCTCCTCCAACATCATCCCAGCATCTCATTTGAGCACGCCACTCGGACCACATCCTCCTGACCATACTGCCATCACCAGACCACAGCTCCTGCCTGCCTTTGGCCAAGGAGAGACTGCTAAGTCCTTGACCCCTCATTTTGCACCTGCTTCCTGGCTTCAGAGGCCCCTTCTGTCCAGCTTCTACCATCACTTCAATGATCATTACTTCAGCCAGATTCTTATCAGAATCCTCAGTTGCCTCCCTTTATGTGTGGTTTAACCTCAGGTTAAAACCTGCAATGTCTTAAGCAAGGTAGAAGTTTATTTTTTCCATATAAAATAGGTCTTAAGGTAGGCACTTAAGACTACTATGGCAGCTCCATTTTCCTGGGTACTCAGTACCCTTCCAGCTTTCTGCCGTACCATCCTAGGGTATACCACTTATCCTCATGGTCCTATATGACTGCTAGAGTGCAGCCATCAAATCTAAGTTTCAGGCAACAGGATGAAAGAAGGGGAAAGGGGCCAATAAAATGGCACCATATCTCTTTTAAGGCTACTTTCTGTGACTCACACATCACACTTAAACTTACATCTCAACCATCAGAACTTGGACACATGACCACAGCTAGGTCACGTGACCACAGCTAGCTACAATGGAGGTTGGGAAATGTAGTCTTTTAACTGAGACAGGGTCGGGGTGCTTTCTCAGCTGAAATGTGGTGATATGTTATTAAGGAGAAAATAGATATTTTGAGGCAACTGGCAATCCCTGTGTATTAGTTTGCTAGGGCTGCGGTAACAAAAAAAAACAAAGACTGGGTGGCTTAACTAAAAGAAGTTTATTTGCCCACAGTTCTGGAGGCTAGAAGTCCAGGATCAAGGTGTCAGTGTCATCAGGGTGGGTTTCTTCTGAGGCCTCTCTCCTTGACTTGCAGAATGACTGTCTTCCCTCTGTGTCTGTGTCCAAATTTCCTTCTCTTCCAAGGAAATCAGTCATGTTGGGTTAAGGCCCACCCAAGAAAACCTCATTTTAATGTTGTTACCTCCTTAAGATTCCATCTCCAAATACAGTTACATTCTGACTTTACTGTATGAATTTGGAAGAGAAGAAATTCAGCCCATAGCACCCCGCCACATGAGCACTGGTGGCTCAGTGGTAAAGAATCTGCCTGTGGTGCAGGAGATGCAGGTTTGATCCCTGGGTGGGGAAGATCCTCTGGAGAAGGAAATGGCACCCCATTCCAGTATTCTTGCCTAGAGAATCCCATGGACAGAGGAGCAAGGCAGGCTACAGTACACTGGATCACAGAATTGAAACCTGACTTAGCAACTAAGTAACAACAACAAAATCCTGCCACATTTCTGACTTCCAAAGCCACCTCCACCTGTAAACCATTGTGGCCATCCACTTTGAGAAGGTCCCCCAACTTTTTTTTTTTCCCGAAGGCCATTACAGTGGTGAAAACTCAAACATCCATAAGAGCAGAGAACATAGAAAGAGTGAAAGAGGGGTAGAAATGAAGAGACTGGGAACTCTGGAAAAAGGGTGTGTGCCCTGTCCAGAGTGGGTGGCTGCTGCTAAGCTCTGGCCAACTGCTGCCTCATGGAAATACTGCCTCTGTTACAGCTCTTCCAGATTTCGTAAAGGGATGCCAAACATTTTATGTGACTTTTCCCAAACTTCATATGATGGCAACTGGGTCATTTTTTAAAAACACTTTCCAGGCCAAATATAACACATCCAGTGGATGAATTGTGGCCCCAGGCTTCCAGCTGTGGTGCTCATTCCAATTGAATCCTGGAATTCATTCTACACATACTTATTCCTAAGACTTGGAGGCCCTTTCCTGGTTTCTGAGGACACAGCACTAAAGAAGGACTTGTTTGCTTACTTAAGAGACAGTCTTAAATGCTCACTATGTATATATGAATATATGTATTTGCAAACTGGTGAGAGCAATGAATGGAACAGATGGAGTACTGTTAGAGACAAAGATAGGGGACTGGATTAAATTAGATTTGTGGTCAGAGAAAACCTCTAAGGAGATGACAGGAAGGAAGAGTAGGAGTAGGGGGAAGGTGTGCTGGAGACTGAAGACAGCATGTGCAAAGGCCCTGAGGTGGCAGAGAGCATGATGCTTTCCTTATTAGAGGAAATTAACTGCAGGAGACTTAAGAGTTGTGGGTTTCATACCTGGGTCAGGAAGATCACCTGGAGGAGGACATGGCAACCCACTCAAGTATATTTGCCTGGAGAATCTCCATGGACAGAGGAACCTGGTGGGCTACAGTCCATGAGGTCACAAAGAGTCGGACAAGACTGAAGCGACTTAGCATGCAGAGGGAGACGAGACTAGGCCAGACTATACAGGGCCTCCTAGGCCATGGGAGAAATTTGACCTTTATCCTCCCTTTTCTCCTTAACAAGATAACACGGATGCGGAGTTCTGTCAGAGTGATTAGTCCAGAGGCAGCAGAAGGAGATTTGGGGGTGTGCCCACCATCCAGATAGAGTAGGAGGCTGTGGCATATACCAGAGACCTGGGGATAGCAGGGGCTGGGGGAGGGGCAGAGACATGATGACAGCCAGGCCTGTCGAGCTCCGGCAGCCTTGGGGAAGGGTCTTTACTACAAGGACTCCCTCCACCCTCCAGGGTCCTTTCGGGTTGCCTTTCTTCATGCCGCGGAGAAAATGCGGAAGATTATATTGCAGCTTAAGGAAGGTAAAGTAGACTGTCTCCTTCCCCCAGGCACAATTAGCAAACTCAACTCCGGAGACCCCCATCCGCTCCCATCAAGCCAACCCCCGACCCGATCTCTCTGCCGAGTTTCCCTTGTGGGTCACTCTGGGCACAACCTCTTACCCTGCTAGGACCACTCTGGGTCTGGCCTCGCCTCCGATGCAAGGTTACCTCTAGCTGGGACCGATTTGTAGGACAGTCCTGTCCCAGACTAGCTCGGGCCTCTTCATGGATCTGTGTCTGGCCCTGGGCACTCTGTGACAGGTTTCCTTTCCATCCGGGGCGTCTTAGTGGGCTACATCCAGCCTGACCACACCTCTAATTGGACGCCCTAATTAGGCTCTGTCCCCTCCAATGATCGCCCGGGATCTAGGCCCGTCCCGCTCGATGGGATACACTGAGGCTGGACCTGCCTCCTGGGTGCCAGCAGCAGGCATGTGCCTGACGTCTTAATGGAATGCTGCAGGGCTAGCAGGGTCCCCAGGTGAAGTACCGCAGGCCTGGCCCGGCCTACAGGGAGGAAGCTGCAGGCTTGGCCCCGCCCCTTTGGTAGAGCGCGGCATACCTGGCTCTGGTCCCTGGGAGGAATGAATGCATCCGGCCCCGAAACGTTTCCTCTAGGGGAGTTTCAAGTGGGCACCTGCCGCGACTTACAGGGTGGTAACGCTTCCCCTCTCTCCGCAGTACAGGCCTGCATTCCTCCCTGCGGTAAGCACATCATTCAAAGCTCAGAATTGCGGGGGAAGGGAGGTGGTAGGGCCGAAACCTGGGACTCTTGGAAGGGCACGGGTGCCTCTGATCCGAAGGGGCCAATGCGAGCCCAGAAGAGTAAGAAAACCAGTTCACAAACCTCACGAAATGTGGGTCTGAAAAAAAAAAAGGCAAACCAATAGGGATCCTAGAGGCTGGAGAGTGATGAGAGCCAGCCAATGAGCGCGGGAAAGGCGGAGTCCAGATTTTGTCCAGCAAGTAGAACCCCGTGAAGTTAAACAGACCTTGTGGTGGCTGAAGGGACCCTGGCCAGGGGAGGCAGATGGACCCCAGACCCAGCGTTCCCACCACACAGGACTCCAGGAGGTCACCCGGCGTTTTCGCTGCCGCGGATGCTACTCCAAGGTCTGCGACCTCCCGCTTGACTGCCCAGGTGAGGGGCGTGGCCTTGAAGGGCGAGAAACCTGAAAAACTAGAAGGCTGAGCGAGGAAGCGGCTGGGGTTGGGGGGTCGGACGTGGGCGGGCCGAGGTGGCCATGCGAGACCTGTCTTCAGTTCAGGACCTGACGGTGACTCGGGGTCGCCAGGCCATGTTCTCTTGCACTGTGAACTTCCAGCTGCCTAAGGAAGAGATCACCTATTCCTGGAAATTCGCAGGAGGTGTGAGTCGGGGCGGATCCAGCGTGAAGGGCTTTAGGAGGCGGTTTATGCTTCACTAGAGGATAGAGAATCAGGCAGGGAGTGGGATTCGAGGAGGCTCGGTCTAGACTCATGCTTCGTGCAAGGGGACGGTCCCGGCATTTGGGGATAAGGTCAAAGCTCAAAATGCAGTGACAGAGCCCAGCGGTGGGTTATTCGTAGGGGTTTCAGGCGGGAGAGCAAACACTAGGCCCACGAGGCGGAGTCGAGGCCTAGGGGGCGGGGCCATGCGTGAACGCTTGGCGAATAAGAGGGTGAGGCCGGGGCTGGGGGTGTGTGGGCTGGCTCAGGGGCGGGGCTTCACGTAGCGGTTTGGCGAGAGGGCGGAGAGACTCTCTTCTGCGCTCGGGGCGGGGCCGGCTGCCCTCGGCTTCATCCGGAGCGTCCTGCAGCTCCGGACTCAGGATCCAACCTACTTCCGAGATATTCCGCGGGCCCAAGGTTACCTGGCACGGATCCGGCCGGTGCAGCCCACGCACCGCGGGACCTTCTCTTGCGTGATCACGCACGACCAGCGCCCCCTGGCGCGGCTCTACTTCTTTCTTAACGGTGCGGGCGGGGTGGGGCCTCGCGGCGGGACAGGGGGCGGGGCTGCGCGCCGTGGGGTGGGGCTGGCGCCCGGCTGACGTGCGCGTCCCCGCAGTGACGGGCCCGCCGCCGCGCGCGGAGACCGAGCTCAGGTCTCTTTTCGGGAAGTGTTGCGCTGGGTTCCGCAGGAGGCAGAGATGATCGAACCCTGGAGGCCCAGCCTGGGCGAGCTGCTGGCCAGGCCCGAGGCTCTGACGCCGGGCAATCAGTGCCTGCTCGCGGCCCTTGTGGCCTTAGCATCAGCCAGTGTGACCGTGCTGGTGTGGTGAGTCCCCGGGACCCCGGAGTCCCAGCCTCCGGCTGTCTCCTCACTGAGACTGGGACGTTTGGGTTCCTCAGCCCCTCCTCCCTCAGATCCGGAATTCCGAGTCGATGCATTGGAGAAGGAAATGGCAACCCACTCCAGTGTTCTTGCCTGGAGAATGCCAGGGATGGCAGAGCCTGGTGGGCTGCCATCTCTGGGATCGCACAGGGTCGGACACGACTGAAGCGACTTAGGAGGAGCAGCAGCAGCAGCAGCAGCAGCCCCCTCCTACTCAGGAGTCATAACCCCCAGCCCCTGGTTTCTCAGATCCAAGAGTCCAAGCCCTATCACCCACCTTTAGAACCTATGCTCGAGGACCCAAATTTCTGGTCCCCGGCCTCTTCCCCCGCCACACACTAACATCGCCTTGTTTCCCCAGGATATTTTTTCGATGGTACTGCAGCGGCAACTAACAAAGGTATCTTTTTTTTTCCTTATCCTGTTTTCATCCTTAAAATAAAGAATATATTTTGGCTTTCTAGATTCTTTCATCGTTGCAAGTGATCGCTACAAACAACGTAAGGGGAAGGGCGGCATATGCCCAGGGGCACATGCCCCCATGATGATGGTGAGAGGCACAGCTGTGGCAGTGCAGGGCCCTGTGCTGAGGGCTTTAGGTGCACGCCCAGGCCCCTCCCCAGATTTCTGGCAGTGTCCTGGACGTTTATGCCTGCATCAGGCACCCTCAAAGACCTTCGTGTCGCCCCCAAAGCCTGTCCCTCCCCCCAGACTTTCTTGCTGTCATCAAGTGCATCACCATCCACCCAGCCGCTTGACTGGAAACCTAAGTTGTATTTAATTTCTCCTCCATGTCTCACCTATTTCCAAGTCTCAGCCTTTTCAATTCCTAAATATCTCATGGAGTTGCTCTGTGGTGCACCACCATCTCTTGCCTAGATCTCTGCAGCAGTATCCACACTGGTCTCCCTGGCTGAGAGTGGGCTCAGCCTTGTCCCAGTGCGATCCATTCTCCACAAAGCAGCCAGAGTGTTGTTGTTATTATTTGGCTGCTTTGGCTAAGGTTTTAATTTTTAAATTAAACTTTATTGGAGTATAGTTTATTTACAGTGTTGGTTAGTTTCTGCTGCACAGTGAAGTGAATCAGTTATACACATATCCACTCTTTTTAGGTTCTTTTCCCATATATGTCATTACAGAATATTGAGTAGAGTTCCCTGTGCTATACAGTCGGTTCTTATAAGTTATCTCTTTTATATATAGTAGTGTGTATATGTCAATTCCAATCTCCAGAGTGATATTCTAAAGTTTGTCAGGTCAGGTCACTCCTCTGTCCAGAACCCTTCAGTGGCTCCCCATTGCTACTGTGCCAAAATCCACCTCCCCTCAAGCTCTCCAAAGCACCCCCTGTATTCACCATTATTCCTCTTGTTCTATCCAGGATCTAGGGTACATACTATTTTCTTCCTAGAATCATGTTTCTTCTCCTTTTGTCTAGTTAACTCAGTTATGATTTCCCCTGAACAGCCTTTATGTACATGAACCTATTTGATCTCCAGGACAACCCTGGGCAGGCACTATGTTGGTGTGCCTGACTCCCTTCTCTATCACCCTTCTCTTTATTCTCTAACCCACTGGCCTTCTTTGCAGGTCCCTGGAACATACAAAGCTCAGTCCTGTCCCTGGGCCTTTGCATGTGCAGTTCTTCCTACTTGAAATGAGATTACTCTCTCACAAAGCCACCTCCCTCTCACAGGTCTCAGCTCAGATTATACCTCTATTCCCTTCCTCCTACATGATACCCGCCCCCCATTTTATTTTTATTTTTTGTGTGACTGGCTTGTGAGATCTTATTTCCCTGACCAGGGATTGAACCTGGGTCCTTGGCAGTGACAGCTTGGAGTCCTAACCACTGGGTAGCCTGGAAAATCTCGTCATCCCCTATTTTTGCTTGTGCACAGCATTCACTCAGACCTGATGTAAACTTATTTTTAAATTTGGATTTATGGCTTCCCCACCTTAAAGGTAAGCTCTCTCATAGTATTCTTCACAAGTATGTTCCCTTTCACTGATTCATTCAATCAGAAAATATTTACTGAGCGTTTATTATGTGTCAGGCATTTTCAAGGCACTGTAGACACAACAATGAAGAAATCAGAACAGACAAAAATCTGCACCCTCAAGACAGGCACAGGGGATTAAGAGATACAGACTATTATGTGCCTGTTAGTTGCTCAGTTGTGTTCGACTGTTTGGGACCCCCGTGTTCTGTCCATGGAATTCTCCAGACAACAATACTGGAGTGGGTTGCCATTCCCTTCTCCAGGGCATCCTCCCAACTCAGGGATCAATCCAGGTCTCCTGCACTGCAGGCAGATTCTTTACCATCTGAGGTACCAAGGACTAATGGATTATGTTCCTGAGAATCCTTAACTGAGGATAACACTGTCTTTGCTTACTGGAATAGGAGTTCCTGGAAAGCAGATTCAGACTCTTAATAGCTTCTGTATTTGCAAACCTGGCACTGTGTGTGGAATTCAATAGGAACTTGGTAAATGTGCTTTGTGGTTGACTGACTGAATCAAAGAATGATTGAAGTGAAATGACAGTGTCCAGCAGATAGTAGGTGCTCCATAGTACCTGAATGAAGAGTTGAGAAATTCCACCTTCAAAACAACCCTGATCCATGGCATTCCTATCCCTGTTTTCCAAAGAGGACGTCCAGGCTAAAAGAAAGGAGGGTATCCTGTCTAGTTTCAAACAGGCTCCTCTGTCCATGGAATTTTCCAGGGAAGAATACTGGAGCAGGTTGCTCTTTCCTTCTCCAGGGGACCTTCCAAACCCAGGGATCGAACCTATGTCTCCTGAGTCGCCTGCATTGACAGGCAGATTGTTTACCACTGCGCCACCTGGGGAGCCCCAAGACCCAGCCAGGAGTCCTCAGTTCTTAACCATGCAGCCCCCCTTAGTTCTTGGGGTGGGGGGAGAGAAAAGAAAAAGAATGGAGGAGAGTAGGCTGAGAAGAAAATAAATAAAATTCTTTATTATATTCTAATACACAGTACAAATGGAGGTTAAATAAGAACAGAGAAATCAGGGACTCCAGGACAGCTTGTGAGGACCCCTTTCACCCTGTCCCTAAAAATCCACACCCTGATCAATAAATACCCCTCCCAAGGGACCCAGAAGTCCCAGCCCACCCCTCCAAAAGAGTCTAGGCTGAGAGGTCTTGGGTCGAGCCCCTCAATTCACAAAGGAGGGCCACTGAGGCCCAGGGGGTCACCCAGCAAGTGCGTCGCTCCAAGAACCCCGCTAAGTCCCCTGGGGCCCCTCCCCGAGCCAGCGCCCCGTGCACCCAGCCTCACACCTGGACGCGGTAGCCTCCCGCCCGCCTCCGGCAGAGCCTTCGCACGCCCACCCAGTAGAGAGTCAGCATGACGGCCCAGTAGCCCACGTAAGCGCTGGCGCCCGCGGCCAGGTGGTGGGCCTCGGCCGCCCGGGAAGGGCCGCTCCAGTCGGCCCGGGCCTCGTGGACCACGCTGCGGACCAGGCCCCCGAGCAGCAGCAGCGCCCAGAGGGCCAGGGGCAGCACGGGCACGTAGTTGGCGGCCAGCTTGCGGCGGCCCGATGTGCCCCAGCCGCTCTGGTTCATGGTGGCCAGCGCCAGGAACTTGGCCGGCAGGAGGCCGCCCATGTAGAGGGGCGCGTAGAGCGAGAGCAGCAGCATCCGCAGGCAGCCCCGCAGCCAGGCCGCGAATGCCGCCTTGGCCAGCGCCACGCCCTGCACGCAGAGCAGCACCCAGAGCAGCGCCCAGGGGCGGCCCGCGTAGAAGAGCCGCAGCACTGTGGCCGCCACGAAGAAAGGGAAGAGCCCCGAGACCACTGCCTCGTAGGTCATCCACGCGTGGTGCCGGTGCCACCAGAGCGCATTGTACAGCCACTCGCGGAAGTACGACTTGGACCAGCGCGTCTGCTGGCTCAGCCAGCGCAGGAAGGACGAGGGCGTCTCCGAGTAGCAGCGCGACCGCGAGGTGTACCTGGGAGGGAGGGAAGTGACGGGGCGGTCGGCGGCTCTCCTCGGAGCCCCTGGGGACAGATCCGAGCCAGGAATGGCCCCGGGGGCACGTGTGCTCAGCCTCTCTTGGAGAAGGAAATGCAACACACTTGCCTGGAGAATCTCATGGACGGAGGCGCCTGGTGGGCTACAGTCCATGGGGTCGCAAAGAATGAGACACGACTGAGCGACTCTCTTTCTGGACCTCAGGGTTTTTGATACCCACCTGGATCCCTGGACTTTTTATCTAAGTGTGTGTGCTTTTTGGGACCCCATGGACGGTAGCCCGCCAGATTCCTCTGTCCGTGCAGGCAAGAATACTTCAGTGGGTTGCCACTTCCTTCTCCAGAGGATCTTTCCAACCCAGGGATCAAACCCACATCTCTTGTGTTTGCTGTACTGGCAGGTGGATTCTTTACCACTGTGCCACCTGGGAAACCCCTCTTTATCCAACAGGAAGTGATTACAAGGCCAGTGGAGGAATTCAGGGAAGCCTTTACTGGGACTCCTGCTGCAAGTAACAGGTTCCCTTGCTTGCTCCCTCCCCTGTGGGCTGGGGAGGCGCTGGTCCCTTAAATGGGATGAGGGTAGGAACGGATCAGTAGATCAGGTGGAGGGGTAGTTTTGGTGGTCTGCCCACCCCTTTGGTGGTGCACTGTGCAGGGATCAGGCCCGATACCCCCACTTTTGCTCCCTACACCTCAGAAATGGCAGTTGAGTTTTGGCCTTTTTGTATCTCATTGTTCATAAGTCGCCCGGCTGCACATGCATGTGGGTTGCTTTTAGTCCCTTATAGTTTCTTTGTGTTTTGTTACTGGAGGAGACGTTTGTTGGGTGCAAGCACTGGTGTAGCGGCTGCCTACAATGCAGAAGACCTGGGTTCAGTCCCTAGGTCGGGAAGATCTTCTGGTGAAGGAAATGGCAACACACTCCAGTACTCTTGCCTGGAAAATCCCGTGGACAGAGGAGTGTGGTAGGCTACAGTCCAAGGGGTCGTAAAGAGTCAGACACGACTGAGAGGCATCACTTTCACTTTCACTGCAGTAAAGGGTCCCAGGTCTCAGCCTGTCTCATTCTCATGTGTAAAATGGGGTCAACAATGTTTCCTACCTAATAGATGAGGGTTGGAGGAGGATTAACGCCAAGTGCTTAAGACCAGTATATTGTACTTGCTTAACTGATGTTGGCTATTACAACTATTTTTACTATGACTAATGTAACTTGGCATTACTAATATCATTGCAGTGGCTGACACTATTACTAATACTATCACTAATCTATTACGAATACTGTTACTGGCAGACCTCAGGGTGAGGAAGGAGCCAGGCATGGTTCCTACTCGGGATAGCCCATGCCTTAGAGCTTCTCAAGGGAACTATTAAGCTCCATTCCTGTGGCCCTGGCAGACATTACTAATCAATCCCTCCCAGGTTTCCAGCCAAGCCCCCACAAAGCTAAAATCACTTATGTGAGATGTCATCGAGGTGGCCTCCAGCATTCAGCTTGTTAGGAGGGATTAAACCATCCTGTCCCCAGGGGCATTATTTGACAGTGTCCAGTGTCCTTCCCCTGTGCCACCTAGGATCTTCAGTGACCTCTGTGGTAATCCTCTTCCTCCTGCAGTCCATACTCAAAACAGCTGGGAGAGGTCCTGTTACAACAGCATGCTACCCCTCTGCTCAAATGGGGCTCCCTCTCCTTAGTTCACAATTCTTGACCACGGAGGCTCTCATGAACGGACCCTCCACCCCGTGAGCTCTCTGTCCTCTCCTGACACTCTCTCCCTTGCTATTGATCCAGCTGCTCTATTTTCAGCCCCCATTCCTATCTTATCCTAATTTATCATTTCACTCTCTACCTGGAAACTTCGATCCCCCTTCCTGGCTTTATATGTCACCTTAGCATGTGCTGTTGTTCAGTTGCTAGATATGTCTGGCACTCTGCAACCCCATGGATTGCAGCATGCCAGGCTTCCCTGTCCTCCATTATCTGCTGGAGTTTTCTCAAACTCATATCCCTTGAGTCAGTGATGCTATCTAACCATCTCATCCTCTGTTATCCCCCTCTCCTCCTGCCTTCAATCTTTCCCAACCTCAGGGTCTTGTCCAAAGTATTGGAGCTTCAGCTTCAGCATCAGTCCTTCCAATGGATATTCAGGACCAATTTCCTTTAGGATGGACTGGTTTGCTATCCTTGCAGACCAAGGGACTGTCAAGAGTCTGCACCGGATATATCATTCTCTAATAGGCTATATTTCCAGCTTCTACATTTTACTTATTGTCTATTTCTACAATCAGTGTAAGCATGAATTTGCAGTTCTTTTGTTTGGTGCTGCATCCCCAGAGCTGAAAACGTGAGAAGCACCTGAAGAATACTTGTCAAGTGCATAAAGGTATGGGTTCCCTTGGCATACGCTGAGTTCTCTCTGGCGCTGTCACTGGTCTAACTTTGTAGAAATATCTTTCCCTGGTATGTAATGTGGTCTAGCCATACTCCCCGAATCTCCTTCAGTTAGATCCCTTCTTCCTGAAGCACTTATTGGGGTTTAGGCACTCCCCCTCCTCTCCCATGTAAATCTTCTCACTCTCTCACTAGTTGATCCCACTCTGTTGATGTCTTTCTCTTCCCACAGACTGGGGAGTCTGTGCTCTCCGTGGTGGCGCCATCTTGCCCAATTTCATGTTGTATCTTCTAGGTGGCATTCTCACTCTCACCTCACCCTACTTGGTAGAGCACTGGGTCACATGGTTCCATGTAAAGGCCACCCCTGGCCCTATGATATCTTCCACTCTCCTCTAGTGTCTCACTTGATGCATTGGATTGGCCAAAAGTTTACTAGGAATGTGTTACGAAAAACCCAAAGGAACTTTTTGGCCAACACTATAGCTCATGATTCAATGCAAGTGCCCCTTCTGTTCCTCATGGTTTCTCTCTGTCTCCTCTGAAATCTTGCTAGAAAGACCCCCAATGTCCTATGATTTAAGTTTGGAGTGTCCCCAAAACACACACCAGAGAAGGCAATGGCAACCCACTGCAGTGTTCTTGCCTAGAGAATCCCGTGGACAGAGGAGCCTGGTGGGCTTCTGTCTATGGGGTCGCACAGAGTTGGACACGACTGAAGCCTCTTAGCACACATGCATGCACTGGAGAAGGAAATGGCAACCCACTGCAATGTTCTTGCCTGGAGAATCTCAGGGACAGAGGATCCTGGTGGGCTGCCGTCTATGGGGTTGCACAGAGTCGGACACGACTGAAGTGACTTAGCAGCAGTAGCAGAAGCAACACACATGCGTTTGCTGAGATACTCATTGGCCCCTGCACACACCCAACCACCCAGTGCCCTCAGCTTACTTGGTGGCATAGCCCATGCTGAGCATGCGGTTGGTGAGGTGACGGTCATCCCCAAAGGTGCAGTGGGTGCCCAGGAACTTCTGGTTGTACCAGGCCTCGAGGAACTGCTGCAGGAGGTTGTTCCTGTATAGGCCTGGGTGGGGGAGGGGCGCACAGGAGCCTCAGCTGCTGCTGTTGCCAGCACCATCCCCAGCCCAGCTCATCTCCAATTCCAACCCCATCCTTTCTCTAAATATTTATTTCTATTTATTTATTCAGCTGCTCTAGGACTTGGTCGTGGCATGTGGGATCTAGTTCCCCCACCAGGGATTGAAGCTGGGCCCCCTGCCTTGGGATGATGGAGTCTTAGCCACTGGACCATCACTGTAGGCCCTCCAGCCCCATCTTTAACCACCTCAATCCCATTCTTAACCCTGTCTCCAATGACAACTCCAGCCGTGATCCTGTTCTCAACTTCACCTCTTTCCTCAACCCCACACCCATCCCAAACTTGCCCCAGTCCCATCCCTGACCCACAGCCACTTTGACTGCAAACCCATCCCCAATCTGGTATCCATTCTCAGCTCCACCCCCTACTCATCCTCATCCAAAAACCCATCTCCAGCCTGAAGCCTAGCACCAACAGTGTTCTTAAGTTCCAAACCCATCTCATCCCCTTCCCCAATGCTTTGCCTAGCCCCAGTCCAATTGCCATCCACATGCTTTCTCCAGAACATTCCTAACATCAGACATCATCCCACCTCCAGCTTCCAATCTTACCCCATTCCCAGTTCCTGCCCCAGCCCCATCTTAGTCTCCTGTCTCAATCCCATCTTCAACCCATCTGGCTCCTCTTCTCCCTTCCTTCTCCACCCCATCCATAGCCCTCCCATCCCTACCCCTGCTCACCTAGGGGCCCACTGATGCAGGACACACAGTGGAAGTAGCTCTGACAAGCCCGCTCCACATTGAAGGCCACCCAGTACCGCAGGCTGCTTAGGAAGCTGACCCAGGAGTCCAGAGGGTTCAGGATCCGTACATCACCCCCAACAGCCCCTACATGGGGGTCCTCGTCCAGCACCCGCACCAGCTCCAGCAGCGCCATGGGGTCCAGCCTCGTGTCTGAGTCACAGACCTGACAAATGGAAGGGGCCAAGATTCAGGTCAGATCCTTGTACAGGGCTGGCAATTGAGGGACCATTGGGATGGTACCTTACAAGGGATGAGGACCAGCTCAGACACTCTGCAGCCAATCTGAACATAGTTTTGAGTTTTTTAGTCATGTTCAATGTTTTATCACATTTTAAGAAGACCGCCCCCTCCCACACACACACCATGCTCTTGTAAAATACCCTCCTCTGGTATGTGGGCAAGATCTGTAACTTGCTTCTAACCTATAGAATATGGCCAATGGCCAAAAGATGATATAGAACTCCCGTAACTGTATTCTCTTATTTAGAAATAGTGAAGGAGTTTTGCAGTTTAATTAAGGTTCCTAATCTGTTGGCTTTAAGTTAATCAAAGGGAGAGTATCCTGGGTGGGCCTGATCTCATCAGGTAAGCCCTTTAAAAGAGGGTCTAGAAGTCAGATTCTTGATGGTCTTGACAAGGTAAGCTGCTATGAGTTCTATGGTTGCTTGGAATGGGTCCTGGAACCTTTGATAAGACCCAGTTCCAACTGACACCATGACTCCAGGCTGATGACACCCTGAACAAGGGATCCAGTTAACCTTTGCCCAGATTCCTAACCCATGGAAACTATGAGATAATAATAAATGCGTTTTGTTTCAAGCTGCCAAATGTGTGGAAATTTGTTATGCAGCAGTAAAAAAAAAACACAAAAACAAAACACAACCAACTATTGCGTTAATTAATAAATTACTGCATTGAATGGATGAATGAATGATGAAATGAACAAATAAATCTCTATACTGATAGGTAAATGGATGGATAAACGAAAGAATCTCAACACTGAATGAATGAAGAAACAGAATAAACCAATCTCTACATTTAATGACTTAATTTAAGTGAATGAGTAAATGAATGAATGACCTCCATATTGGATGGACAGATGGATGCATGAAAAAAGAATTTCTACCTTGGATGAAGAAAAGATGGAACTTCTGTATTGAATGGATGAATAAATAAAGGAGTGAATGATCTCTGTAGTGGATGATAAATAAATGAAGAAAAGATACAATGAAAGAAGGAAGAGAAAGAAGGACAGAATATTCTGTATTGAATGGGTAAATGAATCTTTGTATTGAATGGATGGATACATGGATGGATGTGTTAATGAGAGTGTCTGCATCAAATGGATGAATGAATGAAAAAGGAAGGAAAGAAGAAAGAAATCTCTTCACTGAATGGATAAATGAATGAACAAAACGAATGCATAATCTCCCTAATGGTTAGATGGATACATGGAAGTATGAATGGTGGAAGGAAGGAATCTCTCCATTGAATGGATGAATGAATAAAGGAAGCAGAGAGGTTCATTCCAATTGAATGAAGGATCCGAGGGAAGTGGGATGGGGGTGTTAGGGTCACAGACACGGCGGGGGCGCCTTCCACTCACCTGCACGTAGTCCACCGAGTCGCCGAGAGCCTTGAAGGCCGTGTACATGACCTCGCGCTTGCCGCCCCAGCGCTGCGCCACGCACACGCACCTGCGCGTCTTCACCAGCGCCTCCACCGCCAGGCGCCCGGGGTCCTCGGCCTCCACCTCGCGGTAGGCGCCCTCGCCCGCCGCGCCCGCCGCCGCCGGCTCCCAGGGCTGGTGATAGTTACCATCCCACACATAGGTGGCGGGGTCCTCGTCGGCGAAGACCTCGCGGAACATGTCGACCATGTACAGGTCCTCGGCGCGGTTGCCGTCCACCACCATGAGGACGCGCAGGCGCGTGCGCGGGTACACCAGGCCTCGGGCCGACACCAGGCACTGGCGCAGGTACGCGGGGTCCTCCTGGTACGCCGAGATGGTGAGCGCCACGCTGCGCGCCGTGGCTGCCTCCGGGGCCCCCGCGCCGCCGCGCGCCGCGCCGCCGCCGCCACCCGCCGGTGCTCCAGGTAGGCGAAGAGGCTCTGCGCCACCAGGTGCGCCGAGAGGAAGGCCCCGTAGAGGCCGAAGGCCAGGAGGCCGTAGCGATCGGAGGCCAGGGGCACGCCGGCGGCGTAGGCCCAGGTCATGAGGCCCAGGATGAGCAGCGCGAAGGCGATGGTCAGAACCCGCCGGACCAGGCCGGAGCAGTGGCGGGCTGCCTGGCTCGGCTTGGGCACGTCCTTCGGGAAGAGAAAGGGAGAAAGAAGAGTCCTGAGATGCTCTCCAGGAAGGGAAGCTCTCCTGGCTTTTGTTTCCAGGATAAACGGTCACATCTCCTCTTCATAAAGAGAATCCCCTGGGTACTGCAGTTACTTTCATTCATGAAAGTAGATGTGGCAAACAGTTATCAAGGCTGAATACCTGCTTTCCCTGCTTCTGATGCTATTTCCCCCACGTGTTTAACAGCTTTAAAATCCACAAGGATTACACTCAGTGGAGTGTCAAAGTTGAATTAACAGGGGTTCCCTGCCTCCTCCTTAGTGGCAGGGAAATGATTCATCTCATAAAGCTTTCTTAGTGTTAAGATAATAATATTGATAAAAATATACATCTCAGAGAAGAATGCAATGTGCTTTAAACGTTTAACAAAAACTAACTTATTTTCCTCGCAACAGCCCTGTGAGGCAGGTACTATTATTGTGTGTGTGTGCTAAGTCGCTCGGTTGTGTCCAACTCTTTGCGACCCCATGAACTCTAGCCCTTTAGTCTCCTCTGTCCATGAGATTTCCCAGGCAAGAATACTGGAGCCAGTTGTCATTTCCTATTCCAGGGGAGGGTCCCAACCCAGGAACTGAACTTGTGTCTCCTGTGTCTCCTGTGTCGGCTGGTGGATTCTTTACCACTGAGCCACCTGGGAAGTCCCATCCCCATTTTACAGGTGCGGCAACTGAGTCACATAGAGGTACAGCAACCTGCCCAAGGTCTGCCTGGAAAGCAGTGAAGTCAAGCCTTTGTGTGTTTTCTTTGTTGGGGGGAGGGGTGTGGGTGTTGCATTAAAAGTTATTTTTATTGAAGTATAGTTGATTTACAATGTGTTAATTTCTGCTGTTCAGCAGTAATTAAGTTAAACATATATATTCTTTTCCATTATAATTTATCACAGGATATTGAATATAGTGTCCTGGACTATACAGTAAGACCTTGTTGTTTCTCCATTCTATATATGACAGTTTGCAAGTGCTAATCTCAAATTCTCCACCCTTCCCTCAGCCACCTCTCTTCCCGTTTGGCCACCACAAATGTGTCAGAGAAGCCAAGATTTAAACCACAACCTTATATATTAGCTTTACTCCACACCAGCACCCCAGGGGGTAAGGGTGGGGGAACAGATAATCTTTCCTGCCACCACGATAGAGATGGCAAAACCAAGTACTGATTAGCCAAAAGGAGTGGCTGGCAGGGCCAGGTGCCCAGTACATGTGACTGGCAGAGCTCATAACTGAAGGGAAGGAGGTGCCTCTGTTTTCTTGTCTGTAAAATGGGGGTTTAGCCCCTTCCATGTGCCGAGCCCTGGGAAGGTGAATACTGTTAACACTTCCTATTACAGATGAGGAAACTGAGACCCAGGTGGGTGTGTTCTCTCATCCAAGGTTACTCAGGCTCCAGCCTCTGGCTCCACCATCCTCTACGCTAAACTGCCTTCTCCCTCTGTCACCAGTTTGCACCTCTTGAGCTTATTATGAGTTAAATGAATCACTAAAGCTTTAGATCCGCACTGTCCAATACGTGACCCATGGGCCACCTGTAGCTATAGACCGCTTGAAATGCAGCAGGTACCACTGAGAAACTGAATTTTTAATTGTATTCAATTTAAATGTTTGAATTCAGAAACTGGGACTTCCTCGGTGGACCAGTGATTAAGAATCCGCCTTCCAATGCAGAGGACATGGGTTTGATCCTTGGTTGGGAAACTAAGCCTGCGTGGGGCGACCGTGGGGCGACCGTGCCACAACTAGAGAGAAGCTCGTGTGCCACAACTAAGGCCTGACACAACCAAAAATAAATAAATATTTTTTAAAATAAAAATAAATTTAAAACAGATTCTTAATTCAGTTATTGGAAGGCTTTTACACATGTTTGGAACAAGTAGGATCTGTGAAGCTTCTTTTTCAACTAAATGTTATGAAATCTAAAAATACAGATCAAGCATCTCCAGTGAAAATATAGCATCTGCATGAAATGTGCTATACATCTAGATTGTGAAGCCTGAGTGCAGAAAAAGAAAGTAAAACACCGCGTTCATGTGTTTGTACTGAAATGATATTTTTTGATACATATAGCAGGAAGTCGGCCCCCAATGGCCTCTCGGACCAAATACCTGCCTCCTTTTTCACTACAGCCTAGCAAGCTAAGATCAGTTTTTGGTTTTAGAAGGTTGAAAAAGTCAAAACAAGAATAATATTTTGTGGGACATGAAAATTATATGAATACACACACTACTATGTATAAAATAGATAAACAACAAGGACCGACTGTATAGCACAGGGAGCTACACTCAATATTTTATAATATCCTACATGGGAAAAGAATCTGAAAGAGCATATACATATATATACATATACATATAATTTGAATCACTTTGCTGTACACCTGAAACTAACATGACATTGTATATCAACTTCTTGTTGTTTAGTCACTAAGTCGTGTCTGAGTCTTTTGTGACCCCTGTGGACTGTAGCCAGCCAGGCTCCTTTGTCCATGGGATTTCCCAGACAAGAATAATGGAGTGGGTCATCATTTCCTTCTGCAGAGGATCTTCCCAACCCAGGGATGGAACCTGCATCTCCTGCATTGGCAGGCAGATTCTTTACCACTGAGCCACCTGAGAAGCCCTGTAAACCAATTATACTTCATTCAATAAAAATAAAGGAATAAAGAAGATTACATGAAATTCAAGTGTTATTGTTCTTAATATCGTTTCTTTGGCACACCACACACATCTGGTTACATATTGTCTACAGCTGCTTCCTCATTATGCCAAAGTTGGGTAGTTACAATGGAGATCATATGGCCCTCAAAACCCCGAATATTGACTGTCTGGCCTGGTACAGAAAAAGTTTGCTGACTCTTGATACCATGGGTTAAAGAAAATTTTATTATTAAAATTAATCACACCTGTTTTGTTTTCCTTTTTAATGTGGCTACTAGAAAATTTTAAATGCTATCTGCGGCTTATTTAATGTTTCTCTGGTGCTGGGGCTAAGTTGCTTCAGTCGTGTCCGACTCTGTGCGACCCCATAGATGGCAGCCCACCAGGCTCCCCCATCCCTGGGATTCTCCAGGCAAGAACACTGGAGTGGGTTGCCTAGGGCAGAGCCAAGTTACAGCTTTTAGCCTGGTGCTAGTAATCGCTCAGTATTAACCACTGTTATTATTTCTCCTAGAATCTTCCTCCTGAGACCCTTTGGCCCCAAACCTAACTGTGCCTGAGTTTCTGGGGGTGGGCCAGTTCATGGTGGGGATCCCAGGGACAGGTGGGCATCCGGAGAATCCTAACCCCAACAACAGTCACAGTCACATGCCACCATGGACACACACCCCAGACAAGATGACCCCAGACACCTGCCCGTAGAATTTAGTGATCCTGAGACCCTCTCCACTGACAGCCACACAGGTGAACTTGAGGATACGTGCCCTTAAGCAGATAAGAAACCACCACCAGCAAACACACACACACACGCACACCCTTCAGATAAGAACACCACCACCAGCAAACACACACACACACACACCCAGCAAGGTCAGGAAAAACAAAGTTAACAGTTGAGATTGAACCATAGGAAATTGCCATTTTCATCAGTCAAAAGTGACCAGAGATGGGCGATTTCATTTAGTCCACCTTAATATTTACCGAACACAAGAAAATAGAAATCTTGAGCCCCGTGTGGTGCAAAGACAGCTCTTCTCTGCCCGGTCCGGTCCAGGGCATACAGACCTACACGGATTTACAGGCAGGTTGGACGTGACATGCGTTCAGGCCAGAAGGCACACACTCACAGGGCCGCTGTCACACACAGGAGCACACGTGCGCACAAACGTGCGGGGAGGCCTCCCGCCCAGCCGCAGTCTCACGCATGCACATGCACACTCACGCACACACCTGTGTCATCGCTGCGGCTCCAGCGGCCTCTCTCCTCGCCTGCTCTCTGCTCCCGAGTCTCCCTGCTGCCCGTGAGCTCAGGGCAGATTTGAAGAGCCAGGCAGGCGGGGGCGGGAGGTGGGGCTGACGTCAGGGCTGAGCTGGGCCAGGGGCTCTGAGGTCACGGCCTGCCGAGACTCCGGCAGCCACACCCGCTTCCCGCCATCACCCCCCGCCCCCTGTACCAGATGGGCCTCCCCTTCCAGCCCCCATTCTCGATCCCCTTCCCTGTCCCCTCGAAGCTCCCTATTACCCCCCACTCCTGGCCCCGTCTCTCCCATTTCTCCTCCTCTCTCTCTGCCTTCATCTCGTCCTTCTGTTTCTGGACTTCTCTCCATCCTTTTCGTTCTCCCCCACTCCCTCTCTCTCTTTCCACCCCTTTCCCCCCTCTCTCCCCCATTTCTCTCTCTTCTCCGCCACCCCCAGCCCCCCTCACCTCCCCTCTTATCCCCCCACCAACACACAATGCCGGCCCGCCCCCTCGAATCCTTGGAATCTCTCCCATGTTGGCTTCCCTGGGGACTGGCCACTGGCAGACGAAATGACACGCACACTTGTGCGTGCTGGTGGGTGTGACTGTGCGTGCCCTGCTCTGGGAGGTCTGCTGTCTGGAACTGGAGCAGTGAGTGAATGTCTGAATGTTCCATGCCTGGTTGATTCTGGTCCACGTGCGTGTGATTGCATGTGGATGTGTGTGTGTGCATGTGTGTGCAGGGCACGCGCTTATGTGCCAGAGTCTGGGAAGGCAGCTGGGGCATTGGGGTTTAACTCCCCAGGATCTCCAGGGTGAACTCAAGAGTTGTGGGTCAGCTGCCCCAGGGAGTATGGGCAACTTAGTCCAGACAGCACAGGCAGAAGTGGAATGGGGATTATTTGGGAGTCTGAATCCCCGATTTCTCAGAACCAGAAGACTCAACCAACCAGAAGTCGTTGTTTCTATGCCCTTGTTTTCATGATTAAAAAAAAAAATCTCTGGAGATGATTGAATTTCAGTTGAGCTATTTCAAATCCTGAAAGATGATGCTGTGAAAGTGCTGCACTGAATATGCCAGCAAATTTGGAAAACTCAGCAGTGGCCACAGGACTGCAAAAGGTCAGTTTTCATTCCAATCCCAAAGAAAGGCAATGCCAAAGAATGCTCAAACTACCGCACAAATGCAATTATCTCACACACTAGTAAAGTAATGCACAAAATTCTCCAAGCCAGGCTTCAGCAATACGTGAACTGTGAACTTCCAGATGTTCAAGCTGGATTTAGAAAAGGCAGAGGAACCAGAGATCAAATTGCCGACATCCGCTGGATCATCAAAAAAGCAAGAGAGTTCCAGAAAAACATCTATTTCTGCTTTATTGACTGTGCCAAAGTCTTTGACTGTGTGGATCACAATAAACTGTGGAAAATTCTGAAAGAGATGGGAATACCAGACCACCTGACCTGCCTCTTGAGAAATCTGTATGCAGGTCAGGAAGCAACAGTTAGAACTGGACATGGAACAACAGACTGGTTCCAAATAGGAAAAGGAGTACGTCAAGGCTGTATGTTGTCACCCTGCTTATTTAACTTATATGCAGAGTACATCATGAGAAATGCTGAGCTGGAAGAAGCACAAGCTGGAATCAAGATTGCCAGGAGAAATATTAGTAACCTCAGATATGCAGATGACCCCACCCTTATGGCAGAAAGTGAAGAAGAATTAAAGAGCCTCTTGATAAAAGTGAAAGAGGAGAGTGAAAAGGTTGGTTTAAAGCTCAGCATTCAGCAAACTAAGATCATGGCATGCGGTCTCATCACTTCATGGTAGATAGATGGGGAAACAGTGGAAACAGTGCGAGACTTTATTTTTGGGGGCTCCAAAATCACTGCAGATGGTGATTGCAGCCATGAAATTAAAAGATGCTTACTCCTTGGAAGGAAAGTTATGACCAACCTAGAAAGCATATTAAAAAGCAGAGACATTATTTTGTCAACAAAGGTCCACCTAGTCAAAGCTATGTTTTTTCCAGTGGTCATGTATGGATGTGAGACTTGGACTATAAAGAAAACTGAGTGCTGAAGAATTGATGCTTTTGAACTGTGGTGTTGGAGAAGACTCTTGAGAGTCCCTTGGACTGCAAGGAGATCCAACCAGTCCATTCTAAAGGAGATCAGTCCTGGGTGTTCATTGGAAGGACTTACGCTAAAGCTGAAACTCCAATACTTTGGCCACCTGATGTGAATAACTGACTCATCTGAAAAGACCCTGATGCTGGGAGGGATTGAGGGCAGGAAGAGAAGGGGATGAGATGGTTGGATGGCATCACCGACTCAATGGACATGGGTTTGGGTGGACTCCAGGAGTTGGTGATGGACAGGGAGGCCTGGCGTGCTGCGGTTCATGGGGTCGCAAAGAGTTGGACATGACTGAGCAACTGAACTGAACTGAATTATCTCTGCTCCTCTTAGAATGAACTGCTAACATCTCTCTGTGACCCTGACTATGTTTCTGTGTGCCTGACCATCTCCTCTCTCTTTATATCTGTCTTTCTTTAAATCTCACACTTTGTCTCTCTCTCTCTCTGGCTTTGTTTCTCTGTCTGTCTCTTAATTTTTAACTCCACACCTCCTGACTTCTGTATTCTATTTTCTCTTTCTCTCTCTTTCTTATCATTTTTCTCTCTTTCTCTATTCCTCGTTCTCTGTGGGTTTCCCTCTGCCCCTGTCTCTGCGTATATCTATCTCCTTCTCTCTGATTTTATCTGGATCCTTAACTCTTTGTTTTTTCCTGTCTCCCAGTATTTGATTCTCTATTTCTCCTGGATCCTCTCAGTGGCTGCCTGTTTCTCCTTTGTCTGTGTGTTCATCTGTCTATTTGTCCATCTGTGTGTGTGTCTCCTCCCTAAGTCTCTCTGCATCTCTGTGTATCTCCGAGGCTCTGTGTGTGTGTGTCTCTCTCTGACTCACACACTGTCTCTCACACTGTTTGTCTCTGTTTTCCTGTCTCCAGGTCCTTGTATCTCCCTGGTGCTCCATCTCTCCCCCGCCTGTTCTGGCACTTTCCCCTGCAAGGTGCCAAGTTCTCACTCCCTGCATCCCCCCTACCCCCACAGGCAGGGTGTGGGGGAGCCCCGGCCAGGTTGGGTCTCTGCCTGAGCCTGGCTGTCAGGGAGAAGAAGTCTACTTCAGGCCCCAAGTCAGGGGTACCCTGCCCCCTCTCCAGGGCAGGGCATCTCTGACGCGGTTGCTGGGAGCCCGGCCGCCGCCTGGTGTCTAGCCGTGTCAGGGTGATGGGTCCTCCAGTGGGAGCCCAGCCCAGAGCACGAGGGGAGGGCAATCCCTCTAGCCCAGGAGGAGGCTGGCGGGAGCTGGGCTCCACTCAGAAGCCGGGTATTTGGCTGCCCAGCCCCCACGCCGCCCTGCCCGGGGTGGAGCAGCTGTATAAAACCAGCTGTTTCTAAAACCAGAGTGCAGACGAGGAAGGAGGGACCAGGATTTTAGACCCAATGGTGTCTTTCTCCAGGACCCAGGATTTGGGGCCCACAGCCCTCAGCCCCTCGTCCCTTAGACCCAGAGGTCCAGACCCCCAGCCCCTCCTGACTCAGACCCAGGGGTCCAGGACCCCAGCCTTTTCCTCCCTCGGATCCAAGAGTTCAGGACCCTAATGCTCTCCTCCTTCGAACCTAAATGTCCAGTCTCCCAGAATTCCTCGCAGGGAGAGATGACCAAGGCTGGAAACAGCCAAGCCAAGAGCTGAAAGACAAGGACAGATAAAGGGGGCACTTGCACAGGAGGCAGGGGCTGACAGTGGCAGGACCACCCCCTGCTCTCCTCACTAACAGCCATCTCTCCCAGAATCTTCCACTCCAATAGTGGCCCTCGGGTCCCTGTCCTAGGTCCACAGTGACCCTCCCAAGATTTCCATCATCATCGAAAAACTCAGGGTGTGGTTTACAGAACGCAGGACGGAAACAGCGAAAGCGGGGAGACCATAAGGCTGAAGCGGAGAAAAGGCAGCGGGAAGGACATGTGCTCACTGGAGGGACATCTCCTGTGCCCCCAGCTCCTGGTGGGGCTGGGCTCTCAGCTGGGCGATGCCTGGCACACAGAAATGACTCAGACCCGGGCCCTGCCCTTGAGGAGATGCCAATCTGGTGGAGAAGACAGCTGTGTAAACAGAGGATCACAGACCAGTGTGAGCAAGGATGCACGAACCCAGCAGGAGAGTCAGGAGGGCTTCCTGGAGGAGGTGATATCCTGGAGGAGCTGAGTCCTTGAGTGTGGAGGAGTTAGTCAGGGCAAGGGTGGTGGGAGTGGGGCTGGGGGGTTGAAAGATGGAACAAGAAGGGCATCTGAGGCAAGGAATGTCCTAGACAGTCAGGAAAGTACCTGGGAGTTGATGTTGTGGAAGCTGAAAGGGTGAAGCACAGGGCTGGGTGCATAACACAGTCCACCCTGGGCAGGATTTTGAATGCCAGCTTTAGAGGCTGGGACTTTGACCTGGGTGCTCGGGAGCCAGGGGCGGGCTGGGGGCAGTGGAGGGACAGGGTCCGCTCTGGGTGCCTGTGAGAGACATAGGGAATGGAGAGACTAGAGCGTTTGGCCAGGGTGTGTGCGTGGCGGGTTCACCTCAGCATCTTCTCTGGGAGGAAAGGAGCATGAAATGGGAGCTGGGATGCAGGCAGCAGCCGTGGGTTTGGAGGAGCATCGGGGACCTGCAGAGCTGGGGGAGCAGAGGCCAGAGGGGAAGCCCTGAGGGTGGCTGAGAGAGGGAGGCAGACAGCAGGTGTGGGGGCGGACACAGACTCTTTTTGTCTGAGCTCCTTGTTTGTTTTTTGCATATTTTAAAATTAGAAATCTAGTATTCTATTCATATGAACAAGTGCAGACATTTTCAAAATGTCATAAATTTTTAGTTAGGTAAAAATTCATAAGCTTTCTAAAATACATGTATTATACATATTATTTATATATGTATACAGACTTTTCTATTGTGTAAACTCTTGCGAAATAACATATAAAAAAGAGAAGAGACAGAGAAGCTGGAAAACATAAACTAAATGAAATGGGAGCACTGAATAAGAAATAGAAAAAGTGAAACAAACTAGATAAAAGTAAATGATCATCATCTAGTCCAGTTGTTCTTAAACAAGACTGCTCATTAGAAACATATTTCGTGAGCTCCTTCTTTTAAAATGTATCTTAAATGTTAGTAGTTTGGTCACACTGCAGGGCATGTGGGATCTTAGTGGGTCTTAGTGCCCCTGTGCCCCCTGCATTGGCAGCTCAGAGTCTTAGCCACTGAACCAGCAGGGAAGTCCTCTTTCTGAGCTCCTTCTGAGGACATTTGCCTCCCTTCAGAACTAGGGAGGGTGCCGGGCCCAGGGAGGCAGCTTGAAGAAGTATGTGTTTTTAAATGCTTGAGTCCAGGTGAATGACTTCTCTGCAAGAGTCCTGGGTGGGAGGGAAGTGCTTTGGGAGAATTTAGACACTGAGAGTCAGAGGAGAAAGGAAACGAGGGAGGAGGAGGGGAGGAAAGAGGAAGAAGAAGAGAGTAGGGAAGGAGGGAAGGGAGGAAGGGAGGGAGGAGGGGAGGGGGGAGGGGAGGGGGAAGGGAGGAGGGGAGGAAAGCTGGCTAGCCTGACCACCCCATTTAATACAGAAAGCTGCCCCACTCTGGGACTCCTGAATCTCACTGCTAATTCTCTTTTTTCCCCACAGCATATATTTCTATATAAAGCATAACTTGTCCATGGAGTCTCTTTCCTGTATAACATTGCCTCTCCCTTGTTGGAATACTGGCTGCTCATAGACAGTGGTCTTTGCATCGTCGGTGACTCCATTTCCTTGGGTCTGGACTGGTACCTGTTGTGTAGCAAGTGCTGGATGGATAAATACAGGGTGAATGAGTGAGTGAGACTTGGATGGAGAGTCAGAATGCTGGGTGGAGGCAGGAAAGAGGAAGAAGAAGGAATTCCCCGGTGGCCCAGTGGTTACCTTCATGCTTTCACAGCCAAGGGCTGGGGTTCCATCTGTGGTTGGGCAGCTACAATGCTGCATCCCACAAGCCTCTGGGTGCTGTCAAAGAAAGAAAAATAAAAAAGGGAAGAGAAAGAAGAGGAGGAAAAAGGGGAGGAGGACTGGAGGGAAAGGAGGGAAGGAGAGGAGGGAAAAGGAAGGGGGAGGGGGTGAGGAGGAGGGCAGAGGAGGAGGAGGGAGATGGGGGGAGATGGGGGCGATGGGAAAGTGAGGGGTTGAGGGGGAGAAAACCCAGAGCTGAGGACCACCCCCCTCCAGCTACCTGCAGCTCTGGAGGGATGGGAGGAGGTGTTCCCGGGAAGGTGGGACCCTGGACAAGGCTTCCCAGGATGAGTGAGGATCCGAATCCGGAAGCAGGTGGGTGGCCTTCCAGGAGTTCCAGGGCTGGGTCCCAGCGCTCTGAGCTGAGCCCTGGACAGGCTGCAGCTGGTTCCGGTGGCCATTCCTCCCATTCAGCCGCGTTCTGGGAAACACCTAGGCCTCCAGATTCTGCTGAAATCAACGCCTAGGCCTCCAGATTCTGCCGAAATCCTGGGAGGGGGAGGGGAGGGTGGAGGGAAGGGGATGACAGCCGCAGGTCCGCCCCTCCGCACTTGGGAGAAGCTGGGGGACCCTCTGAGGCCTAAGGAGAGGGCCGCCCCGTCAGGCTGTAACCCTCCCTCCAGCTGCAGACACCACCCCCCACCCCCCACCCCCCCCCCCCCCCCACCCCCAGCTGCTTGTCTTTGTTCCTACCCTTCTCCCAGAGGGAGACAGACAGACAGGGCCAGGCTTCCTAGGTCAGCAGCTCTCTCTTCTTCCAGGAAAACAAGAGAGGAGTCTCATCTGAGAGACGGAGACTGAGGCCTGGGAGGAGCTGGTTCCTGGTCAGAGGGATGCAGCCCAGGGACAGCAGAGGCCGGTGGACAGGCCACCGGTGGGGGAGGGGACTGAAGGGAGGAGGGGCTGGGGGAGGAGGCTCTTGGGCCTGAGGGGGTGGGGCCTGGGGGTCTGGGCCCCTGGGACTGAGGGAGGAGGCGTTGAGGATCTGCACTCCTGCATGCTGAAGAGGAATCCTGGACCCTGGCCCTTCCAGTCCATCACCTTCTGAGCTCTGACAGAACTGTTGGAGCCAGGTCACTCTGCACATATGACTTTGGTTCTGTGCCTCCCTGGCTCCCTTCTTGAGCAAAGTTCCCATTGTCCACTTTGAGTCCTGCCTGTGCCTCCACACAGACCAGGGCCTGAAGAGCCTCCGAGGAGAGAAACACAATGATCAGAGTCAGAAGACAGGATGATGGGGACCAGGAGCCGGCCACTTGTGTGTTCTTGAGTCCCTGAGCCTCTCTTTCTGCATCTGTAAAATGGGACCATCTCAAGTTGTTCCCTGTGCTTCCCTCGTGGCTCAGGGGTAAAGAATCCACCTGCAATACTAGAGACGCAAGAGACGCAGGTTCCATCCGACCTTGGAGAAGGAAATGGCAATCCACTCCAGTATTCTTGCCTGGAGAATTCCATGGACAGAGGAGCCTGGCAGGCTGCAGTCTATGGGACTGCAAACAGCCACACATGACTGAGTATGCACACACAAATTGGCCCTCACGGACAGCCCTCCAGGTTAAGAGAGTATATGGAACTGGAGGTGAGTTTTAGCTGCTCCTGAGCCAGCCACAGCTGAGGGTCTGCATGACTGCCTCAGGCTGCAGCAGGCGGGCCCCCGACCTTCCCCTGGCAACCTCAGCACAGACCTGGGGATCAGACCAGCTGATGGAAGGCACCCAAAGCTCAGACCCAGAAACCTGCTCTAACCATCCATCCAAGCGTCCTGCAGAGAGATCTAGGGGCCTCAGAGCGTCCACTGTGTGCATTTGCTAAAAATAGAGTTCTGGGCCCTGCTCTCATATATTCTGACTCAGCGAGCTCAGGACCCTGCAAATGACTCAAACATATGCCCCATAGAGTCCCTTGGACTGCAAGGAGATCCAACCAGTCCAGCCTAAAGGAAATCAACCCTGAATATTCATTGGAAGGACTGATGCTAAAGCTGAAGCTCCAATACTTGGGCCAACTGGTGGAAAGAGCTGACTCATTGGAAAAGACCCTGATGCTGGGAAAGATAAAACGCAGGAGGAGCAGGGGGCGACAGAGGATGAGATGGTTGGATGGCATCACCAACTCAATGGACAAGAATTTGAGCAAAGACAATGAAGGACAGGGAAGCCTGGTGTGCTGCAGTCCACAGGGCTGGAACAAGTCTGATGTGACTTAGTGACTGAACATCAAAACATCAGGGTGTTCCCTGGTGACCTAATGGTTAGGATTCCAGGCTCTCACTGCTGTGACCTGGGTTCAATCCCTAGTTGGGGAATTGAGATCCTGTAGAAGGCAGTGGCAACCCACTCCAGTACTTTTGCTTGGGAAATCCCATGGATGGAGGAGCCTGGTAGGCTGCAGTCCATGGGGTCGCGAAGTCGGACACGACTGAGCGACTTCACTTTCACTTTTACTTTCATGCACTGGAGAAGGAAATGGCAACCCACTCCACTGTTCTTGCCTGGAGAATCCCAGGGACGGGGGAGCCTGGTGGGCTGCTGTCTCTGGGGTCGCACAGAGTCGGACACGACTGAAGCGATTTAGCAGCAGCAGCAGCAAGCTGTGCAGTGTGTCAAAAAAAACAAAACAAAACAAAAAACAAACAAACAAAACTCTACAGGGTTCTTAGACTCTGTGAAGTTAGAGAACCATCTGACTAGGGAAAAAAATGACTTCTGAAGTGGCATTACCCCTGCACCCTCCCCAGGCTCCTGTTTCATGCTTAGCATTGATCTATGTGCTTGCCCTCATTTAATTGCTTTGAAAACCTTTTGAATCAAGTATTATAATCCTCATTTTACTAATAAAGAAACTAAGGTCTTGATATACTCAATGTTCTGCAGACAGCTGGAGGTCCCAAGCCCAGAAACTGCCTTAAACGAGCTCCCAAACTCGTGGATAATTTGTCATTTACAGGAAATAGTTGCACAAGATTGCTTTCTGGGCCTGTGAGTAATTTGCTTCATCCTCGCTCAGATGGTAAAGAATCTGCCTGCAGTGTGGGAGACCTAGGTTCCATCCCTGGATTGGGAAGATCCCCTGGAGTAGGAAATGGCAACCCACTCCAGTATTCTTTCCTGGAGAATCTCATGGACAGAGGAGCCTGGCGGGTTGCAGTCCATTGGGTCACACAGAGTTGAACACAACTGAGCCACTCAGCCCAGCACATTCACTCACTCATCAGACACTATTTACCAAGGCCTCCTGTGGGATAGAGCATGGAAGAACAATAGTTTGGAGGGACCTGTATTCTTTTTTTTTTTTTTAGAAACAATTATTTAATTTTGTCTGTGCTGGGTCTTCCTTGCTACGAACTTTCCCCTAGTTGCAGTGAGCCAGGACTACTTTTCACTGTGGTCCTCAGGCTTCTCACTGAGGTCATTTTCTTAGTGCGGAGGCGGGCCCCTAGGCCCACAGTTTCAGTAGTTGTGGCTCATGGGCTTAGTTGCTCGGAGGCCTGTGGAATCTTCCCGGATCGGGAATCGAACCTGTGTCCCCTGCATTGGCAGGCGGACTCAACCGCTAGACCACCAGGGAAGTCCGTCTTTTTAAGAAAAAATAAATAAAAAAATTAAAAGGGAAGGAAAATCTTTATTTTAAATTAATGAATTAGTTTCTGGTTGAACGGGGTCTTTGTTGCTGAGCGTGGGATTTTTTCTCGTTGGGGTGAGCGGCGGCCGTGCCCTAGTTGGGGTCCCGGGCTTCTCACTGCGGGGCGTCTCTGGTTGCGGAGTGCGGGCTCTAGGCGAACCGGCTTCAGTACTTGGCAGCGTGCTGGAGGAACCTGTATTCTAAGCCCACAACCGACCGAAGCATGTGGGTTTGGAAAAGTGATTTGTTCGCTCATAGCCTCAGTTTCCCGCCTCAGACATCATTTTGGAGCGCAGTTTCATGAGAGGGTCGAGTTCCCCCGTATCCTGGGGTGGCTGGTGGCCCCCCACCCCAGAGTCCTCACTCCCTGAACCTGAGTTTGACCTCAGGTGGGAAAAGTCTTTGTAGGTGTGATGAGGTTAAGGATTTTTACGTGAGATCACCCCTACCTAAATCCAATGCTGGAATCCTTACCAGACTGAGGCACATACGTTCACACAAGTATATGAAATCTAGAAGAATGGCGCTGCTGCTGCTGCTGCTAAGCCGCTTCAGTCGTGTCTGACTCTGTGCGACCCCACAGATGGCAGCCCCGTCCCTGGGATTCTCCAGGCAAGAACATTGGAGTAGGTTGCTATTTCCTTCTCCAGTGCATGAAAGTGAAAAGTGAAAGTGAATTTGCTCAGTCGGTCCAACTCCTAGTAACCCCATGGACTGCAGCCCACCAGGCTCCTCCATCCATGGGATTTCCCAGGCAAGAGTACTGGAGTGGGGGTGCCATTGCCTGTAAGCTGTAAAATGACCCAGATGAACTTATTTCCAAGGTAGAAATAGAGACGTAGACATAGAGAAAGGACATATGGACACGGGGAGGGAGCGGAGGGTGGGACGAATTGGGAGAGTAGCATAGAGATATAGACACTACCACGTGTGAAACGGATAGCTAGAGGGAAGCTGCTGTTCTAGCACAGGGGCTCAGCCTGGGGCTCTGTGATGGCCTAGAGGGGGTGGGATGGGGGTGGTGGTGGAGGGAGGGTATATATGTATTCATACAGCTGATTCACGTTGTTGTACAGCAGAAACTAACACAACATCGTAAAGCAGTTATACTCTAATAAAAAAGAATTATCGTATATTAATGTGTAATATATAGACTCTAGAAATACATATGGACCTTATGCAGGGCAGGAAATGAGACGCCGAGGTAGAGAACAGACATGCGGACACAGCAGGGAAGGAGAGGGTGGCATGAGCTGATAGAGTGGTATCAACATATATACACTACCATGTTTAAAGCAGGGAGCTAGAGGGAAGCTGCTGTATAACACAGGGAGCTCAGCCTGGGGCTCTGTGATGCCTTAGAGGGGTGGGATGGGGGTGGTGGTGGAGGGGGGCTCAAGAGGGAGGGGATATATGTGTTCATACAGCTGATCCACGTTGTTGTAGAGCAGAAACTGACACAACATTGTAAAGCAGCTATATTCCAGTAATAAAATTTTTAAAAACAATGAGTGACCAAAAAAAAAAAAAAAAAGAGTAAGGCTGAGGGAGATTAGTAAATAGGAGACGGAAAGGAGAAGGTGATGTGAAGACAGAGGTAGAAATTGGAGGGATATGTCTGTCAGCCAAGTGTATTCATTTTCTAGGACTTCTGTATAGCTTACCGCAACCTTTTGGCTAAAAACAAGAGAAAGTTGCTGCCCCATAGATCTTGAGGCTGGAAGGCTGAGGTCAAGGTTTTGGTCAGGTTGTGACTCTGAACTATGGTGTTGGAAAAGACTCTTGAGAGTCCCTTGGACTGCATGAAGATTCAATCAGTCCATCCTAAAGGAAATCAGTCCTGAATATTCATTGGAAGGGCTGATACTGAAGCTGAAACTCCAATACTTTGGCCACCTCTGATGTGAAAAACCGACTCATTGGAAAAGACCCTGATGCTGGGAAATACTGAAGGCAGGAGTACAGGACGCCAGAGAATGAGACAGTTGGATGGCATCACCATCCAACTGGATACATGAGTCTGAGCAAACTCCAGGAGTTGGTGATGGACAGGGAAGCCTGTCATGCTGGGTCCATGGGGTCGCAGAGTCAGACATGACTGAGCGACTGAACTGAACCATGACTCTGAAGGCTCTGAGTCTTTTGGGGCCTTCTTCTTGAGTTTTTGGTGTTTTGCTGGCAACCTCTGTCTCTCTCATTTTGTAGAAGCATCACCCGAATCTCATCTTCACATGACGTTCACCCTGCGTGTGTGTCTGTGTGCTGGTTCCCTTTTTCCTAAGGACATCTGGTCATACTAAGGGCTGACCAGACTTCATGATGACCTCATCTTAACTGGAAATGACTATATAGGCAACAACCTCATATCCAAATAAGGTCATATTCAGAGGTGCTGGAGGGCTAGAACTTCAACTTAAGAATTTGGAGGAGCGGGGGTTACAGTTTAATTCATCACATCAAGGATTGCTGGGAACCACTAGAAAGGAGGAGGAAGTCTCAAACGGATCTCCCTGAGAACCATCAGAAAGAACCCCTCCCCACCCCACACACACACCTTGATTTCAGACTTCTTGGCCCCAGAGCTGTGAGAGAATACATTTCTGTGGTTTGAACCCACCCGGCTTGTGGTCATGAGTTACAACAGTCCTCGCAGACCAATACATCAGCCTGATGCCTGGCCTGCAGTAAACCAGGAACTGGTCTTTGCCCTGGAGAAGCTCATGGGGACCCTCTTCTTCTCAGGCAGCTGGGACCAAAATGGTTTACAAGGAAGGTGTTCCCTTGCCTCCCTCCTCAGGTCCAAGGAGTCACAGTAAATTCTGCTGAAGGATTTCTCCCTGTGTTGACTGCCGAAGGGTGGGGCCGGAGGAAGGAAGGTTGTGGGGAGGAGGGGGAAGGGCCACATCATTGTGGTCTGGACCTCAGAGGGCTGAAAAGGCAAGAAGGAGAGCAGGCTTGTCTCCAGCAAGTTGAAATAGCCATACCGTGGAGGGTGCCATGATACATGCCAATTCCAGCCTCAAGATCTATGGGGCAGCAACTTTCTCTTGTTTTTAGCCAAAAGGTTGCGGTAAGCTATACAGAAGTCCTAGAAAATGAATACACTTGGCTGACAGACATATCCCTCCAATTTCTACCTCTGTCTTCACATCACCTTCTCCTTTCCGTCTCCTATTTACTAATCTCCCTCAGCCTTACTCTTTTTTTTTTTTTAATTTGGCCACTCATTGTTTTTAAAAATTTTATTACTGGAATATAGTTGCTTTACAATGTTGTGTCAGTTTCTGCTCTACAACAACGTGGATCAGCTGTATGAACACATATATCCCCTCCCTCTTGAGCCCCCCTCCACCACCACCCCCATCCCACCCCTCTAAGGCATCACAGAGCCCCAGGCTGAGCTCCCTGTGTTATACAGCAGCTTCCCTCTAGCTCCCTGCTTTAAACATGGTAGTGTTTATATGTTGATACCACTCTATCAGCTCATCCCACCCTCTCCTTCCCTGCTGTGTCCGCATGTCTGTTCTCTACCTCGGCGTCTCATTTCCTGCCCTGCATAAGGTCCATATGTATTTCTAGAGTCTATATATTACACATTAATATACGATAATTCTTTTTTTATTAGAGTATAACTGCTTTACGATGTTGTGTTAGTTTCTGCTGTACAACAACGTGAATCAGCTGTATGAATACATATATACCCTCCCTCCACCACCACCCCCATCCCACCCCTCTAGGCCATCACAGAGCCCCAGGCTGAGCCCCTGTGCTAGAACAGCAGCTTCCCTCTAGCTATCTGTTTCGTATTCAACGTTGTTGTTATTGTTCAGTCGCTCAGTGACTTTTTGCGACCCCATGGACTGCAGCACATCAGGCTTTCCCATCCTTCACCATCTCCCTGAGTTTGCTCAAATTCAGAGAGTCGATGATGCCATCCAAGTATCTCATTCCTTTGCCTCCTGCCCTGAATCTTTCCCAACATCAGGGTCTTTTCCACTGAGTCAGCTCTTCACATCAGGTGGCTGAAGTATTGGAGCTTCAGCTTCAGCATCAGTCCTTCCGATGACCATGCAGGGCTGATTTCCTTTAGGACTGACTGGTTTGATCTCCATGCAGTCCAAGGGAATCTCAACAGTCATCTCCGGTACCACTGTTCGAAAGCATCAGTTCTTCAGCACTCGGCGTTCTTTATGGTCTAACTCTCACATCCGTATATGACATTAGCTCCAGGAAAACATTGACCTCAGTTATAATAGCTTCCATATTAAAGAAGAGAAAAACAGAAGTTCAAAAAAGGGGGAATGAGGTCTCTAGGGTCATATGAGTACTAACAGAGCCAGAGTTTGAATGCAGCTCTTCCAGAATCCCAGGCACAGGTGCTGTCTGGACTGTGGTATGCTGGTAAACATTAACAGCTCGTTCTCAAGGGAAAGAAGTAGGTCTGTATATAAATATGTATGTTTATGATAAATTTTACTGATTATAAATGATACGTAGCAGATACTTTGGGCTGTCCCTGGTGGCTCACTGGTAAAGAATCTACCTGCCAGTGCAGGAGACTCGGGTTTGATCCCGGCACAGCAACCCACCCCAGTATTCTTGCCTGGAGAATCCCATGGATAGAGGAGCCTGGTGAGCTAATAGTCCTTGGGGTCGAAGAAGAGTTGGACGTGACTTAGAAACTAAACAAGGACAACAACAAAGCAGACAGCTTACAAATCAGACTTCAACATACAATGAAAGTGTGGACTGTAGCCCAGCAGGCTCCTCCGTCCATGGGATTCTCCAGGCAAGAATACTGGAGTGGGTTGCCATTTCCTGCTCCAGGGAATCTTCCCGACCCAGGGATCAAACCCAGGTCTCCCACATTGCAGGCAGACACTTTAACCTCTGAGCCACCAGGGAAGCCCTTCTCTACTGTAGAGTATTATAGCCCAATACTCTACTGTAAATTCCATACCATGGTGGTTTCTGGGCAACTTGCTACTTCTTACAACCGATGATGTGTCTGTCAGTATCTTTGTTTATGTTAATAAGAGGCAAACGTGAAACACGGAATATGAGTGTTGAAAATTCAAGGGTCCATCGAAATGTAACAAAGTAATTAGGAAGGGCTGAATCTGAGAATTTGTTACCTTTGTTTTGACTATCACTTATTCATTTTAATTTTATAGGACTGATTTCTTTTTTAAAAAATATTTATTTAATTTTTAAAAATTATTTATTGGCTGCACTGGGTCTTAGTTGCGGCACCGAGGATCTCCGATCTTCCTGGAGGCATGCGTGCAGGATCTTTAGTTGCTGCATGTGAGATCTAGTTCCCTGAACTGGGGTTGAACCCCAGGCCCCTGGCATTGGGAGCAAAGAGTCTTAGCCATGGGACCACCAGAGATGTCTCTTACAGGATTGATTTCTAATAGTGGCTCATAAAATTCCCGACATGTTAACGGCTGTCTGGAAGCCATCACAAGCCATCTCAACACATGGCTGGTGTTGCCCCCTCTGATATATGAGTAGGTGGGTGGGAGGGGGAAAGACACGGGTGGCCGTCATGTCGGAGTCCCAGGAGTCATGCTCCTGGCTACTTTGAGGCTTGGGAGATGGAGGCCAGCTCCAGCCCCTGGAAATAGTCTTGACAACAGAGAACCCTTGTCCACAGTGGTCTCTCTGCCTCGGGCACTGTCCAGCTGCCCCAGGTCACCGGTGATTGCGCTCGGAACTCAGCTATTTCTGTCTGTGGTACTGGTGTTTCTCCCAGCCTCCAGGTGTGTGGATGGGGCGGGGCTGGGGAAGGATATGACAGTATTTTCAGGGACTCTACTGAATGCCTGTATCCACTCACCCCGTGTCATCCATTCAGCTGTGGAAGATGCTAAAACTCACTGCCCTTTACATTCGCTGTTCCAGGAAATAGCTTCTTCTATCCCTTCCTCCCTTCTCCATCCCTCTGTCCCTCCCTCTTTTTTCTCTCTCCCTTTTTCTTTCCTCCATCTCCTCTCCCTCACTCCTTCGCTTCTCTCTCATCTCTCACCTCTCTCTCCTTTTTCGTCTCTCAGTAAAATTTTCACTGAAATGTAATATACACACAGGCCATTGCACATGTCATAAATGTTCCACTTATTCAACAGTCTTGAGAGTCCCTTAGACTGCAAGGAGATCCAATCAGTCCATCCTAAAGCAGATCAGTCCTGGGTGTTCATTGGAAGGACTGATGCTAAACCTGACACTCCAATACTTTGGCCACCTCATGTGAAGAGCTGACTCACTGGAAAAGATTCTGATGCTGGGAAATATTGAGGACAGGAGGAGAAAGGGACAACAGAGGATGAGATGGTTGGACGGCATCACTGACTCAATGGACATGGGTTTGGGTGGACTCCCGGAGTTGGTGATGGATAGGAGGCCTGGCATGCTGCTGTTCATGGTGTCACAAAGAGCCGGACACGACTGAGCGACTGAACTGAACTGAACTGATTCAACATTCACAATTTCAACACATCTGAAGAACCAGCACCCAGAGAAGCAGAATGTTCCCACTGCCCCCTTCCAGACATCACACACACACACACACACACACACACACACACACACACACACGCTGTGGTCCCTTTTGCCTGGCAAAGCAATGAAGCTACCCTTTTCTACTTCACCCCAAACTCTGTCTCCAACATTTTATTTGGCACCTGTTTGCAGAGGCCCATCACTACAGTTCAGTTCTGACATGGTCTAGATTCCACATCAGATTCCATCAGGTTAAGAAGGTCTCAGTCCCCTCGAGACTGCTCTCTCCCCCACTTCACACACTGATCCCAACTCCAGGCTGTCACCTGTGCTTCTGACCGACTGACTATAAACCGGGGTTTTCTGTGGCATCTCCTCTCTGGGTTTATTAATTTGCTAGAGCAGCTCAGGGAACTCTGGACACCCATTAATTCATGACATTACTGGGTTATTACAGAGGATATGAATCAACAGCTAGAGACACATAGGGTGAGGTCTGAACAAAGGTCTTCTGTGCTGTTAAACAACACAAATCCAACTGAGTGATTTAAAGATCAAACTGGCTTGCTCGAACAACTCATGAATCAGACAGCATCCCATCCAGCAAATGGAAAGGAACTTCACTGAGCCGCAGAAAAGGAAAGGTTTTAAAGGTGGAGGTAGTGGGCAAGGAGGTGGGGATTATTAGCAAAGAATGCATTGTTTCAGACAAGGTCAATCCCTGTGCCTGGCAAAGTACCCTGCCTAACTTGTTGCCTGACCACTTTGTTTTGCAATAAATCAATCTGCAAAAGGACTTGGTCTTTTCCCTTGCTTTCTGCAAAGGATCACTCACAAATTGCCCTTCATTGTGTAACGCGCATTCTTAATGCACTGGCAAAAGAAAGAACTCAAAATGAATATCACCTGGTCTTGTTATCAAAAGTCTTTCACCCACTCCACTGTTTTTCCTCCATCAGCTTCTCCCCCTTCATGTCACCCCTAAGGTTTTTGCATTTTCAATGCAAAGAAGTTTACCCATCTCATTTGCACTCTTGACTCCTAGAAAAGCATTTTAATTTCCAAGAAATGTATTCTCTTCAATGCCCAACTAAGATGTGGCTATAGAAAATAAGGAACAACTAATAAAGACAAGAGGCTTCCCTGGTGGCTCAGCAGTAAAGAATCCACCTGCCAGTGCTGGAGACGAGGGCTCCATCCCTGGGTCAGGAAGATCCCCTAGAGAAGGAAATGGCAACCCACTCCAGTATTCTTGTGTGGGAAATGCCCTGGACAGAGAAGCCTGGCATGTTACAGCCCATGGGGTCACAAAAGACTTAGTGACTAAACCACAACAATAAAGACGAGAGAGCAAACTAGGAAGCTTGAAAGATGGTGTGTACATCCTCTGTACAGGAGAATAAGTGCTTCCAAAGTGGCTGCCAGGGCAGGGAACTCTTACTATCCCTGCCCACTGGCCTTGGTTGCAATACAATAGCATTTGTTGGATATCCTCTCCAGTATTCTTTTAATTGGAGTAGAATTGCTTTACAATATTGTGCTAATTTCTGCTGTACAACAACATGAACTAGCTATTTTTATTCAGTTGCTAAGTCATGTCCGACTCTTTGCAACCCCATGGACTGCAGTATGCCAGGCTTCCCTGTCCATCACTATCTCCCGGAGTTTGCTCAAACTCATGTCCATCGAGTCGGTGATGCCATCCACCCATCTCATCCTCTGTCTTCCCCTTCTCCTCCTGCCCTCATTCTTTTCCAGCAGCGGGATCTTTTTCAGTGAGTCATCTGTTTGCATCAGGTGGGCAAAATATTGGAGGTTGAGTTTCAGCATCTGTCCTTCCAATGAATATTCAGGGTTGATTTCCTTTAGGATTGACTGGCTTGATCTCCTTGCTTTCCAAGGGACTCTCAAGAGTCTTCTCCAGCATTGCAATTCAAAAGCATCAATTCTTTGGTGCTCAGCTTTCTTTACGGTCCAACTCTCACACCTGTACATGACTACTGGAAAAACCACAGCTTTGACTATATGAACCTTTGTCGTCAAAGTGATGTATAGAATACTCACCACAAAGTTGGCTCAGTTGGTAAAGAATATGCCTGCAGTGTGGGAGACCTGGGTTTGATCCCCGGGTTGGGAAGATTCCCTGGAGAAGGGAACTGCCACCCACTCCAGTATTCTGGCCTGGAGAATTGCATGGGCTGTATAGTCCATGGGGTTGCAAAGAGTAGGACACAACTGAGTGACTTCTAGACCTGATTGAGTTTAAAACTCCAAAAAAAAAAAACTTTGGTGCTCTCCCCCTTAGGGAGGATGGGTCTACTTCCATTTGAGGAGAAGAGTTTATAAAGATGCTGGGGAGACAAAAGGGTAGGATGCGGTATAGACTGGCAGCTTCCTGCTCAATATTCATGCCTCTTCCTTGTGGCCAGATGTGGGTAGAAATTCATCTGCCTAAAACAATAGGTTTCTCAGCCATTCTTTCAGTTCAGTTCAGTTCAGTCGCTCAGTTGTGTCCGACTCTTTGCGACCCCATGAATTGCAGCACGCCAGGCCTCCCTGTCCATCACCAACTCCCAGAGTTCACTCAAACTCATGTCCATCGAGTTGGTGATGCCATCCAGCCATCTCATCCTCTGTTGTCCCCTTCTCCTCCGGCCCCCAATCCCTCCCAGCATCAGGGTCTTTTCCAATGAGTCAACTCTTTGCATGAGGTGGCCAAAGTATTGGAGTTTCAGCTTCAGCATCAGTCCTTCCAATGAACACCAGGACTGATCTCCTTTAGAATGGACTGGTTGGATCTCCTTGCAGTCCAAGGGACTCTCAAGAGTCTTCTCCAGTACCACAGTTCAAAATCATCAATTCTTCGGTGCTTAGCGTTCTTCACAGTCCAACTCTCACATCCATACATGACCACTAAAAAACCATAGCCTGGACTAGACGGACCTTTGTTGGCAAAGTAATGTCTCTGCTTTTTAATATGCAGTCTAGTTTGGTCATAACTTTCCTTCCAAGGAGTAAGCATCTTTTAATTTCATGGCTGCAGTCACCATCTGTAGTGATTCTGGAGCACCCCAAAATAAAGTCTGACACTGTTTCCACTGTTTACCCATCTATTTCCCATGAAGTGATGGGACCAGATGCCATGATCACTTTCTGAATGTTGAGCTTCAAGCCAACTTTTTCACTCTCCTCTTTCACTTTCATCAAGAGGCTTTTTAGTTATTCTTCACTTTCTGCCATAAGGGTGGTGTCATTTGCGTATCTGAGGTTATTGATATTTCTCCCGGCAGTCTTGATTACAGCTTGTGCTTCCTCCAGCTCAGGTTTCTCATGATGTACTCTGCATATAAGTTAAATAAGCAGAGTGACAATATAGAGCCTTAACGTACTCCTTTTCCTATTTGGAACCAGTCTGTTGTTCTGCGTCCAGTTCTAACTGTTGCTTCCTGACTTGCATATAGGTTTCTCAAGAGGCAGGTCAGGTGGTCTGGTATTCCCATCTCTTTCAGAATTTTCCACAGTTTATTGTGATCCACAGTCAAAGGCTTTGGCAATGTCAATAAAGCAGAAATAGATGTTTTTCTGGAACTCTCTTGCTTTTTCCATGATCCAGCGGATGTTGGCAATTTGATCTCTGGTTCCTCTGCCTTTTCTAAAACCAGCTTGAACATCTGGAAGTTCACAGTTCACGTATTGCTGAAGCCTGGCTTGGAGAATTTTGAGCATTACTTTACTAGGATGTGAGATGATTGCAATTGGGCGGTAGTTTGAGCATTCATTCCAAGAAATGAGATGCAACTGTTGTATCACATCAATTCATAATTAGGACGGGGAGAGCTGAGGGGTCAGAAGGCAGCAGCAGTAAACAGTCCTGGCATGACTAGGTTTGGGGTGGTGACACTCAGTTTGTACCGACGGGTAATGAAAACTCGTTAGGACCCGAGCGCCACCTGGTGGCTCCTAAGACACAAAGCAGGGAAATATGAGTCACCTCACCCTCAGTTCTCTGAAGCTGAAGCTCCAAAACTTTGGCCACCTGATGCGAAGAGCCCACTCATTGGAAAAGATCCTGATGCTGGGAGAGATTGAAGGCAAAAGGAGAAGGAGGTGACAGAGGATGAGATGGTTAGATAACATCACTGACTCAATGGCCATGAATCTGAGCCAAGTCTGGGAGATAGTGAACGACAGAGGAGCCTGCATGCTACAGTCCATGGGGTCGCAAAGAATCAGACACAACTTAGCGACTGAACAACAAACAAGAACAGCTCTCTGACTTCATTGGGAGAGAACGTTTAGGAGAGTTAAATTATTTTTCATGGGAGCTTCTAGAGTGAATCTCTAAGTGCATCTGAACGAGAAACTTTTTTTCCTTTCTCTTTATGGTATAGAATAGTGCAATACAATAAGACCTTGTTTATCCAAGGAATATTTTTTTTAAATGTAATCTAGGAAGTCCCCTTCATTCCAGAATGTACATTCCAGAGACTGGAGATCTCTCAAGCATCTCATCCCATCCTAAGAGTTACCATGGCTACAAGATAAGAGAGAACTTAGGTAAATGTTTCATAACCTCAGGATGCTGTGGATTGTTCAACTGTGTTTCTCCCCGTCACATTCCCATCTCGTGCCTCTCCAGGTGGCAAATACCATCCAGGTAACTGTCTCCCAAAGTTGATTTACAGCCAATGCTGCTCCATCAAAATCGCCTGAGGGTTTTTTTTTTTTTTGACTAATTAATTACGTTATTTATTTTTGCCTGTGCTGGAACTTTCTTCCTGCGTGGACTTTTCCCTATTCATGGAAAGCGGGGTTACTCTCCAGGTGTGGTAGCAGGCTTCTCATTGCTTTGGCTTCTCTTGTGGAGGAGCATAGGCTCTAAGACCATGGGCTTCAGGAGTTGCAGCTCCCAGGTTCTAGAACACAGACTCAGTAGTTGTGGTGCATGGGCTTAGTTGCTCCTGGCCTGTGGGATCTTCCCGGATCAGGGATTGAACCCCTGTCTCCTATATTGTCGGGTGGATTCTTTACCACCAGGTAAAGCTGGGGAAGTACATTAAAAAAATACAGGTTAGGGACTTCCCTGGAAGTCCAGTCATTAAGACCCTGCAGTTCCACTACAGAGGGCATAGGTTCAACCCTGGTCAGGGAACGAAGATCCCACATGACTCACGTCATGACCAAAAGATAAAAATAAACTAACTAGAAACCCAGAGGATCAAGAGACAGCAAAAGTGAAACAGCTCTGGTGTGACCTGATGATGGCCCTCATGTCACCTTTCTTTGTCCCAAGAGCAGATGAAAACTCAGATTAGAACTCAGTTTTCACCTAGGCTTCCCCCTGTGGCTCAGCTGGTAAAGAACCTGCCTGCAATGTGGGAGACTTGGGTTCGTTTCCTGGGTTGGGAGGATCCCCGGAGAAGGGAAAGGCTACACACTTGAGTATTCTGGCCTGGAGAATTCCATGGACTGTATGGTCCATGGGGTCACAAAGAGTCGGACTCGACTGAGCGACCTTCACTCACTTCCACCTAGTGGTTGCTTGGAGCTGGGACACATGATTAAGGGAGTTTTGCTAAATGTCACTGAGAGAACCTCAGGAGAACCTTACAGTCTCCGTCAGCTTCTCCAGAGTGAGTATTCAGGGACCTCCAGAAGAAATAACCTTCCAAGAAATCCCAATATCCTTATCTGGAATGTATTTCAGGAGATTGGCCCTCACCTCACCCCAAAACTTACTGTTACTAGATAGATGAAAATTATTATACACTTTATGGCGATCTGTGACTTTTTTCTTCTGTCTGTGCTGTGGGGTATGTAGGAGCTCAGGTCCCCAACCAGGAATCGCACCCTCACCCCGAGGAGTGGAAGCGTGAAGTCTTAAGCACTGGACTGCCAGGGAAGTCCTTGTGATCAGTGATCTTTGATGTTGCTATTGAAAAGAAAATTATGACTTGCTGAAGTCTCAGGCGATGGTTAGTATTTTTTTTTTAGTGAAAAATCATTTTTAATTGAAGTATAGTTGATTTACAATATTGTTTCAGGTATACAGCAAAGTGATTTAGTTATATTTATATATAATTTCTTCAGAGAAGCAAAAAACATATTTTAATCTCAAGGTATGTAACTTGCTTTTTAAGGTATAATACCGTTGCACACTTAACCCACTACAATATAATGTAAATGTAACTTTTTTTTTGCCATGATAGCAGGATCTTAGTTCCCTAACCAGGGATTAAAACCAGGGCTATGGCAATGAAAGCGCCTAGTTCTAAATAACTACTAGACCACCAAATAACTCCGCAAGCATAACTTTTATATGCACTGGGAAGTCAAAACTTTCGTGTGATTCACTTTATTGCCATATTATCTTTATTGTTGTGATCTGGAAAAAAATCTGCAATATCTCTGAGGTATTCCCTGTACTCTGCTTATTAGCCTTTCTTTGGGTTCACACTATTTTTTAGTCATTCTATTTTTGCTCTTTACTTTTGCCTTTCACTGCTTTGGAAGACACACATCCTGGTTCTACTCTGTTAATGATTAAACATGCATTCTTTAAAAACATTTTTTTTTTTTTACTGAAGTAGAACTGATTTACAATGTTGCATTAACTTCTGCTGTACAGCAAAGTGATTCAGTTATACATACAGATACATTCTTTTTCATATTCTTTTCCACTACGGTTTATCACAGGGTACTGAATAGTTTCCTGTGCTATACAGTAGGCCCTTGTTTATCCATTCTGTATATAAGTTTCTGAGTAGTACTCAGTTATCTAACAATGCTGCTGCTGCTAAGTCGCTTCAGTCGTGTCTGACTCTGTGTGACCCCATAGACAGCAGCCCAACAGGCTCCGCCGCCCTTGGGATTCTCCAGGCAAGAACACTGGAGTGGGTTGCCATTTCCTTCTTCAATGCATGAAAGTGAAAAGTGAAGTCGCTCAGTTGTGTCCAACTCTTCACGACCCCATGGGTTGCAGCCTATGAGGCTCTCCGTCCATGGGGTTTTCCGGGCAAGAGTACTGGAGTGGGTTGCCATTGCCTTCTCCGTATCTAATAATGAGATAGCAAGAACTGTGAGGCGTTTTTAAGTCATCACCATTATCATTGCCTAAGTATTCATCATGCAGAATATCATGTGCAAGACTGAAAGTGGACAGACTATCCTTACATAGGCCTAAGATAAGTGATAGTATAAAATTAATGTTAGTTTTCTGATTTAGAACTTTGCTTCTCTTGCATTGTTGGAGAAACTGCATATCAGCCTATCATCACAGGTGGTTTTTGTTTGTTTTGTTTTGACTACACTTCCTGGCTTGTGGGATGTTACAGGGATTGAACTCAGGCTCTCAACAGTAAGAGCTTAAGAGTCCTAACCACTGGATTGTCAGGGAATTTCCCCTTATGACTTGCTTAATAACATTTTCTTTTCTCTAGTATATAAAACATAAAAAATATGTGGTTAGTCAACTATTTATGTTATTGGTAAGGCTTCTGGTCAACAGAAATCTATTAGTAGTTAAGTTCTGAGGGAATCAAGTTATATATGGATTCCTAAATGCATAGGGGATCAGCACCTCTAAACCCTGCACTGTTCAAGGGTCAACTGCACTAGCTTTTAAAAAAATAACTTATTTATTGGCTTTTCTGGGTCTTCGTGGCTTTGCCTGGCTTCATGACATGACTAAGTGAGCATGCAGGCAGGAGATCAGGAAGACGGAGCCTTCAGGAGGACTGGTGAGGTAGAATTGATTTATTCGAACGGGAAAACAGACTTATAGAATTTGATACTTTATCTAAAGTCACACAAACCAGTGGAAAAATTGACATAAAAAGCTACGATTCACTTGATTTCAAGTGCTTACAAACACATGTGTACACTGGCTCACTCACACACACATTAAACTCATGTATTTATGGCAGTTCAGTTGAGTTGCTCAGTCGGGTCTGACTCCTTGCGACCCCATGGACTGCAGCACGCCAGCCCTCCCTGTCCATCACCAACTCCCAGAGTCTACTCAAACTCATGTCCATTGAGTTGGTGATGCCATCCAACCATCTCATCCTCTGTCCTCCCCATCTCCTGTCTTCAGTCTTTGCCAGCATCAGGGTCTTTTCAAATGAGCCAGCTCTTTGCATCAGGTGGCCAAAGTATTGGAGTTTCTGCTTCAACATCAGTCCTTCCAATGAATATTGAGGACTGATTTCCTTTAGAATGGACTGGTTGGATCTCCTTGCAGTTCAAGGGACCCTCAAGAGTCTTCTCCAACAATTCAGTTCTAAAGCATCAATTCTTCAGTCTAAAATGTTGGGAAATAAAGTACCCCAGTGCTCAGTATACACTCAAATATCTGTCCACCTGAGGTCTCTACACTCCAACCCCTCTCAGCCTTTCCTAAGCCCACACAGCTCCCCATCCTGCACTTGACTGTCGTACCCATTCACGGTTCCCCAGACACCTCTTTTCATCCGGACCACTAGGCCCTCTGAAGCTCAAACCCCAACAACGGGTATTCCAATGAATGACCCCCAAGCCTTATTCTCAACGGCAGCACCCAGACGGGCCCCTTGATCACTGGCTCTTCCATTGCCTCTCTCCACTTCCTGGGGGCTGCGGGCTTAGGGACTAGGAGGTGGGAGCCGGCGCCGACCTGTCACTGTCAACAGCAGCGGTCTCTGGTGTCTTCCTCAACCCCACTCCCAAGACTGATGCCGGCCCAAACCACCCAAAACGCCCTTCAGACTCCGAGGATGCCTTAAGCAATAATCACCCACAAGTATCCACCACACACCACATCTCAAGCCACAGAATTTCCACTGCGAGGGATTCTAAAGCCGCTCGCAGAAATCTCAAGTAACGTCAAAGACCTATTCCGCGACCTTAAGCGCGGGAAGCCAACTTCCCAGTTCCGTTTCCGCCGACGTGAGCGGCAAGTCCCTGCTGTCACTCACGTTCCAGGCCACTTTGGAAGTGAGCGATGGTTTGACGCCTGGAGGGAACTAGCGCCGGGCAATACGGCCGCATCCGCGGCCTTACGTTATGATGGGAGCTGCCATCTTGGCTGGTGCGGGCCGTTCTGGATCACGTGACCTACTGAGAGCTGAGCTGGACACGGGCTGAGCAGGCCGGCAACGCGCCAATCCAAGCGATTCTTATCTTGACGTTTTTCATCGTGGGCGCTTCCATCTAGCATTTCAGCAGCCAAATAAATAAATATTACCAAAGAAACATCTTAGAAGAGAGAGAGTACTATCCTAAGATCTACCACTTTTCCTCCTTCTCTTTCACCTGCTGGGTCTTCAGTGATGAACTCAATTGTTTTATTTTTCTACAGGCATTAGAGAACTTCAGTCTTAAATTTGGCCAACCTAAAGGACTGTGGTTGTCCAGTCCCAAGATCTGATAACCACGTGGAAGTTTACATAGTGGAGGGCCTAATTCTGAACCTGGTCGGATGATTTTCAAATATAATGAAGGCTCTGTTGTTGCCTTACATGGTATATTTGATTTTTTTCGCCTTTTTGGATTCAGGAAGCCTCATTGTGGCTTTCTTGGCTAAAACTCTTATTGAAACTAGGCTTCTCTTTTCAGTTTGCAGATGTTCTTCAGTATGTGGTCCTCTTTTTTTTCCCAATACCACACTCTCAAAAGACTGGCATCATGAAGACCTTGTGGCTTGTAGGAGAATATTTTTTTATTATTAGGCGATTCTAACTGAGGTATTTGGGGATGAAGGATCGTGATGTCTGCAATTTACTTTCAAAATAGTTCAGCCAAAAGTAAATTGGGTAGAAGACAGAGGGAGATGGATAGATACATGATAGCTAGAAGATATACCCAAAACAAAATGGCAAAATTTAACATTTACTGAATTTATGTGATAGTATAAGGATGTCCATGGTATTATGAGTTTCTATATATGTAAGAACATTTTTATAATAAGAAACTTGTGAGAAGCTACTGGTCACTGGTTTTGGATGATATGTTACTGATTTGGAAGTGATTTGCTTTTTGTGCAGCAGGAAGTTGGAGAAGAAAGTAGAGTTTCTATTTATTATATCCCAGATCACTGTAGAAATGTTCTCAGCATTCATCCAATAAGAACCCATTTTGTACCCATCTCTGGAAAGAACCAGTTTCCTGTTTAGTATCCTGAAATTAAAACCTTTGAGGAAGAAAATAATTTGATGCTATTTGGAGTTTGCTGACCTAATTGTATACATAGATTGTTTTCATCAAATTTGGAAGTTGGTTTTTTTTTTTTTTGGCCACACTCGGTGGCTTGCAGGATCTTAGCTCTTCAACTAAAGACTGAACCCAGGCCCTCAGCAGTGAAAGTGCAGAGTCCTAAGCACTGGGAATTCCCATTGTCATTATTTCTTCAGATGTTCTTTATGCCCACCATTCTCTCTCCTCTGCTTCTAGGACTTCCATTATGCATATGTCAGTATGCCTGAGAGTGTACCATGGATTTCTGAGGCTCTGTTTTTCTTTTTCACTTTTTTCTGTTTGACTTTTCCCTGTTTCTCACACTGGATAATCTTTTTGACTGGTCTTCATGTTTACCTATTCTGTCTTCTACAACTGAAATCTGCTGTGAAGCCCCTCCAGTAAATTCTTTTTCTTTCATGATCTCTTTGTTGATATTCTGCATTTCAGGAAACATCACTGTCATACTTTCCTTCAGTTTTTCAGAGATGGTTTCTTTTAGTTCCTTGACTATATTTATAATTGCTGATTTAATGTCTTTGTGTAGTAAATCTAATATTTGAGACTGCTCAGTGACAATGTCTATGGATTACTTTTTTCCTGTGTAAAGGTAATAAATAATACTTTCCTGTGCTTTGTGTATCACAACTTTCTATTGAAGCTAGACATTCTATTATTACTACTTTTGGCCACACTGTGCATTATGTGGAATCTTTAGTTCCCCAACTTAAGTTCCCCAACTAGAGATTGGGGAACTCCCCATCCATGCCCCTTGCATTTGGAGGCAGAGTCTTAACTGGAGGGGAAGACCCTGAATACAGTTGAATAATTGCCCTAGTAAACCATTCAAAATTTTGATGTGTCCCCAAATTTTGTCTATCCAACTTCACTTTCATCAGCTCTTTCAAAGAAAAAAGTCACAAAGCATCAAGATAATACTAATACCTATGCAGAATTGTATTCATTTAATTATTTGTCTGCCTTCTTAGTGAAGCTGAAAGCTTCTATATGGTTAAGTCAGTGTCTTCTAAATCTTTCCATCGTCATCAAGATACATTCCAGTATCTTGAGTGTATGTGTCATGTGCTAGATATCTATATATCTTTGCTTTGAATAAGTGAATAACCAGATTATTTGAAGAAAAGAGAAACTGTTGTGAATGAGCCATGAGTCATTTGGGATTTTTTTCTTTTCACCATTTAAAAGCAGAATCTTGGTGCTTGGAGATCTTGAAGCAACAATATCAGGGGGCTCAGGGAGGGATAACATGCAGCTAGAAAGGTGGTAGTGTGCTGCACCCAGAGGTGAGACTTGGAAAAAACATTATAGATTGTAAGGAGAGAATTGGTGAAGTAAAACAAAATGAAGGTGCTTGCTAGAAGCAGGACGGTTTGAGCGGCTTTTGCCTCAGGAGAGAAGCTGTGGCAGTTTCTGAGGGTGTGAATATGCTTCACTCGCTGGTGGTGTCTATGCAGGAGAAGGACCATGTAAACACTGGCCCCAATCATGAGTCCCATGAACACAGCATCTGGGAAAGTCATGATAATGGTGTATTTTGCAGCACTAGACATTTCAGGATTTTTCGAAGAACACAGCCCATAATCCCGTAGGCTTGGTTGAATTGTGAGTATGCCGACAAGCCTCTAAATTTATAGGGACAAAGACATTTATCAGCAGATTGGAGAGCCAACAAAGGAAGCAGGAAGAAAGGATGTTCTTCCAAGCTCTGTCCTTGAGCCTCATCCATCCACCAGTTCTGGGGCTGATGGTGATTGCCTGAAAACTGCTCAAGAGGCAAGTGGTACAGAGAGAAAGACCTCGGGCTAGTCTATGGATGTAACAGACAAGTTTACACCCCGTGTTGCCCAAGATATGTGTCATTCTCCAGATAAAAATCATCTGGGGGATCGCCTTGAAGAGAAGAACCAAAAAGTTGGCCACTGCCATGTTGGTGATAATCGAGTGCATGGGCTTCAGGGGCACAGCCAGTGCAGGATGTAGAAGCATAAGTTGAGAGCAGAGAGGTGTTTCCCAGGACCCCAAGCCCCGTCTGGATCAGGAAGAGTAGCCTCAGGATCGAGTCACCAAAAATCATTCTCATGAGATCATGGGAGGAAGGAGCTCAGAAAAGAACCTGAGGGTCATGAAGTTAGAACTCAGAGTGATAGCACTAATCACAGATTTGCTCCACTATTTCCAGTTCTGATAGGGAGTCTTGAGCCCTTAGGAACTCCCTTTCTGAGGATAGAGATTTCAGTTCTGGGGAGGGAGTCCACAGGAATGAGCTCAAAATCACCACTCAGAGTAGCCATCTTGGCATATGTCTGCTTATGCTCACACAGCCATGCAAAATTGTTCATTATTTAGTCCATTACCCAAATCCTTCAATGTATGTGTTGAGGTCATAAGCTCCAAGGTATAAACTCTTATATTTCATTTAAAAAACTCTTATGCCAGGACAAGCTGTTAGTGCACAGATATACAAAAATTAGCTGACCCGGATCATTGTTCCAAAGGGCAGGGAGCCCAGTGTGGGTGACACCTATATAAAATACAATAAGATAAAATAGAAATCACGCAAAAATGAATAAAGGATATAAATAGTATTGTGGATATGTGCGTCAGGGATTCCAGCACTTAAAGAATCTCTAATAATATATAGATATTTTAATTAATTTAGTAAAACTGCTCTCCGAAATTATTAAATTAATATGTGCATCTCCTATTAAGGAATAAAATAATTACAAAGATATAGAGAGGACAAAGTTCATCTGTGTCCTCTCTCATTTCTAGTCTTATTACTCTCTACCCTGAGATAATCATATATTTTACGTGTGCATTCTTTCACACCCATCACACAAAAAGTGTGCGTGTGTGTGTGTGTGTGTTAACAATCAGTAATAATAAGTATAGGACTAAATGTGCCACTTATGTTTAGAAATTTAAAACATTCTCTCTCATAGAACATGGACCAAAGGGGAAAAAAATCATACTGATAACCTGACACTAAGAAAACAATATACTGTGGCCATATGAGATAAGGAATGCAAGGAATTTTATTACTGAAATTCACCATATATATATATCTTGATATTATAAAATCCATTTGATATATCTAAGGAGAAAATTCATATGACTATCTTCACTGATGTTATAAAAGCCTTTGACAAAAATCAACCATATCATTAAAAAAAAAAAACCACTCTAGGATATAGGAGTTTATAGATACCTCCTTGGCATGATTATGAATTTATATATCAGCACTTTACTGAAGGGGAAATATTGCCAGAATAAAGCAAGGAGGAATGATATTTCAATTAGTAATTCATATTGTCCTCTAAGTGTAAGTCAATATAATTACACAACAGAAAACAAATAAGCATAAGCATTTTAGAAGAAGCAAAATTATTCTTACATATGATATGATGGTATAGCATGAAAACCCTAGAGAATCCATGTTGAAACAGTCCAGTGGTTAGGTCTCTGCCCTCTCACTGCCCGTTGTGGAGGGCCTGGATTCAATCCCTGGTCAGGGAACTAAGATTCCCCCAAGCCCCATGAATAAACAAATAAATAATAAATTTTGAAAGGTAGAAAGCTTTAAAATTAATATATGAATCATATACACATATAACAATCAGTTAGATTATGTAATGGAAGAGAAATTTTATTTACAAAACCAATGAACATTTATAATTATTTAGGGATAAACTTAACAAAAACAGAAAATATCAAAGTAATATCAGTCAATATAATATCAAAGAAAATATCAAAGTAATATCAAAGTCAATATAATATCAAAGAAAATATCAAAGTCAAGTGAAAGGACATTCCATGCTTTCTAAACATTCTAAAGACATCAGTTCTCTCTAAGATAATTTTAAAATTTAATGGACCTAGTAAAAATAACAACAAGCTTTTTTTCTGGAACCAAATGAGTTGGTTTTTTAAGTTACATGGAAAGTAACATGCAAGATTAGGTAGGAAGAGCATAAAATAAGTGTGATGGGCTATGGAGTAGTTCTAGAAGCTGTTAAAACATAATTCAAAATCTCTGTAATTAAAAGGCTTGTACTCACACGTTTGTGTGTGTGTGCTCAGTCATGTCCAATTCTTTGCAACTCCAAGGACCATAGCCCACCAGTCTCCTCTGTTCATGGGATTTCCCAGACAAGAATATTGGATGGGTTGCCATTTCCTTCTCCAGGGGATCTTTCCAACCTAGGAATCTAACCCATATTTCCTACATTGGTAGATAGTTCTTCACCACTGAGGGAAGCTGAACTAACTGTATATTCATTTAAAAATATAACATATATATAATATACAGGTTTCCCTGGTGGCTCAGCTGGTAAAGAATCTGCCTGCAATGCGGGAGACCTGGGTTCAATCCCTGGGTTAGGAAGACCCCGTGGAGAAGCGAACAGCTACCCACTCCAATATTTGGCCTGGAGAATTCCATGGGCTGTATATTCCATGGGGTCACAAAGAGTCGGACATGACTGACTGACTTTCACTTTTCCTTCATATAATGTGCATATAATATATGTAATTATATAATATATATAGTATATATATCTTATATGCAGGTGGGCTCTTTACCTGGGAAACCCATACTCACATACAGATGGACAAACTGAGCAGTAGAATAGATGAAAGAGAAAAATCTTTTAAAATGGAGCCCTTGATATATTATGTATAAGAGCCTATAGGTGAATTCCTCTATGACCCAGACATAGGGAAAGGCTTTCTAACTATGATTGAATATCAAAAGACAATAAAATATTGATTAAAATCAACTATATAAAGGTTAAAAAGAACATTTTCATGAAACACTATAAGTAAAATAAAAGACAACAGTTTCTACTTTTGTTAATAGCTGGGCAAATTCTACAAATAACAATCATAGACCCTGGACAAAAGATACATATATACATATATTTATTTCTTTATGTTATATTATTTATATTTTTAAATGAGTATCTATAGAGTTAGTTCAGCTTCCCTGGTGGTGCAGTGGGGAAGAACTGTCTGCCAATGCAGGAGATGTGGGTTAGATCCCTGGGTTGCGAAGATCCCCTGGAAAAGGAAATGGCAACCCACTCCAGTATTCTCGCCTGGGAAATCCCACGGAAGATGAATCTGGCAGGCTACAGTCCATGGGATCGCAAAAGAATTGGACACAACTGAGCGACTAAAAACAACAGAAGTAGGTCACTAAAGAGTGAACAACAGCAGGCAAATCCTGGGATGACAACTGGAAGAAGCATGAGTTTCCTTTTCTTTCTTTTTTTTAAATGCCTCTTCCTGAGGGCAGGCTGTAGCCAGCATCATGCCTTAAGCCCAAATAGATTCCCCCATAATCCTACTGGTCTAAAGAACCAAACAACAGGATAACCACAGAGGCTGCAAAGTGGGAAAAAAACAAAACAAAAAAAAAAAACCTTTAAAAAAAAAAGGAAGAAAAGAAAAAAAGAGAGCCAGAAAAGTGTGACCGTAAATCTTAACCAGAACGTCTATCCAAGACTGGCTGAGCCCTGAATGTGCTTGCATGGGGCCGGAGAGCACACAGTCCACCAGAGCGTGCTGCAGCCCAGCACACTTCTAGAACTGCGGGTTCTAGGGATCCTGTCCTTACCTGCTTTACTACAGATGAGAAGTTTCTGGAATAGGTCTCAAGATGTCTCTTGATTTTGCCTTTTCTGTTGGATGCTTGGTGCTTCAGGGGTTTCTCTTTATGGAAAAAAAAATTAAACTGACAGCAAGGGCAAGGAGAAAAAAAAAGTCTTGAGTGTTCCAAGTGCCACAGGGGCAAGCATCGGGCAGAAATAAATATGAAAACAAAAATGGAATTCTGAAGATCAGGTCAAGCACTGGTGAGTCAGGCATGGTTAGACTTGCTCTTTGGAGTCAGGGACTGTGACATTTGAGAAAGCTGCCAGCTGTAAGAGCACTGGAAATAAACCCTGAATCTTCAAGGAGACCAACGTGAAGACAGTTGGAAAAAAAAAAGGAAGACTGGCCTTAGAAGAGGCCTATTCACCCAAAGGGGAATTCTTTGAGAGGTAAAAGAATTGGAAGTGATTAGGAAGACAGAAGTAATTAACAGAGCTACCAATTTCTGTACCCTCCCTGGTAGCTCAGCTGGTAAAGAATCCACCTGCAATGTAGGAAACCTGGAATCGATCACAGGCTTGGGAAGAGCCCCTGGAGAAGGGAACAGCTACCCACTCCAGTATTCTAGCCTGGAGAATTCCACGGATTGTATAGACCATGGAGTCCTAAAGAGCTGGACACGACTGAGTGACTTTCACTTTCTCTTTTCACCAACTTCTGTATTTTTTTTTTCTTAATTTAATATGCACAGGCTTAGCTGCTCTGTGGCATGTGAGATCTTCCCAGATCAGGGATCAAACCTGTGTCTCCAGCATTGGCAGGCAGATTCTTTACCACTGAATCACAAAGAAAGCCCCAATTTCTGTATTTTTAACTCACTTCCCAATAAGTGGCTCACAGTCCATTCAGAGAATATACCAGGAGATACAATTTATTGATGAGCTTTTGCACATAGGGCCAAGAATAGGCCCTTATAAGTTAATATTGAATGTTCAGTGTCAAAGATCATTATCCGATGAATATTATTATCCTATTTTACATGGATGGAAAATGAGCCAGAGAGACTTTTTTTAATGTTCTCAAGGTCACTCAGTTCCAGTAAATTGCAGCCTAGCTCTGATGTGACCCAAGGTATGTACTTCTGATTTTTAAAAAAATAAATTCATTCTTTAGTCTTGAAGCCAGATTGGTTTCTCCTTTGATACCAAAGTTTACTCAATATATTAAGTGAATCAGTGGGTAATTCAAATCCTACTAGCTGATTTTAAGGCTTTTTTTTTTTTTGCTGCACCACTTGGCTTGCAGGGTCTTAGTCACCCAACCAGGGATTGAATCAGGGCCCTGGCAGTGAAAGTGCTGAATCTTAACCACTGGACAGGGAATTCCCAGAGGCATTTTTTTGTCCTACCTTGTTGTTTACGCTACTGTATAGCACAGAGAACTAAATTTAATATCCTGTGATAAACCATCATGAAAAATAATTTATCAAGTTATACACACACATATATAACTGAATCACTTTGCTGTAGAGCAGACATTAATACTGTATATCAACCACACTTCAATACATTTTTAAAAAATCAGTCCCCTCTCCAACCCCACTCCTGCCTTTTAAGGTCTAAGAGGCACTTTCACAAAGCTAAAGCAAAAAAGAAAAAAAGAAAGAAAAACACCGATAGTAAAGGGTTATTCTTCTCTACTATGGAAATCTTTGCTAAGAAACTCCTAAACACATCAATAGCCTTCTTTACTGAAGACGACATCATGTTTGGATGTACTGTCTCATTTTTCATAAGTATCTTAGGATTAAATCACTGGTAGGTTGGTAAATGTGCGCATGGTCTAGGCAGTCTTTCTGTCTCTGTCTCACACACACAAATACACCAAGTCATTCAGATCCATCCCACAAAATCTCCAAAACACCATCAGATGGAATTGGGAAATCAACACAGAATCACTGAGATGGTGTGAAATTTAATGAGTTGTTGCAGTGTGTGTCTGTCTAGCTCCAAAATATTGGCTGTAACATCATGCAGGTGAGACCATCACGACCACCATTTACCAAAGATTTGCTGTGCACCTGCCTGTCACTCTCTTAAACATTCAGCCACCCTGCTCACTAATCAGAGTGATATTGTCCTAATCCTGGCTCACTGGCTGGGAGGCTGAGACTTGCTGTCAGGAGTCCCCGGTCCCCCAGATTGTAGGAGGCAGAGCCAGGAATTGAAGACAAGCTGCTCCCGCCCCCTGAGTAAGGCTGGGCTCTTATTCAGTGTTGCTTTGAAGCTGTGCCTTTTGGTGGCAAAGAAAAACATGTATGATATTACAACCCCACCAGGTCCCATGCCCGTCCATTTCTCCAAGTCCTTCCAGATTGTGGAATCGGTATGTGAGGCAATAGTGGAGCAGTGTGAGTGTGAGTGCCCACATGTGTGCAGAGAACAGGGGCCACGGCTCAAGAGTCTACATGTTAACTCTGAACTCTAGACATCAAGATGTTTCAGCTCTGGGTCCAGCGCTAAGTAGTTTGAGTTGATGGAAAATCTCGTCTCCAATCTTAAGGGGCAAGAGCAGGAGGAAGAAAAGCAACCCTTACTCTCAGGCTGGGCATAGCCTGGGCAATACCCATCTCCCTTCCAGCTGAGTACCCACTGCCCTCGTCTGCCTGCTCTGGGGGTCTCTGCTGCCACACCTTCCCCGTCACTTTCACAGCCCAGGAAGGAGTCCAGCTGAGACAAAGCTGTCCTGAGACACAGGGGGAAAAGCCCACTGTCCCACCCAGTTCCCCAGCTGCCCTCTCCTGGACACTGTCTCTGTCACCTTGTTGGAGTCTGAGCCGTAAGGACACACTCACCAGGGCAGATCACTGCTGCTGGAATGGGCAGCAGGACTGTGGCTGTCAGTAAATATGTGCTGTGCAAGCCATGGCAGCTACGTGTCTTGAGATCCCCTGAGTTCATCTCCCCTCTAAAGAGTTGCAATTACCCTGGCACTTGCAAGGCACTGACAGCTTCTGCAGAGGGACTGAGGCACATCTGCAAAGAAGCTGTCAGTGTTAGTCCCCAGACAAGTCAGTATCCGCAGTTCCTGGGGATTAAGACAGAACTAATTAAAAGCAGGTGCAGCTGAGGGCAACATTTTCCTGCCCCCACTGCAGTGAATCCTGTGTGTCCAAGGGAGCGCAGGGCAGACAGGGCACTCAGCGCTGTGCTGGGAAGGCAAAGTGGATCCTCAAACCCTGCCCCCGCCCCCCACCTCCCTGCCCCTGCAAACCAGGGTCACAGACATGAGACCTGTCATGTTCATGTTGGACTCTGAGCTGTGGTGTTGTAAGAGGGAAGAGTAAATCTGACTCCGTATTAGATCTGTTTCTTCCTAAACATTGTGCTCTGTTGCCTGTCCTTAGTCATAATGCACATTTTGCAAAAGAATGTTGCCTAAAACCTGAAATATACAGGACAGCCCATCCTCAAGACTCTGACCATTAAGCCTGCGCTCTGCAACAAGAGAAGTCACAATGAGAAGCCTGTGTGCCGCAACTCGAGAGCAGTTCCCACTCTCTGCAACTAGAGAAAGCCTGCACAAAGCAGCGAAGACCTAATGCGGTCAAAAATAAATATGCACATTATTTTTTAAATGTTTTTAAAAATCAATGATTGCGTCATAAAGTGCTCCAACCTTTTTTTTTCAATTTAATATCACTTGAATCTCACTCTCTTGAGAGTCCCTTGGACTGCAAGGAGAGCTGACTAGTTTATCCTAAAGGAAATCAGTCCTGAATATTCATTGAAAGGACTGATGTTGAAGCTGAAACTCCAATACTTTGGCCACCTGATGCGAAGAACTGACTAATTGGAAAAGACCCTGATGCTGGGAAAGATTGAAGGTGGGAGAAGGGACAACAGAGGACGAGATGGTTGGGTGGGATCACCGATTCAATGGACATGAGTCTGAGTAAACTCCAGGAGTTGGTGCAAAACCATGCAAAACGCCAGGGAGGCCTGGCATGCTGCAGTCCATAGGGTTGCAAAGAGTCAGACATGATTGAGCGACTGAAATGAACTGAACTGAAGCAGAAATGAACAATGGTACTCCTCTGGTGTAGATTCAATGTCAGACACTTTCTGTTGTCCACTAGCAACATTAAACTAGGAAGCAAGAATGAAATATTTAAAAAGAAATAAAAGATCTATATATTTTACTCCCCTTGTTAAAAAAAAAACCAATTCATATAAAAAGTTGCAGAAGAGACAATAACCTTTGTCTTGCTGGAGGTTTACAGGAACAAAGTGAACTGACCTATGTGGACAACAGTTGCAAGAAGCAAGGATACCCACACCAAGAAGTCAGTGATAACTAACCATGCCCCTCTCTCACCTTGCCTTTAAAAGGGCTTTGCCGAAACCCTTCCAGGAGCTGGGGCTTTTTTGAGCACAAAGCACCTGTCTCCTTCATAGCCCCGCAATACAATCTTCCCTGCTCCAAACTCTCACATTGCAGGTTGTTTGGTTTCACAGTGCGTCGAGTGCACGAACTTGCAAACTTGCGTTTGGCTAACAGTGTGTCACTGTTAAGGACACAAGCTATGTCTGAGGTGCTGGATTGCTGGGAAGGCTCTGGCTGGATCTTATTCTCGCTTGCAGGAGCCCTGATTACTCCTGCCAGTCCCTCCACCTTTCATGCCCAAATCTGTCTTTTTGAACCATCTTGGGGCCAAGTTAACAAAAGTGACCCAATCACTTTTGAAACTGCTTCTACACTAACTTGTTGAGTGCCTATTCTACGTAACGATACAATTTATATAGTTCCACTTCCTCTTTTTTCCCTTCCACTGCCCAGGGTTAACTGTACACTTGTCTTCATGTTTCTTTTTATATTTTATGTGTATGTGAAATAAAATTCACACTTTATGCTAAGACAAGAAATATGTGATTTTTTTATATTATTTTTTGGCTGTGCCATGAGCCTTATGGGATTTTAGTTCCCCAAGCAGGGATCAAACTCCAGCCCTTGACAGTGACAGCATGGAGTCCTCACCACTGTACCACCAAGGAATTCCCAGAAAAATTTAAACAAAAATTTTTCCTGTCCAGTGGCCTTCCCTCATCCCCCACTGTGCCTTGTGTACCTACATTAGGCATCGACCAAAACTCCCCCATCAAGAGAAATACCGGCTCAACCATTAAGAGCAACATCCTCCCAGAATCAAGACAACTCCTTAACACTTCTTCCTGACCTTGTAAGGGACCACAATGATGCTTAGATCTGGGTTGTGTAAACTGTAAACAGTATGCCATTTAACGTACAGCCATCTGTCTCAGAAAACATATATGTGTGTTTTCACTTCCAACAGGTAGAACAGGTTTTGGAACTTTCTGAGAAGCTGTTCCTGGGTTAAAATTCTCAATTGAGCTCGAATAAAATTTTCCTTAGATTGACTAATTTTTGTTGACATGTACTTGTCTTCTATTTATGTCAGCTTAGATGATATCTAGCTTGCTCCCTAGACTAAAATGATTAGACCAATGTTCATACATTACCTTCTCTGTCCTCACTTCTCTCCCAATAGTTGATTTACCACGTTAATTTCTGCTGTACAGCAAAATAACTCAGTTATACCCATACATTCTTTTTTATACTCTTTCCCAATATGATTTATCACAGAATATTGAATATAGTTCCCTGTGCTATGCAGTGGACTCTTTTTCTACATGGTTGTCTATGGGTTCTCGTCTCTCCACATAAGCAATCAAATCATCTGCAAATAATGACAATTTTGTCTCCAATTTTAAACCCATTAGTTATTATTGTCATGCTATGGTGGTTATGACCTCCAGCAGTGTCTAGCAGGAATAGAGGCAGCAGATTTGTGTACCTCACTGGTGAATAACTAGAGAATATCTTCAAAATTTCATCATTAAATATGATGTTAGCTATAAAGTTTTGGTAGCTAATATCTATTAAGTTAAAGGTTGTATATTTACACTGGTTTTGCTGTGCAGGGTTTTGGTTTCTTTTTTCTGAAGTATCATCACTGACTCAATGGACATGAATTTGAGCAAACTCTGGGAGATAGTGAAGGACAGGGAAGCCTGGTGCGACCACAGGGTTGCAAACAGTCAGACATGACTTATCTGCTGGACAGCAACAAATGATTTTTATTTGCATTTTGAGTGCAAATAAAAACCAGAGGGTGGAAACAATCCAGATGCCCAAATGCAGGACTGTAGGTCGCCAGGCTCATCTGTCCATGGGATTTTTCCAGGTTCTTGCAATGTTATTCTTCTCAAATAGTTTTTTATTGATGTAAAAATTCACAAAATATAACCATTTCAAACTATTCATTGAGCATTTACTGCACTGAGAATGTTACGCAATCACCACCTCTATCTAATTCCAAAGCATTTCATCATTCTAAAAGAAAACTGTAGCCATTAATCACTCAGTCTCTATTCCCCATTCCCCCAGGTCCTGGTAACCACCAATTTCCTTTATGCCTCTATGTTGTTGTTTAGTCACTCAGTCGTGTCTCTTTTGAGACACCATGGGCTGTAGGCTGCCAGGCTCATCTGTCCATGGGATTTTCCAGGTAAGAATACTGGAGTGGGTTGCCATTTCAGGGGATCTTCTCTGAATTGGCAAGTGATTCTTTACCACTGAGCCACCAGGGAAGATCTTATGTCTCTATAGATTTATGCATTCTGCACATTTTATAGAAATATGTGATTTTTTTTTCAGTTGGGTGGCATGTGGGATCTTAGTTCCCCATCCAGGGACCAAACTCATGCTTCCTGCATTGGAAGTGCAGTCTTAACTAGCGGACCACCAGGCAAGTCCCAATGCGTGGTATTTTGGGTCTGGTTTCCTTCACTCAGTGAACTGTTTCTAAGGCTTATTAATTTTATAATACGTATCGATAGTTCACTTGACTATTTTTATTTCTAAGGCTTCTTCATTTTATAATATGTATTGATAGTTCACTTGTATGAGTGATTAATACTCTATTACATATATACATGTATTCTGTTTATCCATTTAGCCACTGATGGGCATCTGGGTTGTTTCCACCCTCTGGTTTTTGTGAACAGTGTGCTGCTATGAATATTCTTATGCAAGTATTTAATTATCTGTTTTCAACTTTATTGGGTATATACCCAAGAGTGGAACTCCTGGGTCATTGTTCACTTGCTAAGTTGTGTTTGACTCGTTGTGACCCCATGGACTGCAGCATGCCAGGCTTCCCTGTCTTCCACTATCTCCCAGAGCTTGCTCAAACTCATGTCCATTGAGTCAGTGATGCCATCCAACCATTTCATCCACTGTCACCCCCTTGTCCTCCTGCCCTCAATCTGTCCCAGCATCAGGGTCTTTTCTAATGAGTCATTCTTTGAATCAGTTGGCCAAAGAATTGGAGCTTCAGCTTCAGTATAAGTCCGTCTGATGAATATTATGTGTTGGTTTCCTTTAGGACTGACTGGTTTCATCTCCTTGCAGTCCAAAGAGATCATCTACATTAAGGAGGTACTACATTTACTACATTAGTAAGGCTCTCCTCCTGAGCTTGTTGATGTACGGAAGATCTTACATCATGTTGATGTGGGAAAACTATCACATTCACCACATCCACAGAATCTCTCTCCTGTACAAGAGGATCAAAGAGTTTTAACTTTTCTAGGGTATACTGTCATTATCAAAACATTCCTGAAACTTCCATTTTTATGTACAATGAGATGTGACTTTTCTTAGCTTGCTTGTATTCACTGAAACTGCAGGGTCCCTCTCCTGAATGAATACCCTAATATATAACCAACATGACTTGAAAAAGAAAAATTTCCCACTTTCCCTGCACCCACATGGGCTGCCTCTTAAATGCATAGCCTGTGACTTTCAAATAAAGTCTTTTGACAGTCGTTGCCTTTATATACATTGCATGCTCAGTCATGTCTGATTCTGTGTGACCCCATGGACTGTAGCCTGCCAGGCTCCTCTGCCCACAGAATTCACTAGGCCAGAATACTGGAGTGGGTTGCCTTTACTACTCCAGGGGATCCTCCTGATCCAGGGATCAAACCTGCATCTCCTGCGTTGGCAGGCAGATTCTTTATACCACTGCACCACCAGAAAAGGCCATTCTCGCTGACTATATAATGTTTCTTTTTGGCAAGATCCCTAAGGTATAACAAGGTGAATGTCTTCAGATGGAAGATGTACAACTTCCATTCCATGTACAAGGTTTCTTTCCTATTAAGGAGTTCCAGAACAGTCTGTATAATGAGAACACTTACGGCATTTCCATCCTCTGAGTTCTGTGAGTAGATCAGGTTAATAGAAAGAGCTTTGTCACGTTCTCACAGTCACTGTGCAGAGGATTTTCCTCTATGCTGAGTTCGCTGATGATTAGCAAGCACTGATTTCCGAAAGAAGGCTTTCTGACATTCATTGCATCCATAGGGCCTCTCTCCTGTGTGAGTTCTCCGGTGACTGATAAGAGCTGACAGAGTAGTAAACGCTTTCTTACAATGGGGGCATTCATATGGTTTCTCTCCTGTATGAATTCTCTGATGTACAGTGAGATAGGACTTGGCTGTGAAAGCCTTATCACACACATTGCATTTGAATGGTTTTTCACCTGTGTGGGTTCTCTGATGTATAATGAGTGTTGACTTACACGACAGAACTTTCCCACATTCGGGGCATTCACACAATTTCACTTTAGCATGACAATTTTTTAGATGGTTAGTGAGACCTGACTTTTGGATGAAAGCCTGCGGACATTCACTGCATCCATAAGGTCTCTCTCCTGTGTGAATCCGCTGATGGATCATGAGATATGCCTTAGTGGAGAAGGCCTTCTCACAGTTTGAGCATTCATATGGTCTCTCTCCTGTATGAACTCTCTCGTGGATAACGAGATGTGCCTTTGATGTGAAGGCTCTATCACATGCACTGCATTTGAAGGGCTTCTCACCTGTATGGGTTCTTTGATGTACAATGAGAGTTGACTTAGAGGACAGAATCTTCCCACATTCACTGCATTCGTGGGATTTCTCTGCTGTGTGATGACTCTTCTTATGATCGCTGAGATCTGATTTCTGGATGAAGGCTTGCTGACACTCACTGCATCCATATGGTCTCTCTCCTGTGTGGATTCGCTGATGAATCAGGAGCTGAGCCTTTTTGAGAAGGCTTTCTCACAATCGGAGCATTTGTATGGCTTCTCTCCTGTGTGAGTTCTCTGATGTACAGTGAGATGTGCTTTCACCATGAAGGCTTTATCACAAACTCCACATCTGAAGGGCCTTTCTCCTGAGTGAGTCCTCTGATGTAAGCTGAGCTTTGACTTCCAAGGAAAAGCCTTCCCACATTTGCTGCATCTGTGGGACTTTCCTTCTCTGTGTCGGGTCTTCTGATGATAGGCAAGTGCTGACTTTGTAATGAAGGCTTTCTGACATCGACTGCATACATATGTGTTTTCTCCTGTTTGAGTGTCCTGATGAGTAACCAGCTTTAACTCACCGGGAAAGGTTCTCTTACAGTCACGGCATCCATGGGAATTATTTCCTGCTTGAGTTCTCCAAGGCATGGCTGTGAGTGGTTGACAAGTATCCACTGCATTTTGATTGCATCCATATAGTTTCTTGCCTAAAGAAGTTGAGTTATAATTAGCAAACCCCAACAGCTAGATGAAAGGCAGAGTACTCATAGCAGAATGAACAACATAGCAAGTAAAGGTCCAGAAAAGGTTGTTTTTATTATTATTATTATAAAAATAAGAGTGAAATAATTAGTAAAATTTGAGGAAACTCTAGATTGGGTAATAGTTCTGCATAAGTAGTAATATTCTGATTTTGATAACTATTCTATTTATGTTTTTTAAATTACCTGTTTCTAGGAATACACAATTATGTATTTATAAAGGGTCATTATTAAGGGGTCAAGAGTTCAGGAAAGCAATATGTACTTGTGTGTGTGTGTCTGTGTGTGTGTAAAATGACAGATTACAATAAAGCAAATGTGGTAAAATACTACCACTTATGGGAATCTGCAAAAACAATGTACATGAAATCTGAGCATAATCTTGGGATTTCACCTGAAGTCTAAACTATTTAGGAATAAATATTTTCAAAAGGAAAAAATAGAAAATAAAAGATGACATTTTTATTAAGTTATATAGGAGGATTACTCATAATGGCCTGAATGCAGAATGACTGATTTGTTTTAGGTTCCCACAATGGCATCTTGCACAGTACTCTAGTATTTCTGATCTAAATGCTGGTTATACCGTGGATTGATTGCAAAAATTAACTTCATTATACTTCATTCTTCAAGTAAGAAAGTAGGCAGTAGTCAGGAAATGCTCACATGTAGGAGGACTCTGGAAGGATTCAGATACTATATTATTAATAACAGTAACAGGATGCCATTCAAGGTAATACTAGGAGAGAGACGTCTTAGCTTTCACTTCAAAAATGTCATCCTTTGTGTATGTGAATTACAAGGTCTTAAATGTTGTGACATAACACTATTTTTAGGCTTGTGGACTGTGGTTACGAAAATTGGTAATGATCTGCTATGTCACATAGCATTGTTCTTAGATTACAATTTAGATTTTGCGCTCTGCCCTCCCACTCAGAAGGTTGTTCTACATGATGGTTTGTCTTGTCATTCCCCATTTTTTCAATCCAAGTAACTGTCAAAACATTATGTCTTTAAAAAGCCAGATGTTTCTGAAGCTTATGCTCATGACCATTGGGGGGGTGGGGTGGTGAGTAGCTAAAAACACTGACTTTCCTTACTTCCTTTTTATAAATAAATAAAAACAGCAAAATTTTTGAAAAAAATCACTTGATTATTGTGTGGAGAACAGACAGAAGCAAGATTAAAGAAGTCAAGAGTATTTTCAAGAAAACTATAACAATTTTGGCAAAAATACTGGACACTGACATGTGAGTGAAAACAACAGTAACAGAAAAGAGTGGAGGCCTTGGGATATAAGGAGACAGACCAAACTTGCTGATAGATTAAATCTGTGGTGTGAGCAAAAAGAGGAACAAAAAGTGATGTGAATATGAGGTAGGTATCAGATCTCTAAGTGCAGAAAAGAAGCATCAGGTGACTATATGAGGTTGAGGGAAGGTTTGGTCAGTAGACAGAAATTTGGGGGTCATCAGCAAATAGTGTTGTTAAAGCCATGAAATTTAATGAATTTACACTGGTTAACAAATGACAGAAACAGGCAAAAATGATGCTTCATGCTTTGCAACTCTGAAGACCTTAGGAGATGCCCAGAGATGAATGGAGACGGTCCATTCATCAGGCACAAACAATGACTACAAAGGAAAGACGCCAAGTTAAGTCTTGAACAAACATCTGGGGGAAGCAGTTTAGAATAAAGGATCCTCAGCTTTTAAAGTGTAGTCACCCTATCTTACTGATTCTTTCTTGTCTAATTAATTCTGCAGGCAATAGACAGTGAACCTTCCTAAAACTCTAATATCACATTTACAGACCACCTTTACAGACCACCAGTGGTCAATATCCCCACCTTCTGGTTTGCTCTGATACATTCTCACACAGCCCACAGAAAGCAGTGTGGTGCTGTATTAACTGGAAGAATTGTGGCATTATTTGATCAGGTAAGTAAGTGTTAGTCACTCAGTCATGCAAGAAGCTAAAGAGAATCTGGAGAAAGGAAGTGACGCTGCCAAAGAGGAAGAAGAAGGAGGAAGTCAAGATGCTGTAAGGAAACGAATTACTGAACAGTGAGAGAAAAAGAGGCACATTTTCCTGGAAACAGCATGCAAGAGAGCCTTGTCAATGATTTAGGTGTTTGTAAAGACCTTCAGAGTCCCTTGGATAGCAGGGAGATCAAACCAGTCCATCCTAAAGGAAATTAAACCTGAATATTCACTGGAAGGACTGATGCAGAAGCTGAAGCTCCAATACTTTGGCCAACTGATGCAAAGAAATGACTCACTGGAGAAGACCCTGATGCTGGGAAAGACTGAGGGCAGGACAAGGGGGCAACAGAGGATGAGATGGTTCCACAGACTCAACAGCCATGAGTTTATTTTCACCCTGGGAGACAGTGAAGGACAGGAAAGACTAGCATGCTGCAGTTCATGGGGTTGCAAAGAGTCAGACACAACTTAGTGATTAAACAACAATAACCACCTTCAGAGTTTTAGCCTTGCTAAACACATTGGGAAGGGTCAACCTTTCACGTCCAACTACTTTCAAGGTCTCTCATCTTGCGGCTTCTCATCTGCTTGCTTACCTGAAAAGTACTGATGCTGCATTTCATCTTCTACTTTCCATGGCTCTTCTCTGGGCTCCTAAGTTAAGGATCAGAACTGGTTTGGCAGCTTGATAGCCTGTTCATGGGAAACGACAAAGACTTGGATGCTTACAATTCAACTTGGTGGGGAATGTCTAGGAAGAGCACAAAAGGAACGAACACACTTTCACCTTGGCAGATTAAAGAGCTAATGAAGATGAAAGCACATTAAGTTCTGATGGGAACAGAAGGACTGAAAATCGATGGTCTATAAACTCAACTCCAGTATCTTGAGTCTCTTTGGACGTTAGGGCAACTAAAAAGGAAAGGCTATTGGCTGTGTTCTGAATGACACAGTTAACTAGTGTCACAGGTTACTAGAATTCTCCAGTAACACATCCTGATGTTGGCTTTTCTAAGCAGAACCTAGTAGCTACCACTCCTCCGAGGTAAAGAAGTAGAAGTGAAGTTGCTCAGTCGTGTCCAACTCTTTATGACCCCAGGGACTATAGCCTACCAGGCTCCTCTGTCCATGGAATTTTCCAGGCAAGAGTACAGGAGTGGGTTGCCATTTCCTTCTCCTGGGGATATTCCCAACCTAGGGATCGAACCTAGGTCTCCTGCATTGTAGGCAGACGCTTTACCATCTGAGCCAAAAGGGAAGCCCCCCTCCCAGATGAAGTCCATAGAAATATCCTCAAATGACACTAGTCCCTATTAATTATCACAGATTCTTCTTCCAATGTGTGGTGATCATTGTGAGTGTGTGTGTATGTGTGCTCAACTGTATCCAACTCTGTGATCCCATGGACTATAGCCTGCCAGGCTCCTCTGTGCATAGAATTTTTCTAGGCAAGAATACTGGAGTGGGTTGCCATTTCCTCCTCCAGGGGATCTTCCTAACCTAGGAATTGAACTATATATATAAACACAGCAAAAATCTGCCCTTAAGGAGCTTTTGGACACACTTCAACAGGTGGAACAAATAACAGAATCATGAAATAACCACACATGCAGGAATTATCAGCACAAGATATTAATATGAATGTTTAAAGGTTTACTGTATTTTACAGGATATCTAAAATATGTAGAAGGGATATTATTAAAATGACCATTTAGATGTACATAAACCAGCAGAAAAATTAAAAATAAAGTTCAGTCAGTTCTCATTATTCATGGATTTACTGTGAATTCACCTGACTGCTAAAATTTCTTTTAACCCAAAATCAATAATCACAGCACTTTCATGAACATCTGCAGACATCTGCATAAAATAACTTGAGCAACAAATAATTTGAGTTGCCCGATGTGTATGATCCTGGCTGAGTCTGAACAAAATGATGGTGTCTTATTTCAGTTCTATTGCAAACAAGCACCCTTTTCATGGTCTACTTAGTGTCATGTTTTTCATGACACTTTTTTCGGTAATTTATACTTTTATACTTTTTCTTGGTAATTTTGCTGATTAAAATGGTCCAAAGCACAGTGTTCAAGTACCGTCTAATGTCTTCAAGTGCAAGAAGGCAGTGATGTACCTTATGGAGCAAGTGTATGTGTTAGATAAGCTTTGTTCAAGGCTTCCCTTGTGGCTCAGTAGTGGAGAATCTGCCTGCCAATGCAGGGGACACGGGTTCAATCTCTGATCTGGGAGGATCCCACATGTCACAGAACAACTAAACCTGTGTGCCACAACTACTGAGCCTGAGCTCTAGAGCTCATGACCTGCAACTACTGATCCCATGTGCACTAGAGCCCATGATCTGCAAGAGGAGAAGTCACTGCAATGAGAAGCCTGGACACCACAACTAGAGAAAGCCCACACACAGCAACAAGGCCCAGCTCAGCCAAAAATAAATAAAAAATTTAAAAAGAGACACTGCACAATTGGCCATGTGCGTGTCAGATGCTCAGCTGTATCCAACTCTTTGCAACCCCATGGGCTATAGACTACTAGGCTCCTGTGCCCATGAGATTCACCAGGCAAGAATACTAGAGAGGGTAGCCATTCCCTTCTCCAGGGGATCTTCCTGACACAGGGATTGAACCCAGGTCTCCCATGTTGCAGGTGGATCTTTACCCTGTGAGCCACCAGGGGAGCAATCTGTCCCTTTCTTCATGTGGAGAGAATCCCACAGAAAATTATAATTTCCATAATCCACTTGACACAGCCTTCTTGACCATATATAATATTTATAATAACTATTTAAACATCATTTTCTACTAATTCTATCACCCATGTCATTTCTGGGTCTCTCTTACTACTTTTCCCCTCTTTTTAGATTTATTGTTTTCTATATTTTTTATTGTTTTTATTTTCTTTAAGAAATATTTTTTCATTTTTTGTTTTTCTGAGTCTCTTCCTACAGACTTTCCTTCATGTTTATGGGTCCTATTTTCCTGTTTCTTGCCATACATGCATAGGTTGTGATTGGATGTCTGACTGAAATTAACATTACTGGTTGATCCATGCCTGCTGAGTCATGTCCTACCTTTGTGACCCTGTGGACTATAGCCCGCCAGGATCCTCTGTCCATGGAATTTTATATGTGGATATGTTAATCTAGTCAATTTCAGAATAGATACAAAGGTATGTTTGGTAGTATTTCCAGCAGCAAAAATCTCATGTTCCATTAGGAGAGAGTTCTTTTCCAGTGCTGACAATTTGATTCTTATGTTTCAAGAGCATTCCACGGTGTTCACATCTAAGAATTAGTACAAGATTCTCTGATTAAAGAAAAAAAAGGTTAATGTGCAGGTCAGGAAGCAACAGTTAGAACTGGACATGGAACAACAGACTGGTCCCAAATAGGAAAAGGAGTCCGTCAGGGCTGTATGTTGTCACTCTGCTTATTTAACTTATATGCAGAGTACATCATGAGAAATGCTGGGCTGGAAGAAGCACAAGCTGGAATTAAGATTGCTGGGAGAAATATCAATAACCTCAGATATGCAGATGATACCACCCTTATGGCAGAAAGTGAAGAGCTAAAAAGCCTCTTGATGAAAGTGAAGGAGGAGAGGAGTGAAAAAGTTGGCTTAAAGCTCAACATTCAGAAAACAAAGATCATGGCATCCGGTTCCATCACTTCATGGGAAATAGATGGGGAAACAGTGGAAACAGTGTCAGACTTTATTTTGGGGGGCTCCAGAATCACTGCGGATGGTGACTGCAGCCATGAATTAAAAGACGCTTACTCCTTGGAAGAAAAGTTATGACCGACCTAGATAGCATATTCAAAAGCAGAGACATTACTTTGCTGACTAAGGTCCGTCTAGTCAAGGCTATGGTTTTTCCAGTGGTCATGTATGGATGTGAGAGTTGGACTGTGAAGAAAGCTGAGTGCCAAAGAGTTAATGCTTTTGAACTGTGGTGTTGGAGAAGACTCTTGAGAGTCCCTTGGATTGCAAGGAGATCCAACCAGTCCATTCTGAAGGAGATCGGTCCTGGGTGTTCTTTGGAAGGAATGATGCTAAAGCTGAACCAGTAGTTTGGTCACCTCATGTGAAGAGTTGACTCATTGGAAAAGGTTCTGATGCTGGGAGGGATTGGGGGCAGGAGGAGAGGGGGGACAACACAGGATGAGATGGCTGGATGGCATCACCAACTCGATGGACGTGAGTCTGAGTGAACTCCGGGAGTTGGTGATGGACAGGGAGGCCTGGTGTGCTGCAGTTCATGGGGTTGCAAAGAGTTGGACACGACTGAGCGATTGAACTGAACTGAACTGGACTTAGATCATAATTACTTTAGATAACTTCTTCACTGGGAACATGCTGTTCCAAATTTATTTAAGGGGTAGGCAGGAATTTACTGAAGTGTAACTCTCTGAAATCTAATACTTTGTGGTAGGCAATATCATGGCAAATCCCAAAGATGTTTATGTCCCAATTCCCAGAATACGTAAAACCTGTTACGTTGTATGGTGAAGGGGAATTAAGGCAGAAGATGGCATTAAGTCATTTTAAGGCCAAATAAATTGTTTCTGGAGTTTTAAGGTTCACATGGTGCCCCAGGGCAGATTATACACAGAGGCTCACCAATATTAGCTTTAGAAGGTGAGATTTGGCACTCCCGAGTAGATCCATTTTAGGTGAGATTTTGGACTCTGAGTTGGTCCTATAACAGGCTGAGACACTTGGAGATGGCGGGATAGGGTGAATCCATTTTACACGTGGGATAGACATGAACCATTGGGTGCCAAAGGGTGACTTTTGGTAGGCAGCATAATGGTCTCCCAAAGATATCTACATCCTTATATCCAGGACTTGTGAATATGCTATATTATAAGGCAAAGGGGACACAAGTTAGCAATGAAGTTAAAGTTATTAATTAGCTGATTTTAAGATAGGAGATTATTTTGAATTTTCTGGGTGGGCCGAATGTAATCACAAGGGTCCTTAAATGTGGAAGGAAGAGGCATAAAAGTGAGAGATGAAGAGGTGACCAGTCATCACTGGCCTTAAGGAAGGAAAGGGGCCAAAAGTCATGGAATCTGGGTAGCTTCTAGAAGCTGGGAAAACAAAGAAACCGAGTCTGCTCTAGAACCTCCATAAAGAAATGTGACCTTGCCAACAACCTTGTTTTTAAACCCAGAAAGATGCATTTTTCGGATTTCAGATCTCTGGACTAATACATTGTGTTATTCTGAAACACTGAGTTTTTGAAAATTGGTTACAGCAGCCACAAGAAACTAATACAGCTGTACTTTTACATTCATTATATTCTGAGGTTTTCACTCCATACTGCAGTTTCTGATGTCTAATGGACGTGAGTCTGAGTGAACTCCAGGAGTTGGTGATGGACAGGGAGGCCTGGCGTGCTGCGATTCATGGGGTCGCAAAGAGGTGGACATGACTGAGCGACTGAAGATTTCCTTTACTTAGAGAAGTCCCTCCCCATTTCCCAAGTTAAACTGTGATACAGGACTTAATTTGGGGATACAATTTCCTTTTTTCTTTTCCCATGGCTTTCAGGGGATTTCTCTTTTCTATGAGTTCTTCCACACTTTATAAATGTGTTTTTTCCACTTTCAGTGCCTCTAGAGTTGTCTTTCTATGTTTCTCTAACAAGTGAGAAGGTATAATTGATCACTAAAGACCATCACACTCTTTCCTAAGGTTTCAGTCCCATGGGAACTCTTTGAAACTCACTAGGATATCACTTCTGGGAAAAAGGTTCCCCACAAGAGCTACATTTCTGCTCCGTATGATCTCACTGATATTTACTAAGTCTAACTTCTCATGGAAGTGTTCTATACAACCACTGCATCCACAGCATTTCTGTCCTGAAATCAACTCTTTATATATATTTTTTCGCTGCACCCCACAACAGCCTGTGAGATTTTAGTTCCTCAACCAGGGATTGAACCTGTGCCCTTGCACTGGAAGCTTAGAGTCTTAACCACTGGACCTCCAAGGAAATCCAGCATTTCTGCCCTAAGTGAGCATTGACACATAATGAATGTGGGGAAGATTCTGGCTCAAGGCTCTCCCATCTCTGGGGGAAAAATCCCCCAAGGATTTTTCATTCTATGCAGTATCTGTAACATATAAGACATAATTTATTACTGAAGGGGTGATCACATTCACTCCATTTCTGAGGCTTATTCTCTGGGTAAACCCCTGATTATCTACTGAGGCCTGACTTCTTAGAAAAGACTGGGCCACAATCACTCTGTTTCTGCCCATTAGCAGCTAGCTGCTTGATAAGGACTTGGTTCCCAAAGACACCATCTCCACAGGCACTGTGTTAACAGGGCTTTGCTCCTGTATGAGGTCACTCAGGCCTAAAGAGCTATGATGCCTGCAGGAGTGTGTCTCCAGCTCTGGGGATTCTATAGCTTTCTCTCCGCAGTGAGTCTTCTTATGTTTGATGAGAACATGGGGGCCAAGGCTCGCCACATTCCACGGCAGCTGTGCGGTCTCTCTGGTGTGAGCCTGCCGGTGCTGAATGAGCTCTGCCTTGCTGCAGAAGGCCTTACTGCAGTCACTGCACTCACACAGTTTCTCTTCCCTGTGAATTCTCTGATGCTTGGTCAGGTCAGACTTAAGAAAGAAGGTTCTTCCGCATTCGTGGCACTCATAAGGCTTCTCTCCTGTGTGGCATCTCTGATGGGCAATGAGGTAAGCCTTTGGGAAAAGGCCTTCCCACACACACCGCAGCCATACAGTTTCTCTCTGGGTGAGAAGGCCGATGTCTCTTGAGGGAGTAACCTCTGGCTGAAGGCTTTTCTACACTTACCACATCCTGTAGGGCTTCTCTCCTGTGTGACTTCTCTGTAGGCCCATGAGCTGCAACCTTCTGGAAAAGGCTTTCCCACTCATTAGGTTCATGGGCTTCCCTCCCGTATGAGTTCTCTGATGTTCAGTGAGCTGAATCTTGATGAGTGCTTTTCCGCATGTGTGGCATCGTGGGGCTTCTCTCCCCTTTCAGTTCTCTGATGTCTAGTGAGCTGTGCCTTCCTGGAGAACGCTTTCCCACATTCACTGCGTGCATATGGCTTCTTTCCTGACAAGCTTTCTGATGGCCACTGAGCAGTGATTTAGTGCTACTGGGTTTCATGCAACCATGGTATTTGATTCCACTAAGAGTTTTATTATCCTGGAGGCAGACAGATGACTTCCCATACTCACTGAACCCATCAGAGTCCTTTCCTGCCTATCTTCTATTCTCAGCAACAAAACCTAACTGTGACTTCAAACTTTTACAGTGTGAGCCAAATTTATTGTGTTTTTGTGTTAAAGGAACAAGGCTTTTGCATAAGTCAAAATTATCTGCATAACTTTGTGGACATCTTTCCAAAGTTTTAATCCTGTTTTGGTTTTCTGGGTGCCATTGCATAGGATCAATCTCCCACATTTCTTCTAGGACAAAGAACAATGAAAACATCCATGATAATTCTAGCGGGGGGGAAACAGAGTACAAAAATGCCATGGTTTGCGTTAGCTCTTATAATATCCCAGTCTAAGAGAAATGTCTACTATGGAAGTGTATGCTATGCTCTGTGAAAAAAATTACAGTATTATAAAACAAAATTCAATAGGAACAGCAGTTAGTTAGTGTTAGTCACTCAGTCATGTCCAACTCTTTGTGACCCCATGCTGTAGCCTGCCAGGCTCCTCTATCCATGGAATTCTCCAGGCAATAATACTACAGTGGGTAGCCATTTCCTTCTCCAGGGGATCTTCCTGACCCAGGGCTCGAACCCAGGTATCCTGCATTGCAAGCAGATTCTTTACCATCTGAGCCACCAGGGAACCCCAAAAGCCTTAAGGCACCTGGAATCCATACAGAAGGCTTTTTCAAATTTTTTTTTGGCCGTGTCCTGCCATATGGGACCTTAGTTCCCTGACCAGGGATCGAACCTGTGACCCCTGCAGAGGAAGCATGGAGTCTTAACTACTGGACCACCACAGAGACCTTCAGAAATAATAGAACAAATAGGAAAGACTCAAGGTAACTGAAAGGCAGAGCAATATGGTAGAACCTAAACAAAATGCATGGGGAGGAAAAGAATTCACGAAGAGGAAAAAATGATCTCATTCATGAAACTGAAGGAAGAAGGATTTCACAGGAGAATTACTTTGGATGCAGGCAAAATGCAGAATCAGAGGGCAGATTAGACTACAGAGAGAGAGTTGTCAATCCAGGAATATCTGTCAGAGAGCTTAAATCTTCCATATGTGTGAACACACACTCTGAGGGTGAAGACAGGATCTGGGAGAAAAGAGGATTCTGGTCTCAGGCACAGGAAGTAGAGCAACACAGGCCAGCGGCCCTGGTGGCTGGCAACACACAGAGGGTTAGGAGTGCAGGTCAGATGTTAGCAGGAGTCAACCTGGGGCCCTCCAGCAGAGAACAGAAAGCTGAGGCCCTGAGACTGAGTCAAACTTTTAACAGAAGATTAACAAAACCCCTAACCTGAAAGGTGGGGAAGCAGAGGGTCAATCAGCAGACAGAGGTCCCCTGGGGAGACAAGGTGTGTGTGGTTTTCAGATGAATGAAGGTGACATGGGTTGTCAGGGAGGGAGAACAGCTCTGTCAAAAGGGGAGCTGATACTGCAGAGGCAGGGAGCAGCACTAAGTGTGAAACGATCTGTATGGGTGGTGAGAGGGACTTCATATCGACTAAGGTGGAGGACAGGAAGTGAGCCCCTGCAGACAAAGGAAAGGAGAAGGCATGAGGGAGCACGCTGGGAGGCACGGAACCAGCTTAAGACTGCAAGGTCTAGGATGAGACAAACCACAGTAAGATCCAGAAAACTGTAAAAAATAAGACATCATCCTTTAATAGGAGGCAAAGAAGAGCAGCCCTAATAACAACATGCAGAGAGGGAAAAAAGATGGTGGAGGAATAGGATGGGGAGAACACTTTCTCCTCTCTACCTCATCAAAAGAATATTTCAACGCTGAGTAAATTCCACAAAATAACTTCTGACTGCTGGCAGAGGACATCAGGCATCCAGAAAAGCAGATCATTGGCTTCAAAACCAGTCTTCCATATTTCTATTTATTATTTTTATAACCTAATATTACTTTTCAAAAAAAAAAAAAACCCTATCGTTAAAGCAAATGCCGTATATACTCCTATTGGTGGAGGAAGTTGCCTTTTAATAATTCTGGAGTCTTTTATTATATTTTACTTTTTTTCTCTATTTTTTTTAAAATTTCTCTCTCCTTCTTCTTCTTCTCTTCAATAATCTATCTTTGAAAATCCAATCTTTACTCCAGATTTTTAACCTTGGCATTTTGGTATCTGTTGCCAATTTTGTACTTTTAAAAACCTAATCTTCAGTACCCAGCTTTACATGAGTGCGAGACTACTGGCTTGACCACTCTCCCCACCTTTGGAATCTCTCTTTTCTCCACCAGGTGGCTTTTGTCTCCCTCCCTCCCCCTCCTCCTCTCTACCCAACTCTATGAATCTCTGTGTGCTCCAGAAAGAGGAGAATTCTAAGGGAACTGGTCACTGATCGGATCTGTATCCCTCCTTCCCATCTCCCTCTTTTATTCTCCTGTCCACCTCTATCTACTTCCTCCCTCTCCTCTTCCATGTATAACTCTGTGACCACCTCTGAGCGGTCCAGACTTCCAGAGCGCACACAAGAAAGTGGTTACGGGCTAGCTTGCTTTTTCCTCTTTTGATTCCACCTCATCCCATTCCACTCACCTCTAACTACTCCCTCCCTCTTCTCTCCTCCAAGTAACTCAGCGATCCTCTAGGGACGACCCTCAAGGTGGAGAAACCTATCATCATTAACCTAGATGTTTTAACATTAGTGCTGAATAGATGGAGAAATCATGAGGCTATTCTAAAAATAAATCTGAAAACCAGAATCAGGAGGCATAAGTTCAAATCCTGAGATCATCAAAGAATTCCTGAATACAGGGAACATTATCCAATAAGAGCTCATCAAACGCCTTCATACCTATACTGAAATTGAGCACTGCCCAAGGGCCAACAAGCTCCAGAGCAAGATGTACCACGTAAATTCTCCAGCAACACAAGAACAAGCCCCTGAGCTTCAATACACAGGCAACTCAAAATACTCCAAAACCATTGATGTCTCATAACCCATTACTTCACACTTCACAGCAATCCAGAGAGAGGGAAATCCAGCTCCACCCACCAGAACTCCAACACAAGCCTCCCTAATCAAGAAACTTTGACAAGCCACTGATATAACCCCAAACACAGAGAGGAAGCTCTACAAGAAAGAGAATTCCACAAATTCCCAGAATATAGAAAAGCCACCCCAAACGCAGCAATATAACCAAGATGAAGAGACAGAGGAATACCCAGCAGGTAAAGGAACAGGAGACATGCCCACCAAACCAAACAAAAGAGAAAGAGATAGGGAATCTACCTGAGAAAGAATTCCGAATACTGACAGTGAAAATGATCCAAAATCTTGAAATCAAAATGGAATCACAGATAAATAGCCTGGGGTCAAGGATTGAGAAGATGTAAGAAAGGTTTAACAAGGACCTAGAAGAAATAAAAAAGAGTCAACATATAATGAATAATGCAATAAATGAGATCAGAAACACTCTGGAGGCTACAAATAGTAGAATATGGAGGCAGAAGATAGGATTAGTGAAATAGAAGATAGAATGGTAGAAATAAATGAATCAGCGAGGGAAAAAGAAAGACGAATTAAAAGAAATGAGGACAACCTCAGAGACCTCCAAGACAATATGAAACGCTCCAACATTCGAATTATAGGAGTCCCAGAAGAAGAAGACAAAAAGAAAGACCATGAGAAAATACTTGAGGAGATAATAGTTGAAAACTTCCCTAAAATGGGGAAGGAAATAATCACCCAAGTCCAAGAAACCCAGAGAGTGCCAAACAGGATAAACCCAAGGCGAAACACCCCAAGACATATTTTAATCAAACTAACAAAAACCAAACACAAAGAACAAATATTAAAAGCAGCAAGGGAAAAACAACAAATAACACACAAGGGGATCCCCATAAGAATAACTGCAGATCTTTCAATAGAAACTCTTCAGGCCAGAAGGGAATGGCAAGACATACTTAAAGTGATGAAGGATAATAACCTTCAGCCAAGACTACTGTACCCAGCAAGGATCTCATTCAAATATGAAGGAGAAATCAAAAGCTTTACAGACAAGCAAAAGCTGAGAGAATTCAGCACCACCAAACCAGCTCTCCAACAAATACTAAAGGATAGACTTTAGAAAGGAAACACAAAAGGACGTATAAACCTGAACCCAAAACAATAAAGTAAATGGCAACAGGAACATACTTATCAATAATTACCTTAAATGTAAATGGGTTGAATGCCCCAACCAAAAGGCAAAGACTGGCTGAATGGATACAAAAACAAGATCCCTATATATGCTGCCTACAAGAGACCCACCTCAAAACAACGGACACATACAGACTGAAAGTGAAGGGCTGGAAAAAGATATTCCATGCAAATAAAGACCAAAAGAAAGCAGGAGTAGCAATACTCATATCTGATAAAATAGACTTTAAAACAAAGGCTGTGAAAAGGGACAAAGAAGGCCACTACATAATGATTAAAGGATCAACCCAAGAAGATATAACAATTATAAATATATATGCACCCAACATAGGAGCACCGCAATATGTAAGACAGTTGCTAACAAGCATGAAAGGGGAAATTAATAATAACACAGTAATAGTGGGAGACTTTAATACCCCACTCACACCTATGGACAGATCAACTAAACAGAAAATTAACAAAGAAACGCAAATGTTAAATGATACAATAGACCAGTTAGACCTAATTGATATCTATAGGACATTTCACCCCAAAATAATGAATTTCACCTTTTACTCAAGTGCACACGGAACCTTTTCCAGGATAGATCACATTCTGGGTCATAAATCCAACCTTAATAAATTCAAAAAATCGAAATTATTCCAAGCATCTTCTCTGACCATGATGCACTAAGGTTAGATCTCAATTATAGGAGAAAAACTATTAAAAATACCAACATTTGGAGGCTGAACAACACCCTTCTGAATAATCAACAAATCACAGAAGAAATCAAAAAGAAATCAAAATATGCATCGAAACGAATGAAAATGAAAACACAACTACACAGAACCTTTGGGACACTATAAAAGCAGTCCTAAGAGGAAAGTTCATAGCAATACAGGCATACCTCAAGAAACAAGAAAAAGTCAAATAAATAACCTAACTCTACACCTAAAGCAACTGGAAAAGGAAGAAATAGAGAACCCCAGAGTAAGTAGAAGGAAAGAAATCCTAAAAATTAGGGCAGAAATAAATGCAAAAGAAACAAAAGAGACCACAGCAAAAATCAACAAAGCAAAAAGCTGGTTCTTTGAAAGGATAAATAAAATTGACAAACCATTAGCCAGACTCATCAAGAAACAAAGAGAAAAAAAAATCAAATCAACAAAATTAGAAATGAAAATGGAGAGATCACGACAGACAACTCAGAAATACAAAGAATCATAAGAGACTACTATCAGCAATTATAAGCCAATAAAATGGACAACTTGGAAGAAATGGACAAATTCTTAGAAAAGTACAACTTTCCAAAACTGAACCAGGAAGAAATAGAAAATCTTAACAGACCCATCACAAGCATGGAAATTGAAACTGTAATCAGAAATCTTCCAGCAAACAAAAGCCCAGGTCCAGACGGCTTCACAGCTGAATTCTACCAAAAATTTCGAGAAGAGTTAACACCTATCTTACTGAAACTATTCCAGAAAATTGCAGAGGAAGGTAAACTTCCAAACTCATTCTATGAGGCCACCATCACCCTAATACCAAAACCTGACAAAGACACCACAAAAAAGAAAACTACAGGCCAATATCACTGATGAACATAGATGCAAAAATCCTCAACAAAATCCTAGCAATCAGAATCCAGCAACACATTAAAAAGATCATACACCATGACCAAGTGGGCTTTATCCCAGGGATGCAAGGATTCTTCAATATCCGCAAGTCAATCAATATAATTCATCACATTAACAAACTGAGAAATAAAAATCATATGATTATCTCAATAGATGCAGAAAAAGCCTTTGACAAAATTCAACATCCATTTATGATAAAAACTCTCCAGAAAGCAGGAATAGAAGGAACATACCTCAACATAATAAAAGCTATATATGACAAACCCACAGCTAACATTATCCTCAGTGGTGAAAAATTGAAACCATTTCCCCTAAAGTCAGGAACAAGACAAGGGTGTCCACTTTCACCACTACTCTTCAACATCGTACTGGAAGTTTTGGCCACAGCAATCAGAGCAGAAAAAGAAATACAAGGAATCCCAATTGGAAAAGAAGACGTAAAACTCTCACTGTTTGCAGATGACATGATCCTCTACATAGAAAATCCTAGACTCGACCAGAAAACTACTAGAGCTAATCAATGAATATAGTAAAGTTGCAGGATATAAAATCAACACTCAGAAATCCCTTGCATTCCTATACACTAATAATGAGAAAGTAGAAAAGAAGTTAAGGAAACAATTCCATTCACCATTGCAAGGAAAAGAATAAAATACTTAGGAATATTCCTACCTAAAGAAACTAAAGACCATATATATCGAAAACTATAAAACACTGATGAAAGAAATCAAAGAGGACACTAATAGATGGAGAAATATACCATGCTCATGGGTCGGAAGAGTCAATATAGTGAAAATGAGTATACTACCTAAAGCAATCTACAGATTCAATGCAATTCCCATCAAGCTACCAGCAGTATTTTTCACAGAACTAGATCAAATAATCTCAAGATTTGTATGGAAATACAAAAAACCTCGAATAGCCAAAGCAATCTTGAGAAAGAAGAATGGAACTGGAGGAATCAACTTGCCTGACTTCAGGCTCTACTACAAAACCACAGTCATTAAGACAGTATGGTACTGGCACAAAGACAGAAATATAGATCAATGGAACAAAATAGAAACCCCTGAGATAAACCCACACACCTATGGACACCTTATCTTCGACAAAGGAGGCAAGAATATACAATGGAGTAAAGACAGTCTCTTTAATAGGTGGTGCTGGGAAAACTGGTCAACCACTTGTAAAAGAATGAAACTAGACCTGTTTCTAACACTGTACACAAAAATAAACTCAAAATGGATTAAAGATCTAAATGTAAGACCAGAAACTATAAAACTCCGAGAGGAGAACATAGGCAAAACACTCTCCGACATAAATCACAGCAGGATCCTCTATGATCCAACTCCCAGTATACTGGAAATAAAAGCAAAAATAAACAAATGGGATCTAATTAAAATTAAAAGCTTCTGCACAACAAAGGAAACTATAAGCAAGGTGAAAAGACAGCCTTCTGAATGGGAGAAAACAATAGCAAATGAAACAACTGACAAACAACTAATCTCAAGGATATATAAGCAACTTATGCAGCTCAATTCCAGAAAAATAAACGATCCAATAAAAAAATGGGCCAAAGAACTAAATAGGCATTTCACCAAAGAAGACATACGGATGGCTAACAAACACATGAAAAGATGTTCAACATCACTCATTATCAGAGAAATGCAAATCAAGACCACAATGAGGTACCATTTCACTCCAGTCAGAATGGCTGTGATCCAAAAGTCTACAAGCAATAAATGCTGGAGAGGATGTGGAGAGAAAGGGAACCCTCTTACACTGCTGGTGGGAATGCAAACTAGTACAGCCATTATGGAAAACAGTGTGGAGATTCCTTAAAAATTGCAAATAGAACTGCCTTATGACCCAGCAATCCCACTGCTGGGCATACACACTGAGGAAACCAGAATTGAAAGAGACACATGTACCCCAATGTTCACTGCAGCGCTGTTTATAATAGCCAGGACATGGAAGCAACCTAGATGTCCATCAGCAGATGAATGGATAAGAAAGCTGTGGTACATATACACAATGGAGTACTACTCAGCCCTTAAAAAGAATAAATTTGACTCAGTTCTAATGAGATGGATGAAATTGGAACCGATTATACAGAGTGAAGTTAGCCAGAAAGAAAAACACCAATACAGTATACTGACACATACATATGGAATTTAGAAGATAGTAATGATGACCCTATATGTGAGACAACAAAAGAGACACAGAGGTATAGAACGGACTTTTGGACTCTGAGGGAGAGGGAAAGGGTGGATGGTTTGGGAGAATGGCACTGAAACATGTATACTTTCTTGTAAGAAACGAAGCGCTAATCTATGTTCAATGCAGGATGCAGGATGCATGGGGCTGGAGCACAGGATGATTCAGGTAGAGGATGTGGGGTGGGAGGTGGGAGGGGGCTTCGGCATTGGGAGATTGTGTTCACCTGTGGCTGATTCATGTCAATGTATGGCAAAACAAATACAGTATTGTAATTAAAAAAATAAATAAATTTATAAAAAAAAAAACAACATGCAGAAAAGTGTTAGGTTATTGGGTCACCAACGGTGTCAGGGAAGTTCTCTAGATAACACTTCAGAAATGTCAACCTGTCACTGACTGACTGAATTTTTGTGTCATTTCTTCCCACCTTCTTGGTTTGAGCTCACTCACCTGGGCACGTTGGACTCAGGGCTGCTGTTCCCTCAACCGTCCATGGGGGTCCTCCTTGTTCCAACTGAAAGAGTGAATCTGGTTTGGGAGCCTGATATCCTGTAAACGGGAAATCATGGGATGGCTGGTGCTGAGCATTTGAGCCAGGGTGATCTACGAGAACCGTACAAAGCTCGATTTTGGGGACCACATCTCTTGTACTTTGGTAAAGTAAAAACCTTTAACTTGGAAAGGGAGAACATGCGTTCTAGGACCTACAGTGCTTTAGTCTCAACCATAAGATTCAACATTCCAGGAACCCTACAGATTTCACTGAATGAGAAAGAAAAGGCAACTGACTATAATGCTGTCTGCTGGGCTGGGCTGCATCTTACAGTCCTCCAAACCAAGCCCTGGACTCACCCAACTTCAAACCAAAGAAAAAGAGCCCAGAGTAGGCGACAGAGACTTCAGTGGTTTAACGGAGGGAGGAGCTTACTTGTCTGACACAAGGTCCTGGAGCAACACCCCACTGTGTGCGGTACATGGCAGGTGGGACATGACGGCAGTCTTTGCTGGGGTGGGGGGTGCATTACCAGTTACAGGGGAAATTGATGTCAGGTTGGCTCATTGGTTACCCGGGAAACCAGCAGAGAGGCACGCCCATCACCATCCCTATGAAAAGCTCTCATAGTGGAGATGTTCTGATCTAAAGCTAGAATGGGCATTAGCTGGGGCTGGAGTAAGTTTGTAGACAGGGAGGTCAGTCATTTGAGAAGGGTGTAGGTGAAGCAGGCCTGGGTTGAGCTAGAGATGGACAGAGAGCAGGAGAACAGCCATCCTGGGTGGCCTGAGCACACGTTGTCCTTACCTACTGATACTAAGTTGCAGTAGTTCTCCAACATGACGTCCCAGTACAGGGCCTTCTGAGATGGGCCCAGTAGCTGCCACTCCTCCCCGCTGAAGCCCACAGCCACGTCCTCGAATGACACAGAGCCCTGTAATAACAAATTCCAGTGCAATTCATGATGGAATATATGGTGTGGAAAAGAGAATAAGAACATGTTCTCTAATTTCTTTTTTAATAAATCAGAAGAGATCTCATTTTTATTTTACTTTTTGGCCGTACAACATAGCTCAGGGGAATCTCAGCTCCCTGACCAGGGACTGAACCCAGATCACAGCAGTGAAAGCCCGGAATCCTAACCACTAGACCACCACGGAAGTCCCAGGAACATGTTCTGTTTATCTTCCTCATGATAAAAAATTATGTGCACTGTGGCTGTAGCTATTTCACATAGGATAGACCATGTGTCTTTTTAAAAAATCTGTATTTATTTATTTTTGTGCTGTGTCTTTGTTGCTGCATGGGCTTTTCTCTAGTTGTGGGGGCCACTCCCTAGCTGTGGTGTGTGGGCCGCGCATTGTCACAGCTTCTCCTGTTGCAGAGCACAGGCTCTAGGTCAGTGGGCTTTAGCAGTTGCGCCTCCCGTGCTCCAGAGCACAGGCTCAGTAGTTGTGGTGCTCGGGCTGAGCTCTGTGGCAATGTGGGATCTGTCTGGCCCAGTGATTGAACCTGTGTCCCCTGCATTGGCAGGTGGGTTCTTTACCACTGAGCCACCAGGGAAAAGCCTGTGACTGTGTCTTAGTCCACCTGGGTTGCTATAATAAAATACACAGACTGGGTAGCTTATAAAAACAAATTTATTTCTCACAGTTGTGGGGGCTGGGAAGTCTGGGATCAAGGGCCATGATGGCCACCTTTTAGTGAGGGCCCGCTCCCTGGTTCATAGCAGGAACCTTCGCAGGGAAGGGCGAGGGATCCCTGTGCATTCTCTCTTAAAAGGACACTCATCCTATTTGTGAAGACCTCACTTTCATGACTGACCTACACACGTCCAAATGGTCCCACCTCCTAATACCATCATCTTTGACTGGTTAAGATTTCAACAATGAATTGTAGAGGCACACAAACATTCAAACCATAGCCCTGTGGGAGTCTACAAATTAGTCCTTCCCAGCCTAGAAAAGAACTAAAATAATATTTGCATAGAAATAAAAGACACTGTGCAGTAAGAGGAGAAGACAATGGCACCCCACTCCAGGACTCTGGCCTGGAAAATCCCATGGGTGGAGGAGCCTGGTAGGCTGCAGTCCACAGGGTCGATAAGAGTCGGATATGACTGAACGACTTGACTTTCACTTTTCACTCTCATGCATTGGAGAAGGAAATGGCAACCCACTCCAGTGTTCTTGCATGGAGAATCCCAGGGACGGGGGAGCCTGGTGGGCTGCCGTCTATGGGATCGCACAGTCGGACACGACTGAAGTGACTTAGCAGCAGCAGTGCAGTAAGAATGTCTTTGTTTATATGAGTGAAAAATTTGTTATTAATTTAGATGTCTATTAGAGGCAGACAGAGTATCCTACACCTCCATGCTATGAAATATTATGCAAACATTAACATCAATGAGATGGATTTAAATATACTGGTATCAATGATCTTCAAGGCATTCTCTTAAATGAAAAGAATCAAGCCCCCAAATAGTATATAGTCTATAGTATACAGTATATAGTCTATATAGTATATAGTCTCATCCCAGACATATGAAAAACCCTTAATAATATATTCAGCTACATATGTATAAGTTTACATATGTATGTGCATATAAATATATATATTAAGATATATATATATATTAATCTAAATATAGATATATCTTACCAAACATGAATTTGGTGGGAGACCCAAATTATTAACATATTACCCTTCGGGTTGGGCCTTTGGTGAGAAACAAGTAAAAGAGGATATTCTCTTTTGGTGCAAAGACTTGTGTGTGCTTAAACCTCGTGCACGCAAATGGAGCTATGTATCATTTGTGTAAGTAAAAACACAAAGATCACCCAAGAATAATTGGCTCTGACTTCCTTTTTTGGAAACTGGGGTTAAGAAGTTATAAGGGAAGAATCTGCTTCTATTTTCAGATTTTAGCCTAAACTTACTGTCCAGCAGATCCTTATTTTTATTAACATACACTCTTCTCAGGGCTTTCCTGGTGGCTCATAAGGTAAAGAATCTGTCTGCAATGGAGGAGACCAGGGTTCTGTCTCCAGGTCGGGAAGATCCTCTAGAGAAAGGAATGGTTAACCACTCCAGTATTCTGGCCTGGAGAATTCCACAGACAGAGGAGCCTGGTGGGCTACACTCCATGGGAGTCCCAAAGAGTCTGACACAACTTAGTGACCATCATTTTCACTTTTCACTTCATACTGTTCTCATTTCACCAGACTGCTTTTTAGAAGCTTCCACAAGTCCCCTGGGAAACAAAGGATTAAAACAGATAACACAAACCTCACCTGGACCTTGCTCATCTTCTCCACTTCTTAAGAAAGGGCGTGTAACTCCAAGCTGTGTTCTGTCTTCTCTCTTTCCAGGCCTGCCTGGAGGTTATGGTCAGGGATCTCAGGTCAGGCTGCTGCCAGAATCCATGGTCTCCCAAGCCTGGAGCCTCCTTCTTCTATTATTGAAGATGTTCCTGTAGACTAGAACCTGTGGATTCAAGAGCAAATTCAACGACTGAACCTGTGGCCACAGTTCTCTCTAGCTACGAGTACTCATTCTAACAGAATGTCCCAATAGTTCAAGTCTCTTTAACTCCTTGAAAGGCTTTTCTATCATGGGGCTGGGTCCCACAGAAACATGAAATGGGTGAGAGGAATGCCTTTTTTGACAAAGTTGGAAAAGAGTGAAAGCAGAAGAGAAGACGGGAAATAAAAACCAGCTCATGGTCTTGTCCACGGCTAAGATCTCACAGAGCCAATTCAGGAAAAATGAAGTAAGAAAATGTTGGCCCTATAAATAACAAGGTCCTACTGTACAGCACAGGGAACTATATATTCAGTGTCTTACAATACATAGTACTGGAAAAGAATATAACAGAATGTGTACATATATATAATATAGTGGAGTTCAGTTCAGTTGCTCAGTCGTGTCCGACTCTTTGTGATCCCATGAATTGCAGCATGCCAGGCCTCCCTGTTCATCACCATCTCTTGGAGTTCACTCAGACTCACGTCCATCGAGTCCGTGATGCCATCCAGCCATCTCATCCTCGGTCGTCCCCTTCTCCTCTTGCCCCCAATCCCTCCCAGCATCAAAGCCTTTTCCAATGAGTCAACTCTTCGCATGAGGTGGTCAAAGTACTGGAGCCTCAGCTTCAGCATCATTCCTTCCAAAGAAATCCCAGGGTTGATCTCCTTCAGAATAGACTGGTTGGATCTCCTTGCAGTCCAAGGGACTCTCAAGAGTCTTCTCCAACACCACAGTTCAAAAGCATCAATTCTTAGGTGCTCAGCCTTCTTCACAGTCCAACTCTCACATCCATACATGACCACTGGAAAAACCACAGCCTGGACTAGACGGACCTTAGTCGGCAAAGTAATGTCTCTGTTTTTGAATATACTATCTAGGTTGGTCATAACTTTTCTTCCAAGGATTAAGCGTCTTTTAATTTCATGGCTGCAGTCACCATCTGCAGTGATTTTGGAGCCCCCCAAAATAAAGTCTGACACTGTTTCCACTGTTTCCCCATCTATTTCCCATGAAGTGATGGAACCAGATGCCATGATCTTCGTTTTCTGAATGTTGAGCTTTAAGCCAACTTTTTCACTCTCCTCTTTCATTTTCATCAAGAGGCTTTTTAGCTCCTCTTCACTTTCTGCCATAAGGGTGGTGTCATCTGCATATCTGGGGTTATTGATATTTCTCCCGGCAATCGTGATTCCAGCTTGTGCTTCTTCCAGCCCAGCGTTTCTCATGATGTACTCTGCATATAAGTTAAATCACCAGGGTGACAATATACAGCCTTGACGTACTCCTTTTCCCATTTGGAACCAGTCTGTTGTTCCATGTCCAGTTCTAACTGTTGCTTCTTGACCTGCATACAGATTTCTCAAGAGGCAGGTTAGGTAGTTTGGTATTCCCATTTCTTTCAGAATTTTCCACAGTTTATTGTGATCCACACAGTCAAAGGCTTTGGCATAGTCAATAAAGCAGAAATAGATGTTTTTCTGGAACTCTCTTGCTTTTTCCATGATCCAGCGGATGTTGGCAATTTGATCTCTGGTTCCTCTTCCTTTTCTAAAACCAGCTTAAACATCAGGGAGTTCACGGTTCATGTATTGCTGAAGCCTGGCTTGCAGAATTTTCAGCATTACTTTATTAGCAAATGAGATGAGTGCAATTGTGCGGTAGCTTCTTCAGTGTTACTGGTTGGGGCATAGACTTGGATAACTGTGATATTGAATGGTTTGCCTTGGAAACGAACAGAGATCATTCTGTCGTTTTTGAGACTGCATCCAGGTACTGCATTTCAGACTCTTTTGTTGACCATGATGGCTACTCCATTTCTTCTGAGGGATTCCTGCCCGCAGTAGTAGATATAATGATCATCTGAGTTAAATTCACCCATTCCAGTCCATTTTAGTTTGCTGATTCTTAGAATGTCGACGTTCACCCTTGCCATTTCTTGTTTGACTACTTCCAATTTGCCTTGATTCATGGACCTGACATTCCAGGTTCCTATGCAATATTTCTCTTTACAGCATCGGATAGCTACCCTGTGTCTGAGGTCAGGGCAGCTACTGAGAAGAGCTACCCAGCATCCCAGGTCAGTGGCAGCCGGGAGAAGACATCCTGCATCCAAGGTCAGGGCAGTTGCCGGGAGGAGACACCCGAGTCCGAGGTCAGGGGCGGCTAGGAGGAGATACCCTGCGTCCGAGGCCAGGGGCAGCAGCTGAGAGGAGCCACCTGGCGCCCGAGGCCAGAGGTGGTGACCCTGAGGAGCCACCAGGAGCCTGAGGCCAGGGGCGGCAGCTGGGAGGAGCCACCTCTCGCCAGAGGCCAGGGGCGGTGACCCTGAGGAGCCACCTCGAGCCGGAGCCCAAGGCCAGTGGCAGCAGCTGGGAGGAGCCACCCGAGAGCGGTGGCTGCGCAGGCGCAGGAGGGCCTAGAGGAGCGATCCCACATTGAAGGCCAGGAACGGCAGTGGTAAGGGAGATACCCCTTGTCCAAGGTAAGGAGCAGGGGCTGTGCTTTGCTGGAGCAGCCGTGAAGAGATACCCCACACCCAAGGTAAGCGAAACCCAAATAAGATGGTAGGTGTTTCAAGAGGGCATCAGAGGGCAGACACACTGAAACCATACTCACAGAAAACTAGTCCATCTAATCACACTAGGGCCACAGCCTTGTCTAACTCAATGAAACCAAGCCATGCCTGCGGGGCAACCCAAGATGGGCAGGTCATGGTGGAGAGGGCTAACAGAACCTGGTCCACTGGAGAAGGGAATGGCAAGCCACTTCAGTATTCTTGCCTTGAGAACCCCATGAACAGTATAGTGGAGTAGGAAATGGCAATCCAGTCCAGTTTCTTGCCTGGATAGGCAAGAGAATTCCATGGACAGAGAAGCCTGATGGTTACAGTCCATGGGGTTGCAAGAATCAGACATGACTGAGCAATAAAAAGAAATGAGATGGTAAAGAATCTGCTTGCAATGCAGGAGACCTGGGTTCAATACAAGTCGGGACGACTCCCTGGAGAAGGGAATGGCTACCCACTCCAGAACTCTTGCCTGGAGAATTTCATGGACAGAGGAGCCTGGAGGGTGCTACACTGCATGGGGTTGCAAAGAGGCAGACACAACTGAGGGACTAACAATTTCTTTTACTTTCATACAGTGGAGTACTAATAGCAATTAAAAAAAATCTATTGCTACATGCAATAACTTAGATGAATTCCACAACAAAATATTGAACATAAGAAGCCAGACACAAGAGAACCTGTAATATATGATTCCACTTACATAAACTTAAGTCAGGCAAATTTAACACATTTTTAGGAAAGTAATTGCCTCTGGAGAGGAGGGAGATTAGCAGGTGGAGGCTTCTAGGGTAGTGGAATACTCTATTCTTTTTTTTTTTTTAGCCATGCTGTTTGGCATGTGAGATGTTAGTTCCCTAACCAGGGATGACCAGGAATTGAACCCATGCCTCTGCAGTGGAAGGGCAGAGTCTTAACCACTGGACTGCCAAGGAAGTCCCTGTAATATTCTATTCTTTTTAATTTGGTTTTTATTTTATTTCTGTAACATTCTAGCCTTTAATTTGGGGTGTATACTTGAAAAAAACTTTTAAAGAAAAGTACAGATCAGTTTCACTTATACATTTTCACAATCTTTTTTTTTTTTAAGTTTCAAGCAAAAGAAAGAACAGTAATTTAAATCTCATGTACAAAAAACCCTCATAGAGAACAGTGTACTCAGGGACCCCCCGGTGGTTCAGTGCTTAAGAACCTGCCTGCCAACGTAGGGAACACAGGTTCAATCCATGGTCCAGAAAGATTCCACATGCCTTGGGGCAACTAAGCCCAGGCACACACAACTACTGAGCCCGTGTGCCTAGAGTCCGTGCTCTGCGATGAGAAGCCACCTCAGTGAGAAGCCCCGTGCACCACAACCAGAAAGTAGATTCCACTTGCCGCACTAGAGAAAGCCCATGTGCAGCAATGAAGACCCAGTGCAGCCGTAGATAAACAAATTAAAAAAAAAAAGCAAAACCAAAGAACAGCATAATCAAACTCCACATATCCATTGTGTGACTTCAATAATTATCAACTCAAACCTAATTTGTTTTATCTACACTGCCATTCACTCCCCCACCACCACTGGATTATTTTGAAGCAAATCCCAAAACATTTTTTTATTTCTAGGTGCAAAAATATTAGGTAGACTATAAGCAAACAGAATTCAGTCCCATGTTAAAAGACAAATCATTATGAACACGTATGGTTTATACCCGGAATATAAAATATTGAGAAATCTCACAACATAAAGAAAAGTTTAAAGAAAAAGAAATTATCAATGAAAATAAAATTTTAAAGCCTTTTAAGAGGACTGTAATGTACAGCATGGTGATTACAGTTAAATACCATATTAGACCTGGGTTCAATCCCTGGGTTACAAAAATCCCCTAGAGGAAGGCATAGCAACCCATTCCAGTATTCTGGCCTGAAGAATCCTCATGGAGAGCAGAGCCTGGAGGGCTACAGTCCATGGGGTCACAAAGAGTCAGACACAATTGAGCAACTAAGCACATACACTTGAAAGTTAATTAAAAAAAAAAAAGTAGATCTTCAGTGTTCTCACCACTAAAAGAAATGGTAATTATGTCACGTGATGCAGATGTTGGCTAACTTACGGTGGTAATCATTTTGCAATATGCAAGTGTATTAAATAAACACAACTGTACACGTTTAAACTTACAGAATTACATATGTATATGGAAACTAAATCTCAATAAAGTATGCGCGACATCTTTGAGAAAGATTAATAACTTGATAAAGTACAGGTACCATTTATTCCGACTATCAGGCACTCTGCTTTGTACTCAAAGAACTTTTGCTTATTCCATATTTTTAACAGCTATGAAGTGGGAATCATGACAGCTTTTTTCACAACTGATGGAGCCTGACTCAGAGATTAACCTAGCCAAGTCAGAGGGAGAAGCAAGTTCTTCTTCCTCCAGTCCATAAACTTGGCCAGTCCACCTGGCCAACTCTATTTGCAGATGACAAAGATGCTCAACTAGAAAACATAAAGGAATCAATGTGAAGGAATCAATTAGTAATATCTGAGTGGAATGAGGTGACAAAATAAGTATATCTTTTTAATTTTTGCTCTTGTGCATTACATAAAATTAGAAGACACAAAAATTGAGGGAGTGGGGTAGTATGGGAAAAGAATGACACTATTTACAGTTACAACAAAAGTATAACCCGTTTACAAACAAACGTAATAAAACATGCCCAAAACACATATAGAAAAACATCACAGCTGGTCAAAGAAACAAAAACACTTGAGTTAAAGAAATCCATTTACGCGTTCCTAAAAGTGTAGTACCTACATCTGTATCGCTCCTTCCAAATTAAAATACCCACTTGATGGAACATAACTGCGATAGTTTTTTTTTTTTAAGAAAAGAAATAAAACTTTCAAATGTTATGATAGGATGTTAGATTAAAATGTATAAAATCATACCAATACCTACACACCTGATCCCAATGTTAAAAATGAAATACACTATATTTTAGTAAGAGTTGCTTTCTGGAGGAGTATTTAAAGTGTGTTAGTCACTCAGTCGTGTCCAGCTCTTTGTGACCCCATGGCCAGGCTCCTCTGTCCATGGGATTTCCCAAGCAAGTATACTGGAAAGTGAAAGTTGCTCAGTTGTGTCTGACTCTTTGCGGCCCCATGGACTATACAGTCCATGGAATTCTCTAGGCCAGAATACTGGAGTGGGTCGGCTCCATGGACTATACAGTCCATGGAATTCTCTAGGTCAGAATACTGGGGTGGGTAGCCTTTCCCTTCTCCAGGGGATCTTCCCAACCCAGGGATCAAACCCAGGTTTCCTGCATTGCAGGCGGATTGTTTATGAGCTGACCCATAAGGGAAGCCCAAGAATACTGGAGTGGGTTGCCATTCCCTTCTCCAAGGGATTTTCCCCATCCAGGGATCAAACCTTGGTCTATTGCATTGGCAGGCAGATTCTTTACTGCTGAACACCAGGGAAGCCCTGATTTTGGGATGAACCTGAAAACCAAGTATTTTCAATAGGAATATACATATATAATCCATATACATATATGGATTCAAGACCAGAAACTTCACATCTAAAATTAAACATGCAATAAGCTCCCCAAACGCTGTCCCTAATGCAGACACAAGTTCCAATCCCTCAACAACAGACACCCCAAATGTTACTCTCCTGCAAAGACCTCCCAATTTGTCATGCTGTTAATCATGTTCAAGACACAGCAAAGCCAAACAAACTGAAACACTGTTGTCTGGAACAGTGAAATGTTTATTTCAAGGCCTTGCAATGAGACAAGACGGCTCTTGCCCTAAAATGCGAAGGGATCTGGCAAAGCACTTTAAAAAGCCAGGTGAGGGAGGGAGGGGGTTTGCAGGGTCTAAGATCACCTTGTGCACAATTCTTTAATTGACTGATGGTGAGGTAGCAGGATGGTTTCACAGGGGTTAACATTATCAGTCCTTGGGTTCCAGGAGGCGTGGGGTTCTGTGCCCTACCTCACTAAATAGTTTATTAATATCTTCTTCTTTGTTGGAGAGGGGGAGTTTTTTAAATTCTGCAAAACAACTCATGATATGTACATCAAGTATTATTATCTAGGTACTTCAAAGAGGAGCTGAAGCACAGGATATGAGGGAAGGCCTGTGCCAGGAAGGCCTGGTGGCATCCAGCTAGGTTACAGATTCAACACGGTAACCCGTGCTCCTCCACCAGAGAAAACTCTCAACACGAATCCCCGGGTTGGTCCACGAACACAAAAGGCACCAGCTGGCATAACTACTCGCTTCACCCCAACGCCTACCCCTACGCAATCTGGAATAACGACAACAAACACCCTAAGGCGCTCTCCCTGGCCCTGAAACACGCCCAGCACCCAACACTGACCTGATAGATGACTTCTGTCTTCACCGCTGGAGGCAAATTACAGGACAGCTGTTTTAAAATCTGACGATCACCCTCCGCCGCAGGCAAGACTCCTGAGGCTGAAAGGATGGCGGCCGACGAGGTTCACAAGCAGCTGTTCCAAAGACCCGGATCCTGGCTTCTCGCGAGCCTTCGATGACGCAATATTTCCGCGCCGGGTTCGCGGCTCTTTACCAGAAGTGGCCGTTTTCCCACATAGTTCCGTTTGACTGGTGAGGGCCTCGTTTTTCTTCCTTTTGCGGGAGGGTGTAAAACGGTGAGAAGCTACCGAAAAGGACTTATTTCACCCTATTTTTAGCCCACCTGACCCATTAGGCCATGACTTTGAACAGTTGCCAGGGGCGCTGCACAAACGCTTAGCTTCTCAGAAACTCAAGGGTACCTGGGTCTCTGCAGGCTGGGCAGAGATGTTCGCGGACATGAAGGCCCTTTGATTTAAGATGAAGAGAAGCTAAGAAGCGCGACCGTCTCAAAGAAATCCAACAGGGAGGGATCCCAAGCCAAACCTAACAACAATTGAAGGAGAACCGAGCAGTATTCTAGGAATGTGGACTGGAGAGAGTGTTGTAGGGTTTAGAGAACCGTTCAGAAGCGCACAGGTCTGAAAGTGGGTAAAACGGCGGGATTATACAGCTCTTGTTATGACTGGTGTAGAGGGAAATGGGAAATCAGGGGCAAAGCCAGCGGAGAAACATGGTTCCCCCCCTTCCACAGTGGGATGAGCCAAAGATGGGGTAAGGTTTTACTTGCACACTTGCACAAAGGTGAGAAATACTTGAATCAAAAGCTCTGAGGGAAGTGATTCTGTTGAGTACTGTGACGCAGCTGATGAAGCACCGCTCCCTACCTGAGGAAGGTCAGAAAAGGAAATGGCAACCCCCTCCAGTATGCTTGCCTGTGAAATCCCATGGACAGAGGCGCCTGGAGAGCTACAGTCCATGGGGTCGCAAAAGAGTCGGACACGATGTACCAACTAAACAACAACACTGTAATTATACAACTTGGTTCAGAGAACGTTCAAGCGAAAGGGGTTACTCATTTATTTATTGACCCAGCTTATGTTTATAAAATACTCTGTGGCAAACAGGAATCTGGGTGCTGGAAATACAGACGGTATAATTGCAGGAAAAATAACATGGCTTCATTGAGCTGTACATTCAGTTACTGACGAGGTTCTTGGATTCTAGCCAATAGAAATTGGTAAGAGGCCAGATAAATTCAGGCAATGCTTTATTGGGCCTGGTGCTGTAGCAGGAGGAAGTGAAAACAAATAACAGGTACCCTTTCTTGCTACAGGGCAGGTGGTGAGCTGGTCCATTAAATGGTGTGAGGGTAGGGCAGGTCCAGGGGAGGGGTGGCTTGGGTGGTCTGCTCATTCCTTTTAGGGCTGTTTGCAGGGAACACACATAGGATCCTGCTTTTGCTCGCAGTACCTAAGAAGTAGCGGTTGGGTTTGAGTCTTTGTGTATCTTGTTCATAAGTTGCCCCTATTGCCTATGCCAGGCAGTTATTTTTATAACTCCTTATAGTTCCCTCTGTATTCTGGATGGGCCGTTTGTCCAGGTGCAGGCACTGCAGCAAAGTGTCCTGGGTCCTAGCCTGTCTCAGTACTGGTGTGCAGAATGTAAAAGGAAAGTTGTTGGTTTGTCTTCCTCATTATAGTGAGAGTTTTGATTCCCACCTACAATGTGATCTATAGTGCCTGGAGGGCAGAGCAGTGAACCAAAGACATTAGCCCTAAGATTTAATGGAATTTGTTTCTCTAGTTTTTGGACTTGCTTGGGACCAGTCATTCTTCTTTCCTTATGATTTATCTGTCTTATGATGGAAGTATGTATCGTACCTCTGTCCCACCATTGTATTTTTGAAGAACATAACTTACCTGGTTTCATGGGTCCAAAGATGGAGAGGAATTTTTCCTCAGGGTGAATTGTGCATCATGTCTCACCTATATTTGGCTCAGATGAGACTTTGGATATAGAATTTTTTTTTTAAGGTATTTGTTTTTGGCTGTGTTGGGTCTTCCTTGATGGGCAGGAGTTTATTTAGTTGCAGTATGTGGACTCAGTACTCAGTAGTTGTGGCACACAGGCTTAGTTGCCATAGGCATGTGGAATCTTCCTGGACCAAGGGTCAAACCCATTTCCCTTGCATTGGCAGGTGGATTCTTAACTTGTGAACCACCAGGGAAGTCCTGGATTAGAGTTAATCCAGGGGGCTATTGGAATGAAATGTATGTATTTTGCATGCAAGAGGGGCGTGATTGGAGGGGACAGGGCCAGTGGTGGAATTTTAAGGACTGAATGTTTGTGTCCCCTCAGATTCACATGCTGAAGCCCTGAAACCCACTGTGGCTCTATTTGGAGATGGCACTCCTAAGGTAAGTAATTCAGGTTAAATGAAGTTGTAAGGGTGGGGCTCTACTCCAGTTGTATCTGCTGGAACCTTGACCTTGGACTTCTAGTCTCTGGAACTATGAGAAAATTAACTTCTGTTTAAGCCACCTATGCTAGTATTTCAGTATGGCAGCCAGAGCAGTGTAAATCAGGAATGAAGAGCAGTGTAATACAGGAATGATTATGTATGACCTAAGATCTTAATATATTCCACATTAAAACCCTTAAGAAAACAATTAAGATGTTCACTCCAAGTGAGTCTTAAGTTTTCACATCATGTGTTAGTTGTTAAAGAACATTACAATGCCATTAAGATACCTCATCTACTTACATGCCTCTACCGCTAGCTTCTCCCTAAGGGACCTGACATCATGCCCTTCCTCAAACCCAGTTTTCCAGCAGTAGTCACTACTGACATTACTCCTGGCTACAGCTCAGTGATTATAGAGATTTAGAAAACATTTGCCAGATTGGTTAAAGGCCTGTAGTATTCCAGTCTAAAACCAGATTCAGCCCACTCTTGCAGGGCTCCTTGACTCATTCTCAATCTGATTCAGTCTCTGCAGCTTTATGGAGAATGAGGTAACAGGCCAAAGTTGATTCTACAAAATCTACTTCTCTCTTCCTCATGTGACTCCCAAACATGTTAGACTCAAGAGTGCCTGAGTTAGGAGGAAATGGAACTACCCACCTTTCTTCTTGGCATCTGTTTCCATCCCATCAGTGAGGCAAAAGATAGGGTTAGGGAACTATGTCCAGAAGGAAGAATGCAGCTGAGTTAACCAGTGTAGACTTTCATATTCCCAGGATTCTGAGAATAATCTGGATAACGAGAGAAGGGGAGAGCTAGGAGAGAAGAAATCTTAATTTGTGTTCAGATTGCCCATCTTTTCATGTTTTAAGGAAAAAAACAAACAAAAAACCCAAGGTCTGTGTTGCCATGTAATTTATTATCTAATTTATAGGTTTAAATTACTAATTGTCTTTGGGCTTTCAGTTCACTTTGCAAACCTTCATTTCACTACCTTTACAAGTCTAGGAAATCTTAAAAATCACATTTAAGGTGACCTTTATTGTATAATGCTTGGTCTTATTTATCAGTTGAAGTTAAGCTCATTCAAGGATATTAAGTTGCATTTATGACCTTAATATTAATTTTTATTAGAAAATTCAATTTTCTGAAATAATATTTAAATAAATTTAGAGTCAAAGAAATGTAGCAGCTAATTATCATATACTGGGTGGGTGTTGAAGATAATTTTTTTTCCTTTGGGAGAAATGAATGAATATAAGAAATGAATATAACCAGTGATGTCAGGTAGATTATCTCCTTAAAATTATGGAAACATAAGCATAGTAACCAGGCTTCCCTGGTTGCTCAGACGGGAAAGAATCTGCCAGCAATATAGGAGACCCTAGTTTGATCCCTGGGTCAAACCCCTGGCAAATGGAATGGCAACTTACTCCAGTATTCTTGCCTGGAGAATTCCATGGACAGAGGAGCTTGGCAGGTACAGTCCATGGGGTCACAAAGAGTCAGACATGACTGAATGACTAACATTTTCACTTTTAAGCATGGTAACTAAGAATATGGTTCCAGGTTTCCTGTCCAAAAATGTACCTCAGGTATATTATGTAATGCATTAAAGTGGGAAATGGTACATAAAGCTCTCAAATACCCCTCATTTTCACAGGCTTTGCCTCACAAGAACTAATTAAGATACTTGTCAAGTAGTGATGTTCAGTGTTTTGTGTATGATTTCACCAGCTGATGGATGAGGCAGAATGTACCACTGAAAACCTTGCCACATTCACTGCCTTCTAACAGTTTCTCTCTAGTATGTAATGATATCTATTGGGGGCAAGGGTTTTACCACTCTCATATTTTTTACCCACTATAAGCTCACCTATGACCAGTGGTAATCACTGATGATGCGGTCTTTCTTCCAAAACACAGCTTTTCTAACTTCTGCATTCACAGGCTTCCTGATTACAAATAACCATTCAATCAGGTATACATTATGGCTCAAGGCTTTTCCAAATAGAATGTACCAGTCTTTTTCCTATGTATTTTTCGTGACATAAAATAAGATGTAATTGACCACTGAAGGCATAACCACATTCATGGCAACCATAAACCTTTCTCTCCTGCACACACTCTCTGTTACCTTCTGAGGGTGCACATCTGGCAGCTGGCTGTTCCATCAGGACTACATTCCTACCTGCTAGAGTCCACTGATGTGTAATGATGTCTGAGGGGTCACAGAAGGCATCTGCACAGTCACTATATTAACAGGGTGTTTCCCCTGCAAGAGTTCACTAGTATCTAAGAAGCTGTAACCCTTTGTGAAAGAGTATTCCACCTTCACAGAATCTACTTGTTTCTCTCTTGTGTGTGTCCTCTTATGTTTAACCAGACATGACATGTGGGAGAAAGCTCTCCCACACTTGTTGCATCCATAGGGCCTCTCTCCCATGTGAGTTCTTTGATGGACAGTGAGCATTGTCTTTTGCTGAAGGCTTTCCTACAGTCACTGCACACATAAGGTTTCTCTCGTGTGAATTCTCTGAGGTTTAGAGTCCTGATTTCTGCGAACAAGATTTTCTACGGTCAGTACATACAAAGGAAGTCTTTCTTGTAGAGAATCACTGATGTGCTATAAGGCATGCCTTCTGGATGAAGGCCTTACCACATTCAGTTCATCCATAGGGTTTCTCTCCAGTGTGAGTTAGTTGATGTATGAGGAGACTGCCCTTCTGTATGAAACCTTTCCCACACTCACTGCGTATGTAAGATTTCTCTCCTGTATGAATTTTCTGATGCAGAATGAGCTGTGATTTTCTGGAGAAGGCTTTTCCACACTCACTGCATACATGGGGTTTTTCTCCTGTTTTGTTTTGTTGGTGTATAGTGAGTTCTGCCTTTCTAAAGAAGGCTTTTCCATATTCAGTACATTTGTAGGCTTTCTCTCCTGTATGAGTTCTCTGGTGCTCAGTTAGCTTGAACTTTCTGTAGAATGCTTTCCCACATATACTGCATACATGGAGTTTATTTCCTGTATGCGTCTTCTGATGTTCAATAAGCTAAAATTCCCTGAGGAAGGCTCCTCCAAGCTCACAACACTCATGGGGTTTCTCTCCTTTGTAAGTTCACTGATGTTCAGTGAGCTTGAACTTCTTGAAGAAGGTTTGCCCACACAGACTACATCCATGGGGTTTCTTTCCTGTGTGAATTATTTTATGTTCATTGAGCTGAGACTTCTTGAGGAAGTGAAATGAAGTAAATTCACTCAGTCGTGCCTGACTCCTCTCAACTCCATGGACTATAGCCCACCAGGCTCCTCCCTCCACGGGATTCTCCAGGCAAGAGTTACTGGAGTGGGTTGCCATTTCCTTCTCCAGGGGATCTTCCCGACCCAGGGATCAAACCCGGGTCTCCTGCATCCCAGGCAGACGCTTAAACCTCTGAGCCACCAGGAAGCCTTCTTGAGGAAGGCTTTCCCATATTCAGTACATTCATGGGCGTTCTCTGTTTTGTGTATTTCCTGATATTCAATTTCAGTATGAATTTGTTCATGATGAGCATGGAGCAAGGATCTCCCATCCCCATTAAGCTCAGCAGGCTCCTTTTGTTGCAGCTTTTATTCTGGTTAATTATCTCTAGATATGATTTCAGAGTTTTCCTGTGTAAATCAAATACATCATAATTTGGCCTTAAAGGAAAACAACTTCTGCTGTGATGAATAATATTCCCAAATGCATTCTGTTCATAACACTTCAGCATATTTTGGTTTTGCCAGTACAACTGCACATGATCATCCACTTCCTTAATGTTTAGGAAAGATAACAACACTTTATGAGCATCAGATGGAATAAAACTATTTCAAAAATACCTTGGAGTGATCTGGCTCTTTAATGAAAAACTCAAGATATCAAATAGAAAAGAAATTCTAAGCAAAAAGTACCTTATCTTTAAAAACTTTTCAAAATTATAGTTAAATATATATAAGATAACTTTTACTGTTTTTAATGGTTTTAGGGGGCTGGGCCATGCAGGATCTTAGTTCCCTGACCAGGGATTGAACCCATGCTCCTTGCAGTGGAAGCAGAGTCCTACCACTGGACCACCAGGGAAGTCCCTTAACTATTTTTAAGTGTACAGTTCTGTGGCATTAAGTATAATCACAATGTTGTACAACCATCAGCACCTTTCATCGCTAGTTTTTTTTTTTTTTTCCCATCTTTTCCAACTGAAAAACTCTGCATCCATTAAGCACTAACTCCTATCTCTTGGAAATGGTTAAAAACATGATAATTTAAAACACCAAACAACCCAAAAGATGTCAGCCATCAGTGTAAAATAGAGTAAATTTACAATGAATAAATATAGATTTGTTTGCTTTATAAATAAGGCCCTGGGGACAAATACCATCACTGTTAGCATCACCTCACAGAGAGTGGATGGACACCCAATTTCAAAATGGTGAAAGACATTCATTCAACACATCCTGGTATTAGAGAAACACAAAAAATTCTTTAATTAAACTGAAGCCATATTCTGCGGGTGGAAAGGAAACAGAATAAACAAGATAAGGAATAAAGTAGGCAGTTCAAACATGACAGTGGTTTGAAGAAGCAAAGGAAGTAACAAGATGTAGAAGAAATGAGGATTTATTTACAAGGAAGGATAAGACTCACTAATGCGGTTTTATGATTTTGTTTAGGCTCCCTAGCCTAACGAACTGAGAATGAGAAATTTTAGAAAGATCTCTAATGAAACAAAGAATAGGAACAGCAAAGGTGTTAAACATAGGAGCACAGAGGGTAAAGAGGGGCTTCCCAGGTGGTGCTTGTAAAGAACCCACCTGCCAATGTGGGAGATGCAGCTTTGATCCCTGGGTCAGGAGGATCCCCTGGAGAATGAAATGGCACCCCTCTGCAGTATTCTTGCCTGGAGAATCTCATGGACAGATGGGGCTGGTGGGCTACAGTCCATAAGGTTGCAAAGAGCTGGAAATGACTGAAGTGACACATGCACACACGCAGAAGGTAAAGAAGATCCAAGGTAATGTCAGGATTTAAGATGTACAGAAGTACAACAGAATTTCCATTTCAGAAAGGATGTTGGAAAGGGATTTTCTTGGAGGGAAGATGGTTCTAGTGTCTCACACAAAAAGTGTGAAGTTATTGGGAGTTGCCATGAAGACAGGTAAAATATATGGTAGCAGCAGGTGTATTAGACATTGTTATGGAACATGGGCCAGAGAACAAGGGCTTAACACATTTAAATAAATAAGGTTTTATAGTCTATGAGAGCAGAGATGACAACAGAACTTTTGAAGCAGCTCACAGTGGGAAAAAAGAAAAACATAAATACATGTTAAGAGATCATGTCACCATAAGAATAAAGGCTTCCAAGGTGTGGCTGGATGTCATAAGAGGAAATATTTTCCAATGGGGCAGGAACGTGTATGTGTCAGAAAATAATGATGAATTCAAAGTTTCCTCTTAGAAGCGAGACACAGAAGGAAGAGTTTCATAGCAAGAGACATGAAAGGAACATAAAATCATATTCTGACAAATGATGAAGTATGGGAAGATTTGAAAATCCAAGCAAGACTGTGGGGTGTGGCAGGGGGAATGTTGACATCTAAGGAGAAATAAATGGATTCTTTCCAAGAAGAGATAAAGAGGTATATTTTCCTTTAAATTCCCACCCAGAAAGAGAGCTCTCATATGGAGAGAGGGCTACACGGAGGCTTTTTCTGTCCTCTGCACCCCTCCCCACTGGGATGCCTTCTCTAAGGAACTGAAAGGTGATTTCCACAGCCTTGCCCGTCTTTCTGCGTCTCTCTCTCCCCTACTTGGATGAGGGTTACCAGGAACTTAATCATGTAAGGTCTATGGTGGTTCTTCTCATTCCAACTTGGAGAGTACATCAGGTTTGCTAACCTGATACCCTGTTCATGGGAAATGCCAGAAGACTCAGGCTCATCAGATGTCACTAGGGATCTGTGATGCTGAGAACAGTATGCTTTTTAGGGACTACGCAATTTGTATGTAAATTAAAGGCTTTTCTCTAAAATGAAAAGAGTATACCTTCTCATCTGGGACAAGAGACAAGACCGAAACTCTACCACTTCAGAGCATGACAGACACAACAAAGCCTTCAGAAGCTGAAGAAAGAAAAGCCACTGTCCTCACCCACAGACACCAGGTTGCTGTAGTTCTCCAGCATCACATCCTGGTACAGGGCCTTCTGAGCAGGGGCCAGAAGCTGCCACTCCTCCCACATGACATCCATGGCCACATCCGTGTTACAGTGTCAGCGATCTCTGTAACAACACAGTCCCCCTCTAATATCCCTGGTTGTTGGCTTAGAGATCCTAAAACCCTTGTAGTCTCCTAAGTGGTAAAAGCACTAGGAACATCTTTTGTTCTAATATTTGGTCTTCAGCTTCAACCCTAATCTGACACTGACAGAATTAGCATCAAGCTCCACAGGCTAAAGCGCTCAGTATCACAAGAGTGCCTTCAGTTCAGACACCAGTCCAAAGTCCCAGGTTCCCTGCATTTGTGTCCAGCTTGGCTACAACTCAGGGGTTCCCATAATTTCCCTGCTAAGATTGGATAAATTGCTAGAACAACTGACAGAACTGAGGACAATGTTATGCTTACCTTTATAGTTTATTATCAAGGATATAGGGCTTCCTGTGTGTGGTTCAGTGAGTAAAGAATCCGCTGCAATGTGGGAGACCTGGGTTCAATCCCTGGGTTGGTAAGATCCCCTGGAAAAGGGAAAGGCTACCCACTCCAGTATTCTGGCCTGGAGAATCCCATGGACTGTATAGTTCATGCGGTTGTAAAGAGTCGGACATGACTGAGCGATTTTCACTTTCATCAAGGATATTAATGAACACCCACATGAAAAGGTAAAGAGAGCCAAGTGTAAAAGGTCCTGAGTGCAAGGGCCTCTTTCCAGCACGGGGATCGGCCTGCCTCCTTGGAAGTTCTCTGAACCCTGTTGGGGTTTTTATGGTGGTTCTATTACACAGGAATGATTGATTAAACTCCTGCCTACTAGTGACAGAGTTCAATCTCCAGTTCCTTTCCTGTCTTCTGAGATCAGAAGGTAGAGCCAAACATTCCAGTCAAGGCTTGGTCTTTCTGGGATCAGAAAGTCTTAAAGTTGTCTAGGGACCTGTCCTGAGTCACCTCATTAGCATACACTCACAGATGGTTCACAGGGGCTTGTTATGAATAAAAAAGGATACCCCTCTGTTTCTCAGGAAATTGCAGATGTTTTAGGAACTCTGTCCCAAGAACCAGTACAAAGACCAAATATGTGACAATAAGTCATTTGTGTAATTAAAGGCAATACCGGGGCTTCCTTGATGGCTCAACAGGTAAAGAATCCGCCTGCAATGCAGGAGACACAGGTTGTTGACCACAAGTTCATGTGCCAGATACAGAGGGAGGCCAGACAAACCAAAATGTTGCAGTTCGGAGCAGAGAGAGGTTTACTACAGGGCCAAGGAAGGAGAAGGGTGGCTTGTGCTAAAAAAACAAATAAACCCTGAACTCCCTGATGGTTTTGAGGGAAGAGTATTTGTTTCTTTGAGTTTTCTTTTTTTTTTTTTAATATTTATTAATTTGGGTGCATCAGATCTTACTTGAGGTACGTGGGATCTTCATTGCGGCATGGGAGCTTAGTCACCATGCTTAATTGAAGCATATGGGCTCTTAGTTCCCTGACCAGGATTGAAAATGCATCTCCCGTGTTGGAAGGCAGACTCTTAACCACCGGACCACCAGCAAAGTCCCTGTTTGTTTTTAATTAATAAATTAACTTTTGGCTGCATTGGGCCCTTGTTGCTGTGTGCTGGCTTTCTCTAGTGGCAGAGTCGGGGCGGTTCTTCACTGCAGTGCATGGCCTTCTCATTATGGTGGCTTCTCTTGTTGCAGAGCAATGGCTCTAGGTGCAAGGGCTTCAGTAGCTGAAGCTTGCCAGCTCAGTTGTTATGGCCCACAGGTATGTGGAGATCCTCCCAGACTAAGGATTGAAACTTTGTCCCCTGCATTGGCAGGATTCTTATCCACTAGACCACCAGGGAAATCTGGGGGAAGAGTTTTTAAAGGCAAAATTCGGGACGGGGTCTACAGGATATGTGATTTTCTTCTGTTTGGTTGGTGGTGAGATAATGGATAGTGTTCCAGGAATGTTGTGCTCAGCCAAAAGCTGAAAGGTATATTGTTACGTATATCCTTGGAAGAAGAACCAGGACCCTGCTTTATTGCTGCAATATTATTTCTTGACTGCTTTTCCTTTGTTACTGAGTTCCCTTACTTCCTTAATTAGAAAAACTATTTGAATCTGCTCTTTTGAACTCCTGGAAAGTCAAGGAGCCCAAAGCTTTATTCCTATGAACAGGAAGCCCCATAGGGTTCTGGTAGGTCTCAAAATACACACAAACATTCTTTCTGGGACAACATCATTAAGGCCATAGCACCTCTGCTTTCATCTAATATTATTGGGAGATGATTCTGGGGCATCTTTGTGCTGTTTTGTTACTTTTTAATGTCCAGCCAAAAATGTTCGGCCACCTGATGTGAACAGCTGACTCATTTGAAAAGACCCTGATGTTGGGGAAGATTTAAGGCAGGAGAAGGGGACAACAGAGGATGAGATGGTTGGATGGCATCACCGACTCAGTGGACATGAGTTTGGGTAAACTCCGGGGTTGGTGATGGACAGGGAGGACTGGCATGCTGTGGTTCGTGGGGTCGCAAAGAGTCAGACAGGACTGAGCGACTGAACTGAACTAATGTACAGCCCCTTCTCTCTGCTCATCCCTCACCCTATCTGTGCATCTTAGTCCAAGCTTCTTCCAGCTGTAGCAGCAGTGGGTTGTGGTTGCAGGAGAAGGGAGGAGCAAGAGAATGATCACATCCCAGGTCTCAGGAGAGAGTGAGCCATAGTAAAGTAAAAGTGAGTTTATTCAAAGAAATACACATGCCCTAGGCAAGTGAGAGCAGTCTAGGGGTACGGGGTTGTTAGTTTTTATGGGTTGAATAATTTTATAGGCTAACAAGTAGGAGGATTATTTAAACTATCTGTGGGGAAAAGCAGTTTTCAGGAATAGGGCCACCACCCACTTTCTGGTCTTTTAAAATGGTCAACCTTGAAACTGTCCTGGCACTGGTGGGTGTGTTATTTAGCATATTAACGTACTACTGCTGCTGCTAAGTCGCTTCAGTCGTGTCCGACTCTGTGTGAACCCATAGAGGGCAGCCCACCAGGCTCCCCCATCCCTGGGATTCTCCAGGCAAGAACACTGGAATGGGTTGCCATTTCCTTTTCTCCAATGCATGAAAGTGAAAAGTGAAAGTCAAGTCGCTCATTGTCCAACTCTTCGCGACCCCATGGACTGCAGCTTACCAGGCTCCCCCCACCTGTGAGATTTTCCAGGCAAGAGTACTGGAGTGGGGGTGCCACTGCCTTCTCTGTTAATGTACTACAATGAGTGTATAATGAGGCTCAAGGTCTATGGGAAGTCGTATAGGCTAGTCAAAGCCATGTAGGTTCTAACCAGTTTGTCATATCTTCAATGGCAGAGACAAATCAAGTGTTCCTTACAAATTTTTAGGATACTGTAAGTCGGTCAGCTGTCACTTTACAGATATGTTCCCAAAAACTATTAAAACTATCCTATCCAGCAAGTATTGCTATAATTTTTAAGATAAAAGAAGTAAAATCTGAGAATTGGCTGTCCAAAAATGGGCCTGCTTTCAGTTAAAAATCCAGTTTAGTGTCTTTTCATGTTAATTGGCTATTCAGAATCATCTCTTCTATGGATATTTACCTATTGATTTTTACTCTGTTATTTTCTTATTGATCTGTTGACTGGAAAACACACAAAATAACAGTTGTGAGCTTTAAGTTTTATTCAGGTTCTTGCTAAGGATCACAGCCACCAGTTAGTGTAAGCATATGGGTTAGGGAGATTTCTCAGAGAAAGAGAACCAGGCGTGGCTTTCTTGACATGAGTGAGTGAGTGAGTGAAGTCGCTCAGTTGTGTCCAACTCTTTGCGACCCTGTGGACGTAGCCTACCAGGCTTCTACGTCCATGGGATTCTCCAGCAAGAATACTGGAGTGGGTTACCATTTCCTTCTCCAGGGGATCTTCCCAACCCAGGGATCGAACCTGGGTCTCCCGCATTAGAGGCGGACGCTTTAACCTCTGAGCCACCAGGGAAGCCCTTCTTGACATGAGAGAACCCATTTTAGCCTAAGCTGTTTTGTTGTCTAAACCTGGCCATAATTCTTGCCCTTGAACAGTCTCCGTAATCAATGATCTTAAGGGGACAATGGGGCTTCCCAGGTAATGCAGTGGTAAAGAATCCACCTGCCAATATGCAGGAGCCACAGGAGACATGGGTTTGATCCCTGAGTCAGGAAGATCCCCTGGAGATGGGAATGGCAGCCCACTCCAATATTCTTGCCTGGAGAATTCGATGTAGCCTGGTGGGCTCGAGTCCATGGGGTCGCAAAGAATTGGACACCACTAAGCCGCTAAACTTTCACTTTCACTAGGTAAAGGACCAAATTGATGATCTTGACCCTCTGACTTCAATCTACTAAAGCTGGACACTCAACTTTTGCCCAAATTTATGCTGAATTCTCTGCTCAAGCCCCTTCATGAATGTGCATGTGCCCTTAGCTTAAAACTTCTTCACTTTTGCAGTTCCCAGGAGCCACTGCTTTGGTAAAGATCCCTGGTGTTCTTACTTGCTGCAAGTAATAAATCCTTCCTTCTTCCATTCTTTGGCTTGGGTGTACCTATTGGCTTGACACCCACCAAGAGGTGAACCCAATTTGGGGATGACATTAGCTCTGAGGAAGTTGCTCCGAAAAGGTAAGGGAGGAGCCCGTTTATATATGCTTTCTGGATAGGAAATACATGCAGTTAGGCATACATCTTGGTAAAAGATTTACTGCTAATCATGAAGGAAAAAAAATGTCTCAAGTTAATCTTTTTAAGGCTTATCTCTGTATGGGAAGATGCTAGAATCCAGTGTCACTAAAATTCTTCCTGAGATATACATCTAACGATCTGTGAGCCCTGCCTGCCTATTCACTTGCATTCTAAGCACAGAATGCCTGTTGTTTTCTATTTAAATTCCTCTCAGTGCACTGTCAGCAGCTGTAGTGGATTACAACTTAACCCCCTGTCAAAACTGGATGGTGAGCAACCCTCTTTGTCTTAATGATCCTAATTTTTCTGCACCCACAGATTCATAAGAGTTCTTTATACACTCTGTTTTCATCTTTTCAATATAGTCTCCCAGTCTGCGGATTGTTCTTTGAGGTTTGTGTTTTACTTTAATGTAAAATGTGCTTCAAAAGGAAACCAGGGTCAAGCTCCTTGTAACTTGAGTTTAATTCCCATTTAAGAAAAAAAAATTGAGATTTTGTATTACATAAGGGATTAATAAAAACATCTCTAAAGTTTGGCTTATACTCTTTCAAAAGGAAGTGCATCTTGTGCTGTATGGGGGAAATATTTTATTTGTCCTTAGGAACAAACCACACATCCAATCAGGCAATACCAAGACTCAAGCTAATATTTAACTTTATCTTCTGATACCAGGGACTTTATCTCAAACTGTTCAGAATTCAAAGGGGGTATATAAAACGTATGAATAGTCATCATCTTCAAACCCTAACTATCTGGCTGGTTTAGAAGAAAGACTATTACAAAGATGATGATTTCTACTGTATTTCATCCAATCTAAGGTACCTTTGGTTGTATGATACACTAATAGTTTGTATACCCAGGTCTCCATTTAAATATGTTAAGCAATCAACTGTGTGCTGCATTTTCACTTGAGCGTTATTAATACATGGGACAATTTTTCCATCTTCGGATCAATGAAAACAAAAGTTTTACTCTAGAAAGACTCAGAAATTTCCAGACCCACTTACTAATAAAGCATACAGTGGGGCATGGTAGAGGTGGCAAGATATTCACCTGTGTGAGTTCTTTGAGTCATAAGATTCTTTTACTAAAATAAGGAACCATGTAGTTCAGTTATAATTCATGTAGCATTATGATGATACAAAGACACAGTGCAGATATTCTGTGGTAAAATTTTATGACATTTAAGCACATGAACTAGGGAGTCACAATCGTTAATGCTCACACACACAAATACAAAAATCATGTTATTATTAAAATAGGTACAGAACACTTACATATTTTCACATGATTCTGCTATAATTTTTGCTTTGTTTTCTAACTATTTACATATTTAATAATTTCTGTAATGCTGTGTATTATGTCAAAATTACAGGAAATGAATTCCCTCATAAATGATACCATGAAAGCATGACTTTCCCCTAAATGTCAATTCTCTGTAGCTGAATTTCATACCGACAACATCTCCACCATTAATACATACACAGAAGTTCCTATTTGTTCCCTCTAACTCTTATGGCAGAAAGTGAAGAACTAAAAAGCCTCTTGATGAAAGTGAAGGAGGAGAGTGAAAAAGTTGGCTTAAAGCTCAACATTCAGAAAATGAAGATCATGGCATCTGGTCCCATCACTTCGTGGGAAACAGATGAGGAAACAGTGGAAACAGTGTCAGACTTTATTTTGGAGGGCTCCAAAATCACTGCAGATGGTGACTGCAGCCATGAAATTAAAAGACGCTTACTCCTTGGAAGAAAAGTTATGACCAACCTAGATAGCATATTCAAAAGCAGAGACAATACTTTGCTGACTAAGGTCCGTCTCGTCCAGGCTATGGTTTTTCCAGTGGTCATGTATGGATGTGAGAGTTGGACTGTGAAGAAGGCTGAGCGCCGAAGAATTGATGCTTTTGAAATGTGGTGTTGGAGAAGACTCTTGAGAGTCCCTTGGACTGCAAGGAGATCCAACCAGTCCATTCTGAAGGAGATCAGCCCTGGGATTTCTTTGGAAGGAATGATGCTGAAGCTGAAACTCCAGTATTTTGGCCACCTCATGCGAAGAGTTGACTCATTGGAAAATACTCTGATGCTGGGAGGGATTGGGGGCAGGAGGAGAAGGGGACGACAGAGGATGAGATGGCTGGATGGCATCACTGACTCGATGGATGTGAGTCTGGCTGAACTCCAGGAGTTGGTGACGGACAGGGAGGCCTGGCGTGCTGCGATTCATGGGGTCGCAAAGAGTCAGACATGACTGAGCGACTGAACTGAACTGAACTGAGCCTACATTCAATTGACATTAGTATTTCCTCCTGTCTGGTATTCTATGTAGTGCCATTGCTGATAAAAGTAACGTGGTATGAATCAGGAAAGTGTCCAAATCTGCTTTAGTCTTAAGGTTTCACTCCTATGTAAACTCTGGAGTGTAATGAGCTATTTCCTTTCAATTACAACTTTTGGATATTAACTTTCTTCATGACTTTTCTTGATGAGTTTTCTGATGTAAAATGAGGCTAAATTTGTGAGAGTAAGTTTTCCAGCACTCACTGCATCTGTAACGTTTCTCACCTGTGTGAGTTCTTTGAGGTATAATAAGATGTGATATCTGGGCAAAAGATTTGACACTCATGGCATTTGTGGGGTTTTTCCCCATATGTGTTTTCTGATGTAAAACAAGGCTAAACTTCATAGGGAAAGTTTTCCCACATTCACTGCATCCATAGGGTTTCTCTCTTGTATGGATTCTCTGATGAATGATGAGGCTAAACTTGTGGGAGAAAGTTTTCCCACATTTGTGGCATTGATAAGGCTTCTCTCCAGAGTGAATTATCTGCTGAATAAGGAGATATGACTTCCGGATGAAGGCTTTGTGGCATTCACTGCACTTGGAGGGTTTTTCTCCTGTGTGAGACCTCTGACGAATAGTGAGATGTGACTTTTGGGTGAAAGCTTTCTGATACTGATGGCATTCATCGGGTTTCTCACCTGTATGAGTTCTTTGGTGTAGGATGAGACTACATTTGATGGAGAATGTTTTTCCACATTCATTGCATCCATCGGGCTTCTCTCCTGCATGAGTTCTCCAATGAGTGTTGAGGAGTGACTTTACACTAAAGCCTTTTCCACATTCACTGCAATTATAAGGTTTCTCTTCTGTGTGAGTTCTTTGATGTCTGATGAGCTCAGATCTCTGGATGAAGGCTTTCCCACATTCACTGCAGCCATAAGGTTTTTCCCCTGTATGTGTTTTTTTGATGTAAAATGAGGCTAAACTTAAGGGAAATGTCTTTCTACATTCATGGCAACCATAGCGTTTCTCTCCCGTATGAGATCTCTGATGAATAATGAGCTGTGACTTATTGCCGAAGCTTTTCTGACATTCATCACATCTGTAGGACTTCTCTCCTGTATGTGTTCTTCGATGTAATGTGACTTGTGACTCATCACTGAAGCCTTTCTGACACACGCAGCACCCAAACCATTTCTCTCCTGTGTGAGTTCTCTGGTGCTTATTAAGGCATGACTTCTCAGTAAAAGCTCTCCCGCATTCGTTGCACTCATAGGGCTTTTCTCCTGTGTGGGTTCTCTGGTGTAAAATGAGATGGGACTTCTGGCTGAAGGCTTTCTGATACCTACTGCACCCGTAGGGTTTCTCTCTGATGTGTTCTCTGATGCTTAAGGAGGTCTGACTTCTGGGAAAAGGTTTTCCCACAGTCAGTGCAGCTGTAGTGTCTCTGCCATTTGAGTTTTCCAGTGTTTAATAAGCTGGGACTTACGGCTGAAAGCTTTAATGTGTTCACCATATTCGTCATATTTTTGTCTATTAAGAATTTTTTCATGCTTAGTATAAAGAAATAACTTATCACATTGATTAAATACCACTTCATTTCTTGTGTAGCTTTTATTCTGAGTAATACACTCTAGATTAGGTTTCAAGTATTTCCCAAGTATGTCAGGTGTATGAGATACTTGTGCTAAAGAAACTTCAAGGTTTAAGCTCAGAGAAGATACTTTTTCAAATGCATTATCTCTGTGGTGACTCTCCATAGTTTCCAGGTTGCCATGGTTTACTTTGTGCCAGTCTCTGTAATTATCAACTTGCCACGTGTCTTCTAGAAACAGACCAATGAATCCACAATGACCATGTAACAGAAGGAAGAGAATCTCAGCAAAGGCCAAAGAGAAAAGAGGAAGGGAAACTGTGAGTATAAACCTAAAGTCTGTGACATTTATAAGTAAAAGGAGATTTAAAGATGGGAAAAGAAAAAAGGAATAAACTACAAGCATCTTCCCAGGTGACAATAGTGGTAAAGAACTTGCCTGCCAGTGCAGGAGATGCAGGTTCAGTCCTTGGGTCCGGGAGATACCCTGGAGAAAGGGCATGGCAACCAACTTCAGTATTCTTGCCTGGAGAATCCCATGGACAGAGGGGCCTGGCAGGCTACAGTCTATGGGGTCACAAAGAGCTGGACACGACTGAAGCAACTTAGCATGCACGCACAAGAGGCATGAGAGATACACAGAATGAGAATGGAGAATTTATGTATGCTTGAATATATAAGAAAAGAGCTATTAATATAAACATGGATTAAGGAGATGGAGACAAGGAGAAGGCTAGTACACTGAGGATAATAGAGAGAAAGATTAATTAGGAGAGCAAGTTCCAAGATGGACTAGAGAGAGATCTGATCAAAATATCTAAAATAAAGAAATGTGTGTGTGTGTGTGTGTGTGTGTGTGTGTGTGTTTTAAACCAGGCAAAAGAGACCTAATACAGGTTTCCCAGGTGGCTCAGTGGTGAAGAATCTACCTGCCAATGCAGGAGACCTAACATGGAGAGATTAAAACGTGAAGTCACAGCACTTTCACTGCCAAGGGCCTGAGTTGGATCCCTGGTAGTCAGGGAACTAAGATTTCACAAGCCATGCTGCATGGCCAAGAAAAAGAGAAAAGAAGTCAATGTTCACATTAGGTGGGAACTCAGGTCAGCTGTTCTGAGTCATATGGAGAGCTTAAAAATTTCAAGAAGATTTCTCCAGATATTTTTGAGGTGCCTCCCTCTTTCTGGCCAGCAAAGATTGATACTTCCCTTTATCCCATGGTGCTGGTTTTTCACTCACCGGAATGAGTCTGTTATCCATGGTGCTTGTTGCAACTGGTAGAATGCATGTGCTTTGGTAACATCATACCCTACTCAAGGGGAATTACAGAGGACCCACAGACCCAAATACAAGTCCTCTGTAGAATAAAGTTATATTTAAGGGTTTGAACAAATTCCAACTTGGCCAAGTAAAGGACTTTTGCTTTGGGAGTGGGAGAAGAAAACTAAGAGGCCAGGTAAAGGTAAAGTCGCTCAGTCGTGTCCAACTCTTTGCGACCCCATGGGCTGTAGCCCACCAGGCTCTTCTGTCCATGGGATTTTCCAGGCAATAGTACTGGAGTGGGTTGCCATTTCCTTCTCCAGGGGATCTTCCCGACCCAGGGATTTAACCCGGGTCTCCCACATTGTAGATAGACGCTTAACCGTCTGAGCCACCAGGGCCAGTCTATGATGTATGAAACTCAAGTCTAGAAAAGTAAGGCAGTTGTAAGACTCCACCCCTTCCATCCCTGAGAAGGAAAAGGCAGTCCACTGCCTACAGTACCCAGAATGCTCCTCTTAGCCACTGATACTAAGCTGATAAAATTTTCCAGCATCACATCTTGATATAAGTTCTTCTGAAGGGGGTCCAGTAGTTGCCAGTCCCCCAGGTGAAAACCACAGCCACATTCTTGCATGACACCGAGCCCTGTAATAGAACATTCCTATTCATTCTAACAGAATTATTATTGATTACTACTATGAAATAAATAGGAATGTCTCAGTTTTCCCGTAAGTTTTCCCATGATGAGCTATTTGACTGCTTTCTGTGTAATAAGTTTTGCATTTTACTTTGTAGGAAAAGCCAATTTTTTTAATTTAAAACTGAAGCAACTGAGCACACATATGAGATGTGTTCTTACAAATCATTGTTGGGAAAAGAAAGCAAAATCCATATGACTTCATTGAGAAGCTTCTGCCTGGTGTCTTCTGCCTGTGCTTCTATTCAGTCATTCTAGACTCACATGTTCATCCATTCACAAAAGAGGAATAGAACAGAGAACATCCTTAAATCTTTAATCTGGAAACCACCTACAGCCTATGTGTATGCACCTATTAAGCATTCTTTTATAAGTAAGACTTTCTTTTACCCTGAAGGAACACACTAGCTTACAGAGAGAGAAATATAACACATTGCTCTTTTGAGTCCTGTGAGGTCTTCTAGAGAATCACTGGTTTGAGTCATGGGCCCTCAACTCAAATTCATACAAATACACATTTACATATGTGAGTATTGACACAGGAAGTCAGAAGAATATACATAAAAGTTTTTGGATTATTTATCTTGCAGGTAAAGAAAAAGGACTGATTGGGGGACATATGGGTTTAACTCTATAAACTTCTGGACTGTATGAAACTTTGACACTGAGAATATCTTAAGCTTCACTAATATTATCAATGTGATTTATATTAGATGTCTTGGGCCACATTGTAGCAACTTGACTTATGGAAGTTGCTTGACTTCTGAAGTTGTCCACGGGCTGGACACCAATGTCCACCATTGATGTAGTCAGCCTTCACTATGTGACCCACTGCAAATAAAAAGCCTAGACACTAATTAGCAATACTGGAGATGTGTTGTTGGGCTTCCCAGATGGTGCTAGTGATAAGAAACAAAGAACCTGCCTCCCAATGAAGGAGATGTAAGAGATACGGGTTCGATCCCCAGGTCAGGAAGATCCCCTGGAGGAGGGCACAGCCCACTCCAGTATTCTTGCCTGGCAAATCCCATGGACAGAGGAGTCTGGTGGTTTACAGTCCATAGAGTCGCAAAGAGTCGGACACAACTGAAGCAACTAAGCACACACACGAGATGTGTTCTTACAAATCATTGTTGGGAAAAGGGAACAAAATCCATATGACTTCATTGAGACAATAGGAAGCTTCTGCCTGGTGTCTTCTAGACCTGGCCTTACACACCATTCTCTGTTGCTGATTTTAATCTGTATCCTTTTGTTGTAATAAATCATAACCATGAGAATAAATGCTTTGCTGAGTACTGTTGAGCTCTTATAGCAAATCACTGAAACTGAGGATGGTTTTTGAAACCTGAAAAGATATACACCATTTCCATAGAGCCCATAGGGCCCACTAAATTGTTCATTAGATCTAAAGTTATATATATACACACACACCTTCCTGCATTTTTGAAGCATAAAGTAGAACATTGTACATATCTGTAAGCTAGTATATTTGTGTCACCATTTGTAATGTGTAAGAAATTCTCACTCATTATAGAACAAAAGTATATGTATCCAAAAAACTCCTGCTGCTGCTGCTGCTAAGTCACTTCAGTTGTGTCTGACTCTGTGTGACCCCATAGATGGCAGCCCACCAGGCTCCACCATCCTTGGGATTCTCCAGGCAAGAACACTGGAGTGGGTTGCCATTTCCTTCTCCAATGCATGAAGGTGAAAAGTGAAAGTGAAGTTGCTCAGTCGTGTCCAACTCTTAGCGACCCCATGGACTGCAGCCTACCAGGCTGATACTTAAATTTTTTTTTTTTTTTCAAAATTTGTAATGTGTTGCTCCTACATAAGCTCTCTGGAAGCAATCATAACTAATGGGACACATGTAAACACTTGAAGATCCATCCTAGAATTCAGTGTCACACAAAAACTGTGTGGAAAGAATATTTATACCCATTGAATCCATGAGGATTATAAATGTTTACCACCAGATTTTGGGGTGACTAACAAGGCAACAATAGATAAGTGGAAAAACAGGGGATATCAGAGACAAGTTTGTACTCTTTATTTATTTATTTTGGCACACTGTGAGGCACGGTGGGATGTTAGTTTACCAACCAGGGATCAAACCCATGCCCCGTGCAGTGGAAGCACATTCTTAACCACTGGACTGCCAGGACTGGCGCACAGGACTCCCATGTGCTCAATTTTACTAAACATTTAGAGCCGCACAGGCTATAATCTATGTTCTAACTTCAAACAATTTATATAAACATATGATTTATAAATTCTTATTTATAAATTTTATAAGTTTATTAGTAAAATTTATAAATTATAAAAATAATAAATTTTATAAATTTATAAACCTTACTGTGAAGTTGATCTTTTGTCACAGTAGTTTTTTCTGAATTCAAACATTCATCTTTCCATGCTGTATCTGGTATAAAGTAACCTTCATAAATACTGAATAAACATTTTCTCTTAATATATGTATTATTTAACCTCCTAAAATCCACTAGAAAGCAAAAGGGAAAACAAATATGCAGAATACTACTCACTTGGGATGCAGGCATTTTCTGGAGCCCTAGGTTCAGCCAGCATCTCTCGTATCTGCTCTGTTGTTGGTTCCGGCTGCCTCCCTGCAGCTCCAGTACAAAGTCTCTGGTGACAGATGCCAGGCTGCTCTGGCACCTTCAGTTCCTCCCTTCCCTGTTTCATCCCAGGAAGCCACGACTTGGGGGATTACAGAAATTCACTCCTGTGACAAACTATAACTGGGGTCACAATATTTTGCTGAGTTGTATGAATTTTTATTTCTATGTGGTGGTAGGTTAATGTGATAGTTTAAAGAGAAAAAAAGTACCATATACTACTGATGGTCTATTTTACAAGAAAGAAACACAAGCAACAAAGCTATCTTCATTAAATTATGTAATTGTGCTAAAACTGTATTGAAAACTAAATCTACATTTAGAGAAGGGTCACTATAAAGAAACTTTTTAAAAAATAAATTTTTAAAAGGCTAAAATCTAGAGAAACAGTATATATATGTGTATATATGTGTGTGTGCTAAGTTGCTTCAGTTCAGTTCAGTTCAGTCACTCAGTCGTGTCTGACTTTGTGACCCCATGAATCGCAGCACGCCAGGCCTCCCTGTCCATCACCATCTCTTGGAGTTCACTCAGATTCACATCCATCGAGTCAGTGATGCCATCCAGCCATCTCATCCTCGGTCGTTCCCTTCTCCTCCTGCCCCCAATCCCTCCCAGCATCAAAGTCTTTTCCAATGAGTCAACTCTTCGCATGAGGTGGCCAAAGTACTGGAGTTTCAGCTTCAGCATCATTCCTTCCAAAGAAATCCCAGGGCTGATCTCCTTCAGAATGGACTGGTTGGGTCTCCTTGCAGTCCAAGGGACTCTCAAGAGTCTTCTCCAATACCACAGTTCAAAAGCATCAGTTCTTCGGTGCTCAGCCTTCTTCACAGTCCAACTCTCACATCCATACATGACCACTGGAAAAACCATAGCCTTGACTAGACGGAGCTTAGTTGGCAAAGAAATGTCTCTGCTTTTGAATATGCTATCTAGGTTGGTCATAACTTTTCTTCCAAGGAGTAAGCATCTTTTAATTTCATGGCTGCAGTCACCATCTGCAGTGATTTTGGAGCCCCCCAAAATAAACTGTTTCCCCATCTATTTCCCATGAAGTGATCGGACCAGATGCCATGATCTTTGTTTTCTGAATGTTAAGCTTTAAGCCAACTTTTTCACTCTCCTCTTTCACTTTCATCAAGAGGCTTTGTAGTCCCTCTTTCTGCCATAAGGGTGGTGTCATCTGCATATCTGAGGTTATTGATATTTCTCCCAGAAATCTTGATTCCAGCTTGTGTTTCTTCCAGTCCAGCGTTTCTCATGATATATTCTGCATATAAGTTTAAAGAAGCAGGGTGACAATATACAGCCTTGATGTACTCCTTTTCCCATTTGGAACCAGTCTGTTGTTCTGTGTCCAGTTCTAACTGTTGCTTCCTGACCTGCATACAGATTTCTCAAGAGGCAGATCAGGTGGTCTGGTATTCCCATCTCTCACAGAATTTTCCACAGTTTATTGTGATCCACACAGTCAAAGGCTTTGGCATAGTCAATAAAGCAGAAATAGATGTTTTTCTGGAACTCTCTTGCTTTTTCCATGATCCAGTGGATGTTGGCAATTTGATCTCCGGTTCCTCTGCCTTTTCTGAAACCAGCTTGAACATCAGGAATTTCACGGTTCAGTCATGTCCAGTTCGTTGTGACCCTATGGACTATAGCCTGTCAGGCTCCTCTGTCCATGGGATTCTCTAGGTGAGAATACTGGAGTGGGTTGCCATGCCCTCCTTTCAGGGGATCTTCCTGGCCCAGGGATCAAACCCGAGTCTCTTATGTCTCCTGCATTGGAAGGTGAGTTCTTTATCACTAGAGCCATCTGGGAAGCATGTGTGCATGTAAGTGTGTGTGTGTGTACTGGAATAGTGCTTGCTAACCTCTCAGATACTTGCTATGTGCTAGGTATTCTAAGTATTTGAATAGTTAGTACTGGTAGTTTTTTAACCAAATGGGAAAAGCAGCATAGGTTGAGAAATGCCCAAGTTCACATAGTAAGTGGCAGAATATGCATTAAAACCTAGGTCTGCCCAAATCTGAAGTCCATATTATTTTCTCTGAGTTAAATTTATCTACAGGTGTTCTGACTGCTCACCTGGAAAACCTAAAAGGATCAGTTTAAACACATTAGTAATAAAAGTAGTTCAGTAAGGCTATGCTGCTGCTGCTAACTCATTTCAGTCGTGTCCGACTCTGTGTGATCCCATAGATGGCAGCCCACCAGGCTCCCCTGTCCCTGGTATTCTCCAGGCAAGAACACTGGAGTGAGTTGCCATTTCCTTCTCCAATGCATGAAAGTGAAAAGTGAAAGGGAAGTCGCTCAGTCATGTCTGACTCTTCGTGACCCCATGGACTGCAGCCTACTTGGCTCCTCTGTCCATGGGATTTGCCAGGCAAGAGTACTGGAGTGGAGTGCCATTGCCTTCTCAGTAAGGCTATGGAAGAGAAAAAAAGTTGATTACTTTTATACCTATAAAATAAAAATAACTGAAGGTTCAAAAGAAAGAGAAGCTGTTTCCAATGGCAGCAAACATAGATAAGATCTAGGCATAGAATTAACAAGCAATGTCCAGACCTATGTGAATATTTCAGTCATGTCTATCCAAATTAGTGCAAAGAATATAACTTCAGTCAACACTGCAAGGAGATACACATTGTAGAATACTATGCAGCTATCAATAAGACTTTGTACCAAAAGTCAGTAATCTGGAACAGTTTTACCATATAAGGTTAATTTTCTTTTTTGAAGGTTTAGAAGTTTCTTTAAAAGGCAAATTATAAGCTCTTTATGCACTGTTATCACATTTTTGTAATAAAATGAATCATAGAAAAAAATTGGAAAAGGAAACATATCAAAATTTTAACAATGTATATTTCTGGTTACCAAGATTTTGGATGTAGTAAAGTCCTCTCAGGCATCAGAAGGTTGAAAAAAAGAAAGGATCCCAGAGAAATATGCAGTAAGTTTGAAAATTAGAGGGACAGATACCACATCCTTCAGAATAAGCATTTAACCTTAGATTTTATGTAAATCTTGGTCATTACAAAGCACTGTGACGACAGCGAGAGGAGGAAGTGATTTAGAGGACAGAGGAAAGCAGGTTTTTACGAAGGCAGTAATGTAGTCTATGAAAAGTCAGTGGGCTTTAAAACACCAAAGTCCTCTAAAATGCAGAGATCTCTCAAGTTCCAACTCCCATAAATTTCTTATGTATCAATGCCTAACAACATCATACCCAAAATATGGACCACATGGCTATTTCATAGTTCATGACTTGTGACAGATTATCATTCGTTTATCCAGACTCAAACACATAGATCCCCATGACTCTCAGTGACCACAGGGGACTCAAAGACAAGAAACAGTTGCCCCAAGCACTAACCTCCCTACAAGGCCACCCAGAAGGATATTCCAAACACTGAACCTCTCACTAAGTTCATCCCAAATATTCGCCCAGGCCAAGAACATCAAAAACACTGAGCTGCCAACCAAGGATGTCTGAATCACAAACCTGCCATTGTGGACACTTGTATTAGAGAACCTCCCAAAAGACGTCTCAATCACTGACTTACGCCCAAAGATTCCCTGGTCACTGACCTTCCTCCAGGAAAGCTTCAATACCTGACATCCCTCTAAGGCTGTCCTACGAACTGATCTTCCTCCAGAAGACGTTTTCAGGCTCTGACACACTCTCAAACCCCAATTTCTGACTTCCTCCAACACCTCATGTCATTCACCCCCAATCAATAACATTCCCCTGAAGGATGCCCCAAAGCACTAACCTATCCCCTAAGTGCATCCCAATCGCTGACTACCCCCCTAAACCATGCCTAACACTGGTTTGCCTCCAAGACCGCAAAGTCACTGACCTCTCCCATAAATGCTAACCCCAAGCCACCCCAAATCTGTCTCTACGCTACTGCAATACCCTGACCCCCAGGGCTGCCTTAGTTCTGACCATTCTGTTCCCTCATTAACGGAGTGCATCCCCTCCCCAACAAGGGCTTGCTTCTCCTAAAGACTCCCCATAGGCCTTCTTACCTCAAAGCTCATATCTCCACAAAGCTCAAACTGATTCTGCTCCCAGAAAGCGAAACTGAGACCCCTTAATAGATTCTTCACGCACCGCTGGGTGGGTAGCAATAGGCACAGTTCATCAATTTCTTCAGCGTCACAAGCCCGGCTGTTCCACCTCGCAGGTCAAGTTTATTCTCTATTGCACCGAGTCTGCAGCCTGACAACCGTCATCCCGGGCGTCCTTCTACTAGCTTTGGCGTCTTTTAAACAAAGCCACTATGACAAGAGTATACTGCTGCTAAGTCGCTTCAGTCGTGTCTGACTCTGTGCGACCCCATAGACGGCAGCTCACGAGGCTCCTCTGTCCCTGGGATTCTCCAGGCAGCACCCTATTAGCTGATATATATGGGGCCCGCCATTTTGGAAGGCCAGCCGTACAACCAATTTCCCTGCCCTACAAAACTTGTCTTGTAGCGATTGTTAACGCCAATCGCTAGCGTTGTAAAGGGGAATGCGCATGCTCTAGTCTATCTCGGCGGAATACTGGTGTCCTCCTAGTAAGGCGCACTAAACTCAAACAAGTACGCCTTCGCTTTGCCGCTGGTACGTGCGAGGTACAAAACTTCACAGTGGGCGCAGCCATATTTAAAAAGGTGCGCATGTCCGAACCGCAAAAGGAGTCCTTTAGGGAGTTGGGAGCCTGCGGAGAAGGCAATGGCACCCCACTCCAGTACTCCTGCCGGGAAAATCCCATGGATGGAGGTGCCTGGTCGGTTAAACTCCATGGGGTCGCGAGGAGTTGGACACGACTGAGCGACTTCCTTTCACTTTTCACTTTCATGCACTGGAGAAGGAAATGGCAACCCACTCCAGTGTTCTTGCCTGGAGAATCCTAGGGACGGGGCAGCCTGGTGGGCTGCCGTCTATGGGGTTGCACAGAGTCGGACACTACTGAAGCGACTTAGCAGCAGCAGCAGCAGGAGCGATTTCAGGGAACGGTACAGGGTTTGGAGAAGCCAAGGTGGTAGAGGAAGGCAGCATGCCTTTCATGCGGACACACGGGAAACACATTTAGTTGAAGGAAAAGGTCTTCAGTCAAAGTTGGGGGTGGAAGTTTGATGACATCCCTAGGGTGAAAGGTGAGAGGGTTGCTGGCAGGGTTGAGCTAGCTTGGAGGGGTTTTGTTCTGACTAAGGTGGAAGGTAGTGAATTGGGGAGGAATAGAAGATCAGAAAATGTGGGTACAGAATCCGTCTGCAATGCAGAAGATCGGATTCGATCCCTGGGTCGGGAAGATCCCTGGAAAAGGGAATGACTACAGCCACTCCAGCATTCTTGCCTGGAGAATCCCATGGATAGAGGAGCAAGAGTGGGGCACCACTGAGTGACAAACACACTTTTTTTTTTTTCAGGCCAGAAATTGTTGGGAGAAGTTTCTGTGCAGGCTTTATCTCAGTTGAAATGTTTTCACATTTGTCTAGTGAAGAATTGTTTAGAATTGGAGTTGTTGAAAGAGTCAGAGAGAATGAAAAGTTTGAATTGGATTGATTATTCCAGGTTGTTGTCCAAAACTGTTCTATTAGTTGAGTCCACTTTACTAATCTATCCTCCCTCAAGAACTCCAGCTGAAAAGTAAGAGCTAATTTTTACTAAATGTATGCACATTTTTTTGATTAGGGGAGTATTTCAAACATAGTAATTTTATTCTTTTACTTAATATTATGAAAGCTGTCAATGGTGGGCAGAAATATTATCCTCATTTTAGATATGAGGGGAAAAGGCCTAATTCTATCAGAGTGACTTTTTTCTAAATACCTCATCCATCTTTTAGTCTTTGCCTGTTCTAAAGGGTGAAAAAAATATTATTTTAACTTTGCTTATTTATTTTACTTGATAACATTTATTAAGTCTTTTGTTATTTTCTTCGTGTGCTGGAGGTTTTGGGAACCTTGGTCCCCAACCTGGGATTGAACCCCAGTCCCCTTCAGTGGACCACTGGACCACAAGGGAATTCTTTTATTTATTTTATAAATTATTTATTGTCTTATGTCATTATTGCTTTTTTGTTTTAGGTTATCTTTTTCTTAATCATATTGTGGATATTTATAACTATCAATTCAGCCTCCATTCTCCCCATCTTTTAGTTCAGTTCAGTCACTCAGTCATGTCTGACTCTTTGCAACCACATGAACTGCAGCACGCCAGGCTTCCCTATCCATCACCAATTCCCGCAGCTTACTCAAACTCATGTCCATCGCGTTGGTATTGCCCTCCTCCAGGGGAGGTAGCCGATCCAGGGGTCGAACCCGCGGCTTCTGTGTCTCCTGCCTTGCGTCCAGACCTGGGAACTATAAGTAGTATTTATTTATATACGACTATACTACTATATACTGTATACTACTGTAGTTCAACCACTAGTATACTATGATTACTTTTCCTTTCTTGTACGACTTTTTATTCTGCCTGGAATTATCTTATTTATTCCTTACAAAATTTCTGGACTCTCGTTTTCAGAAAGCCCGGCCCTTGATATTGACTCAAGCTTAGCCCAGTTTCAGGAGCAAAAATTTCCCCAGACGTTGGATTCACTCTTCCTATTGGCTCCTGACTACTTTTCTCCCCTTTTCTGGGCGGAAATCAGTGTAGTTTGCGGAGGAGCGTTTAAGGTGCAAATCACTGCTGGCTCAGCGTGAAGAATCCTCCTGTAATACGGGAGACGCGAGTTCCATTCTTGGGTTGGGAAGAGTCTCTGGGAGAACGAAGTGGAAACCCACTCCAGTATTCTTGCCTGAAAAACAAACAAAAAACCCCACAAAAAACCCATGGACAGAGGAGCCTGTCGGGCTACAATCGGACGCGAAGGAGCAAAGAGGAGCAGAGAAGTGAGGGTGGTTTGACTTTTGTCACTTACGTGCTTGTGCCTGGCTTTCTGTACGGCAGTTTCTAAAAGATGGCAGCCTCGGGTTCCGTGGCGAGCAGGGCGCAGACATTAGTTCCCTGGAAAAGCCGGAACAAACAAACAAACAAACAAAGCAACGGGTGTGCGTTCTCAGTACAAATGCCGCAGCCCCCAGTCGGCCGCCGTAGTCCAGCGAGGGCGCAGTAGTAAAAAGAATTCTCGGAAGTGCGGATTCGAGGAGGTCACGGTGGGATCAGGAGAAAATCAGGATAGTGTGTGGATTTCTGCGTGGAATAGGATGAGAGGACTAAGGTGTAGTTCGCGTCCGGGTGGGGTGGAGCCTTGCTGTCCGTAGAGGAATAGGAAGCAAGTGGGAGTTGGTGACTGGGCTATTTATGGTTGGGGTGATGCTGGAGTCAGTTCTGAAGGATTCTGGTGTTTAGTCCAGTCGAGATCAAGGATTGAAAATCCGTAATCGGGATTGTGTTTCTTGGCCGTGCTTGATTAAGGACTGCGGCAGGGAGTGATATTTGTCAATAAAAGTGGTGTCTGGTTTGGATTCGGGATTTAGTAGGCGGTTTAATGACAGAATCTGGGGACTCCTGGTCAGCGAACCTGGGTGTCTAGTGGAGGTTTGGGGATAATCCAGTGTTTGCGGGAGGGCAGGTGGTGTCCAGTTGTGTCAGTCGTTGAGAGGTTTGTGAAAGCTGAAGCTGTTCAATGGGTGGGTGTTTCAAACGTTACTTTCTCCTTCAGTTCCTCAAGTCCAGGGCTTCGTTTGTAAAATCGCCTTTGGCTTTTTGTATCTTTTCCTCTCGGACCGGTAGAAATGAGAGCGTTGTCGGAGACCGAGGACTAAGCACATCTAAAGTGGTAAGGTTTCTACTAAAAATGAGAATTTTGCCTTTTCTGCTTGTTTACTATGTGTGTACATACACACACTTGTAAATATTTCCTTTCAGAGTTCTAACAAGAGTACAATAGCATCTCTGTTACCCCAATTCTGTTCTCCAATGATCACGTTTTTTAAAGTTTTCGCAAGTTTACTTTTTAGTCCTCATTTTTCTATGCTTAATTTTCACAATTCCAGTAAACTGCTGAAATACTGATATAATTAGCCTCATTATTTAATTTCCTATCAAGTACTCATAATGAATGTATCATGCAACTTTTTTTTCTGTGAAAATTCTTTTTAAAAAATTCCTAACAAAATACCAAGAAACAAACCTATGCCGTTAATGACTGGCATCACTCAATATGTACATTATTTAGATGGAATTTAAATGCTTAAATAGTCAGCACTTTTGAGAACAGGTTATGATTCTGGATTTACACAAGAGTGTGGTTCCCTGTCCCTCATCTCCATCTTGATTTTTAACTTTTTTTGCCATTGTGAATGGTGTCTTTTTACTTTGGATCTTTTTACTGACTTTTAATTTTCTGTTGCACAGAAGAGCAATTATATTGAAAAGATTTGTTTTTTGCTCACCCTGCCTCATTACAGACTTCCCCATCCCCCATGATTTTATTATGAAAATTTTCAAACATGTATCAAGGATTACAGAATTATACATTTGAATTCCTGTGCGCCTGTCACCTAGATTTTATCATCATGATTTTTTTGTGTTTCCTTTATTGTATATGTATCCATAGATCATTCTTCTATTCATCATCAACCCACCTTTTTACTTTTTTGGGGGTATATTTCACTGTAAGTTGCAGACACTTATGCATTTCCCTCTAAATATTTTAGTAAGCAAATAATTAGAGCTCTACTCATAGTTTTTTTCCTAATAGCCTTTTTTATTCAAACATCATACAGTTTATCTGCTTCAAGTGTACAGTTTAGTGATTTTTATTGTAATCTCATTTCTTGAACTTGTTTTTATGCTTTTACTAAATGAGTTATTGTTGTTTTGTTGCAAAGTCATGTTCGACTCTTTTGCTACTCCATGGACTATATCCCACCAGGCTCTTCTGTCCATGGGATTCTCCAGGCAGGAATACTGGAGTGGGTTGCTATTTCTTTCTGCAGGGGATCTTCCCAACCCAGGGATCGAACCCTTTTCTCCTGTGTCTCTTGCTTGGTAGGTGAATTCTTTACTACTGAGCCACCTGGGAAGCCCACTAAATGTGGATATATCCACAGATAATAATCTTGATCTGTACACTTTAATTTTTTCCCCTTGGTTTTCCTTCATTTGTTTCTTTCACACTATGGAGTAGTTCAGCAGGTCCATGAGCACACATGGTTTCTGGGGCAAAGCCGTCCAGGTCGTTACGTTTGTATGTTCTCTTTCCAGAAACTGGCCTGTGATAATTCCCCTGCTGTGGGAGCTTCTTCTTGTGCTGGTTCTCTTTTCCCATCTCCCGTTTCACAGTCACCCCACTTCCACCTCACAGAAGGAAAAAGCACTATCCACACATTTACAGTCTTCTATTTCATTGCTCCAGCATGTAATAGCCTGTGGGTCTCCAAATAAAGGGACAGGTGACCTTGAAATTAGGTCGGTGACGATACCAATGACAAACATCTGGGCCCTGAGGAAATGAACACTCACAAGTGAATTTACTTTTCACCCCACAGGTCCTGGCTCCCTGATACATCAAGATACAAGATACATCAAGAGACATGAGGAGGTTTCCCTTCTTGGACGTCATCACTTGCAGGGACGTCACTGCCTTGGCACTAAGATTTCTAACCCGAAATTGAGGAAAGTCCAAAAAGAGACTCAAGACACATCCTAGTCTTTGGCCAGTTCTCAGTATATCATAAGAAAATGATCAAAGACCAGGTAACTTTTTGGCTTGTCTTATTACTTCCATCATTCTGCAATTGGTTTCTGGGGGAGGGGACTGTAAAATGCAATGGAATTCAATAGAAAATAACAAATTGGAAAAGTAGGATTTGTGCAGAAATAAATTTAGATTTAAATTCAGAATCAAGGGAAAGTAGCATCAGGAATATATTGTTAGTGGGATCTACACTGAAGGACTAATATTGGAACAACGTGTGTGATTGGAGTATCCTATGGGTTACATTTGCTATCAACTTATGTTTAACATTTCTTTTTTTTTCTTTATAATTTTATTTATTTTTGGCTGTGCTGGGTCTTCACTGATGTGCAGGCTTTTCTGTAGTTGTGGTGAACAAGGGATAGTGTCTAATTGCAGTGCGAGAACTTCTCGTTGCCGTGGCTTCTATTGTTGCAGAGCACAGGCTCTCAGGTACAGGTTCAGTGGTTGTGCTTAGTTGCTCCGAGGCATGGAGGATCTTCTTAGACCAAGGATCAAACCCATGTCCCCTGCACTGGCACGTGGATTATTTACCACTGAGCCAGCAGGGAAGCCCAGGAGTTCACAGGCACAAGTAAATGATCCTGCCGCAGTGAAGACCCAGTGCAGCCTAATAAATAATAATAATAATAATAATAATAATAATAATAAAACCCTGCAGTGATTACGAAGTACATCTAGCAAAAAAGTAAGAGTCCTCTTCACAGGCTTCTTTCCTAATCCCCTGAGTTTGTCTACCTCTGTGTCTATGCAGATGTTTGTGCATGGATCTCGTTCAGCTCTTAGGCCTTTGGATAGTGCCCTTCTATGACTGTATTTACAGTTTCATAAACTGAGTTGGGGAATGTGAGATCTCTCTCAATCCTCTCTATTGTTCTGGTTTATATTGTTCTGGTCCATCATTATATGTTTGTGCTGCATTTTGAGTAATTTCTTCAGATCTTACCATTCATTTTATTATCTCTTCAATGCATCTGATATGCTGTGAATCTGACTGGTAATGTAAATATAAATAATGTACATAGGTACGTAAGTATTTGTGTGTTTTTTGAAGGATGCTATTTATTTTCTTAGCTTGCCTAATGTGCTTTCCTAGTCTCTCACTGTTTGGACATGTTTTAGAAAGATGTCTTTATTCCTCCTAACATACGTATCTTGTAATTATAGTGTGTGGTGTTTCTTCACAGCTGATTCTGATAATGGTTACAGAGATTCATGGTGAATGTAGGAATGTGTTCTATTCATCCTGGTGTCACTAGAATATACTTAGTGCCTGGTACATGTGTACTTGCTTCCAAAAAAGTTACATATGTAGCAAATGGTTCAACTCTATATTGCAAATGTTTCTAGTTTAGCAAAAGGATTTAATGAGGACTTTTTATAGAAACTTCTGATTTGCTGAATGATGATTGACTGAACAGTTACAGAATATTTTGGGAGACAGGTTTGAACATGGTTAGATTTTGCTTCTATGACAATGTAGTTTAAAGAAAAAAAAATCAAAACACCTCTGTATATAGATGTAGCCTAAATGATAAAAAGGGAAGAGAGCAGAACAACTTCCTTCACATGCCTTCCATTATGGTAACCAGAGAAACACTCTAGCAGGACTGTGTTGTTACAGGGATCACTGACACTGGAGGATGTGGCCGTGGACTTCACGTGGGAGGAGTGGCAGCTCCTGGCCCCTCCTCAGAAGGCCCTGTACCGGGACGTGATGCTGGAGAACTATAGCAACCTGGTGTCTGTGGGTGAGGACAGCTCTTCTGGGTCCCTCAGAGAGTCCCCAGTCAGTGGCCTTTCTTATTTTGGCTTCGGCTTATGGAAGCTCTGCAGTGTCCATGGTGCCCTGAAGTGGTACTTGAGTCTCAGTTTCCTCTCTGGTCCCAGACTAGAGAGTATGACATGCCCTTTCCTGAGAAATGAGCCTTCTCTTGGCTGAGCTGCACACTGTGTACTTCCCTAAAATATAACTCCACACTGGCAGACCACAACCCAAGTCAAGAGCCTGTCTGTCTCTCATTTCCCATGAACAGGGTATCAAGCCAGCAAGCCAGCTGCTCTCTCCAGATTGGAACGAGGAGAACTGTGGCCCATGGAAGATGAAGTCCACAGTCGAATCTGTCCAGGTGAGTGAGTGCACCAGCACTGGGTTGGCCGCAGGACTTAGGTTCTCATCATTCAGACATGTCACAGCCATGAGCGTCTGACAACATGGAAGCCAAGCTTCCATGATACTCTCATAGAAGAACTCTTTATCTTTTAGGTGTGTAAAGAATGTCTCTCTTCTTGGACTTCATCCTTATTTATTTCATCTTGATTTTGATTTTTCTCTCTTAAGTTTCTGTTTAGAATTCTCAAATCTTCCTCTCCTGCCCCCAGCACTGTATCACTGACGGTTTCTTCTGCTTTCCTTGCTATGAAATTACACCTTCCACGCCTCTCTCCAAAGAGACATGTTTAATTCTTTTTAAAAATTTTGGCCACACAAGTTTTTAGTCAGAACTTGTTTTAGGAAAATTTTTAGTTCCCTGACCAGGGATCAAACCTGGGGCCCCTGCACTGGAAGCATGGAGTCTTAACCATTGGACCACCAAGAAAGTCCCAAGATTTTTAGCACTGTCTTCTGGCAATTGTACCTTCTTGCCCCTTTGGATAATATTTATTTCCAGTCCTAACATTCACATCGTCTTTGATTGGCAGATAGGGTTTCAACATATAAATTGTGGAGGGAGGAAAGATAAACCCTTAAGGCAGTCTCTGGAACCTTCGATTTCTTTCTTCATAGATATGTGTTGGGAAAGCCTCGGTCTTCTGTGTTTCTCCTCTGTTCTCACACCACTGCTACATTCACAGCACTTCACACACCAGATGTGTGTTGGGTTTTTCCCCATAATAAGTAGTTCTCTGTGACACCAGCTGTGTTTGTGTGCTCAGTCGTGTCTGACTCTTTGCAACCCCATGTACTGTAGCCCAGCAGGCTCCTCTGTCCATGGGATTTCCCAGGCAAGAATACTGGAGTGGGTTACTGTTTCCCTCTCCAAGGGATCTTTCCGACCCAGCAATCTAACCTGCGTCTCTTGCATCTCTTTACCACTAGCGCCCCCTGGGAAGCCTGACACCAGCAGAATGTCCTACAGTTTAACTCAGTTCTGACGCTGTCTTCCTGGAGAAAGCATCAGATCCCGCAGGTTAAGGGCTCCATCACACCAGACACCCCCCTCAACTCCACTTCCAAAAACAAGTCCAGGTTGTACCCTGTGCTTCTGACTCACTTGCTCTATACTGGGGCTTCCCAAGACTCCCTCCCCGTCAGGTTCAATTCATTTGTTACAGCAGCTCACAAAACTCAGAGAACCATTGCACTTACTAGATCACCAGTTTGTTATGAAAGGATCTAAGTCAGGAGCAGCCAGATGAAGGAGGTGCCCAGGGCAGGGTATGGGGAAGGGGCTTAGGGGCTTGCACAACATGTCTGGGCATAATGTTCTCCCATCACCACCATGTGTTCAGCCACCCAGAAGCCCTCTAAATCCTGTAATTTTGTTATTTTTATGGAGACTTCATCTTCCTAGGCATGATTGATCACTGACTTTGTCGTGGTCCACCCCTTCTCCCCTCTCTGGAGAATGGAGGTGGAGGTGAGACTGAAAATTGGATCAGATCCAAGCATCTGATCAAGGTTTGGTCTTTCTGGTGATCAGCCCTACCCAGCATCCCCCAACCCAAAATATAGGGGAAATAGAGCTTAAAAAATGACATAGAATGAGAAAGCAATAGCCTGATATATAGAAGGCATAGCTGGGATTTGAGTAAAGATGATGGAGAGCAAAGAATGAAGGTGTGAAGTTGGAAACATGCTAGGTCCTCAAGACCTAGTTCCTCAAGGAACTGTCGAAAGATTAGCCTGAAGCCCCTTGAAGGCCGGTTTTAGGAAGTAGTAGTTGTACAGGAACAAGTGGAATGTGTACATGGATAAATAAAGTAAATGTTGGTCATATAACTTTTATTTCTAGGCTAACTGTTAGTAGAGTTGCCCCTGAATAACACAGGTTTGAATGGGTCCACTTATATGTGGAATTTTTTTCCATAAATACATAATGGAGTGCTATGCTGTCTGAGGTTGCTTGAATCTTTGACTATGGAGGGATGTCTATAAATTTGATCTTTATAAAGTTAAATTGGATCTTGACTTCAAGGAGGGTCTGTATCCCTAACCCTGTGTCATTCAAGGGTCAGCTGTAATTGAGGTATAATGGTGGCGTTGTGAGTTTGGTTTATATTATCCTTGGATATGTAGTCTTACTTTTTAATTGGGTGGCAGTAGTGTGAGCTGTAGTTAAGTACATCCAATAGTTCTGAGACAAATGGCAGGTGAACTGTCAAGAGTCCTGAGATCAGTAGTGTGATCCTTTAGGATTCCTTAAATGATGGAAACCAGGATGAATATGTAGGCTGTTGAAAGAAAATGCTGTTAGTGGCAAGAGGTAGGCTTAGGGATTGTTACAATGAAATGGGAACAATTTGGATATTACATGTGTACATGTACAAAGGGTAAAAGAAAAAGGTACCAGTTCCCTAGTATGAAATTGTGATACAAGATATATATCTTGGTCTTTGACCCTGGTTTAGCACTCCTAAAACCCTTGTAGTTTCCTGAGTACAGGACTGCTTATTTCCTTTATCAGTATTGGTATAGTCAATGTTGAGTGCTCCTCACTGGGCTTTTTAAAACTCAAAGTTGTGAAACTTTCCTGTTGGTCCAGTGGCTGGGTCTCTGAGCTCCCAATGGAGGAGGCCTGGGTTTGATCCCTGGTCAGGGAATTAGATCCCACATGCTGCAACTTAAAACAAAAACAAAAACTATATGCTGCAACTAAGACACAGAGCAGCCAAATAAATAAATAAATATTTTGAAAAAAACCCAAAGTCTTAATGTTACAAAAACTATAAACTTTGACCCAGGCCTTCATCTACTTCCAGTCTACACTTTTTTCCAAATATCTCATCCTATCCCCTATCCTTATATAATATTTATATACAGATGATTCCCACAGTGTTGTTTTCAGTGAGGACCTTTATCAGGATCTGTATGTTCAGTTGAATTCTTCATGTCTGCTTTGAATATCCAGAACCTACCTGAAGATTGATATGCTTTGAAATGCACACTTGATTTGGTAACATTGTGAACCTCAGTGATAGTCCCCATCTCATTAAAAACCACTACTCATCTATCCAGTGGCCTAGGTCAGGTAATCAAGAATAACACTTGATTCCTTACATTTATCATAGCAACCATGAATGAATCTTGTTTTTTCCTCTCTAGATTATATCCTAATTTTTTCCACCTGGTTCTCTATTGCTTTCTCAAACCACTATTCGCAATTTGCTCCTGCCTTCTGAATTGTTGCTTTAATGTTCAGTTTTACCCTAACTGGAATTTATGCTAAGTGACAGTAAGGACTTTGTTTCTATTTCCTCATCACTGGCATAATGCTTGACACATAGCCATAATTTAATAAAGATTTATGGATGTATGAAAGTGTGCCACATCATTTGGAAACAAATAGCCCTCTGTCTTTGTTCATAATGAAAGTGAAAGTGTTAGTCACTCAGTTATGTCTGACTCTTTGTGACCCCATGGACTGCAGCCCTCCAGGCTCCTCTGTCCATGGAATTCTCCAGGAAAGAATACTGGAGTGGGTTGCCACTTCTTTGTCCAGGAGATCTTCCTGACCCAGGGATTGAACCTGGGTTCAGGCCGACTCTTTACTGTCTGAACCTCATAATAACTTGATTTTATTTTACTCTCTCAGCATACTTTATAAATTCACAATTACAAAGCAGCCAAATCTGTATTTGCTCAATTTGAATGCTCTAACCTCATTTGTGCCCTATTTTACCCTTTATTTATATTGCTGTGTTGTACTCTTGTCCAGGTAATAACAAACATATTTACTTGAAGTTTCTTTCTTTCTTTTTTTTTTTTGAGTTAAGGTATAGTCGATTTACAGCTTTGTGTTAATTTCTGCTATACAGTAAAGTGTTTTATTCTTTTCCATTATAATTTCTCACAGTATATTGAATATAATTCCTATGCTATACAGGAGGACATTGTTGTTTATCTATCCTGTTTATAATAGTTTACATCTGCTCATCCCAAACTCCCAATCCATCCCCTGCTTCCCTTTTGGCAACTACAAGTCTGTTCTCTATGTCTGTAAGTCTTTCTGTTTCGTAGACAAATTCATTTGTGTCATATTTTAGATTCCACATATAAATGATATCATATCTTTCTCTTTCTGACTTACTCCACTTAGTTTCACAATTTCTAGGTCCATCCATGTTGCTACAAATAGCATCATTTCATTCTTTTTTAATGTCTGGGTAGTATTACATTATGTACCACATCTTCTTTATCCATTCGAATGCTGATGGACATTTAGGTTGTTCCATGTTTTGGCTATTGTGAATTCTGCTGCTGTGAACATAGGGGTGCATGTATCTTTTCAAATTATAGATTTTTCAGCTATATGCTCAAGAGTGGTATTGCTGGATTGTATGGCATCTCTATTTTTAGTTTTTAAAACCTCCATACTGTTTTCCAGAGTAGCTACACCAATTTAATTTACATTCCCACCAACAATGTAGGAGGGTTCTCTTTTCTACTTGGAGTTTCTTTAAACTGAGGTCATAGTGTTGTTTGTAAAGAGCCCACCTACCCAAAGGCATTTGTTAAACAGTTTCACTCTGTACCAAGTTCATGGGAAGGTTCATTCTTCTCTTCTTTCCTAGAAATGAGGAAAGATGACTGTCTTCTACAGGACTACTTGCAAAATCAAAGCTGTCCAAAAGAATGGAACGATGTCATGAACATAATGCACTTGGAAATGTTTATCAGAGCAAAAGCCATTGTCCTTTATGGCAAAATCATGATATACTTTACTTACATGGGAAAACATTGAAATCAAACTTAAGTTCAATCAGCCAGAACAGAAACTATGAAGTAAAGAACCCCGTTAAGGCTAATGTAGATGGGAAATTCTTCCTCCATGGAAAGCATGAGGAATTTCACAGTGAAAGTAAGCTTCCTGAGTGTGGAATTCCTATGAGCACAAATTCACAGATCATTACATGTCTAGGAACTCAACAGATAAATAAACCTCATGTTTGCACTGAATGTGGGAAAGCCTTCATCAAGAAGTCCCGCCTCATTGATCATCAGCGAGTTCACACAGGAGAAAAACCCCACGGATGCAGTGTATGTGGGAAAGCTTTCTCTAGAAAGTCTAGACTCACTGAACACCAGAAAACTCATATAGGAGAGAAACGGTATGCATGCACTGAGTGTGACAAAGTCTTCCCTAAGAAGTCACGGCTGCTTATCCATCAAAAAACTCATACAGGTGAGAAGCCCTACATATGTGATGATTGTGGAAAAGGCTTTGTCAAGAAGTCTCGGCTCATTAATCATCAGAGAGTTCATACAGGAGAGAAACCTCATGGGTGCAGCCTGTGTGACAAAGCATTTTCCAGGAAGTCCAGGCTCATGGAACACCAGAGAACTCACACGGGAGAAAAACCTTATGAATGCACAGAATGTGACAAAGCCTTCCGCTGGAAATCGCAGCTCAACGCACACCAGAAAACTCATACAGGGGAGAAATCATATATATGTAGCGATTGTGGAAAGGGCTTCATTCAGAAGGGCAATCTCATTGTACATCAGCGAACTCACACTGGAGAGAAACCTTATGTATGCACTGAATGTGGGAAAGGCTTCATCCAGAAGGGCAATCTCCTGATACATCAGCGAACTCACACTGGGGAGAAACCCTATATATGCACTGAATGTGGGAGAGGCTTCAGCCAAAAACCTGCCTCATCTCACATCAGAGATTTCACACTGGAAAGACTCCCTTTGTGTGTACCGAATGTGGGAAATCCTGTTCACACAAATCAGGTCTCATTAACCACCAGAGAATTCACACAGGAGAGAAACCCTACACTTGTAATGACTGTGGGAAAGCATTCAGGGATAAGTCGTGTCTCAACAGACACCGGAGAATTCACACAGGAGAGAGACCCTATGGCTGCAACGACTGCGGGAAAGCTTTCTCCCACTTGTCATGCCTTGTGTATCACAAGGGGATGTTACATGCAAGAGAAAAACATGGTGACTCAGTCAAGTTGGAAAATCCTTTCTCAAAGCATCTCAGCCCATCATGTCCAAGTGATATGGTACAGAGGAAAAACCCTGTTAGTGTGGTGACTGTGCGGACACCTTCTGTGGCAACTCAGACTGCATCCCACAGTGATAAGCCCCTAGAAGATGAGAACATAACCCTTATGGGACAGCTAGGGGGCAGATATGCACCCTCAGCAGATAATAGAATTTGTACAGAAGAGAAACCTAGTGAATGCAGTGAATGTGGTAGCACCCTCAGTGGTCAATTACATCATATTTTTGTCACAAAAGACACCCAGGAATAAACTCATTCAATCAAGCTGGAAAACCTTTGAATAAAACCTAGCTCTTTGTATGGCTGGTGAGTGTATACTGAGACAAATAGTATAAACACAGAGACTGGGAAAGCCTCTCATGGAAAGATAGACCTAACAGGGCTTTCATAGGTCACATATGTCAGTGAGGTCATAGTTGACAGAAATGTAATGACTGTGAAGTCCTTCGCCAGAAATAAGACTTCAGTAGGTCTTAGAGTTCACACTAAGAGAAACTGCTGGACCTCTGAAGGCAGCAAATGGGTCAGTGGTATATTCCTCTTCATCAGTTGGCAGAGGAAATCATGTAGAAATAAAACTCTGAACACACCAACTATGGCACGTCTTCAGCAAAATATCACAAAGTGCATGAAGCAAATAACAAATAAACCCTGTTAAAATGAATCTTTAGAGGTGTCTGTCACAATTTTAGCTTGATGTATCAAATTGCATACATAGTGTACACTCTAGGACAGTGCACCTGGAATCAAATTCCTAGTTTTGATGTCATTTCAGTTCAGTTCAGTTGCTCGGTCATGTCCGACTCTTTGTGACCCCATGAATCGCAGCACGCCAGGCCTCCCTGTCCATCACCAACTTCTAGAGTTCACTCAAACTCATGTCCATCGAGTCGGTGATGCCATCCAGCCATCTCATCCTCTGTCATCCCCTTCTCCTGCCCCCAATCCCTCCTAGCATCAGAATCTTTTCCAGTGAGTCAACTCTTAGCATGAGGTAGCCAAAGTACTGGAGTCCTAAAGCATTAGCTTCAGCATCAGTCCTTCCAGTGAACACCCAGGACTGATCTCCTTTAGAATGGACTGGTTGGATCTCCTTGCAATCCAAGGGACTCTCAAGAGTCTTCTCCAACACCACAGTTAAAAAGCATCAGTTCTTCAGTGCTCAGCTTTCTTCACAGCCCAACTCTCACATCCATACATGACCACTGGAAAAACCATAGCTTTGACTAGATGGACCTTTGTTGGCAAAATAGTGTCTCTGCTTTTGAATATGCTATCTAGGTTGGTGATCATTTTCCTTCCAAGGAGTAAGTGTCTTTTAATTTCATGGCTGCAGTCACCATCTGCAGTGATTTTGGAGCCCCCACAAAATAAAGTCTGACACTGTTTGCACTGTTTCCCCATCTATTTCCCATGAAGTGATGGGACCAGATGCCATGATCTTCGTTTTGTGAATGTTGACCTCAGCGACTCCTTAACTGAAAGGAAAGCGTCTCTCTTGCACTTCATCTCTGAAAGTTATAATGCAGTACATTCCCCTCTGTGGGCTTCCCTGGTAGTTCAGATGGTAAAGAATCTGCCTGCAATGCAAGAGACCTGGGTTCGATCCCTGGGTTGGGGAGCTCCCTTGGAGAAGGAAATGGCAACCTACTCCAGCATTTTTGCCTGGAGAATCCTATGGACAGACCATGGGGTGACAAGGAGTCAGACATGACTGAGCAGCTAACAGTAACAAACACTCCCCTCTTTGAAGGGACATGAGTCTTCTTTTCCCACCCAGGATCATTATATGTTTAGCTCTTACATTTCTTCAGTTCTAACTTTACTCAGTTTATTGTTTCAGCCTACCAAAGTCCTTCAAAAGGAAATGAAATATGTTTAATCTGACAATGTAACACAGCATGTTTGGATGTGCTTAACTTTATACATCTCACTTGGAGGAGCAGAGCTCAAAATTCATGATCTATCAGCCAAGCTCTGGCTCTAGAAGATAGTTCCCTCCCTGTACACACACCATCCAGAAAAAAAACTTTTTAACAACTGTTTCCCTTGACTCGGTCCTGTCCTAGGACCTAGAGATGATGACAGTGATAAACTTAAGAGGAAATCCTTTCCACCTTTGAGCTGGCAATTTTTTAAAGGCTAGATTTCATGCCTATGGTGATTTTACCCACAGTCACAGACAATCAAAGTATGTGTACACCTACATGAGTTGAAAAGGACATATAAGGAACAAAGTATTTCTGATAATTTTCTGTTCAAGGTGAAAGGTTGTTGCATGAAAGATGCCAAGATTCTTGGCCTCTGGAGGAGAGGAATTCAATCCGGGGCCAATGATGAGGCTTGATCACTCAGAGCCTTGTGTGACAAAGTTTTATTAAAGTATAAAAGTGATAGACAAAGCTTCTGACATTGACATCAGAAAGGGGCAGAAAGAGTGCCCCCTTGCTAGTTTTTCACAAGCTGATTTATGTCTGTTAGAAAGGTATTAATCAGATAAGAGAGACACCTCGACTGAGGGAGTTTCACCAGGCCCCTCTCCCACAGTATACATTTTTGAGATAGGATGGAATGAGGTGTGTCATCCCCCAGCCATAAAACAATTGATATGAATACTGGTTTGTTGAGCTACTATCAGCCCAAGGTTTGAGAAAGAAAAAGTTAGGTAGAACCATTTTGAAGAAAGGCAAATTCCAAAGCAAATACGTAGTTTCATTAACATAACTTAAGTAAAACATTTCCATAAGGAAAATGCATTGGTTAGCTCAAAATTTGAGAAAAGTTCAGTTCAGGTGGAAACAGGTGTCATCATGGCAACACAGAATTTTATGAGAAACCTTTTATTTTTGTATAGAGAAGGAAAAAAATCTGACACCTGCTGCTTAAGGGAGAAACAAATTCTGACATTTGCAGCCTATTTTTCCCTTTGGTGATCCCTGGCCTTCCTGCCTGTTACCCTCTCAAAGGGACATATTAGAAGAGAAAGGGGAAATAATTCACTGAACTTTACATAGAAAAGGGTATGGATACTTAAAAAAAAATATTCACATCGTTCCACCTAATTATAAATTCTGTTAGTTTATACATAACAGTATAGTTCCCAGTTCATAGCAAAATAGGAAATGAATTATATGTAGATTTGAAAAATTAATGACCTCAGGAACTAACCAATCAAAGTTTCTGTCGCTGAAGGAAAGGACCTACTGGAAAGCGATTCTCAGGGTCAGAATTATTGCAAGAAACTTTTTTGAACAGAGGCTCCTGTCAGAATATATAATGGGCAGATCAGAGAAGGAATAATGAGATATTTAATCCTAACGTCTTAGTGTGACATAATGATGAATGTATTTGGTCACTGCTCTTGGTTCCTGACACAGAGGTCATGAAACTCTTGGAATTTCCTGAGTGATGGGAGTGATAGGAACATCTTACACAGAACTGTTAAATCCCTTGGAATTTCCTAGGTGATAGGAACATTTGCTTTCATAAAGTGACTCTGGGTGGGTTTCTGCCTATCTGTTAAGTGAGACTGGTCACCAGAAAGACCAAACCATGATTAGAAGCTTGAAACTTTCTACTTTATCCTCATATACTATGGGGATGGGAGAGGGGCTAGAAATTGAGTTAATAATTATTCATTTAAATATATATGTATCATTTGAATTTCCTATCTTTAAAATGTAGCCATGAGTCAAGTATATAATTTTTTTAAAGGAAAGGCAACATACATATGTATATATTTAATAATATGTATAATGATATATACATGTTTGTCAAAAAGGACCTTCCATATTGTATTGGGGGCTTCCCTGGTAGCTCAGCTGGTAAAGAATCCACCTAAAATGTGGGGACCTGGGTTCGATCCCTGGGTGGGAAGATCCCCTGGAAAAGGGAATGGCTACCCATTTCAGTATTCTTACCTGGAGAATTCCATGGACAGAGGAGCCTGGCAGGCTACAGTCTGTGGGATCACAAAGAGTCGGACACAACTGAGTGACTTTCACTTTCACTATTGTGTTGGGGGTCCCCAAGACCACCCTCATGTCTGATAATCTGCTAGAAAGACTGATAGAACTCAGAAAACTTGTTATCCTCAAGGTTACATGTATTATAGAAAGAATAGACACTAAAATCAGCAAGGGAAAAAGGAAAAACCACACCCACACTGATTTAGGGCGGAAGCTATAGATCCCATGGTGTCAGTGGACCTCTGCAGGGACTGGAAACTAAAATCAGGCCTGTGGGTTTCCTTCCAGCCTGCTGGGATCCAGCCCCAGATAAAGACTGGACATTGGGGTTCAGGAGAGCTCCTGGTTGGTGATACCCCCTGCCTGCCTGCTGTCACACATTTATGTCAGGAAAGTAACCCTCACTATTATATACAAAATAGATAACCATGGGAATTCTCTGGCAGTCCTGTAGTTAGAACTCTGCCCTTCTACTGTAGGGGACACAGATTCCATCCTTGGTTGGGGAACTACTATTCTGCAAGCCTCAAGGTGTGGCCAAACAAAAAACATAACCAACAAGAGCCTATAGTATAGGACAGAGAACTATACTAAATATTTTGTAGCAACCTATTAAGGAAAAGAAGAATATATATTCACGTATGTGCATGCTAAGTCACTTGAGTCATGTCTGACACTATGGACTATAGACTGTCAGGCTCTTCTATCCATGGGATTCTCCAGGCAAGAATACTGGAGTAGGTTGCTATGCCCTCCTCCAGATCTTCCCGACCTGGGGATCAAACCTGTGTCTGTCTCCTGCATTGGCAGGTGGGTTCTCTACCACTAGCACCATGTGAGAAGCCCTATATGAATAATTGAATTGTTTTGCTATATATCTGAAACTAACACAAGGTAAATCATCTATACTTCACTTTTAAACTTTTAATGTTTTTTAAATTAAAGGGATTTATTATGTATATGTCAAACTCTGGCTTCCTTGGTGGCTCAGATGGTAAAGACTCTGCCTGCAATTATGGAGACCTGGGTTTGATCCTTGGGTTGAGATCTGGAGAAGGGAATGGCAACCCACTCCAGTATTCCTGTCTGGAGAATCCCATGGACACAGGAACCTAGACGGCTGCAGTCCACAGTGTTGCAAAGAGTCAGACACTACTCAGCGACTAACACCATGTAAAACTGAATAACTTTGCTGTGCATCTGAAACTAACACAACATTGTAAATCAGCTATACTTCAATTAAAAAATAAGGGGGAAAAAGTCACACTGCCCATGATTTCATTGTTGGAAAGGCAGCTGGAATCTCCATTTGGAACTTCCCCAGACTCTGCCCTTCCAGTCTCTTCCCTTGGCTGATGTTAATCTGTATCCTTTAGCTGTTATGAACCCTCATTCTGAGTAGAACAGCTTTCCGTAATCCTGAGCCCCTCTTGCAAATTATTGTCATTTTAGGGAATACTGGAAAATGGAACTAGCTTCTTGCTATGACCTTTGGTTACATGACTATCAGTCACTTTCTGAGAATTGTTTATGGCATTGGCTATAGGGTTAAACATATTGAAGCCAACAGGTGAACCTGGGGTCTGTGCCACAGCCTGTGTCCTTAAAATCTGTTTCCTCAGGGTGAGTGAGTCTTTGAGCTTAGGGCTGGGGTGACGGGAGAAAAATGAGCTGGAGCAGGGCATAAAATGGGTAGTACCTCTGTAAATGACTAGCAAAAACTTCTTCAGGAGGTGACAAAGGTGCACAGGACTGGGAAAACCAGTTCTTTGAGGTTATTGTTGTACACGGATATTCATAGCTCTATTTGCAGTATCCAAAAACGAACCAATTCAAAGGTCCACCCATTGGTGAATGATTATCCAATGAGTATCCAACAATGAATACTAAAGCAACAAAAAGGAACGAACTATTGATACTTTAGTAATGATGAATTTCAAAACAATTATGCTATGTGAAAGAAGCCAGAACCTACAGTACTAATTTTATGAAAAGAATACAGACTAGTGTATAGTGACAGAAGGCAAGTTTTGTATTTCGGCCGTGTAATTAGCACACTTGAGAAGTGGCTCACAACGTCCACTGTTTCTGCTCACATTGTGATCGCTGTATTAATCAGTTTCCCAACCCCGGTTTCCTCAAACACTTATCCTGACAATTCCACGCCTAGCCCCGCCCCGCACAAAGCACTTGCTCTGCGTGCGGACACCGAACCTCTTCTAAGATGGCTGCTTCCACGGTGCTCCTGCCCAGTGGCTACAGAGCGCCACCAGTTTTTTTTTTTCCAAGCACGCTTAAGTTTTCATATGGTCTCTAGATCTTTTCGGGGTTAAACCAGTGATCGAGATGTCCGGAAGTAATTTTAATTTCCCACGGAGCTGAGACGCCACAGCCATTATCAGCCGCTTAGAATGTATGCCTGCACCCTTCTGGTCTTGATGGGCTCCGACCTGAGAAAGCGGGCCCTGTCCATTCAAACGAATTTACCCTCACGTCATGATTGCTTTGTATGAGCTTAAACCTCTTAAAATCGCCCCATTTTCCTTGAGCCAGGAAATAGAATTTCAGCCGTGGTTTCTCAGCAGATCCGTACGCCGTCTATGCGACAGATGGGCAAAGATGGCGGGCCCCAGGGGCCGAGGCGGCAGTGGTGGCGCGTATATATTAGCTCATAAGGAAATGCCGGAAACGCCCTATCGTTCACCATAGAAACGCGGTAGAAACGCCGCTGACCCTGGACGGTTGGTGTCTGTAGAGGGGGCTGGGCGAGGGGACCAGAAGTGAAAAAAGCTGAGGGGAGAAAGTTAGGCCCTGAAGAGGTGGCTGCAGGTCAGGAGGGAGCCAGGTGGGTTTGTGTGACTGGCTGTAAAAGGGCGGGGACGGGGGCGGTCTGTCGGCCTTTAGGTGGGTTGTGGCTCCTTCAGCCCGTGAAGGAGGGCGGGTGGCGGTTTGATTTTTGTTTGTGAGGGGAGCGTGTACTGAACGTCCGTGATCGGGTGTCTTTGGGAGTCAGTCATGGGCTCTGGTGGTCACCGATGGAAAGTCTGAATAGATCAACTACCGAGAGTCCTGAGCGTCTTGGCGGTTGACAGCTAGTGTGCTGGGGATTGTCAGTGAATGCGGCGTCTTGTTTGGGTTTTCGAATAATTTGGAGCTCAAAGTCGAGGATGGAGAAGGAAATGGCAACCCACTCCAGTGTTCTTGCCTGGAGAATCCCAGGGACGGGGCAGCCTGGTGGGCTGCCGTCTCTAGGGTCGCACAGAGTCGGACACGACTGAAGCGACTTAGCAGCAAAGTCGAGGAAACATTAAGGGAGGTCAGTATACGTGTGTATCTGACCTGGTTTGGTAATAGTCGGGTGCGGGGTGGGGTGGGTAATGGTCACTGTCTTTCGCGCAGAAATACGTGATGCAGAAGGCTTGGAGGCTCAGGAGCCCTGGTAGGTTCGAGTGTTTAGCTCAGACTTTGGCTAATGAACATAACATTCCCCGAAAACTTCAGGTCCAAGTCCCTGACCCACCAGTTTTCTAGTCCCTTTAAACTTTGTCTTTATTCTTCTTCCTGCAAGTTGACTGCCGTATTCATTTCCCCAGTATTTATATTTTTGAATTGTTTTTATATTTGTAGTTATAGCTCATATTCTTTTTATTTAGTTTTGTGGGTTTTTAAAAAAATTTTTTTAATTGGAGGCTAATTACTTTATAATATTGTTGTGGTTTTTGCCATACATTCACAAGAATCAGCCATGGGTGTATGTATTCCTCATCCGGACCCTCCCTCCCACCTCCCTCCCCATCCCTTCCACCTCCCTCCCCATCCCTTCCCTCAGGGTCCTCCCCAGTGCACCAGCCCCGAGCACCCTGTCTCATGCGTCGAACCTGGACTGCCGATCTATTTCACATATGATAATATACATGTTTCAATGCTATTCTCCCAGATCATCCCACCCTCACCTTCTCCCACAGAGTCCAAAGTCTGTTCTTCACATCTGTGTCTCTTTCGCTGTCTTGCATATAGGGTCATTGTTACTGTCTTTCTAAATTCCATATATATGTGTTCAGTTCAGTTCAGTTCAGTCGCTCAGTTGTGTCCGACTCTTTGCGACCCCATGAATCGCAGCACGCCAGGCCTCCCTGTCCATCACCAACTCCCTGAGTTCACTCAGACTCGCGTCCATCGAGTCCGTGATGCCATCCAGCCATCTCATCCTTGGTCGTCCCCTTCTCCTCCTGCCCCCAATCCCTCCCAGCATCAAAGTCTTTTCCAATGAGTCAACTCTTCGCATAAGGTGGCCAAAGTACTGGAGTTTCAGCTTTAGCATCATTCCTTCCAAAGAAATCCCAGGGTTGATCTCCTTGAGAATGGACTGGTTAGATCTCCTTGCAGTCCAAGGGACTCCAAGAGTCTTCTCCAACACCACAGTTGAAAAGCATCAGTTCTTCGGCGCTCAGCCTTCTTTACAGTCCAACTCTCACATCCATACATGACTACTGGAAAAGCCATAGCCTTGACTAGAAGGACCTTAGTCGGCAAAGAAATGTCTCTGCTTTTGAATATGCTATCTAGGTTGGTCATAACTTTTCTTCCAAGGAGTAAGCGTCTTTTAATTTCATGTTGCTTTTATTTCTTAATTTTGCTCTGTATAATAGGCTCCAGTTTTATCCATCTCATGAGAACTGATTCAAATACATTTTTTTTAATAGCTGAGTAATAGTCCATTGTGTACATGTACCACAGCTTTCTTATCCATTCATCTGCTGATGGACATCTAGGTTGCTTCTATGTCCTGCCTATTGTAAACAGTCCTGCAGTGAACATTGGGGTACATGTGTCTCTTTCAATTCCAGTTTCCCGGTGTGTATGCCCAGCAGTGGGATTGCTGGGTCGTATGGAAGTTCTACTTCCACTTTTTAAAGGAATCTCCACACTGTCCTCCATAGTAGCTGTACTAGTTTGCATTCCCACCAACAGTGTAAGAGGGGTCCCTTTTCTCCACACCCTCTCCAGCATTTATTGTTTGTAGACTTTTTGATAGCAGCCATTCTGACCGGTGTGAGATGGTACTTCACTGTGGTTTTGATTTGCATTTCTCTGATAATGAGTGATGTTGAGCATCTTTTCAAGTGTTTGTTAGCCATCTGTATGTCTTCTTTGGAAAAATGTCTATTTAGTTCTTTGGCCCATTTTTTGATTGGGTCATTTATTTTCCTGGAATTGAGCTGCAGGTGCTGCTTGTATATTTTTGAGATTAATTCTTTGTCAGTTGCTTTGTTGGCTTTTATTTTCTTCCATTCTGAAGGCTGTCTTTTCACCTTGCTTATAGTTTCCTTCATTGTGCAAAAGCTTTTAAGTTTAATTAGGTCCCATTTGTTTATTTTTGCTTTTATTTCCATTACTCTGGGAAGTGGGTCATAGAGGATCCTGCTGTGATTTATGCCAGAGAGTGTTTTGCCTATGTTTTCCTCTAGGGGTTTTATAGTTTCTGGCCTTACATTTAGATCTTTAATCCATTTTGAGTTTATTTTTGTGTATGGTGTTAGAAAGTGTTCTGCTGCTGCTGCTGCTAAGTCACCTGAGTCATGTCTGACTCTGTGCGACCCCATAAATAGCAGCCCACCAGGCTCCCCCATCCCTGGGATTCTCCAGGCAAGAACACTGGAGTGGGTTGCCATTTCTTTCTCCAATGCATGAAAGTGAAAAGCGAAAGGGAAGTCGCTCAGTCGTGTCTGACTCTCAGTGACCCCCATGGACTGCAGCCTTCCAGGCTCCTCTGTCCATGAGATTTTCCAGGCAAGAGTACTGGAGTGGGGTGCCATTGCCTTCTCCGAGAAAGTGTTCTAGTTTCATTCTTTTACAAGTGGTTGACCGGCTTTCCCAGCACCACTTGTTGAAGAGATTGTCATTTCTCCATTGTGTATTCTTGCCTCCTTTGTCAAGGATAAGGTGTCCATAGGTGCGTGGATTTATCTCTGGGCTTTCTGTTTTGTTGCATTAATCTATGTTTCTGTCTTGTGCCAGTACCATACTGTCTTGATTACTGTAGCTTTGTAGTAGAGCCTGAAGTCAGGCAGGTTGATGCCTCCAGTTGCATTCTTCTTTCTCAAGGTTGTATAGTGCACATTCTTTTTCTGATTTGCTCATTGGCCCTCATGTTGAAAATGTATTTAAACAAGGGATATGAAGACTTTTAAAGAGGTGTCAGGGCAACAAAATTTAAAGGAAGAATTTTACAGTTTCTCAATGCCCAGATGGCTTCGTCTGTATAACTGTGCTGAAAATTATCTACCACTGAAATGCAGTGCTGTGTTAATTCTCCTTGGTCACTTCCCCCATCAAATTCATGCTACTCCCACATATTCAGGGAATTAGGTTTCACTGGCTGGAGATGTGAAATTCTCTGGGAAACTAAATGGAGAGACAGAAATACTGGGGACTGTAGTATTAAGGTGAGTGCACAGAAAGAAGGAATATAATCCTAAAAGTAATTTTGCTTTTCAACCCACAGTTTTAAACGACAAACAAGATATGAATGAAGAAAGAGGAGGTTCCAGGACCTAGATATTGTTATTTCTGGGGACACTCTGGCCGCTGTGATATCTAACTAGAAATTAACAGGAATATCCAGAAGAGACAGAGACAGAACCTCTGCATTGCCAACTGTTTTCAGAGAACAGAGAATATGATCCAGGCGCAGGTGACTCATATCTTATTTTATTCTCTCCTTTATTCCTTAATGGATTTGTAGAGCCTATAAAAAATCCAGTTCAGTAGAGAGAAATAAACTGAATCTAACCCCAAACACCGTGGCAAAGTGAGATTAAGAATGTAGTGTTTATGTGATTCCTGTGAAACTAATGTTAGAACATCATGTGTATCTGTCACTGACTCTGTGTGCACACCTGTAGATGTGTGTCTATTCACAAATATACGTGGGTTCGTGCACATATCTGTGTACACATCTGTTAGGACGTTTTGTGCAAAAATTACACTCTTAAAGGACATACTATTGCCCAAGATGATATAATTTAAACATCGAAACAAATAATGACTGCAATTGTTCAGTAAATATTAGCTGTATAAAATTCCATTTGTCTATGTGCTGTACTGTGCTTAGTCACTCAGTCGTGTCTGACTATGTGACTCCACGGGCTTTAACCTGCCAAGTTCCTCTGTCCATGGAATTCTCCAGGCAAGAATACTGGAGTGGGTTGCCATTTCCTCCTCCAGGGGATCTTCCCAGCCCAGGGATTGAACCCACGTCTCCTGTGTCTCCTGTATTGCAGACAGATTCTTTATCCACTGAGGCATTTGTCTATAGTCATATTCAAAAACTGTGTTAAGCTACGTAAAGCATTTAGAGGAGTGCCTGCCACATGGTAAGGGCTGTATGAGGTCATCCATGCCTTTAGTCTTTGACAGCACTTAATACTAGGATATTATCAAATTGTATGATTTTCAGTAATTGTTTTTTTGTCATATTTTGCATTTACCTCATCACAGATGAAGTTGAAATCTGTCTTGTATATTAATTGATCAGCTGCATTTTTTCTCTTGACAAATGTCTGTCCTTATCATTTTTACATTAACAAGATTATCTTTTTCTTCTGATTAATGAGTCATTCCTATGTACAATATATTGATTCTTTCTCTTTCTCTTATTTTAACCTCACAACATGGCATGTGGGACCTTATTTCCCTGACCAGGGATTAAACATGCACTCCCTGCAGTGGAAGCATGGATTCTTAAGCACTCGACTCCTGGGGAAGTCTTCTTTCTTTTGTTTATAAATAATATTTTCCTGGCTTGTTATTTTTATTTCAGCTTTGCTCATGATATCTTCTTTAAAATCTTTTTTAAATTGAAGTATAGTTGATTTACAATGTTGTGTTAATTTCTGCTGTATACCAAAGTGATTCTGTTATACCTGTATATACATTCTTTTTTCATACTATTTTCCGTTATGGCTTGTCACAGTATATTGAATATAGTTCTCTGTGCTGAACATTAGAACTTTATTTATCCATTCTATATATACAATAGTTTGCATCTGCTAATCTCAAACTCCCAACCCATTTCTCCTCCAACTCCCACTTTGGCAGCCATAAGTCTATTCTCTGTGTGAATCTAGCTCTATTTTGTAGCTAGGTTCCTTTGTGTCATATTTTAGACATGGGACTGAGCCCTTATCCTATGCCACATGGTGCTCTCTTCAGGTTGATCGTGTCAGAATTGAATGGTAGCACACACAGCTGGTGTCAGACAATTGCTTGGTGATGTATTTAAAAAAACATACACATGAGAATTGGTGTCAAAATCTTACTTAATACGAGCAGGACAGCTTCCTTTATATTCTTTATGAATGAATTGAAGAGAAACACTCATATTAAACCAGGAATCTGTTACTCTAGGAAACCTTGTCATTCAAAGATGTGGCTGTGGACTTCACGTGGGAAGAGTGGCAGCTCCTGGCCCCTGCTCAGAAGACCCTGTACCGGGATGTGATGCTGGAGAACTATAGCAACCTGGTGTCCGTGGGTGAGGACAGCTCCCTTGGGTCCTTCAGAGGGTCCCCAGTCAGTGGCCTTTATTTTCTCAGCTCAGCTGCTTAAACTTTGAAATCACTGCATTACCCTATGGCAGATTCTTATTGCCTCTTCTAACTCCTGATAAAAGGATATATACAATGTGCTATGAACAGTTTTTATGCCCAACACGATTGACATCAAATGTCTGGGTTTTTTCTATACTAGTAACCAATTCTCCTACTCTCCATGTACAGCCTGGGTGTCCCACAATTTAATCCTCTTTTGACACTACCCAAATTCAGCATTGTACCCCAGAGGCTTATGGGCTCACTTCAGATGTAAGTTAAACATACTAGGTGTCCAGGGTACCCGCACCTCTGTCTGACTTGACTATAAACTGAGCCTTTGGGACTTCCCTGGTGGTCCAGTGGTTAAGACTTCACACTTCTAATGCAGGGATCACAAGTTTGATCTCTGGTTGGGAAACTAAGGTCCCACATGCCACAGGGCATGGCCAAAAAAAAAAAAAAAGTTACATTAAAAAAAAGCATTCTCATTCTCCACCCCTCAACATTTGACAGAATGGCTCACAGAACTCAGGAAAGCACTTAACTTATCATTACCAGTTTATTATAATGGATAAACTCAGGAATAGCCAAATGGAAGAGATGCTGGGACAGAGTTAAGGGGAGGGATCATGTTCCTTCCATGAGTGCTCCAAGTATGTCACTTTGATGTGGTCATCAACCCAGAAGCTCCCCAAGCCTGGTTGTGTAGGGGTTTTTATGCTGATTTCATTGTGTAGGCATGTTTTTTAAAATCACTGGCTGTGGGTGGTTAACTCAGTCTCCAGTCCCCTCTCTCTGTGTGGTGGGGGTGAAAAGTGAAAGAAAGTGAAAGTTGCTCAGTCATGTCCAACTGTTTGCAACCTCATGGGCTACACAGTCCATAGAATTTTCTAGGCCAGAATACTGGAGTGGTTAGCCTATTGCTTCTCCAGCGGATCTTCCTGACCCAGGAATCTAACGGGGGTCTCCTGCATTGCAGGTGGATTCTTTACCAACTGAGCTATCAGGGAAGCTCATGGCAGGGGTAGGAGGAGCTGAAATTTCTAACCTTCAGTTCATGCCTTGGTTTTTCTGGCAGCCAGTCTCCACTCTTAAACTCCCTTAGGGCCCCTAGTCACCAGTCATCTTAACAGCACACAGAAGACACCCATCACTCTTGGAGACCAAGGGTGTTGGAAGTTCTTGTTCCAGGAACTGGAATTTAAACCAAATGCTGTAACAAAGGTTTCTGCCATGCCTCTCACATAGGAAATTACAAGGGCTTCATTTTTATTTTAATTTTAAAAATATTTATTTGGCTGTGCCAGGTCTTCCCAGGCGGCGCTAGTGGTAAAGAACCTGCCTGCCAATGTAGGAGATACAAGAGTCTATGGTTTGATCCCTGGGTCAGGAAGATCCCCTGGAGAAGGTCATGGCAACCCACTCCAGTATTCATGCTGAAGAATCCCATGGATAGAGAACCTGGCGGGTTAGAGTCCATAGGGTCACAAAGAGTTGGACACAACTGAAGTGACTTAGTACGCACACCAGGTCTTAGTTGTGGCAAAAAGATCTTCAGGCTCTGTTGTGGCATATAGGATCTTTAGTTGCAGCATATGGGATCTAGTTCCATGACCACGGATCAAACCCAGGCCCTCTGCATTGGGCGCTTGGAGTCTTAGCCACTGGACCACCAAGGAAATCCCTATAAGGGCTGCAGAAGCTCTCTGCCAAAAACCAGGGGTGGAGACCAAAGAGATATAATCATATCATAACTTCCCATGAGTCTCTCCTGAGTGCAAAGCCTCTGCTTGGCAGATGTGAAAACCAGTCCCTCAAATGTAAAATTCTCCTGTCTTGACCAGCCCCAGCCCAATTCAGTGGGACTAAATCTTCTATCATTTCCCATGAACAGGGTATCGAGTCAGCAAATCAGATGTACTGTCCAAGTTGGAACAAAGGAAAGAACAATGGATGACAGAAGATGAAATCCACAGTCGTACCTGGCCAGGTGAGTGAGAACTGGTTGGTAACTGCAGATGTCCTGAGCTAGACAGGGAGAAGAGGCTGGAGAGTGTCTGAAAATGCAGAAACTGTACGTCTGCATAGCTCTCTCCCATAAAAGAACTTTTAGACTTGAGAGGGAAATATACCCATTTTCACTTCTGAGATCTGATCCTTGATTTTATTTCACATGTTGATTTTTGTTTGCCTTGTTTTCACCTTCCTTGGATTTTATACTCACTCCTGTGAACCCTATCACAAATGCCTTTCACTTCCCTGGCTGTGGAATTCCACCTTCCAGGCCTCAGCTCAAGAAGAAATCTTTGTGTTTTTTTTTTTGTTTGTTTGTTTTTAAGTTTTGGCCACACTGCATGTGAGATCAAACCCATGTGCCCTACAGTGGAAGTACAGAGTCTTGACCACTGGCCCACCAGGGAAGTCCCTGTCACTTTGGTTTTACCAATGTGTAAGAAATAAGGAACATTTATACAGGGAGTGTTTGTTTCATACTGTTATCATAAGGTTGCCACTAAAGTACCATTTTTAAAAAACACCAAGGAATTTTTAACCAATTTTATTCCAAACAGGAATAAAAAGGATTCATTATTCTCTTCTTTCCTAGAAACTGGCAACATTGGTAATCATCTGCAGGTTGACTGGGAAAATAAAAAAATGCTGAAAGGTATTGAACAATACCAGGAACATAATACATTTGGAAATCCTGTTCCTCAAAGCCAAAGTTGTTTCTGTTTCAGGAAAAATCATATGTTTGAGTACTATATAAAAACTTTGAAGTCAAATTTAAGTTTAGTCATCCAGAGCCAAAGCTATGAAATTAAAAACTCTATTAAATGTAATGGAGATGGGAAATCATTTCTGTTCGGTAAACATGAAAAATGTCATTCTCCAGTTAAATGCCCTGTAAGTGCAAAACCCATCAGCAATAAGTCCCAAGTCATTAAGCACCAAATAACTCACAACATAGAGAAAGCTCATATATGCAGTGAATGTGGGAAAGCCTTTGTTAAGAAGTCTCAGCTCACTGATCATCAGAGAGTTCATACAGGAGAGAAACCTTATGGATGCAGTCTGTGTGCAAAAGTATTCTCCCGGAAGTCCAGGCTCAATGAACATCAGAGAATTCATGAGAGAGAGAAATCTTTTATATGCAATGATTGTGGAAAAGTCTTTACTACAAAGAGCCGTCTTATTGAACACCAGCGAACTCACACAGGAGAGAAACCTTATGTATGCAGTGACTGTGGAAAAGGCTTCCCAGGGAAGCGTAATCTCATCTTACATCAGCGAAATCATACTGGAGAGAAATGCTATGTATGTAGTGAATGTGGAAAAGGCTTCACTGGAAAGAGCATGCTCACTGTACACCAGCGAACTCACACCGGAGAGAAACCCTACATCTGCAGTGAATGTGGGAAAGGCTTTACCACAAAGCACTATGTCATCATCCACCAACGGAATCATACAGGAGAGAAACCCTACATATGCAATGAATGTGGTAAAGGTTTCATCATGAAAAGCCGTCTGACCGAACATCAGCGAATTCATACAGGAGAGAAGCCGTATGTGTGCAATGAATGTGGAAAAGGCTTTCCCAGGAAGGGTAATCTCATTGTACATCAGAAGACTCATACAGTAGAGAAATCCTATGTATGTAGTGAATGTGGAAAAGGCTTCACCGTGAAGAGCATGCTTACCATACATCAACGAACTCACACTGGCGAGAAACCCTACATCTGCAGTGAGTGTGGAAAAGGCTTCCCATTAAAAAGTCGGCTGGTCGTGCATCAGCGAACACATACTGGTGAAAAACCTTACCGATGCAGTGAATGTGGGAAAGGCTTCATTGTGAACAGTGGACTGATGTTACATCAGCGAACTCACACTGGAGAGAAACCCTATAGGTGCAATAAATGTGGGAAAGAGTTTGCCTTTAAGAGCAATCTTGTGGTACATCAGCGAATTCATACCGGAGAGAAACCCTTTACATGCAGTGAGTGTGGAAAAGGTTTCACCATGAAACGCTATCTCATCGTACATCAACAAATTCATATGGGAGAGAAGTCCTATGTATGCAATGAATGTGGAATAGGTTTTGTCATGGAAACAGAGCTCATTTTACATCAGCAGATTCATACTGGAGAGAAACCTTATGCCTGCAGTGAATGTGGCAAAGGCTTCACTGTGAAAAGCCGTCTAGTGGTTCATCAGCGGACTCATACAGGAGAGAAACCTTTTGTATGCAGTGATTGTGGAAAAGGCTTCTCCTAAAAGGAATCTCCTTGTACATCAGAGAACTCATAATGGAAACAAACCATAAAAGCGATGACTGTGATCATACCTACAGGAAGAAAATATGCTTTGTCCAACATCAGGGATTTCTAACCTTTATATATACTGACTGTGGAAAATCCTATTCAGCATTGGTATTGGTCTCATTACCCACCAGAAAATTTACACAGGAGACAAACTGTATGTATGCAATTAATGTGAGAAAGCCTTCAACACAAATTCAACACTCACTGTACCTCAGAGAACTCATAAAAAGAGACCGACTAGGAATCCAGTGATTGGGGGTAATCTTTTGTCAACCCTTGTTAATACACATGAGAAACATATAGGTCAAAGTACATAATTTTTTTTTAGAAACTCTGAACTCATTATATACAAGTGAATTTTTAGGGTAAAAAAGATGATAGTTCAATGAACTCATTAAACATCAGTGTGCTCCTAGCACACTTGACTGTCATCAGTGTAGATTAGCCTGCTGCTAGATTTCACTCTTAGGAAATATGAAATTTGCATAGGGGTGAAATTTAATGAATGAAGAGAATATGCTAGTGCCTTCAGTGATCAGTTACCTCACACTGTATGTCTAAATTAACATGTAGGAAAAGCTCTGATACATTCAATGCAGAAAAAGCTCAAGGAAGCATTTTTAGGTACTAATTATATGTCTGAAAAGTGTGTGCTAAGATAAATCCTATGACTGGAGAGACTAGGAAAGCCTTCTATGGACATAAAAATCCTATCTCATCAGTGATCATAATAGATCACCAATGAGCTCATACATAGTAACAATATGATGATCGTGGGAAAGCCTTTGCCTGGAAATAAAACCTCAGTTAGTTGCCTGATATGCATGCTGGAGAAAAATTTTCAGATGGCAATGAATATGGCAGGATTTCAGTGACACATTCTGCCTCATTGGTTTTCATGAATTCACACAGAAATAAAATCGTTATGGACCCACTAAATATGGAGTAACTTTAGCAAAATATCAGAATTCTGAAGGAAAGAAACCTCATGAAAATGATATATACTTGAATTTTCTATCACAAGTCTAAATTTATTATACACCTGATGTCCATTTTGGGGCAGAATACCTTGAACCATATCAATGATTCCATGATTTTAAAGTGGGCTAGTCTTGACACTAATTTGTAATGTTATATACAATACAGGAGTGTTCCGTGCCCACTTTATATTATATTTTTCACTCCTGCATTTCTTAGGTTCTAAATTCAGCTCTGTCTACAATGTACTTCAAAATAAAAGGAATATATTCATAAATGTAATCCAACATAACTAGATGTATTTACCTAAGTTTATAAGTAGCATTAGGTAGTTTACAAACACTTTAAAAATGATCTTTCTAAAATTTATTTTGAAATAGTTTTAGACTCCCAAGTAATTACAAAATACACCAAGTTCCCACATACCTTTACTCAGTTTCTTCAGTGGTGTTATCTTACATAACCGTAATACATCATCAAACCCAATGAAATGACATTGGTGCAGTGCTGTTAAGTAAACTGGATCTTATTTGGATTTTAGTAGGTTTTTGCATGCACTAATTTGAAGTTTTTTGTTTTTAGTATATAGTTTTAAGAAATTTTATATATAAGATTTCTGTAAACCCCACCACAATTGGGATGCAGAATTGTGCCAACACAAAGAAACATCCTCATGTTACCCCTCTGTGGTCACACTCTTCCCCCACCCCTGACCATGGTGACCACTGGTCAGACTCCATCACTCCAACTTGGTCATTTGAACAATGCTGTTAAAATGGAATCATACCATGGGTAGCCTTTGAGATAGGCTTCATTTCACTCAGCAAATTGCTGTTAAGATCCATCCAATTTTTTTGGTGTATAAGTAGTTTTACTTGTTGTTAATAGTATTCTTTTGTATGGATGTACAGTGACTATCTGTTTACTATTGACAGATGTCTGGGTTGTTTTCCAGTGTTTCATTGTTTTGAATAAAACCCTATGAACATTTATGGACCCAACTTTATGGGAAAGTAAGTATTTGTTCCTTTGGGGTAAATGCCCAGCAGTCATATGTTACATTTGTGTTTAGCTTTATAAGAAACTGCCAAATTTTTCTTTAGTGGCTGTACTAATTTGCATTCTCACCAGTAGTGTATGAACACCCTGGATGTTCCACGTCTTTTCTAGCAGTTGGCACTGTCATACTTGATTCCAGCCATCCTGTCACGTATGTGGTAGTAGATAATGATGGCCTTAATTTATAGTTCCCTAACAGTGAATGATATCTCAACTCTTCTACTTACATTGAGAACCATATCAGGTAAAGTTATCATGTCTGCTTTCAACCATCCAATGTAATTTTAAAAAACTCGAAAGGAGATTAGCCTATAATATTTGATGATCTATTTACCCTTTCCATTCCTTTTTCTTCATTCTTGATGTCACGTTTCCTTCTGTTATTTTCTTTTTGTCAGTCTCCTTTATCAGTTCTTTTTGGGCAGGTCTGCTTGCAACAAATTCTTAGTTTTCCAAGAAATAGATCTCTTGTCTTTACCCAGTTATTTTCTTTGATATAATAAGGATATTTAACCCAGTTTACAAATGATGAGTCTTGCTTTTAGGGGAAAAAGAAAAGGACATTTGCCATACAGTATTGTGGCAGTATTCAATATCCAACTGCATGGTGAGTAACTCATTGCTTTAAAAATATTTTTAAGCATCTACATTTGACCAGGCACTGTTTTAGTCATTGGAGACTCATCAGTGAACAAAAAGGCAGAGCCATGGCCTTCATGGAGCATACAGTCTAGTGAAGGCGACTGAGTAAACACACATCAGAATATCAGTTCTGATAAATGTTTTGGAGAAATATTAAGCCTAGTACATATGCTGTCATGGGGAAGCTATTTTAGAAAGGGTTTCCAAGGAAGGCTCAAATGTAATTTGAATCAACACCTCAATGTACCAGGGGGAGCCAACAAGATCTGTTGTGAGCCAGGAACACTCTAGATGTGTTTCTAAGTGTTTTCTATGGGCTTCCTGCCTCAGGATTCTCTGAGAGGCTTGTAAAAGATGCAAGGTCTTGAGTCACACTGCAGATCCAAACCAGAACCTGTGAGACTGGGGACCCCAGACTCTGGGTTTATAAAATGACCTTTCTGATCTATACTTAAATTTGAACAGCTCTGCCCTAAATCCCAGATTAGTGCAGCCACTCCCACCCCACATTGTCACAGGATGGATTCTGGGCAGATATTCTACAACAAAGAATCAGACATGAGGGCCCCCACCTACCAGGTCCTCAGATGCTTTCTACTTCTTGTCCTTCTGTAAACCTACACATGCTGCCATGGCTAGGTCACAGCCGCTCATTCCTGAAACTGATCAGTCGGAGTCACAGAATGGGCTGCCCCGAGTTCTCTGGGCAGGTTTAACTCAGAGAACCTTTCAGTTCTCTGAAAGGTTTAACTCACCTTTCAGAGTTTGACATCTCAGGTGAATAGGGCTGAAATTTAATCCCTGAAGGGAATGTAATACTATTAAGAAATTATGAAAACAAATTCAATATATAAAAATTAAAAGGCATATATAAAGAAATTTTGTCATCCATATTGTACCTAAGAGCAAAATACTGTTAACGATATATTCACTTCCAAATTTTAAATGCAGGTAAGTGTATTTTTACAAAAGAAAAATGAGACAAGTCTATATTTATTATGAACATCTACATCATTCAGTATTCTAAAACTTTTCTAAAATGGACATGTTTTTATAATAAAGTAAAACATAATTACTATACAAAGATACTAACAAGAATTGCAAAAACTAGGAATGTGAAAACTTATGATATTCTCTACTCATAAGCACAAACCCTAAAGTAAACCAAGCTAAATATTCAACCAATCAGAATTTTCAAAAAGACAAACATTTATGGTTTGTTCTCATAAAAGGATCAAAATATATTTACTATCCTGCCGATACTTTTTATCTTCTGAAGAATACTTTCAGTTCAGTTCCTCAGTTGTGTCCAACTCTTTGCAACCCCATGGACTGCAGCAAGCCAGGCCTCCTTGTCCATCACCAACTCCCAGAGTTTACTCAAACTCATGTCCATTGAGTCAGTGATGCCATCCAATCGTCTCTGTCATCCCCTTCTCCTCCTGCCTTCAATCTTTCCCAGCATCAGGGTCTTTTCAAATGAGTCAGTTCTTTGGATCAGGTGGCCAAAGTATTGGGAGTTTCAGCTTCAGCATTAGTCATTCCAATGAATATTCAGGACTGATTTCCTTTAGGATGGTCTGGTTGGATCTCCTTGCAGTCCAGGGGACTCTCAAGAGTCTTCTGCAACACCACAGTTCACAAGCATCAATTCTTCAGTGCTCAGCTTTCTTTATAGTCCAACTTTCATATCCATACATGACTACTGGAAAAACTATTTTCCTTATTTATAGTAACAATCTTTAAATATTATATACTGTTATACTGAGTGGATAGCCCATAATTTACCAAAGCATCTGTTACTGTACACTTAGGCTTTTCCTTTGTTTGTTACAAAAGCCTCTGTGGTTAGTAAAACTTTTTACCAAATAAATTGTAGGAATCAGAATTGCTGGGTCAAAGAATGAAAAATTTAAATTGGATCTAGGTTGCCTTCTAAAAAATCATCTTTAAACCCTCTAGAATTAAATTTCCCATGCCTACATAATAACATTTTAAAGCGTTTTTTTCATTTGTGAACTATGCCAAGTATGATAATTCCATGATCTCATAATTTTACATTCTCAAATGCCCCACTGTCACCATTTACTTTTTAAAACACGTAGTTCACACATTTTCACCTTATCCCTTACCCACTAGACGTCGCTATGTGTCCATCTCACGCGGATCTTAACTTTTTTTTTTTTTAATCGAGATGTACCCCTAGCTATTCCTTTGGTTTAGCCAGTGGCAAAGAGGCAAACACGACTGAGCGACTGAACTAGAGGTAAACAATCTGCTTGAAATGCAGATGCCCAAGGTTCAATCCCTGGGTCCGGACGATCCCCTGCAGAAGGGCATGGGAAGCCACTCCAGTGTTCTCGCTTGGAGAATCCTATGGACAAAAAAACCTGGCAGGCTACAGCGCATGGGATCGCAAAGAGTCGGACACGACTGAAGTGACTTTGCATGCACACCTCTACAAAAGCTGTTAATTCTTCTAAACTACGTAAGCCTTTACCCACTCCACATTTAACTGCTCTCTCCACATACCTAGGATTATAAGTGACCACTACTTTTGTCAACTCAAGTGGCCGCTGCCTCTCCAGAGAGGTCTCGGCTTCTGTCTTTAATCTTCCCAAGTCACCGGGCGCCTGAGCCCTTTCCGTCGTATGGACACGTGCCTTCTAAGACGGCCGCGCCCGTCGGGCTCCAGCTCTGAAGTTCACAAAGGGCGCTACCGTTTTCTTTTTGCCTCAGCCGGCTGAACTCGCCACGTTGGCCTTGGAACTACATTGACCTCTGAAATCTTAACGCAGTTAGTACAGAATGGTTGGTCATTTCTTGCAGCCAGGAAGCAAAAGCAAATATTTAGGGTGCCGGGAATGATTTCCATTTCTTCCCACAGCCGTTACGGCCTGTGTCGTCAGGAATGCCGAGGTGGGTGGGGTCATGTTACGTCATAAAGCGGAGTCCGCTGATGGAATCCGGAAATCCGGCAGCGCTCCAAGGTCGTCGGCTGATTACCTGAACCAGCAGGTGTGCGTCCCGAGGGACCGTGAAAGGCGTCGGTAAAGCGGGCTCCAGCATTCTGTTGCTGCCAGTGGAGTATGGACGGGTTTGGGATCAAGTGAGTCGGGTTCTGGGCTTGTATTCACGGCCTGTGGGATCCGTGAAACCGGAGCATGTGTGAAGGATCGTAATGTGGGATTTTATTTAGATTCGGCCTCAGAGACTTCTGGGAGTTAATGATGAGGCCTTTGGCAAATCATTGACCTAAGGTCCGACTCAGTCAGGGTTTGGATCGCTTTGCTTGTGGGGCTCCGTGATTGCGAACTGTGATGAAAGTTTGTATCGGTGAACGAGATGTCTCGTCCTGGTTATCCTGCGACTCTGTTAGAGACACCTGGGTTAGGGGCTGTCTCTTGGTTTCTTGGTCATGTTTGGAGTTTAATCTGGCATTTAGACGCCCTGGTGGGGGCTTTCAGTATTTGAGGAGGTCCGGGGTCCCTGGAGAATCCGTAGGATCAGGGTCCAATGCCGGAAACAGACTTGAAAGCTGCATTTCCCCAATTAATCCGAGTACAATTCTCTCCTTGTGGTCTGTCCTCAAGAATCCTACTAAAAACTTTGGCTCCCCGCATCACCACTGTTCTCACCGTCCTCACAAAATTCAGTGTGGTTGATGTAGTTATAAATTTACTGTTTTTCATATAATCTAATATAGTTTCCGTTCCTCTTGTCCCCAAGTTTATTATACTTCTGGATATTTCCACCTAGGGTCATTCTTACTCAAGTAAAGCTTCTCCCTTACCCTATATTCTGTTCTACAGTGCGAATTATTTTAATAGGCCGTTTTATATCAAAGGAGTTTTTTTAACATTTTGGATTATCTGTGTAAGCACGATAGGTGACTCTATCACTTAATTTCTCTGTTCTCAACACATTTTGCATCTGAGATAGTTATACTTTTTAAAAATAGTTCCAATAGTAGCAACTCAGGTTGGTGATCCACTGGCATGGTGTCTGGAATCAGATGTATTCATTAATGGAGGTAGTGTTGACATACAGTATTCAAAAGTATTCGATTGTAATTTCATTAATCCATTTTGACTTTCTGATTACTTTCTGATTCTACCACTTCACTTAAAAATTTATGGCGCCCTCCCCCCCCCTCGCCCCCCTGAGATTTCTGGCTACTTTTACTTGGTGAACTCTTTTCCTTGACCTTTTTGGAAATTTCAGTTGATGGGTTCTTTCTTTGGTTGGTTGTTTTTTTTTACTGTAGAAAAAGAAGTCTTTTTTTTTTTGTACTTTTATTTGCTGTAAAATTCACTAAGTACAAATATACATTTCAGTACTTAGAATTTCTACAGTTACACAGTTCAATTTTAAAACATTTATCACTCCAGAAATTTTCCTTGATTCTTTGTGCACTCGTTTCCACTCCCATATACTCATGAAAGTCTCAGCACCGTGAAGACAGTGAACATACTTGTCATCTTGAGAAGTTTCATTGTGTTCCTTTTTAATCTCTCCCTGTCATATTCCACACACCTTCCCAAGCAACCACTGATCTATTCAACCATCAATCTGTTCTACATTACAGTGGCATGCTGCAGTCCATGCGATCACAAAGAGTTGGACACAACTGAGTGACTGAACTGAACTGAATGCTGATGAAACAAGTTAGAATGAAAATGAATGTACACTCTACAATTCAATTTACAAAAATGTTTGTAAAAATATAAAGTGACTGGCCTTCCTGTCCATCACCAACTCCCGGAGTTTACTCAGACTCATGTCCATTCAGCCGGTGATGCCATCCAACCATCTCATTCTCTGTCGTCCCCTTCTCCTCCTGCCTTCAATCTTTCCCAGCATCAGGGTCTTTTCAAATGAGTCAGTTCTTTGCATCACGTGGCCAGAGCATTGGAGTTTCAGCTTTAGTATCAGTCCTTTCAAAAATATTCAGGACTGATTTCCTCTAGGATGAACAGGTTGGATCTCTTTGCAGTCCAAGGGACTCTCAAGAGTCTTCTGAAACACCGCAGTTCAAAAGCATCAATTCTTCGATGCTCAGCTTTCTTTATAGTCGAATTCATATCCATACATAACTACTGGAAAAACCATAGCCTTGATAGACCTTTGTTGGCAAAGTAATGTCTCTTTTAATATGCTGTCTAGGTTGGTCATAACTTTTCTTCCAAGGAGTAAGCATCTTTTAATTTCATGGCTGCAGTCACCATCTGCAGTGATTTTGGAGCCCCCAAAAATAAAGTCTGACACTGTTTCCCCATTTATTTGCCATGAAGTGATGGGACCGGATGCCGTGATCTTGGTTTTCTGAATGTTGAGCTTTAAGACAACTTTTTCACTCTCCTCTTTCACTTTAATCAGGAGGCTCTTTAGTTCTTTGCTTTCTGCCATAAAGGTGGATAAAGGTGGTGTCATCTGCATATCTGAGGTTATTGATATTTCTCCCCGCAATCTTCATTCCACTTGTGCTTCCTCTAGCCCAGAGTTTCTCATGCTGTACTCTGTATATAAGTTAAATAAGCAGGGTGACAATACACAGGCTTGATGTTCTCCTTTTTACTATTTGGAACCAGTCTGTTGTTCCATGTCCAGTTCTTTTTTTTTTTAATATAAATTTATTTATTTTAATTGGAGGCTAATTACTTTACAATATTGTATTGGTTTTGCCATACATCAACATGAATCTGCCATGGGTGTACACGTGTTCCCCATCTTGAATCCCCCTCCCAACTCCTTCCCCATACCATCCCACTGGGTCATCCCAGTGCACCAGCCCCGAGCATCCTGTATCATGCATCGAACCTGGCCATGTCCAGTTCTAACTGTTGCTTCCTGACCTGCATACAGATTTCTCAAGAGGCAGGTCAGATGATCTGATATTCCCACTTCTTTCAGAATTTTCCAGTTTATTGTGATCCACACAGTCAAAAGCTTTGGCATAGTCAATAAAGCAGAAATGGATATTTTTCTGGAACTCTTTTGCGTTTTCAGTGATCCAATGGATGTTGGGAATTTGATCTCTGGTTCCTCTGCCTTTTTAAAACTAGCTTGAACATCTGGAGGTTCATGGTTCACATATTGCTGATGCCTGGCTTGGAGAATTTTAAGAATCACTTTACTAGCATGTGAGATGAGTGCAGTTGTGCAGTAGTTTGAGCATCCTTTGGTATTGTCTTTCTTTGGGATTGGAATGAAAACTGACCTTTTTCAGTCCTGGGGCCACTGCTGAGTTTTCCAAATTTGCTGACATATTGAATGTGGCACTTTCACAGCAACATCTTTAGAATTTGAAATAGCTCAACTGGGATCCCATCACCTCCACTAGCTTTTTCGTAGTCATGCTTCCTAAGCCCCATTCAAATTCACATTTCAGGATGTCTAGCTCTAGGTGAGTGGTCACACCATCGTGATTATCTGGGTCGTGAAGATCTTTTTGTATAGTTCTTCTATGTATTTTTGCCAGCTCTTCTCAATATCTTATGCTTCTGTTAGGTCCCTACCATTTCTGTCCTTTATTGAGCCTGTCTTTGCATGAAATGTTCCCTTGGTATCTCTAATTTTCTTGAATATTTTAAAATTCATCCTTATGTGTATCCATAGTTCCTTTTTGTTGGTCTGTATTCCATTGTGGAATGATTAGTTCATTCATTAATTCACCTGTCAATGGCTAGTTGTGTTCCCAGTTTTTAGTTATTACAGATAAAGCTTCTATGAACACTCATGTTCAAGTCTATATTTATATGTTTGTCTTTCTTCTGAGTAAATTCCCAGTGGTTGAATGGCTAAATCCTGTGGTAGGTGTATGTCTAACTTTTCAAGAAACTGCTAAACTGTTCACTGAAATAGCTGTACTAATTTATATCCAGGAGAAACAGATGGGTGGCTGTTGGGTGTCTCTACATTTTGTATAGTTTTTCTTTTTAATTCTAATAGGTATGGAACAGTAACTTGTGGTTTTAATGTTTATTTACCGAGTGATGGCTAATGATCCTGAGCATTGTTGCATGTGCTTAGCAGCCATCCATATATCTTCCCTGAAGTATTCTTGTGTTTTCTTGTTGATTTTTGAGAATTCTCTGTGTATTCTGAATAAAGATTCTTCACTTACCAGTTACTTGCTTTTCAAAGATTTTCTCCTGGTCTTTGACTTGACTTTCAGTATTCTCTTAACAATATGCTTTGAACAGCAGAAGAATTTATTTTTATGTAGTCCAGTGTCTGAACTTTTTTAAGGACTCATTCTTTTGATGTTGTACCTAAGAATCTAGGTACAGCTACACCTAACTACAAGTTCAGAAGATTATCAACAGTTGTTTTCTTTTAGAAGTTTTAGAGGTTTTTTTTTTGGGGGTTCATTTAGGTTTATTATTATTTCATTATGAAATATGAACCTATTATTTCATTAGGAATAAAATATTATGCATTTTGAGTTATGTAGCTGATGTAATGTATGTGATAGCTTACGGTGAATGATGTCAGATTTGTGATCTCCGGAGAAGATTTAGCTTTGGGACCAGAGACCAGGCTTGATCACTCAAGAGTTTTTGTGTTGCAGGGTTTTATTAAAGCAAGAGGACAGAGAAAGCCTCTGACATAGACATCAAAGGAAGGCGGAGAGTGCCCCACTTGCTAGTCTTAGCAAGGAGTTACATACTTTTCTCAATTGGTTGTTAGAGTAAATCAAAAGAATGTCTCAAGATTGTAAAGATCTTATCAGACCCATTCCCACAATTTTCATGTTAAGATAATGGGATTCAGTTCAGTTCAGTCACTCAGTATTGTCCGACTCTTTGCGACCCCATGAATTGCAGCATGCCAGGCCTCCCTGTTCATTACCATCTCTCAGAGTTCACTCCAGACTCAACGTCCATCGAGTCTGTGATGCCATCCAGCCATCTCATCCTCGGTCGTCCCCTTCTCCTCCTGCCCCCAATCCCTCCCAGCATCAGAGTCTTTTCCAGTGAGTCAACTCTTCGCATGAGGTGGCCAAAGTACTGGAGTTTCAGCTTTAGCATCATTCCTTCCAAAGAAATCCCAGGGTTGATCTCCTTCAGAATGGACTGGTTGGATCTCCTTGCAGTCCAAGGGACTCTCAAGAGTCTTCTCCAGCACCACAGCTCAAAAGCATCAGCCTTCTTCACAGTCCAACTCTCACATCCATATATGACCACAGGAAAAACCATAGCCTTGACTAGACGGACCTTAGTCGGCAAAGTAATGTCTCTGCTTTTGAATATACTGTCTACGTTGGTCATAACTTTTTCTTCCAAGGAGTAAGCGTCTTCTAATTTCATGGCTGCAGTCACCATCTGCAGTGATTTTGGAACCCCAAAAGTAAAGTCTGACACTGTTTCCACTGTTTCCCCATCTATTTCCCATGAAGTGATGGGACCGGATGCCATGATCTTCGTTTTCTGAATGTTAAGCTTTAAGCCAACTTTTTCACTCTTCTCTTTCACTTTCATTAAGAGGCTTTTTAGCTCCTCTTCACTTTCTGCCATAAGTGTGGTGTCATCTGCATATCTGAGGTTATTGATATTTCTCCCGGAAATCTTGATTCCAGCTTGTGTTTCTTCCAGTCCAGCGTTTCTCATGATGTAGTCTGCATAGAAGTTAAAGAAGCAGGGTGACAATATACAGCCTTGATGTACTCCTTTTCCTATTTGGGACCAGTCTGTTGTTCCATGTCCAGTTCTAACTGTTGCTTCCTGGCCTGCATACAGGTTTTTCAGGTCAGGTGGTCTGGAATTCCCATCTCTTTCAGAATTTTCCACAGTTTATTGTGATCCACATAGTGAAAGACTTTGGCATAGTCAATAAAGCAGAAATAGATGTTCTTCTGGAACCCTCTTGCCTTTTCCATGATCCAGCGGATGTTGGCAATTTGATCTCTGGTTCCTCTGCCTTTTCTAAAACCAGCTTGAACATCAGGGAGTTCACGGTTCAGGTATTGCTGAAGCCTGGCTTGGAGAATAATGGGATTAGAACTAACAATAGAAAGGTCTTATCAGACCCATTGCCATCATATACATTTTAAGATGACAGGATTAGTCAGAAGATTCTCAAGAAGAAGAAACATGTCCTCAAGCAGGATACATTGTTATATTGACTAAGACAAAGCATTATAGAAAAAAGCCTTTGTCCTTTTCTCCTCCTTCACAACTCCAGACCCCCTCTCTCCTCCTCTGGGACCCCCGGACTTTTTATCAACCTACCTAGGAATTGACTCTCTCATATGGATCCAAGTTCTTTTCTTTTTGATATAAATGTTTGTTTGTTCCAGAAAACATTTGTCGAAAAGTCTTTTCTCCACTCTATTGTCTTTGCTCCTCTTTAAAAATGTCAGTTGGCCATATATATGTGGGTCTTTTCTGAGCTCTAATCTGCTCCACTCATTTGTCTACACTGACATGGTTAACACCCTGTCTTGATTACTGTAGCTTGATATAAATTCTTGAAGTCAGATAGTGTCAACCCACCAACTTTGTTCTTTTTCACAGGTTTTTTTTTTTTCCTGTTCTAGACCTTTTACACTGCTATTTGCATTTAAAGATCAGGCTGTCAGTTTCTGCAGAAAAACTTCTGAAATTATGACTAGATAGAATTGTATTTTTAAAAACTAAATGGCCTCATATAATGAATTGGGAAATATCCTCTTCAATTCTATTCATGAATGATCTATTGAATGTATATAATGCATTTTATATATAAAATCAATTATTGGACTTATATTCCATTTGAGACTATGATGAATAATGTTGCTACATACATTAAGGTATAAGTTGGAAATGTTTTCATTTCTGTTTGTTAGATTCCTCTGAGTAGAATGACTGGTTCCTAAGTATGTGTTTTACAAAGTTTCAAAAGTGCCTATACCAGTTTACCATTATTGTATGAGAGTTTAATTTCTCCTCATTCTCATCAGCATTTACAACCATTAGTCTTTGTATTATCGTCTTTCTAGTTGGCATGTAGTAGAATTTCACCATCATCTTATTTCCCTAGTGACAAATAACATTGATCATCTTTTCATGTGTTTATAGACATTCATAGGTCTTCTTTAGTGTAATATCCAAGTCTTTTCCCTTTTTTTGGCATCCAAGAAAATGTTAATTTTTCCATTTGACCAAGTCTTCTTTTGTGTCCTTCATTAGTATGTATTCTAAAGTTTTGTTCCTATTTTTCCACATTTATTACTTAGTATTGGTTAGTCTTAGATATTTTTAAATGGCATCATTATTTACTTTACACTCTTAAAGGTTCAGATCATATACATAACAGCATCTACTAATGATTTCTGCATATTAAGTTTTCAATTCCAATGCCTTACCAAATTATAAAATCACTGCAGATGGTGGCTGCAGCCATGAAATTAAAAGTCGCTTACTACTTGGAAGAAAAGTTATGACCAACCTAGATAACATACTCAAAAGCAGAGGCATTACTTTGCCAACAAAGGTCCGTCTAGTCAAGGCTATGGTTTTTCCAGTGGTCATGTATGGATGTGAGAGTCAGACTGTGAAGAAGGCTGAGTGCTGAAGAATCGATGCTTTTGAACCATGGTGTTGGAGAAGACTTGAGTCCCTTGGATTGCAAGGAGATCCAACCAGTCCATTCTGAAGGAGATCAACCCTGGGATTTCTTTGGAAGGAGTGATGCTAAAGCTGAAACTCCAGTACTTTGGCCACCTCATGCGAAGAGTTGACTCATTGGAAAAGACTCTGATGCTGGGAGGGATTGAGGGCAGGAGGAAAAGGGGACAACAGACAGTGAGATGGCTGGATGGCATCACGTACTCGATGGACGTAAGTTTGAGTGAACTCTGGGAGATGGTGATGGACAGGGAGGCCTTGTGTGCTATGATTCATGGGGTTGCAAAGAGTCAGACACAACTGAACTGAACTGATAGTTCCTCAGTTGATTTTCTTAGGTTTTCCACGTATACAATTATATCATCTACCAATATCAATATTTATTATACGTCAATTATTTCTCTTTTGTCTAACATCGTCTGTGGGTCTCAGAATATCAATCCCATAAATTCGGAGACTTTTGTTACTTTGTTATCTCCTTTGTTACAAAGAAGGAAATTAAATTGTGCTTGTCGCAGAGTATATGCCCACTAAATATTTGAATTAAATGAACTCCATAGTCTAGCAATTCTAGTATAATGCTCAGTAACAGTACTGACAGTGGGCACCTGGTCTTGTTCTTTACTTCAGTGCGAATGTCTGATTCAAATGTATTATTATTTCATGTTAAGTATCTGCCTATTCCTATTCTTCTGAGCATTTTTATCTGAAATGTTTTTTTAATTTATTTATTTTAATTGGAGGCTAATTACAATGTTGTGGTGATTTTTGCCATACATTGATAGGAATCACCCATGGGTATACATATGTTCCCCATCCTGAACCCACCTCCCTCCCTGTCCCATACCTGGGTTATTCCAGTGCACCGGCCCTGAGCACCCTGTTTCATGCATCAAACTTGGCCTGGTGATCTATGTCACATACACGTTTCAATGCTATTTTCTCAAATATCCCACACTCACCTTCTCCCACAGAGTCCAGAAGTCTGTTCTTTGTATCTGTGTCTCTTCTGCTGTTTCGCATATAGGGTTGTCATTACCATCTTTCTAAATTCCATATATATGTGTTAATATACTGTATTGGTGTTTTTCTTTCTGACTGACTTCAATCTGTATAATAGGCTCCAGTTTCATCCACCTCATTAGAACTGATTCAAATGTGTTCTTTTTAATAGCTGAGTAATATTCCATTATGTATTTGTATGTGCCATAGCTTTCTTATCCATTCGTCTGCTGATGGGCATCTAGGTTGCTTCCATGTCCTGGCTATTATAAACACTGCTGCAATGAACGTTGGGGTACACGTGTCTCTTTCAATTCTGGTTTCCTCGGTGTGTATGGGTCATATGACAGTTCTATTTCCAGTTGTTTTTTTTAAGGAATCTCCACTGTCCTCCATAGTGGCTGTACTAGTTTGCATTCCCACCAACAGTGTAAAAGGGTTCCCTTTTCTCCATACTCTCTCCAGCATTTATTGTTTGTAGACTTTTTGATAGGAGCCATTCTGACCAGTGTGAGATAGTACTTCATTGTGGTTTTGATTTGTGTTTCTCTGGTAATGAGTGATGAGCATCTTTTCATGTGTTTGTTAGCCATCTATGTGTGTTCTTTGGATAAATATCTTTTTATTTCTTTGCCCCATTTTTTGATTGGGTCCTTTATTTTTCTGGTATTGAGCTGCATGAGCTGTTTGTATATTTGGGGGATTAATTCTTTGTCAGTTGCTTCATTTGCTATTTTTTTCTCCCATTGTGAAGGCTGTCGTTTCACTTTGCTTATAGTTTCCTTTGTTGTGTAGTTTCCTTCTTTCAAGGAAACTATCCAAGTCTTTTCCCTTTTCTAAAAATAGGTTGTTTGGTTAACAAACTGAGTTTTTTTAGTTGTTCCGATATTGTACATAGAAGTCCTTAAGAGCAGTTTTCGATTCACAGCAACAGTGAGTGGGAAGTGCAGTAGGGATACTGAGAGAGTCAATTCCTAGGCAGGTTGACAAGAAGTCCAGGGTTCCCCCCACACACACCTACCCACCTCGAGGAGGAGAAAGGGCTCTGGGGCTCTCAAGGAGAAAAGGACAAACTTTTTTTTCTTCATTGCTTTGTCTTAGTCAATATAACAATGTATCTTGAGGGTATGTTTCTTCTTTAAAGGAAACTTCTGACAAATCTTGTTATCTTAAGATGTATATTGTGGGAGAGGTCTGGTGAGATCTTTCTGTTGTTATAATCTTGTTAATGTAAGATGTATGTTCTGGGAGTGGGTCTGGTAAAAGTATATAAGGCCTTAATAAGACTAGCCAGGGGGCACTCTGCATCCCCCTTGGGTGTCTATGTCTCTCCCCTTTTGAGACTTGAATAAAACTGCTACACAACAGCTCTTGAGTTATCAAGCCTGGTCCCTGATCCTGAAGCTAAATCTTCTTCAGAGGTCATGAATCCGAAACCATTCACCATAAGCTATGAATACCATACTTCTGTGCCCCCAACATATGCAACCTTCCCCACTGTCAGCATCCTGCCCCAGACTGGTGAATTTGTTACAGTCAGTTTACATACTGACTCATTATCACTCAAAATAAATAATTCACATTAGCGTTCACTCTTGGTGTTATATGTTGTTTGTGTCTTGACAAATGTAAAATGACGTGTCCACCCTCTAGTGTAATACAGTGTAGTTGTACTGCTCTAAAAAGCCCTCTGGATTCAGCTTGTTCATCCTATCTTCCCTCCAACTCTTGGCAACTACTGATCTTTTACCTGTCTCCTTAGCTTTGTCTTTTCCAGAATGTCATTTACAATAGTTGGAATTGTATAGTGATTAGCCTTTTTAGATTGGCTTCTTTCACTTAATAATAGGTATTTTAGGCTCCTCCTTGTTTTTTCATAGTTTGATAGCTGATTTCTTCTTTAGTTCAGTCGCTCAGTCGTGTCCGACTCTTTGTGACCCCATGAATTGCAGTGCGCCAGGCCTCCCTGTCCATAACCATCTCCTGGACTTCACTCAGACTCAAGTTCACCAAGTCCGTGATGCTATCCAGCCATCTCATCCTCTGTCGTCCCCTTCTCCTCCTGCCCACAATTCCTCCCAAATCAGAGTCTTTTCCAATGAGTCAACCCTTCGCATGAGGTAGCCAAAGTACTGGAGTTTCAGCTTTAGCATCATTCCTTCCAAAGAAATCCCAGGGCTGATCTCCTTCAGAATGGACTGGTTGGATCTCCTTGCAATCCAAGGGACTCTCGAGTCTTCTCCAACACCACATTTCAAAAGCATCAATTCTTTGGTGCTCAGCCTTCTTCACAGTCTGACTCTCACATCCATACATGACCACGGGAAAAACCATAGCCTTGACTAGACGGACCTTTGTTGGCAAAGTAATGTCTCTGCTTTTGAATATACTATCTAGGTGGGTCATAACTTTTCTTGCAAGGAGTAAGCGTCTTTTAATTTCATGGCTGCAGTCAGCATCTGCAGTGATTTTGGAGCCCCCAAAATAAAGTCTGACACTGTTTCCACTGTTTCCCCATCTATTTCCCATGAAGCGATGGGACCGGATGCCATGATCTTCGTTTCCTGAATGTTGAGCTTTAAGCCGACTTTTTCGCTTTCCTCTTTCACTTTCATCAAGAGGCTTTTTAGTTCCTCTTCACTTTCTGCCATAAGGGTGATGTCATCTGCATATCTGAGGTTATTGATATTTCTCCCAGAAATCTTGATTCCAGCTTGTGTTTCTTCCAGTCCAGCGTTTCTCATGATGTAGTCTACATAGAAGTTAAAGAAGCAGGGTGACAATATACAGCCTTGACGTACTCCTTTTCCTATTTGGAACCAGTCTGTTGTTCCATGTCCAGTTCTAACTGTTGCTTCCTGGCCTGCATACAGATTTCTCAAGAGGCAGGTCAGGTGGTCTGGAATTCCCATCTCTTTCAGAATTTTTCACAGTTTATTGTGATCCACACAGTCAAAGGCTTTGGCATAGTCAATAAAGCAGAAATAGATGTTTTTCTGGAACTCTCTTGCTTTTTCCATGATCCAGCGGATGTTGGCAATTTGATCTCTGGTTCCTCTGCCTTTTCTAAAACCAGCTTGAACATCAGGGAGTTCACGGTTCACGTATTGCTGAAGCCTGGCTTAGAGAATTTTGAGCATTACTTTAATAGCATGTGAGATGAGTGCAACTGTGCAGTAGTTTGAACATTCTTTGACATTGCCTTTCTTTGGAATTGGAATGAAAACACCTTTTGCAGTCCTGTGGCCACTGCTGAGTTTTCCAAATTTGCTCGCATATTGAGTGCAGCACTTTCACATCATCTTTCAGGATTTGAAACAGCTCAACTGGAATTCCATCACCTCCACTAGCTTTGATTGTAGTGATGCTTTCTAAGGCCCACTTGACTTCACATTCCAAGATGTCTGGCTCTACATTAGTGATCACATCATCATGATTATCTGGGTCGTGAAGATCTTTTTTGTACAGTTCTGTGTATTCTTGCCACGTCTTCTTAATATCTTCTGCTTCTGTTAGGTCCATACCATTTCTGTCCTTTATTGAGCCCATCTTTGCATGAAATGTTCCCTTGGTATCTCTAATTTTCTTGAAGAGATCTCTAGTCTTTCTCATTCTGTTCTTTTCCTCTATTTGTTTGCATTGATTGCTGAACAAGGCTTTCTTATCTCATCTTGCTATTCTTTGGAACTCTGCATCCAGATGCCTATATCTTTCCTTTTCTCCTTTGTTTTCACCTCTCTTCTTTTCACAGCTATTTGTAAGGCCTCCTCAGACAGCCATTTTGCTTTTTTGCAATTCTTTTCCATGAGGATGGTCTTGATCCCTGTCTCCTGTACAGTGTCAGAAACCTCATTCCATAGTTCATCAGGCACTCTATCTATCAGATCTAGGCCCTTAAATCTATTTCTCACTTCCACTGTATAATCATAAGGAATTTGATTTAGGTCATACCTGAATGGTCTAGTAAGTAGGGAACTACTTACTTCAATTTGAGTCTGAATTTGGTAATAAGTATTTCTTCTTAGTGCTGAATACTGTTCACTCATTGGATGGATAAGTCTGTGATATATAGCTATGATCAGATTTCTGTGCAGACATAAATTTTCAGAGTATATATATAGTTTTGTAAGAAACTACGAAACTGTCTACCAGAGTGGCTGTAACATTTTGCCTTCTCAAAACCAATAAATCTGTTGCTTTATGTACTCTTCAGCATTTGGTGTAGTCATTATTTTGAATTTTTGTTATTCTAATAAGTAGGTAATGGTATCTCATTGTTCTTTAATTTGTTATTTCCTAATTACATATGATGTGATTTCCCAATTACACATGTTTTCATTCGCTTATTTGCTATCTGTGTATCTTCTTTGGTAAGATGTCAGTTCAGGTCTTTTGCCTATCTTTGTGTTTTCTTATTGTTGAGTTTTTAAGAGTTCTTTGTATATTTTGGATAGCAGTCCTTTATCTTGCAAATATTTTCTCCCAGCCTATGGCTTATTTCTTTGCATTGATCACTGAAGAAGGGTTTCTTATCTCTTCTTGCTATTCTTTGGAACTCTGCATTCAGATGCCTATATCTTTTCTTTTCTCCTTTTCTTTTCACCTCTCTTCTTTTCACAGCTATTTGTAAGACCTCCCCAGACAGCCATTTTGCTTTTTTTTGCGTTACTTTTCCATGGAGTTGGTCTTGATCCCTGTCTCCCGTACAGTGTCATGAACCTCATTCCATAGTTCATCAGGCACTCTATCTATCAGATCTAGGCCCTTAAATCTATTTCTCACTTCCACTGTATAATCATAGGGATTTGATTTAGGTCATACCTGAATGGTCTCACAGTTTTCCCTACTTTCTTCAGTTTAAGTCTGAATTTGGTAATTAGGAGTTCATGATCTGAGCCACAGTTGCTCCTGGTCTTGTTTTTGTTGACTGTATAGAGCTTCTCCATCTTTGGCTGCATAGAATATAATCACTCTGATTTCAGTGTTGACCATCTGGTGATGTCCATGTGTAGAGTCTTCTCTTGTGTTGTTGGAAGAGGGTGTTTGCTATGACCAGTGGATTTTCTTGGCAAAACTCTATTAGCCTTTGCCCTGCTTCATTCCGTATTCCAAGGCCAAATTTGCCTGTTCCTCCATGTGTTTCTTGACTTCCTACGTTAGCATTCCAGTCCCCTATAATGAAAAGGACTTTTTTTTGGGGGTGTTAGTTCTAAAAGGTCTTATAGGTCTTCATAAAACCGTTCAACTTCAGTTTCTTAAGCATTACTGGTTGGGCCATAGACTTGGATAACTGAGATATTGAATGGTTTGTCTTGGAAATGAACAGAGATCATTCTGTTGTTTTTGAGATTGCATCCAAGTACTGCATTTCGGACTCTTGTTGACCATGGTGGCTACTCCATTTCTTCTGAGGGATTCCTGCCCACAGTAGTAGATATAATGGTCATCTGAGTTAAATTCACCCATTCCAGTCCATTTTAGTTCGCTGATTCCTAGAATGTCCACTTTCACCCTTGCCATCTCTTGTTTGACCACTTCCAATTTGCCTTGATTCATGGACCTGACATTCCAGGTTCCTATGCACTGTTGCTCTTTACAGCATCGGATCTTGCTTCTATCACCAGTCACATGCACAACTGCGTAATGTTTTTGCTTTGGCTCCATCCCATCATTCTTTCTTGAGTTATTTCTCCACTGATCTCCAGTAGCATATTGGGCACCTGATGATCTGGGGAGTTCCTCTTTGGATAGCTTATCATTTTTCCATTTCATACTGATCATGGGTTCGCAAGGACACTGAACCCATCTTCCGTGATCAGTGCAAAGAAATAGAGGAAAAGAACAGAATGGGAAAGACTAGAGATCTCTTCAAGAAAATTAGAGATACCAAGGGAACATTTCATGCAAAGATGGGCTCAATAAAGGACAGAAATGGTATGGACCTAACAGAAGCAGAAGATATTAAGAAGACGTGGCAAGAATACATGGAAGAACTGTACAAAAAGATCTTCACGACCCAGATAATCATGATGATGTGATCACTAATGTAGAGCCAGACATCTTGGAATGTGAAGTCAAGTGGGCCTTAGAAAGCGTCACTACAAACAAAGCTAGTGGAGGTGATGGAATTCCAGTTGAGCTGTTTCAAATCCTGAAAGATGATGCTGTGAAAGTGCTGCACTCAATATGCCAGCACATTTGGAAAACTCAGCAGTGGCCACAGGACTGGGAAGGGTCAGTTTTCATTCCAATTCCAAAGAAAGGCAATGCCAAAGAATGTTCAAACTACTGCACAATTGCACTCATCTCACATGCTATTAAAGTAATGCTCAAAATTCTCCAAACCAGGCTTCAGCAATATGTGAACCATGAACTCCCTGATGTTCAAGCTGGTTTTAGAAAAGGCAGAGGAACCAGAGATCAAATTGCCAACATCCGCTGGATCATGGAAAAAGCAAGAGAGTTCCAGAAAAACATCTATTTCTGCTTTATTGACTATGCCAAAGCCTTTGACTGTGTGGATCACAATAAACTGTGGAAAATTCTGAAAGAGATGGGAATACCAGACCACCTGACCTGCCTCTTGAGAAATCTGTATGCAGGCCAGGAAGCAGCAGTTAGAACTGGACATGGAACAACAGACTGGTTCCAAATAGGAAAAAGGAGTACGTCAAGGCTGTGTATTGTCACCCTGCTTCTTTAACTTCTATGTAGACTACATCATGAGAACCCTGGACTGGAAGAAACACAAGCTGGAATCAAGACTGCCAGGAGAAATATCAATAACCTCAGATATGCAGATGACATCACCCTTATGGCAGAAAGTGAAGAGGAACTAAAAGCCTCTTGATGAAAGTGAAAGAGGAAAGCGAAAAAGTCGGCTTAAAGCTCAACATTCAGGAAACGAAGATCATGGCATCCGGTCCCATCGCTTCATGGGAAATAGATGGGGAAACAGTGGAAACAGTGTCAGACTTTATTTTGGGGGCTCCAAAATCACTGCAGATGCTGACTGCAGCCATGAAATTAAAAGACGCTTACTCCTTGCAAGAAAAGTTATGACCCACCTAGATAGTATATTCAAAAGCAGAGACATTACTTTGCCAACAAAGGTCCGTCTACTCAAGGCTATGGTTTTTCCGTGGTCATATATGGATGTGAGAGTCAGACTGTGGAGAAGGCTGAGCACCAAAGAATTGATGCTTTAACTGTGGTGCTGGAGAAGACTCTTGAGAGTCCCTTGGATTGCAAGGAGATCCAACCAGTCCATTCTGAAGGAGATCAACCCTGGGATTTCTTTGGAAGGAATGATGCTAAAGCTGAAACTCCAGTACTTTGGCCACCTCATGCGAAGTGTTGAGTCATTGGAAAAGACTCTGATGCTGGGAGAGATTGAGGGCAGGAGGAGAAGGGGACGACCGAGGATGAGATGGCTGGATGGCATCACGGACTCAATGGACATGAGTCTGAGTGAACTCCCAGAGATGGTAATGAACAGGGAGGCCTGGCGTGCTGTGATTCATGGGGTCACAAAGAGTCGGACACGACTGAGCCACTGAACTGAACTGATGGCTTATTTCTCAATTTGTGGAAGTAGTTTATATTTTTAGCTATTATATTTAAATTTATTATCTATTGTTATTTAATTGGAATTGGATATTCAGTTGTTTCAGTATATTTGTTGTAAAGACCATCTTTTTCCTCATTGCTCTAATCTTGCACCTTTGTTAAAGATCATCTGACTGTGTTATTATCATTCAGAGGCTAAGAACTGTCCTCCTCTTTGCAACACCATGGGCTATAGCCCAGCAGATTCCTCTGTCCTCCAGTAATTCCTGGAATTTGCTCACATTCATGTCCATTGAGTTGTTGATGCTGTCTAAACATTTATCTTCTGTCACCCCCTACTCCTTTTGCCTTCAATCTTTCCCCGCATCAGGGTCTTTTCCAATGACTCAGCTCTTCATATCAGGTTGCAAAAGTATTTGATCTTCAGCAACGGTCCTTCCAGTGAGTATTCACGGTCGATTTCCTTTAGGAGTGACTGGTTTGATTTCCTTGCTGTCCAAGGGACTCTCAAAAGAGTTTTCCAGCACCACAATTCATAAGTATCAGTTCTTTGGCACTCAACGTTCTTTAATTTATATAGTCCAACTCTCGCATCCTTACTTGACTGCTTGGAAGACCATAGCTTTGTCTATACAGACCTTTGCTGGCAAAGTGATGTCTCTGCTTTTTAATGTGCTAAGTTTGTCATAGCTTTTCTTTCAAGGGCAAGTGTCTTTTAATTTCATGGCTGGCAGTCAGCACCTGCAGTGATTTTGGAGCCCAAGAAAAGAAAATCTGTCAATGCTTCCACTTTTCCCGCTTCTGTTTGTACTAAAGCGATGGGAGTAGGTGCCATGATCTTAGTTTTTTTTGTTTTTGTTTTTTAATTTTGAGTTTTAAGCCAGCTTTTTCACTCTTCTCTTTCACCCTCATCAAGAGGGTCTTTAGTTCCTCTTCCCTTTCTGCCATTAGAGTGATATCTGCGTATCTGAGGTTGTTGATATTTCTCCTAGCAATCTTGATTCCAGCTTGTGTTTCATCCAGCTTGGCATTCATTCAGTTCAGTTCAGTCGCTCATTCATGTTCCACTCTTTGCGACCCCATGAACTGCAGCATGCCAGGCCTCCCTGTTTATCACCAACTCCCGGAGTCTACCCAAACCCACACCCATCAAGTCGGTGATGCCATCTAGCCATCTCATCCTCTGTTGTCCCCTGGTCCTCCTGCCCTCAATCTTTCCCAACATCAAGGTCTTTTCAAATGAGTCAGCTCTTCACATCAGGTGGCCAAAGTATTGGAGGTTCAGCTTCAACATCAGTCCTTCCAATGAACACGCAGGACTGATCTTTAGGATGGACTAGTTGGCTCTCCTTGCAGTCCAAGGGACTCTCAAGAGTCTTCTGCAACACCACAGTTCAAAAGCATCAGTTCTTTATAGTCCAACTCTCACATCCATGCATGACCACTGGAAAAACCATAGCCTTGATTAGATGGACCTTTGATGGCAAAGTAATGTCTCTGCTTTTTAATATACTGTCTAGATTGGTTAGGACTTTCATTCCAAGGAGTAAGCGTCTTTTAATTTCATGGCTGCAGTCACCATCTGCAGTGATTTTGGAGCCCCCCAAAATAAAGTCTGACACTTTCCACTGTATCTATTTGCCATGAAGTGATGGCACTGGATGCTGTGATCTTTGTTTTCTGAATGTTGAGCTTTAAGCCAGCTTTTTCACTCTCCTTTTTCACTTTCATCAAGAGGCTCTTTAGTTCTTCTTCACTTTCTGCCATAAGGGTGGTGTCATCTGCATATCTGAGGTTACTGATATTTCTCCCAGCAATCTTGATTCTAGCTTGTGCTTCCTCCAGCCCAGCATTTCTCATGATGTACTCTGAATATAAATTAAATAATCAGGGTGACAGTATACAGCCTTGACGTACTCCTTTCCCAATTTGGAACCAGTCTGTTGTTCCATGTCCAGTTCTAACTGTTGCTTCCTGACCTGCATATAGGTTTCTCAAGAGGCAGGTCAGGTGGTCTGGTATTCCCATCTCTTTCAAAATTTTCCACAGTTTATTGTGATCCACATAGTGAAAGGCTTTGGCATAGTCAATAAAGCAGAAATAGATGTTTTTCTGAAATTTTTACCATGGCTTTAAAGTAAACGTTGAACTAGATCAGTATAAGCATTCACCATAATTAGCATAAGCATTCACCACATGATTAGCATAGACTGTATGGCCCTAGCCTCTCAGGTAAACAAAGTCATTTTTAATCAGACGTGACATTCTGAGGGCTTAGAGATTTCCTCCCAGGAACTAAGGGCAAATCTCAACCTCTATTGGGTAATACTAATCCTTTTAATATACAAAGAGAAGACAGCCTTAAAGATCAACTTCATGCTATCCTCTTGAAACTGAGGTGTGTGTACCCACTGAGCATATAAAAATTTTTGGAGTGGTGCAAGGGTACACGTGCATTTTACAGATGGAGTGTTGAGATTCTTGGAACCTTCATTGTGTTCTCTTCCATATACTTGATCTGCCCTGAGCTTTCATCAGGCTCTAAGGTATCATGCTCTGCTTATGCTTTCCCTCTTCCCCTTTAATAGTCATGCCACTTCCTCTTTACAAAAGAAAGCCACACCTTTCACCCATTCCTAACCTTGTCTTATTGCCTCAGAGTATGAAAGCCTCTAGGGTAGCAAATAAAGGAACAGCTGGAAATACTGAGGTCCCTTTAAGGATAAGTGCATATCAACAGTGACAGTCTTTGAGCTGAGAGGAAATGTACACTCAAAGTCAGTTTGCTTTTCAGCCCACAGGTCCCGGCTCTCCAGGAGAAAGAGTGATCAAATCAAGGAATGAGGGAAGAAAGAGGAGGTTTTTGGAGTTGGATATCATCATTCTAGGGGACATCTTTAAGTGAACGCCAAGATTTCTGTCTTTAAGAATGACACAGTAAATGCAGAAGAGACAGAAGTCAGAATCCATGTTACTTACTATTTCCTGAGCACAGAAGATGATGATCAAGGCCCAGGTGATTTTTTTGTTATGATTCCTTTATTGTCTAATAGATTTGTAGTAAGCTGAAAAAAATAACAGCTCAACTAAATAAAGTATAAATTGGGGATGATTGGGTTCTGGGGAGAAATTAATTTGGAATCTGAATTCAGAATCAGGACAAAGTGAATCAGGAATATATTGTTCATAGGGATCACATCAGATGACTGGTATTAGAAGAGAATGTGTGATTGTGGTGAAGCCTGTGGATTGCATCAGCTGTCACTTTGCATTATCTTAGCAGACATCACAACCAGAAAAACATGAAAAGCTCCATGATACGTGTTGACAATGAGGAGAGAGCAGATCAGCTCTCTGGGGTTTTCAATGGTTTATGTCACTTAAGTGAATGGAGTGATACTCCTAACAACACTGGTGACTCTGAGGGGCTCCCCACTGGCCTGGTACCAATCACACATCTTTAAAAGAAAGATGAATGCAGTTTACTGAAGAGCATTACCTATATAGGTATATAAAATTCCGTGAGTTTCATAATCATACTCAAGAAAGCGAGTTGTAAGATAAGTACTAGGGATGTAATGAACAACATGATGGCTATAGCTAACACTGCTGTATGATATATAGGGAATTTGTTAAGAGCAAATCCTTAGAGTTCTCATCACAGGGAGAAAAGCTTTTTCTTCTCTTTGTTGTATCTATGCGAGAAGATAGATGTTGACTGAACCTGTTGTGATAATGATTAAATCATATCATCATGCTTTATATCTTAAATTTATATGGTGATATATGTCAGTTATTTCTCAATAAAACAACCATTGGAGTTGGGTAGAAGTGAAATATTTAACCTTTGAAATGAAAAAATAACATAATCCAATCTATGTTTTGGTGAACAGTGGTAGAGATTCACTCTGAGTTTGAGAAATAGATTGTGTGAAATATGCAAGCTTCACTGATAATAGCTCAGCACTCCTTGACCATGATCCAAGGCTCAGCTGGGGATGGATACACTTCTGAGTTCACTTACATAGTTATTTGCAGAATTTATTTCCAGAAATCAAATGAGATCCTCAGTTTCTATCTGTCTGCTCATGTAAGACCACTATGAGTTCCTTATCACATGGGCCTCCCAATGTGACATCTTGTTTCATCAAAGTCATCAACAGACAGATTCTGTTAGCAAGATGGAAATCATATATATAGCCTAATTTTAAAATGCATGTCTTGATTTTCCTGGTGGTTCAGAGGTTAACCACCAGGAAAGGTGGTTCAGAGGTTAACCCTCCACACTTTCATTGCAGGGGGCATGGGTTCAAGCCCTGATCAGGGAACTAAATCCCACATACCATGCAGACCAAATTATTTATATATATATATATAAACAATATAAATATATTATATATAATAATAATATATAAATTATATATATATATATATAGGTATCACAGCATTTTTGCTGTATTTTGTTTTTTAGAAGCAATTCAGCCCATGCTCAAGGGACGGGTACCTCATGGGGCCGTGAGTACCTAGTGTGTAGTAAGGAATTTAACTGACTTTTGTCCCTAATTTCTGGGAGGTAACCTCTAAAGCCTTGGAATGACCTGTGTTGTTAGGAGTGTCTTGTTTTTCATCCCAGACCACTGCAACCACACTTTATAGTTTATGCTATGAAGTGACTCATGTGAGCCCTAGAGGATTTGTTCTAATAAGACAATTCAAGGTGAGGGCTGTCCATGCCCAAAATACCAGCCGTGTGATTAGAGGATTGTGGGGTTCAGCCATGTGGTCAGTGATTCAGTAAATCATGCATATATAAGGGAGCCTCAATAAAAATTCTGGACACTGGACTTTAGGTGAGCTTTCTTGGTTGGCAGTACTCCAGAGTACTGTCACACAGTGTGGCTGGAAGGAGAGAATGCTGCCCAGGATTCTATGGAGTCCTGTGTTTCAGTACCAAGTGGCTTCATGTCTGACTTTTTTGGCACAAAAATCAGAACTTTGAAGATAATATTCCACGTTTTTTGAGCTCTGTTGTGGTCATCTATCTTTTGTGTCTGGATGCTTTTATAGTTCCCTTTTGTATTTTGTGTATTATAGTTTTAGTCTGATGCCCCTACCTAGAGATTTCCTGCTTGGAATTTGTTGGGATTCCTGAGCCTGGGGTTTGGAGAGTTTTAATCAGTTTTGAAAATTTTTACCTTTAGATGTTGGGATACTGCTTCATTACTATATTTTTTCTTTGTTTTTGTTTTCAAATCTTCCTAATCAACTAATTTTTTTCTTTGCTGCAGATGTATCTTGTATAGTTTCTGCTGTTTTTTACATGTATTAAAAACATTATCTTGTAAATTTCAGATGTGGAGTCTGTTCAGAGTTGATTCTTATATTGGCTGTTAAGTTTCATGGTAATGTAGGATTGTTTTGTTCTGATGTCATTTACATATTATGCAAATAGGTGCTAAAATATATACATAGAAAGATAGGATTTTGCTTTTAATTGAAATGTATTTGAGAAAAGTATATTGATGCAGGAGGTATGGTGAAAATCAGAATAACTTCTCTCATGTTTCTTCCATATTGATGAAAGGAATTCACATCATACAGGACTTTATTATTACAGGAATTGATGACACTGGAAGATGTTGCTGTGGAGTTCAACAGGGAGGAGTGGCAGCTCCTGGATTCTTCTCAGAGAGACCTATATTGGGATGTGATGCTGGAGAACTATAATAATTTGGTGTCACTGGGTAAGGATGACTACCAATATCATTTATGAGGTGTCGAGTCACTGGACTTTTCTCCATCACCTGATGAAAGCTTTGCAGTCCCTGTGGTCTTCCAAAGAGTTAGATTTTTTGTCCCCTGGCTGGCTCCAAAGAGGTGTAATCTCCTGTACCCTGAAAGAGAACATTTGCTTTGCATATAAGAAATTTTGTTTCTAACATGCAGTGTTTGGCAATGGTGGAGGTAAGAGGGGAGGGTGGAGAGGGAGGCTTAAGAGAAAGGAGGTATATATGTATCCATAGGTGATTCACATGGTACAGCAGAAACTAACACAACATTGTAAAGCAATTATACACCAATTTAAAAAGTAGAATCCAATAAAATGTGATATGCTTATTAATAGGAATCCAGTAAAGTTAAAAATTCAGTAAATGTTAAATAAATAAAATGCAGTGTTTTTCCATCGTGACATACGATAACCCAGTTCTTGCATCTAAGTCTTTTATCATTTCTCATGATCAGGATATCAAGGTACCAAACCAGATATGCTTTCCAAGTTGGAACATGGAAAAGAACCATGCATAATAGAAAATGAAATGCAGAATAGAATTTGTCCAGGTGAGTGAGTTAGAATCAGCAAGGGGAATGACCATGGAAGACATATTCTAGTTCCTTCTAGAGAAGGAGTCAGAGCTGTGAGGGTGACTGAGGCACCTCCTCAACAGCTATTCCCCATATTCATCTATCCAGATGAGAACTCTTTCTGGGTATTTAGCTTTAAATATATTCCTTGTCTCTTTTGGATCTGATATTCATTCACTTCCTCATACATCCTTATAATTTTATACTGGGATTACATGGTAGATAATAAAGAGCACCCCTACACACCATGTCATTTTTTAAGCCTTTCATCCCATACCAGTCTCATGAAATAATTTATCATTTCCTTTTTCTTAGGAATTGGGAAAGGTGACAGTTATTTGCCAGAGCACTCTCGAAACCAAAGATTTCTGAAGAACATGCAACAGTGCAGTGAACAGAATGCATTTAGAAAGAGTGTTCATTTGAGCAAAACATATTTCACCCTAATTCAAGATCGTGTATTTAACTTACATAGAAAAGCTTTGGAATCACGCTTAAGTTTAGTTAACCAGAAGAGCAGCTATGGAATAAAGAACCCTGTGGAGTTTAGTGGAGATGAGAAATCCTTTCTACATAGTGATTATGGACACTTGTATTCTGGAATTATATTACCTGAAAGTACAGAACACATTAGTGCTCAATTCCAAGTCCTTAAGCATCAGAGGACTCACAAAATAGAGAACTCTCTAGCCTGTGTTGAAAGTGAGAAGCCATGCAGCAGGAAATCTCAGCTTATTTCTTGTGAGAGTGTTCATACAGGAGAGAAACCCAGTAGGGGTTATCCATGTGAGAAATCCTTCTCCAGAAATGTCACATTAACTAAAGATCAGAAAACTCAAACACGAGACACACCGCACTTAACCAGTGAGCCCAGAAAAGGCTGTACTGTGAAGAGCAGCTCTCCTGTACATCACCAAACCTGCACAGGAGAGAAAGCCTATGTATGCAGTGAGTGTGGAAAAGGCTTTACCATGAAGCGCTATTTGATTGCACATCAGCAAACTCATAGTGGAGAGAAGCCTTACGTATGCAATGAATGTGGAAAAGGCTTCTCCGGGAAGAGTAATCTCACTGTGCATCAGCGCACCCACACAGGGGAGAAACCCTATGTATGCAGTGAATGTGGGAAAGGCTTCACCATGAAGCGCTATCTTGCTGTACACCAGCGAACTCATACCGGAGAGAGACCATATTTGTGCAGTGAATGTGGGAAAGATTTCGCTGTGAAGAGTAATCTCACGGTACACCTGCGATCTCACACAGGGGAGAAATCTTACATATGCGGTGAATGTGGGAAAGGCTTCACCGTGAAAAGTAATCTCATGGTACACCAGCGAACTCACACAGGAGAGAAATCTTACCGGTGTAACGAATGTGGGAAAGGCTTCACCACAAAGCTCACTCTTATTATACACCAACGAACTCACACAGGAGAGAAACCATATGAGTGCAATGAGTGTGGTAAAGCCTTCAGTCAGAAGATATGCCTCATACAACATGAGAGGTGTCACACGGGAAAGACTCCTTTGTATGTACTGAGTGTGGAAAATCCTATTCCCACAAGTACGGTCTCATTACCCATCAGAGAATTCACATAGGAGAAAAACCCTATGAGTGTGATGAATGTGGAAAAGCCTTCACCACAAAGTCAGTACTCAATGTCCATCAAAGGACTCACACAGGAGAGAGACCATATGGGTGCAATGATTGTGAGAAAGCCTTCTCCCACTTGTCAAACCTTGTGAAACATAAGAAAATGCACATCAGAGAAATAGGTAGATCCAGTCAAGTTGGAAATGCCTTTAACAGAGAGTCCCAGATCATTATTTTTGAGTGAACCAAAGCCCCATTAATGCAATGATTGGGGAAATGCCTTTGTGACAGCTAAGACTTTAAATATCAGTGCTTCTAGCAGAGCAGAATGTAATCATGGGACAACCTTTTGTTAGCAGATGGGGGTCCATGAGGAGATGAAAGGGTTTGCCCAAGAGATAAACCCAGTGAATATTGTGAATGCAGTAGTGCCTTAATGATCCTACCTCACATTTTCTGTTGGTGAAAACAGTTGGAAAAGCCCTTGATATGTTCAGGGTGGAGATGCCTTGGGAAAAACTTTCTGGCTTCATTATATGTTTGAAAAGTATATATTCTGTACAACTTGGACAAATTTTGTGAATGCAGAGACTAGAAAAGTCATCAGTGGGAAGACAGACTTTATTATCAGGGATTGTTGTTGATCATCAGTGAACTCATTGTAGAAGCATGATTTAGAAAAGAAAAATACGATGACCATAGGAATGTCTTTACCCAGAAAGAAGACCTCAGTGAGTGTCAGAGGTCACACTGGAGAAATATTTTTAAGAAGACAGTATATATGGCAAGATTTCAGTGAAGCATTCTGCTTCATCATTTGTCAGGGAATCATATAGAAATTAAAACTGTTAGGAGCATGCTAAAGGTAGAGTACCTTTAGTTAAATATCAGTGAACTTACAAAGGAATGAATTTTTATGAAAATAAATGTTTGAGTGCTTTTTGTTACAAATGTAACCTCATCAAACATCAGATGATGCACCTGAGTCTTGTTTCTGATTTCCTTGTGAATAATTCCATAGTTTTGTGTTTTATATTTTTTAACGTGGACCATCTCCCAACTCCAGTTGAATTTGCTACAGTATTGCTTGTTTTTTTTTTTTGCAAGGGATGTGAGATCTTAGCTCCCCACTCAGGGATCAAACCCACACCCCCTGCATTGGAAGGCAGTCTTAATCACTGAACCACCAAGGAAGTTCCAGTAATTCCATAGTTTTAAATAAAACTGTTTGCTTTTATCACTGATTGTTACTGCAAGTGTTCGATGCCTACCCCAATATGTGATTAGCTCTTACTTTTCTTTGGCTCCAAACTAATTATAAGCATACTGAACTTTTTAAAAAGGAAATGAAATAGGAATACACATTTGCAGCTTGCTTAACTAAGTTTATAAATAAAACCAAATATAAAACCACCTTCAAAGTTGTTTTTATAAAATGGATAACTTGATATCATTTTTAACTTACAAGAAAATGCAAAAGTAGTCCAGAGAATTCCCTTGTATCCTTTATGTAACTTATCTCTATAAAAACATTTTGTGTAACCATTAACTCTTAACCTTTGGAATTTAGATTTCACTAGATTTTTTACATGAATTTTTAAATAGTTTTTTTGGGGGGATATTCTAAGCCACTTTAATACATTCATTGATGTTGTGTAACTGCTATCTCCAGAACGTTAATCAACACAGACACCCTCAAGCTACCTTATAATGGTCACTCCTAACCTACCTCTGGCAACTATGTGTCAGTTTTCCATCAATATAATTTTGTCATTTGTGAAATTAATTTTTATAACTGGATTTCAAACATTATATATGTTGTATTTATACAAATTTATAATTTTTTATTAATAGGGGCCATGTAATCTTTTTATTTTTTGTCCCTCAGGAAATTGCTCCTAAGACTTTTTGAGTTGAATTGCTTTATTTTTATTACTGAGTAGCATACATTATTGGATGTACCAGTTTGTTTATCCACTCACTCTTCAGATAAGTTTGTATTGTTTCCTGGTTTCATTTTTTATAAAGAAAGGTGCTATAAATCTGCATCCAGGGTTTTGGATGGACATAAATTTTCATTCCTCTGTAATAAATATTCAGGTATATGATTATTGGGACATAAAGAAAGTTGTGTTTAGCTTTAAAAGAAACGACTAAACTCGCTTCCAGAGTGACTTTACCAGCAGTGTATGATATCCACTTGTTCCACATCCTCTCTGGCACTTGGTATTTTCAGTATATTTTTGTCATTCTGCTAGCAGCACATGATTCAATTGTTCATCCTTACCAGCACTTAGTATTGTGATATGTCACACTACCCATTCTATTGGGTTTATAGTCATATCTGATCTTGAGCTTGCATTTCCCTCCTGGCTAATGATGTTCCCTCATGGCTAATGATGTTCAATCCCTCATGGCTAGTGATGTTCAAACAGTATAACGATGTTTGTACCGTTTGACCACCACCACCATTTCTGCCCTCCCACCCCTCTGGTACACAATCTGTTCTTTATTATTTATAAGTTTGGGTTTGGGGGGATTCTACAAATAAAAGAGATCATAGAATATTCAGCTTTCTTGGCTTGATTTATTTCACTTAGTATCCTCATGGTTGCAAAGATTTCCTTCTTTTTATGGTTGAGTTTCTTTATCCATTCATCTGTCAGTGAACACTTAAGACTGGTTCCATGTCATGGCTGTTGTAAATAACACTGCCATGAACATTGATTGTAACATCATATCATTTCAAGTTAGAGTTCTTGTTGTTTTTTTTTTTCCAGATATATACCCAAATTGCTAAATCTTATGGTACTCCTATTTTTCATTTTTTGAGGAACCTGTGTACTGTTTAACTTAGTATCTGTGCCAATTACAAGCTTCATTCTTTTTATATCTGTATAGTGTTCATGAAGATCCATCTCATGATTTATTTAACCAATCACCTACTAATGTACACTCCTATTGGTTTTAGTTACCTTTGAGTGCATTACAAACTTACTTCCCTACTTAATATCTAAAGACAACAAACATTAATTATTAATTCTCTAGTATGTGGATTGAGAGTTAAATTGTCTAGTGTGGGCTGTCCTGACTGGTGGCTACATGATCTAGATGGCTTTTTTCCACATATCTGGAAATATCCCTGTGCTGGGAGCCAGCACTGGGGAAGGTGATGGCATCCCACTCCAGTACTCTTGCCTGGAAAATCCCATGGATGGAGGAGCCTGGTGGGCTACAGTCCATGGAGTCGCAAAGAGTCAGACACGACTGAGCGACCTCACTTCCACTTTTCACTTTCATGCATTGGAGAAGGAAATGGCAGCCCACTCCAGTGTTCTTGCCTGGAGAATCCCAGGGACAGAGGATCCTGGTGGGCTGCCATCTATGGCGTCGCACAGAGTCGGACACGACTGAAGTGACTTAGCAGCAGCAGCAGGGAGCCAGCACGGGAGATCCCACCCATGGCAAAGGTCATGAGGAAGAGACCTGATGGGCAAAGGTGAATCAGGACTCGAGGGACCCCTGGACCTGCTCGAGCATCTACCCCCCCAAACCAGAATTTGTCTGTCTTACTATCTTACGCTTTTCGCCAAACTCTTCTGATATTAATGGGGGCTGTCCCTGACCACCTTTCTCTGAAGAAAATCAACCTAGAGCTCTAGTTAATAAGTCTCCTGTATGTAATAAGAATGTTTCAATTCAAACCCCTCTGATAGCTTTCTAACTTGCCCCACAGGTTTTTCCGGACTTTTGAAGCTACGCATGTGATTGTTTACAGCCTCCCCACTGTGAGAGGCATGGGAAGTTTAAAACATTCTAGGAATGTAGAGCTTTTCAAGGAGTTAAAAATCAATAGAACTGGTTAAGGGTTTCATTGTTGAGCCAATGCTTGCTGCCAAGTTTTCATATCTTTCCTTGTGTTCCTGGGAGTGCATTAATATAGCTGATATATAGAAATATAAGCAGTCACCTTGCTACTAACAACATTAAACTTTGAGTTAATAAATAAATTATTTCCTTGTTATAGCCCACTACACCTTTGCCCTATAGGAATGTAACTTTATTTAGTGTTTTCTGAGAGTGGCACCAGACTTTGGAAAGAACAACACTTTTAGGGAAAATAAGTTTTCTGGTTCATGGACTCATCAGAAAAGGGTCATAAAATGCTAATAGGCCTCCTGGCCAGAAGATGATGTAAATCACTTAAGACCTGTGTATACAGATAGGTCTGCAGAAAGAAAGCCTGGTCTCGATAAGAGTCAGGATTGCTGACTCTGCATCTTCCATTATTCTCTATGTACAACTTAGGGTATAAAATCTTTTGAAAATAAAGTTGCAGGCCTTGCTCACCGAAGCTTGGTCTCCCATGTCATTCTTTCTTTTGTTCTCTCTCTCTTTCTCTTTCCTTTTCAGGCTGACTCCCTGGAGCACAGGGGCCCTCTGAGTTCACTTCTCTGCCCAGGTTTCTAAGACCCACTCGAGAGGGGGCCCCATTTGGGAGGGCGCCTGTGGCCTACGTGAACAGAGCAAGTCCCGTGCTGGGGCTTTATTGGTTTTCTGTATAAACCAAGGAATATCAGCCTCTTTCTCTCCTCTGTTTTCTTAACTGCAATATTCTTTCTTTATCTCTCTCTCTATCTCTAAATAAGTCTCAGTCGCCGATGCCTTCACACTTCGGATACCCTAGATCCAACTGGGGCTGGACTCCAGTATCCCTGGAATGGATGGGGTGACTTTTCACATAGTATCTCATCCCATGCCTAGCCTGGGCTCCATTACAATGTATTAGGAGAGCTCCAAGAGAGTAGAACATGCTTCAATGAGCAAGTCTTTCTTCTCTCTGCATCAAGCTTACTATTGTTCCATGGGACATATTGATCAGAGTCATTATACTGGGGCACTATTGAAAGGTATGAGTGCAGAGATGCAAGAGTAAGTTTATGTAATGATCACAAGATTTCTTACTTCCTTAAAACTGTCAAAATTGATGCCATAAATATCCTTGTACATGTTTGTTCTTACAATGATAATTTCTGCTGAATTTCAATTCTTAAAAGTTTATTGGTGGCTTTAGGAGAATGAAAAGTTTATTGGTGGCTTTAGGAGAATGAAACTGAGCAATTGCAAGTTGTACTCCAAAAACATTTTATTAATTTTTACACTCTAGATTCAATTCTGCCCCCTGAAAAGCACACTGAACATGATACCTAAAATTTATTGGAGTGGTTTTTTTTGGTAGCATGGGGTCTTAGTTGTGGCACATGAGGTCTTTTAGTTGTAGCATGCCAACTCTTTAGTTGCATTATGTGGTATTGAGTTCCCTGCCCAGGGATTGAATCATGGGTACCTGCATTGGGAGAACAGAGTCTTAAACACTGGGCCATCAGGTAAGTCCCTGGTAAGCATTTTTTGAACTAGAAATATGACAAACTTGATAACATCATCTCAATTCATTCAAGGCTGTGGATGTTGGACACTTCTGTTAATTACTATGCAAATGAGAAAAATGAGAGGCTAAGCCTGATCAGTTCAGTCACTCAGTAGTGTTTGATTCGTGACCCCATGGACTGCAGCACGCCAGACCTCCCTGTCCATCACCAACTCCCAGAGTTTACTCAAAACCATGTCCACTGAGTCGGTGATGCCATCCAACCATCTCATCCTCTGTCATCCTCTTCTCCTGCCTTCAATCTTTCCCAGCATCAGGGTCTTTTCAAATGACTCAGCTCTTCGCATCAGGCGGCCAAAGTGTTGTGGTTTCAGTTTCAACATCAGCCTTTCCAATGAGGATCCAGGACTGATTTCCTTTAGGATGGACTGGTTGGATCTCACAGGAGACAAACCTTACATATTCAGTGAATATGGAAAAGGCTTCATTGAGATGTCTTACTGCACACCATTGAACTCATACATATGAGAAACCCTTTATATGTAGTGAATGTGGGAAAGGTTCACCTTGAAGAACAGTCTTAGCACACATCAGCAAACTCACAGAGAAGAGAAACTATGTGCAGTGAATGTGGGAAAGACTTTTCAACGAAGCACTGCCTCATCATACATAAGCAAACAAGTACAGGAGAGAAACCTTATGTGTGTAGTGTCTGCAGAAAAGGCTTCACTATGAAGGGTGATCTTGTACATCAGTGCAGTCATACTACTGAGAAACCTTTTATATGCAGTGATTGTGGGAAAGGCTTTACTGTGAAGAGCCAACTGATTGTACATGGGTGAACTCATACAGGGAGAAATCCTACCTATGCAGTGAATGCGGAAGACTTCTCCAGCCAAGGCCCACCTCATCAGATGTCAATGAACTCACACTGGAGAGGAACCCTATATATGCAGTGATTGTGGAAAAGGCTTCATTCAGAAACGCAGTCTCATTGTGCATGAACGAACTCACTGTAGAGAAACCCAATGTATGCAGTAAATGTGTGACAAAGGCTTATTCTCAAAAAGGAAGCTTAGTGCACACCTGTGAACTCGTATTGGAGAGAAACCTTATATATGTAATAAACATGCAAGGGCTTAGATTTCCCTGGTGGCTCAGGAAGTAAGGCGTCTGCCTACAACGCATGAGACCCAGGTTCAATCCCTGGGTTGGGAAGATCTCCTGGAGAAGGAAAGGGCAACCTACTCCAGTATTCTTGCCTGGAAAATCCCATGGATGGAGGAGCCTGGTAGGCTACAGTCCATGGGGTGACAAAGAGTCGGACATGGTTGAGCGACTTCACTTTCTGTAAGGAGTACTATAGGTATATATCAGCAGATTTGCACTGAAGAGAAACTATACAAATGCAGCGAGTGTGGTAAAGCATTTGGAAGGAAGACATGCCTGATAGAACATCAGAGGTTTTACTCGGGAAATGCTTTTTTGCATGTACTGAAAGTTCTCTTTACACAAAAATGATCTCATCATCTGTTAGAGAATTCACGTGGGAAAGAGGCCACATGAATGCTGTGAATGTGGAAAGCCTTTACCACAAAGTCAGGGGTCAAGGTTCATCAATGGAAACATACCGGAGAGGGGCCCTGTGGATGCAGCAAATGTGGGAAGGCTTTTGCCCACTTGTTAATCCATGTTAAAAATAAATGAAATCACAGCTAGTCTCTGGGGAAGTGTGTAGCAAGTTGCAGACTCTCAAGAAATAATATGCAGAGAAGAATTGCAATGCAAAGAATGTGGTATTATCTTTAGTGATTACAGCATATTTTATACTGATGAAAAAATGTACGAGACAACTCAGATAAAACCAGCCTTCTTCAGCGTTACTGGTCGGGGCATAGACTTGAATTACCGTGATAGTGAATGGCTTGCCTTGGAAACGAACAGAGATCATTCTGTCTTTTTTGAGATTGCATCCAAGTACTGCATTTCGGATTCTTGTTGACCATGATGGCTACTCCATTTCTTCTAAGGGATTTCTGACCACAGTAGTAGATATAATGGTCATCTGAGTTAAATTCACCCATTCCAGTCCATCTTAGTTCACTGATTCCTAGAATGTCGATGTTCACTCTTGTCGTCTCCTGTTTGACCCCTTCCAATTTGCCTTGATTCATGGACCTAGCATTCCAGGTTCCAGTGCAATATTGCTCTTTACAGCATCAGACCTTGCTTCTATCACCAGTCACATCCACATTGTGTATATTGGGTATTGTTTTTGCTTTGGCTCCATCCCTTCATTGTTTCTGCATTTATTTCTCTACTGATTACCAGTAGCATATTGGGCACCTACCGACCTGGGGAGTGCATCTTTCAGTGTCCTATCTTTTTGTCTTTTCATACTGTTCATGGGGTTCTCAAGGCAAGTGGGTTGCCATTCCCTTCTGCAGTGGGCCACATTCTGTCAGACCTCCCCCACCATGACCCGTCCATCTTGGGTGGCCCCAAACGGCATGACTTAGTTTCATTGAGTTAGACAAGGCTGTGGTCCATGTGATCAGACTGGCTAGTTTTCTGTGATTGTGGTTTCAGTCTGTCTGCCCTCTGATGCCCTCTCTCAGTGCCTACCGTCTTACTTGGGTTTCTCTTACCTTGGATGTGGGGTATCTCTTCACAGATGCTCCAGCAAAGCACAGCCTCTGCTCCTTACCTTGGACATGGGGTATCTCCTCTCGGCCACTGCCCCTAACCTCAGATGTGGGGTAGCTCCTCTTGGCTGCACTTAAGTTGAACAGTTCTATGAAGACCTACAAAACCTTCTAGAACTAACATCCCCAAAAGATGTCCTTTTCATTATAGGGGACTAGAATGCAAAAGTAGGAAGTCAAGAAACACCTGGAGTAACAGGCAAATTTGGCCTTGGAATACGGAATGAAGCAGGGCAAAGGCTAACAGAGTTTTGCCAAGAGAAGGCACTGTTCATAGCAAACACCCTCTTCAATAACACAAGAGAAGACTCTACACACAGACATCAGCAGATGGTTGACACTGAAATCAGATTGATTATATTATTTGCAGCCAAAGATGGAGAAGCTCTATACAGTCAGCAAAAACAAGACCAGGAACTGACTGTGGCTCAGATCATGAACACCTTATTGCTAAATTCAGATTGAAATTGAAGGAAGTGGAAAAAACCACTAGACCATTCAGGAATGATCTAAATCAAATCCCTTATGACTCTACAGTGGAAGTGAGAAATAGATTTAAGGGATTAGATCTGATTGAGTGCCTGATGAACTATGGATGAAGGTACATGACATTGTACAGGAGACAGGAATCAAGACCATCTCCAAGAAAAAGAAATGCAAAAAGCAAAATTGCTGTCTGAGGAGGCCTTACAAATAGCTGTGAAAAGCAAAGGAGAAAAAGAAAGATATCCCCATTTGAGTTCAGAGTTCCAAAGAATAACAAGGAGGGATAAGAAAGCCTTCCTTAGCGATAAATGCAAAGAAATAGAGGAAAACAATAGAATGGTAAAGACTAGAGATCTCTTCAAGAAAATTAGAGATACCAATGGAACATTTCATGCAAAGATGGGCTCAATAAAGGACAGAAATGGTATGGACCTAACAGAAGCAGAAGGTATTAAGAAAAGGTGGCAAGAATACACAGAAGAACTGTACAAAAAGATCTTCACGACCCAGATAATCAGGATGGTGTGATCACTCACCTAGAGCCAGACATCCTGGAATGTGAAGTCAAGTGGGCCTTAGGAAGCATCACTACAAACAAAGCTAGTGGAGTTGCGCTGTTTCAAATCCTGAAAGATGATGCTGTGAAAGTGCTGCACTCAATATGCCAGCACATTTGGAAAACTCAGCAGTGGCCACAGGACTGGGAAGGGTCAGTTTTCATTCCAATTCCAAAGAAAGGCAATGCCAAACAATTCTCAAACTACTGCACAATTGCACTCATCTCACATGCTAGTAAAGTGATTCTTAAAATTCTCCAAGCCAGGCATCAGCAGTATGTAAACCATGAACTCCCTGATGTTCAAGCTGCTTTTAGAAAAGGCAGAGGAACCAGAGATCAAATTGCCAACATCCGCTGGATCATGGAAAAAAGCAAGAGAGTTCCAGAAAAACATCTATTTCTGCTTTATTGACTATGCCAAAGCCTTTGACTGTGTGGATCACAATAAACTGTGGAAAATTCTAAAAGAAATGGGCATACCAGTCCACCTGACCTGCCTCTTGAGTAACTTGTATGCAAGTCAGGAAGCAACAGTTAGAACTGGACATAGAACAAAAGACTGATTCCAAATAGGAAAAGGAGTACGTCAAGGCTGTATATTGTCACCCTGCTTATTTAACTTATATGCAGAGTATGTCATGAGAAATGTTGGGCAGGAGGAAGCACAAGCTGGAATCAAGATTGCTGGGAGAAATATCAATAACCTCAGATATGCAAATGACACCACTCTTAAGGCAGAAAGGGAAGAGGAACTAAACAGCCTCCTGATTAAGGTGAAAGAGGAGAGTGAAAAAGTTGGCTTAAAGTTCAACATTCAGAAAACTAAGATCATGGCATCCGGTCCTATCACTTCATGACAAATAATTCCCCACTGTTTCATGGGGAAACAGTGGAAACAGTAGCTGACTTTATTTTTCTGAGCTCCAAAATCACTGCAGATGTTGATCGCAGCCATGCAATTAAAAGATGCTTTCTCCTTGGAAGGAAAGTTATGTCCAACCTAGACAGCATATTAAAAAGCAGAGACATTACTTTGTCAGCAAACTTCCATCTAGTCAAGGCTATGGTTTTTCCAGTGGTCATGTATGGATGTGAGAGTTGGACTATAAAGAAAGCTGAGTGCTGAAGAATTGATGCTTTTGAACTGTGGTGTTGGAGAAGACACTTGAGAGTCCCTTGGACTGCAAGGAGATCCAACCAGTCCATCCTAAAGGAGATCAGTCCTGGGTGTTCATTGAAAGGACTGATGTTGAAGCTGAAACTCCAATACTTTGGCTACCTGATACAAAGAGCTGACTCATTAGAAAAGACCCTGATGCTAGGAGGGATTGAGGGCAGGAGGAGAAGGGGACGACAGAGGATGAGATGGCTGGATGGCATCACCGACTCAAAGAATATGGGTTTGGGTAGACTCCAGGAGTTGGTGATGGACAGGGAGGCCTGGCATGCTGCAGTTCATGGGTTTGCAAAGAGTTGGATACGGCTGAGCAACTGTACTGAACTGAAAACCAACCTTGGTGAAAATATTTTAGGACATTTTATGTCCAAAAAATATACTGAGATAAAACCTATGTAGTGTGAAAGTCTAGGAAAGCCTTCAGTGGGAAAAGACCAGATCATATGTGGTCATCATGAATCACAGGTGAGTGAATATTTCTATAATTAGAAATTAATAGAAATACAACTGTGGGGAAGCCTTTGCCCAGAAATAACATTTCAACATTTTAACTCTGGAGAAATACTTTACTATGGCAATGAATATGGCAAGATTTGAGTAATATCACCGCATCATTTGTCAGGAAATATGGGCAGAAACCCATTCAATATCGTGGGCTTTAACAAAATATCTGATAACAATGAAGGAAAGTAGCCTTGGGGAAAGGATGAAGAGCATTATGTCATAAGTCTAAACTTAAGGGATGATACACCTCACAGCCCCAAGAGAGGATTCAACCATATTTCTAGTTGCCTTGTCACTGACCTTATACATTTTAAGTAGTAGTAGTTAGTGTTGTCACTGCTGCTGCTGCTAAGTCGCTTCAGTCGTGTCTGACTCTGTGCGACCCCATAGACGGCAGCCCACCAGGCTCCCCTGGCCCTGGGATTCTCCAGGCACGAACACTGGAGTGGGAGTGAAGTCGCTCAGTCGTGTCCCAGATTAAATTTTAATGTATACAGTGTGGGAGTGTTCAATGACCATTTTATTATTTAACTTCTGAATTTCTTTGGTTCTAAGTTTGTGTTATTTCAAAGTGTCACACGAGTGTATGTTCCTCGGTTCTTTGTCTCGTCACAACAAAGATTTGGAGTGACGGACATTAGCGCTCTCGGCGTGTCACAGCTCTCAGGTCTTGGACAAACCGTGTTATAGCTCTTAGGCAAATCAGTGTTACAGCTCTATTTTATTTAGAAGATAGCAGGAGAATCCATCCTTGAAGCATGAGGGCATGCCAACCCAAAGACTTGAAGAGAAGAGAGTGGAGGAGTGAGTGGGCAGAGGAGGGGGGAGGGGGAGAGAGAGAGAAAGAAAGAGCGCACCACGTGGGAGAGAGTAGAAAGCGCTTTGGCTCCTCCTTTTATATGTTTTCTTCCACCTGGGCCTGCCCTATGCAAATTGGGCTTAGCCAGGAGTGCTGTTTGTTCTACCTGAAGTCTTCACTCTGGTCCTCGGACCTTCTTTTGTTCTACTTTCGTGGGCTTTTCCTTCCTTGTCTTTTAGCCACCGCCATTTTGGACTCCATTTCCCTATTCTACCTACCTAACAAAAGTATTTTTTTTTCCTACCTACCTAACAAAAGTATTTGAAGTACTTCAAAATGAAACACTTTATTCCAAATACATGGAGTAGTATTTATGAAACTAATAAAGTGTTTCATTTTGAAGCACTTCAAATACTTTGAAATAACACAAACTTAGAACCAAAGAAACGCAAAAGTTAAATAGTAAAATGGTCATTGAACACTGATGTATCAAGCCAAATTTACTGGAGAAGGGAATGGCAACCCACTCCAGTACTCTTGCCTGGAAAATCCCATGGACGGAGGGCCTGGTAGGCTGCAGTCCATGGAGTCGCTAAGAGTCGGACAGGACTGAGCAACTTCACATTCCCTTTTCACTTTCACGCGTTGGAGAAGGAAATGGCAACCCACTCCAGTGTTCTTGCCTGGAGAATGCCAGGGGCAGTGCAGCCTGGTGGGCTGCTGTCTATGGGGTCGCACAGAATCGGACATGACTGAAGCAACTTAGCAGCAGCAGCAGCCAAATTTATAAGTAGCATTTGGGGTTTATAAAATTAATGTAAATGTGATATTTTTATAATTTTGAATTTTGAAATAAGTTTAGAATTAAAAAAACTGAAATATTCCAGAAATTTTCTAAATGCTTTTCAGCCCACTCTTCCCAAAGCTAAAATGTTATATAAGCACACAGTTAACCATAAACAGAGGAAACGGAAATTGTTACAGTGCTATTAACTACAATTGGGTTGATTGCACCAGTTTTACCATGCACTCAGTTTTGTTTGATTTTTATATATCACTTCAAGAAACAATGATATATGTGGGTTCATATAACCAACACCACAGTAAAAATTCAGAATGCTTTGTCAACACAAACTCCCTCATGGTACATCCTCATAGTCACAACCTTTCCCTGACCCTAACTCTTGACATAACAGATCTTTTTACAGCTATGTTTTTTCATTTGGAGAATATTAGAAAAATAGAATTGTTTAGCATATATCCTTTTGAGTTTGACCCTGTAAAATAATAGAAAATTGACCTGCTGGTCTGTGCTACCAGTTTCTGGCACAGAGCTCCTGAACCCTAATAAATTCTGCATAATGAGAGCATCTGGAATGTCTCTTATGCTATTGATGTGGCTGTGGGTGGGCTCCTGGATGGGGGCTGGTCACCAGAAAGATCAAGCCATGATTAGAAGTTTGGAATTTCCATTACACTTCCCATCCTCCCGAGAGCAGAGAAGGGCTAAAAACGGAGTTACTAATTGATCATGTCTATGTAAGGAAGCCTCTGTAAAGTCCCAATAATGTGTGCTTTGGCGAGCTTCTAGATGGATGAACACATACAGGCCTAGGGAGAGGAACACACCACAGCGAAGGAGCAGAAGCTCCTGTGCTCGAGACCCTTCTGGTCCTGTTTTTCTCTTCATTTGGTCATTCATCTTTGCCCTTTATCATTTCCTTTAATAAACTGAGTTCTGTGAGCTTTTCAGCAAGCTGTGCGGTGCTAAGTCGCTTCAGTCATGTCTGAGTCTTTGCAATCCCCTGGAGTGTTGCATTTGTAGACCCCACTGACAGGCTGTCTGTGAGATTCTCCAGGCAAGGATTTGTAGCCAAGTCAGACAAGTAGTAGGTAACTTGGGGACCTGCTACTGTTAGGCCTCTCGGCCTCTGTGCAGGGGTCCATCGCCCAAAGAATCTCCAAGGCTCGGACTCGATGCAAACAGCAAGAGGATTTATTAGGCCGGCGCGCCGGGGTTCAATCACCACCAGGGAAGAACGAACCCCGAACATTCGTTACAAAGCAGTTTTTAAGCACAAAACCACAAACAGGTACAGCTAGGGTGGAATGATCTGATTGGTGCTCAAGTCTCGGCATTTTTAGGGATAGGTTCATTTGTTATCAGGTCAACACATCTGTCTGAGCTGCAATTTTACTGCTAACTTGATCTTCTGGAAACTAATTTCCTGGGATGGTTTTCTTTTTTTCTTTTTCTTTGGGGGTAAACATCCCCCGGAAAGCCTTCCGGAGGCTGTATTCCTGAGATATGAGACCCTTACACATTCTTGAGATAAAGGTCTGTCTTAAGATTAACAAGGAGCCTGTTTTCTTAAAGCTCTAGTGAAACTTTAACCTTTATTTTTATCCACCCTTCCTCTCATTCCCCTCTTCTTTTAGTTTGGATTTCAATCCTGAAATCATGGGCTGAGGAAGTGCTGCATATTCCTCCCTGAGGAAGTGCTGCATATTGCTGTCTTAACATAAGTATCTGTACAGCACTTAACCGGTCTCGGATGAACGAAATTAACCGGTTGAGAATACAAGGCCCTATAGTGAGGAGGAGGAGTAAAATGACCAGAGGCCCCATTAGGGTAGATACTAAGGTTGCAAACCACAGGGCCCTGTTAAACCAGGACTCAAACCACCCTTGGGCGCCTTCTCTTTCTTTTTGCCTATGTGCCAATCTTTCTCATAATTTATTCATGGAGTCAGTGATGACCCCAGAGTGGTCTACATAAAAACAGCATTCTTCTTTGAGGGCCGCACATAAGCCTCCTTCTCTTAAGAACAGAAGGTCTAGGCCTCTCCGATTTTGCATCACTACTTCAGATAGAGAGGTCAGAGATTTTTTTCAGTTTAGTAATAGAATTTTCTAGAACACATAGGTCCGCGTCTATGGCTTGCTGTAAACTAGTATAATACTGGAGTTGTTGGATGAGGGCTGCTGTGCCGGTCCCCACCCCAGCCGCCACTCCGATGCCTAAGAGGGCCGCCAGAGTGAGAGTCACCAGCTCTCTTTTTGCTCGGTGGCCGCCCCTGTAAGCCTCTAAGAAGGACTCGTCGGAGTGATAGAGGAGTCAGGGCACTAGCCGCACCAGAACACAGAAGTCAGTTGATCTATTAAATATTGCCATAGACACACAGGGAGTGAGACCTGTCTTACATGCCCACCAACCATCTCCGGGGGGAGGGGGATGAGATATCCTGTGTAGCTGTGGGCCTTATCAATACTTTTACAAAGATGAGCCTGGTGAGGAGTGGGAGAGCCTATGCATAACCCTTGGCCTGTCACAGCTGAAAGGGTGAGTCTGACTGTTCCCTGTTGCTGCCACCGGCAATGACTGGGGGAAGAGGAGCTGTTTACCGTCCCAACTATCCCTGAGGCTTCATAATAGGGTGGGGGAGCTGTATAGCAGAGCCAACAAGACTTAGTGGCTTCCGGGTTGGTGGCATTTAAGACTCTGAAAGCACTGTCTATAAGGGTCAGCATTCGGTCCTGACTTGAGGACATGTTGTAGGGAGCCACCTGGGGTGGAGTTATTGTGGCTCCTGTTGCTGTTATTTTTCTTTTTAGTAGGAGCCAGCTCCTGGGGATTTAAAACTGGGTTGGGACTGATATATTGGAGGGGTGGAGAGTCTATTTTTAATCTGATAGAGAATGTGAGGCCATTGTGATCTCTTTTATATAGTCTTATGCCCCACGAAAAACCCCTGATCCATTCTGTGGTTTGTTTTTGTTTTGCCCTTTCAGAGAATTTAATATGGAGTGGGTTGCACCAGGACTTGCATTCAGGGAAAAGTTTTCTTCCATCCTGGTGGTGTGTATAGTTGGCCTTAACCGTGATGAGGTCCCAGTTGGAAGATGGCCCCCAGTAGACATCACCCGTAGTCTCACAACCCCAGCGACGACAATAAAAATTGCCTTCCCCCCCCCACAATGGTTTAAAGCTTGTTCCCGGTGAAACCCTGGGCAGACATATAGGGTATGAGTCCTCAGCACACTCCTTCTTTTTGGATTGGCGCATCCCCCCCCACACAGTTTGGGCAATCAAAGTCACCATTAAGTCCCCAGTTGCCAGGGGCGGATGTTTGGGGAGCTTCGTGAAAGTCAGAGTACCCTTTAAGGTCCCAACTGGCTCCTGTCGCCAGTTGACAGAGGTCTGGGTAAAGGTCAGGCCACCAGGTGGTGAGTGGTGCAATTTTAGTATTAGACCACACGACTTTTCCCACTCGTGAAACTACTTGCCAAGTCAGTTGTTGAGGCTGGTGGGGATTTGACGCACTCACAGTTGGAAGAATCAGGAGGAGGGCTGCGACCCTGAGGATCGGCAGACTTTGAGCTTTAAGGGGGTGAGAAGTACGGTGTGCCTTCCATTGAGGTGACGGTTCCGGAGCGGTCTTGACGTGGGGAGCGTGGATCCAGGAGGAAATTCCGTCGACTTTGACGGCAGTGGGGGTGGTGAGCAGGACGATGTAGGGTCCCTTCCACCTAGGCTCTAGGTTCTGCTGCCGGTGCCGGCGGACGTAAACCGAGTCTCCTACTTGGAACGGGTGGGCCTCTCCTGGGGTGCCGGGTTGATAAGCTTCAGTGAGCTTGGTCCACACCTCTCTCTGAACCAGTTGGAGTCCTTTAAGCCTGGCATACAGATCACCATTACTAAAACAGCGGGGATCAAACCCTTCTCTGAGTGACAGTATAGGGGGAGGAGCCCCATATAGAATTTCAAAAGGAGAGAGACCGAAACGGGAAGGGGTGTTCCGTACTCGGAACAAGGCTAAGGGAAGGAGCACCGTCCAGTCAGTACCGCCAGTCTCTAAGGACAATTTAGTTAGGGTCTCTTTTAGAGTCCTGTTCATCCTCTCTACCTGTCCTGAACTCTGGGGTCTGTATGCACAATGTAATTTCCAATTGGTCCCCAGAAACTTAGCTACTTCCTGGCTCACTTGGGCGGTAAAAGCTGGCCCATTATCTGACCCTATCATCTTTGGAGCCCCAAACCGCGGGAAGATTTCTTCTAAAATTTTCTTGGCCACTGTTAGTGCATTTTCGTTTTTGGTGGGGAAAGCCTCTACCCACCCCGAGAAGGTATCTATGAAGACCAGCAGATATTTGTTGCCATACCTTGTGGGGCGCACTTCGGTGAAGTCCACTTCCCAGTAAGCCCCCGGCCTGTCTCCGCGCAGCCGTTTACCTAGGCTTGTCTTGTTATGGCTGGCATTTACCTCCTGGCAGGGCTTGCAATTCTGGACTATTTGGTCAGCCAATTTGATCAGACCCGGCACCTCGCATCCTGTCTTATTTAGAAGGGAGACTAGCTTTTTAGTTCCCAAATGAGTCCAATGGTGCATTTGCTCTAACATTTTTTTAGCCTCTTCCGCGTTTATAGCCTGTTTTTTCTTAGGTCGCGGGGAGGGGCTGCTTTCAGAGTGAGTGACTAGCAGTTCCAAAATTTCGCTTCTTGTTGCCACCTCTCGCGTGACCCGATCTGCCATGTTGTTTCCCTTTGTCACTGGGGATTGATCTTTCTGATGCTCCGGGCAGTGGATTATACTGACCTTCTTGGGTAACCTAAGAGCAGTTAGTAACTCCAGAATTTCATCTTTATTATTAATCTCTTTACCAGCCGATGTGAGGAGCCCCCTTTGCTGATATATGGCTCCATGCACATGCGCAGTAGCGAAGGCGTATCTACTGTCAGTGTAGATGTTAACCCGTTTTCCTTCTGACAGTTGGAGAGCCTTTGTGAGGGCTATTAGCTCGGCTTTTTGGGCTGATGTTCCTTGCGGGAGGGCAGTCGCCCAAATCACACTAGTCCCATCTACCACCGTGGCACCGGCCTGGCGCTTACCTTCTTCGAGGAAGCTGCTTCCGGCCGTATACCACGTCACCTCAGCATCCCGAAGCGGCTGGTCGGAAAGATCTTTGCGGGTCCCGTGTACATCAGCCAGCACCTCTTGGCAATTGTGCACCACCTCGGCTAGGCCGGGGTCTGGTAGCAGCGTGGCAGGATTAAGCCCAGTCGCCGGCGTGAATTTGATCCGTTCAGAGTTCAGGAGTAACGTCTGATAGTGGGTCACTCTGGCGTTGGTCAGCCATCTCTCAGGGGGTTGTCGAATCACACTTTCTAAGGCGTGGGGCACAGTAACGACCAAGTTCTGCCCCAAAGCCAGTTTATCAGCATCTTTTACCAGAACTGCCACAGCTGCCACTATACGTAAACAATTTGGCCAGCCAGCAGCTACAGGGTCCAGTTTTTTTTGACAGGTATGCCACAGGCCGATTTTATGGTCCCAGCTTTTGAGTGAGGACCCCTTTAGCAATGCCGTTATTTTCTGCTACATAGAGGTGAAACGGCTTGTTTACATCTGGGAGTCCCAGGGCAGGAGCTGACAAAGCTCGCTTGATGTCAAAGGCTTTTGCTCGCTTTTTCCCCAGACAAAGGGAACACTGCCCTTTGTCAGGAGGTACAAGGGAGCGGCCATCTCCGCGAACCCCGGGATCCAGAGCCTGCAGAATCCTGCAGTACCCAGGAATTCCCTGACTTGCCGAGGATTTTGGGGGCTGGTATTCTGGCCACCGTCTCTTTTCTAGCCTCTGAAAGCCACCGCTTCCCGTCTTTGATTTGGTACCCCAGGTAACTGACCTGCTGCCGGCAGATCTGGGCTTTTTTGGTGGAGGCGCAGTAACCGAGAGATCCAAGCTCGATTAGTAAGGTCTCAGTCCCCTTCCAGCATTCTTCTTTAGTGTCCACGGCTAGGAACAAGTCATCTACACATTGGAGCAAAGTTACCTGGGGGTTGGTGGCACGGAAATGCGCGAGGTCCTGGTGGAGGGCTTCGTCAAAGATCGTTGGCGAGTTTTGAATCCTTGCGGCAGCCTAGTCCACGTTAGCTGTCCGGAGAGTCCTGTAAGGGGTCTTTCCACTCAAAAGCGAAAATTGAGTGGCTGACGGGACTGAGTTGGAGGCAGAAGAAGGCATCTTTTAAGTCCAAGACAGTATACCACTTTCGGCTGGGGGAAAGTGTACTCAACAGGTTGTAGGGGCTGGGTACCGTGGGGTGTAGGTCGGTCACCCGCTTGTTGACCTCTCTCAGGTCCTGTACAGGCCGGTAGTCGCCTGTCCCGGGTTTGCGGACTGGGAGCAGAGGGGTGTTCCAGGCTGACTGGCACTTTATTAGTATTCCTAATTTGAGGAGCCGCTGGATGTGAGGGCGGATCCCGTCTCTGGCCTCTCTGCTCATCGGGTACTGACGGACAGATATGGGAGTAGAGGAGGCCTTGACTTCCACTACCACTGGGGGCTGCCGGACCGCCATCCCCATGCCTGAAGCCTCAGCCCATGCCAGAGGGGCTGGTAGTCAGCCATTCCTGCATATCAGTGGCCTCAGGGGAGGGGGAGGGGCTTTCAAACAGCCTGTGTTCATCTTCCAGTTTTAGGGTCAAGACCTGTAGCGGCCTCCCCTTCCCGTCCGTCACTGTGGCACCTTCAGTGTGGAAATGGATCTGAGCCCCCACTTTTGTGAGCAAGTCTCGTCCTAACAAGGGGTAGGGGCATTCAGGGATCACAAGGAACGAGTGGGATACCTGGCCCATGCTGAGATCCACTGTTCTTCAGGTAGTCCATGGGTACTGCTGGTACCCTGTAGCGCCCTGTACCCAAGCCTTTTTTGTAGACAGTGTCCCTTCTGACTGTAACATGACCGAGTGTTGGGCTCCAGTGTCTACCGAGAACTTCACAGGCTTCCCCTCCACCTTGAGAGTTACCCTAGGCTCGGGGAGGGGGTCTGAGCCCCATCTCCCTAATCTTCTTCTTCTAGAGCTAGGATCTTGTCGGGAGTGGAAGGCCTTCCCCTCTTTTTGGGGCAATCTCTGAGCCAGTGCCCCTTTTCTTTGCAGTATGCACATTGGTCTTTATCTAGAGGTGGTCTAATTCCCGCTTTACTCCCCTTGCGGTCCTTATCTTCAGCCCTATCTCTCCCTCTTCCCTCTCTAATTACCATAGCCAGAATCTTGGTTAATTTTTTTCTCTTGCCTCCTCTCTCTCTCCAGCTCTCATTCATCTTGTTCCTTTCTTTTTCTTTCCTCTTTTTCTTCTTCTGTCTCCCTCTTATTAAATACTTTGTCTGCCTCCCTAACCAGATCTTGAAGGAAGAATCCTTGTAGCCCATCTAGTCTCTGCAGCTTTTTCCTGATGTCTGAGGCTGACTGATCAATAAAAGCCATTGCTATAGTTGCCCTATGCTCCTCAGACGTGGGGTCATAAGGAGTAAATTGTCTAAATGCCTCCATTAACCTATCTAAAAACACGGTCGGTGACACTTCTCTTACCTTGGCCAGATTTGTGGGGCGTCTCGCAGCCCCTCGGAGACCCGCCACCAGAGCCTGGAGGTAGACCCTCAGGTGCTCCCTACCTGCCGGGGAATTGTAGTCCCAGTTGGGTCTCGTCAGCGGAAAACCAGCATCTATCTCATTGGGTAGTGCCATGGGGCGCCCGTCTTCTCCGGGCACATTTTTCCGGGCCTCTAGTAACACCTGCTGCTTCTCCTCAGTTGTGAGAAGAGTCTGCAGCAATTGTTGGCAGTCATCCCAAGTGGGCTGGTGCGAGAAAACAAGGGATTCTATTAGAGAAGTCAATGCCTGTGGATTGTCAGAGAATGAGGGGTTATGAGTTTTCCAATTATAGAGGTCTGAGGCAGAAAATGGCCAATACTGGAGCGGCCGATTTCCGTGGTTATCGGGGGACCGTACTCCCGGAGGGGAAGGACGGTAGAGGATTCTGGGGCAGCCGCTTGGTGGCTTCGTGTCCCCGCCGCTGGGCCCAACTCCCTCTCGTCCGGGGCGGGCTCGGAAGGAGCAGGTGGCTGGGTTTCCGGGGCCAGGGGGAGTGGGTCCAGTGAGGGGACTAGTGCCGGCGGATAGGGTGGAGGGGGTCCAGGAGCAGGAGATCGGTCTGAGTGTCTGGGTATATCTTTTTGGCAGGAGCTTTCGCTTTTTCTCTGCTGGTTTCAAGGCAAGAATCCCCACAGCGGGTCCCAACGTCGTTCCTGTGGAAAGAACAAAGGGCCGGACCCACGCTGGGGGGAGAGGACCAAGTCCTCCCACACCATAATATAGGGCATCTGATCTGGGTGCCCGTGAGATCCAGGGGTAAAAACTATAGCCCTAATTAGGCTAACCTGCTCTGAGGAGAAGGAACCTTCGGGTGGCCACCCTGTCTGAAAGCTGGGCCATTCTACTGAGCACAGAGTCTGCCACTTTTTCTTCTTAACCCTTACTGATAGGTTATGTGCCCTGGTCTTAACTTCAGTCCAATGACTTGTTGTCAGTGACAGAGGGGTCGTCACAGTCTGTCCCATCGTCAAGTCATCTGGGGGTGCCACAGGAAAGACAAATTAGAAGAGAGACAAACAAGACCAAAACGGAAAGAGAGAACGGCCGCCGAGTGTCTGACCAAAAACAGAAGAAACTACAGATGGGAACCCCACCAGAGGCTCCGCCTGATTCGGACGAAGGGGGTCAAACTGGACCCTCCTTCCAGATTGACGTCTTGGGCGTCCCCAAGGATCGTCACAGATCTGCCTCCCTGGCAGATTTCAGAAAATTCAGAAAACCAGAGTTGGACAGACGTGTGAGCGGTACCTCAGTTCCGAGAAAAAAACAGAGTTAGCACAACAAGAACACACAGAAAGCTCTAGCGTACCTCCGAATCTGGGAGTCAGGGAGATCTGAGATGGGCGAGGGATCCTGTACGAGCCCCCAAAATGTTAGGCCTCTCGGCCTCCTTGCAGGGATCCGTCGCCCAAAGAATCTCCAAGGCTCGGACTCGATGCAAACAGCAAGAGGATTTATTAGGCCGGCGCGCCGGGTTCCGATCACCACCAGGGAAGAACGAACCCCGAACATTCAGTTACAAAGCAGTTTTTAAGCACAAAAACCACAAACAGGTACAGCTAGGGTGGAATGATCTGATTGGTGCTCAAGTCTCGGCATTTTTTAGGGATAGGTTCATTTGTTATCAGGTCGACACATCTGTCTGAGCTGCAATTTTACTGCTAACTTGATCTTCTGGAAACTAATTTCCTGGGATGGTTTTTTTTTTCTTTGGGGGGTAAACATCCCCGGAAAGCCTTCCGGAGGCTGTATTCCTGAGATATGAGACCCTTACACATTCTTGAGATAAAGGTCTGTCTTAAGATTAACAAGGAGCCTGTTTTCTTAAAGCTCTAGTGAAACTTTAACCTTTATTTTTATCCACCCTTCCTCTCACTACTTACATCTGACATCTATACTGGGGCAGCAGCATTCTCACAGGACTGAGCCCTTTACTTCTGGGGTCTGGCAATATCTCTGCATAGACAGGATTATAACTGAGTCAGACTTGAAAGGTTGTTGAATCACAACGCCGGTATTCTTGGCCCCCAGAGGAGAAGAATTCAATCTGGGGCCAGAGACGAGGCTTGATCGCTCAGAGCTCCTGTGTAATAAAGTTTTATTAAAGCATAAAGGAGATAGAGAAAGCTTCTGACATAGGCATCAGAAGGGGGCAGAAAGAGTACCCCCCTGCTTGTCTTCAGCTGGATGTTATATAGTCACTAGCGGTCTGTTAATGAAAAAAGGAATGGCACCAGGCCCCTCACCCATAAGATGCATTTTGGGATAATCTTGGCACCAAATGGTTCATCCTGGGCCATAAAATGATTAACCTGAACCTTGAAGAAGGGCAGATCACCATACAAATAGTTTCATTTACATAGATTGGAGGAACAATATCTGAGTATAACTTACTGGTTTGTCAAGTAGGTTCTGAGCCAAAAGGCAGAACCGACTTGAAGACAGAGTTTGGGGTAAATGCATTGTACATTAGCATAGCTTAAGATAAATATTTCCATAAGAAAAAGGCATTCGTTATCTCTAGGTTTGAGAATAGTTAACTTCAGGTGAAACCAGGTGTCATGGCAACACAGTATTTTAAGAGAAACCACCTTTTAAATTTGTATAGAGAAGGAAAAAATATCGCTAGTTTGTTTCCTCTTGCCGCTTAAGAGAGATAAAAATGTCTGACACTTGGAGGCTATTTCCTCCGTTTGGAGACCCCTGGCCTTCCTGCTTGTTACCCTCTCAGACTTAAGAACTCAATTGATATAGAGGAGATGACAGACATGTCACACGTGTTGCAATTGTGGCAGTAGTGTGAGTAAAAGAAATACAAGCATAGATTTTTTTTCCAACATAGACCTCAGGTAAATTCAACTTTGATCCAACCAGAAGCTCTCTGCACATTTTTTTCTTCCACAAGAATATCAGACTTCAGGCAAACTGGCCACACTCAAGATGTTACTGCCTAAGGACCCAAGGGCACCATCAACTTGCCAGTTTTGCCCAAATTGACGGCTAGAACGCATCTTATACCACATTGGCCTTGGCAAGGTGCCAGCCTCAAAAGACTTAAGGTGCCTGTGACTTGTGACCATCTCTTGCAAAGAGACAAAGGCAGTGGGGTACCCATATGACATTTCCATGTCTTCCCACCCAGCAAAGTGATAACAGCTATTAAAGGCATTCCCATCCTTAAAGGCCAGAACCTCTCTGAGGTCACGGAGCCATGTGATGTCATAGAACCTGTGCGAGGCCAGAACTCAGGAAACTAACACAGAGCCCTCAGCCGATACACCTCCTCCCGGGCCCTCCAAGTCCCTAGCAACAGCCACAGATGCACTATAGGGAGAACACATTAGAAGCAGAACCGGTTTTGGACCAGATTCAGGTTTTGGTAGCTACGGAAGGACTCTTTGGGGGCTCAAGCTGGTGAGCCTGATTCTGGGTGAGAATCCCCAGTGAGGGGGTCTGTGGAGGGTCAGTGAAGAGGGAATGCGTGTCAGTGTCCATATCGGGGGTTTCCTTTGGGTTGAGTCACTGAGGAATCTGGGTGTTAGTAATGGGGCCTTTGATTAAGGCTTAAGCTGAAGTGTTTAATCTTCAGTAGTTCTGTTGGTCAGGGTTTAGGGTACATGTGTTAAGCTCTGCAAGATTCAGTAATTGAAAACTGGATAGAAGGTGTGAAACTAATGAGCACGGTTTCTCCCCTAGGTTAGCAATTTAATATCCAGTTCCTGTTCTTGGACAGCAAGGAAATCAAACCAGTGAATCCTAAAGGAAATCAGCCCACTGCTCAGCAGGCTCTTACTGACTTTTAAGAACTCTATTCTAGATATCAGTTCTTTTATCAGTATAGGGCTTATGGGATGAATGTGTTGAGATTCTTTTGAGAGTCCCTGCCCCGTCTCTCCCCCTCCCCACCTCCCCCTCCCCGCCACTGGCATTTTGCTGGGGGGGACGGTGTTGGACCTCTAACTGTTCCAGCATTATTTGCTGAAAAGTCTATCTTCCTCCATTTTGAATAAACTTTTTACCTCTGTGAAATACTTGAGTGTAATTGACTTATGTGGGTCTTCTTGGGATATCTATTGTATTCCTTTGTTCTGTGTTTTATCCTTTCACCAATACTACTGAAGGTTTATAAAGCTTGAAATCTGTTGATGTGAGCTCTATATGTTGGTTCTTTCTGGTCAAAAAATTTTTTTCTATTTTCAGTAGAAAAATCTGGCAAATATTACCGTTGTTGTCCCTTTAATAGCCTATACTCCAAGATATGATGCTATTAGAAAGGGACTTCGATTCAGAGGTGTCTTTTCCAATGGGAAAACAGACTGACCTAAAAGAAGGTCAATACCCCAAATACCTGATCAGTACTCCTCAAAATGAAGACAGGAAAAAGAGAAAAGGATGAGAAACTGTTACTGAACAAGGGAATTCAGGAAAACATGATGTCTAAAGGCAGTATTCCCTGGGTTGGATCCTGAGACAGAAAGAGGACAGTAGTGGAAAAATTTGTGAAATCCAAATAGAAACTAACTTAGTTGAGTGTCATAGCAATGTTAATATCTCAATTTGACAAACGTATCATGGTTACATAGGGGCTACCCAGGTGGCTCACTGGGTAAAGAATCTGTCCGCAATGCAAAAGATACAGGAGGCTTGAGTCTGATCCCTGGGTCAGGAAGATCCCCTGGAGAAGGGCATGACAATGCACCCTAGTGTGTGAAGGGGTTATGATCCGTTGCCATCATTGTTGCCCCTGACGTGAGCAGGCTTCAGCCCGGACACGTGCTGGTTGTGAGAGCAGTCAGTCTGAGTTTGGTTGATCTTTCAGAACAGCCTGTTGGGGTGCTCAGGGTGGGCTGGAGGAGAGGTGGCCTGCGGCAGAGAGCCCCGAGCAGACTGCAGGCCAGCTCCGAGTGCATTTGCCCCTTCTGCAGGCTGGGGCTGGAGAAGGCAATGGCACCCCAGTCCAGTACTCTTGCCTGGAAAATCCCATGGACGGAGGAGCCTGGTAGGCTGCAGTCCATGGGGTCGCTGAGGGTTGGACATGACTGAGCGACTTCACTTTCACTTATTCTTGCTTGGAGAATCCCATGGACAGAGGAGCCTAGCAGGATACAGTTCATAGGGCTGTGAAGAGTCAGATGCAACTGAGCACACACGCACCAAAGTTATATAAAGTATTTACATGAGAGGAAGTCAAATGAAAGTATATATGCATTCTTTGTAGTACTTTGTGACTTTTGTGTAAATCTAAAGTTTACTCCAAATAAAAATCTAAAATAGATATTTGTGGTTGTTTTTCTGTTGCCTAGTCATGTCTGACTCTTTGTGACCCCATGGACTGCATCACATCAGGCCTCCCTATCTCTCATCATCTTCCAGAGTTTGCCCCAGTTCACGTCCATTGCATCGGTGAGGCCATCCAGCCATCTCATCCTCTGGCGCTCTCTTCTCCTGTCCGCAATATTTCCTAGCATCAGGGACTTTTCCAGTGAGTCTGCTGTTCACATCAGATGACCAAAATACTGGAGCTTCAGCTTCAGCATAAGCATCAGTCCTTCCAAAGTGTATTCAGGGTTGAATTTCCCTTAATATTGACTGGTTTGTTCTTGCAGTCCAAGGGACTTCCAGGAGTCTTCTCTAGAACCATAGTTCGAAGCCATCAAATTTTCAGTGATCTGCCTTCTCTACAGACAAGCTCTCACATCCATATGTGACCACTGGGAAGACCATAGCCTTGACTATACGGACCTTTGTCAGCAGAGTAATGTCAGTGCTTTTCAAAACAATGTCTAGGTTTGTCATAGCTAAAATAGGTATGCTGCTGCTGCTAAGTCGCCCGGTCGTGTGCGACTCTGTGCGACCCCATAGATGGCAGCCCACTAAGCTCTTCTGTCCCTAGGATTCTCCAGGCAAGAACACTGTAGTGGGTTGCCATTTCCTTCTCCAATGCATGAAAGTGAAAAGTGAAAGTGAAGTCGCTCAGTCGTGCCCGACTCAGCGACCCCATGGACTGCAGCCTTCCAGGCTCCTCCGTCCATGGGATTTTCCAGGCAATAGTACTGGATTGGGGTGCCATTGCTTTCTCTGAAAATAGGTATAAATTATATCTCAAAGCTGTAAAAAATAGGTTTAATCTAGTTTTATCATTTAATTTCTCATTATAAATGTATTTCCATATTATAAAATGTTCTTGTGTATCTATAATTTATATTATGTGTCTGTAATAATATGATGGGTGAACTAGTAGGGTAGTAATTTGAGCCATATATAAAAGATGTGGATTAAATAGGGTTATACTTGAAAAACATAAGGCATTCAGTTATGTTCAGTTTATATTATGACCCTCTCATTATCCATATTCTTACATTATCACTTCAAGATTTATTGTACAATTTTTCTTGTATATCCCAGATAGCTCCAATTTTTAAAAACCTAAATAGCCTTATAACTTTGCAGTTATAGCTGGTGTGTTTTAAAATGTCCATATCTTATAAATTTTGTAGTACAGAACAACAATTGATTTTAACAGTTTTATGGGTAGAATTTATATGTAACATTTGCCAGTAGTATAATTCAATAACATTTAATAAGTTGTGTTACAATTTAACACAACATTAACATTTCTGTTAACATTTAACAATAGGTTAATGACATTTAACACAACATTAACGCTTGTGTTAATATTTAACATTTAACAATAGGGTTGTGCATCCATCACCGTGATCTAATATGTAGAAATTTTCATAACCCCCCAAAATAATTTGATACTTGACTTGATGAATTTTGAGTACTCTTTATATATTCTGAACATCCTTTGTCAGATGTTAAATGTGTAAATATTTTCTCCCAATCTCTCACTCCACTCATTTATTTTATGGCTCAGCCTTTATTGTCTTGCTGCAGAACCCTTTGGCTCCCTTAGGTTCATGAAGTTTGTCTCCTGTCTGCTTCTTTAAGTTTATGCTTTCACTTCTTATATTTAGGACTGAGATCTATTTTGAGTTAAATTTTGTGTATCATTAGGGTTAAGGGTATGAAGTTATTTTTCTGCAAATAATTATATAAGTATACCAGCATCCTTTGTTGAAAAGACTAAACCCATGGAATTATCTTAATGTCTTGGCCAAGTAGCTATTGACCTTAATAGTTTTGGACTCTCAGTTCTGGTTGTGCCATTCTCATTGTCTCCAGAAGTTCACTGGCCTAATTTTTAGTGGCCTTTCCTAATCAAACTTTAAGCTTCAGAGGGGCAGTCCTAAGATGGCAACCTCAGAGACCTCTGGGACAACGTTAAATGCCCCAACATTCAATCATAGGTGTCCCAGAAGAAGAAGACAAAAAGAAAGACCATGAGAAAATACTTGAGGGGATAATAGTTGAAAACTTCCCTAAAATGGGGAAGGAAATAATCAACCAAGTCCAAGAAACCCAGAGTCCCAAACAGGATAAACCCAAAGCAAAACACCCAAAGACACTTATTAATCAAATTAACAAAGATCAAACACAAAGAACAAATATTAAAAGCAGCAAGGGAAAACCAACAAATAACACACAAAGGGATTCCCATAAGGATAACAGCTGATCTTTCAATATAACCTCTTCAGGCCAGGAGGGAATGGCAGGACATATTTAAAGTGATGAAATAAAATAACCTATAGCCCAGATTACTGTACCCAGCAAGGATTTCATTCAAATATGAAGGAGAAATCAAAAGCTTTACAGACAAGTAAAAGCTGAGAGAATTCAGCACCATCAGACGAGCTCTCCAACAAATGCTAAAGGATCTTCTCTAGACAGGAAACACAAAAAGGGTGTATAAGTTCGAACCAAAAACAATAAAGTAAATGGCAACGGGATCATACTTATCAATAATTACCTTAAATGTAAATGGGTTGAATGCCCCAACCAAAAGACAAAGACTGGCTGATCGGATACAAAAGCAAGACCCCGTCTACAAGAGACCCAGCTAATAACAAGGGACACATACAGACTGAAAGTGAAGGGGTGGAAAAAGATATTCCACACAAATAGAGACCAAAAGAAAGCAGGAATAGCAATACTCATATCAGATAAAATAGACTTTAAAACAAAGGCTGTGAAAAGAGACAAAGAAGGACACTACATAATGATCAAAGGATCAATCCAAGAAGAAGATATAACAATTATAAATATATATGCACTCAACATAGGAGCAGAGGAAGGTAAACTTCCAAATTCATTCTATGAGGCCACCATCACCCTAATACCAAAACCTGACAAAGATGCCACCAAAAAAGAAAACTACAGGCCAATATTACTGATGAACATAGATGCAAAACTCCTTAACAAAATTCTAGCAATCAGAATCCAACAACACATTACAAAGATCATACATTATGACCAAGTGGGCTTTATTCCAGGGATGCAAGGATTCTTCAATATCCACAAATCAATCAATGTAATACACCACATTAACAAACTGAGAAATAAAAGCCATATGATTATATCAATAGATGCAGAGAAAGCTTTTTATAACATTCAACATCCATTTATGATAAAAACTCTCCAGAAAGCAGGAACAGAAGGAACATGCCTCAACATAATAAAAGCTATATATGACAAACCCACAGCAAACATTATCCTCAATGGTGAAAAATTGATAGCATTTCCCCTAAAGCCAGGAACAAGACAAGGGTGCCAACTTTCACCACTACTATTCAACACGGTTTTGGAAGTTTTGGCCACAGGAATCAGAAAAGAAAAAGAAATGAAAGGAATCCAAATTGGAAAAGAAGAAGTAAAACTCTCACTGTTTGCAGATGACATGATCCTCTACATAGAAAACCCTAAAGACTCCACCAGAAAATTATTAGAGCCAATCACAATAAACTTTGGAAAATTCTGAAAGAGATGGGAATACCAGACCACCTGACCTACCTCTTGAGAAATCTGTATGCAGGTCAGGAAGCAGCAGTTAGAACTGGACATGGAACAACAGACTGGTCCCAAATAGGAAAAGGAGTACGTCAAGGCTGTATATTGTCATCCTGCTTCTTTAACTTCTATGCAGAGTACATCATGAGAAACGCTGGACTGGATGAAACACAAGCTGGAATCAAGATTACTGGGAGAAATATCAATAACCTCAGATATGCAGATGACACCACACTTATGGCAGAAAGTGAAGAGGAGCTAAAGGGCCTCTTGATGAAGGTGAAAGAGGAAAGTGAAAAAGTTGGCCTAAAGCTTAACATTCAGAAAACGAAGATCATAGCATCCGGTCCCATCACTTCAAGGGAAATAGATGAGGAAACAGTGGAAACAGTGTCAGACTTTATTTTGGGGGCTCCAAAATCACTGCAAGTGGTGACTGGAGCCGTGGAATTAAAAGACGCTTACTCCTTGGGAGAAAAGTTATGATCAACCTAGATAGTATATCCAAAAGCAGAGACATTACTTTGCCAACTAAGGTCCGTTTAGTTCAGGCTATGGTTTTTCCTGTGGTCATGTATGGATGGGAGAGTTGGACTGTGAAGAAAGCTGAGCGCCGAAGAATTGATGCTTTTTAACTGTGGTGTTGGAGAAGAATCTTGAGAGTCCCTTGGACTGTAAGGAGATCCAACCAGTCCATTCTGAAGGAGATCAACCCTGGGAGTTCTTTGGAAGGAATGATGCTGAAGCTGAAACTCCAGTACTTTGGCCACCTCATGAGAAGAGTTGACTCATTGGAAAAGACTCTGATGCTGGGAGAGATTGGGGGCAGGAGGAGAAGGGGAAGACCAAGGATGAGATGGCTGGATGGCATCACTGACTGAATGGACGTGAGTGTGAGTGAACTCCGTGAGATGGTGATGGACAGGGAGACCTGGCATGCTGCAATTCATGGAGTCGCGAAGAGTCAGACACGACTGAGCGACTGAACTTGAATCAATGAAAATAGTAAAGTTGCAGGATATAAAATCAACACACAGAAATCCCTTGCATTTCTATACATTAATAATGAGAAAATAGAAAGAGAAAGAGAAATTAAGGAAACAATTCCATTCACCATTGCAATGAAAAGAATAAAATACTTAGGACTATATCTACCTAAAGAAACAAAATACCTATATATGGAAAACTATAAAACACTGGAGAAAGAAATCAAACAGGACACTAATAGATGAAGAAATATACTGTGTTCATGGATTGGAAGAATCAATATAGTGAAAATGAGTATACTACCCAAAGCAATCTATAGATTCAATGCAATCCCTATCAAGCTACAAACGGTATTTTTCACAGAGCTAGAACAAATAATTTCACAATTTGTATGGAAATACAAAAACCTCGAATAGCCAAAGCAATCTTGAGAAAGAAGAATGGAACTGGAGGAATCAACTTGCCTGACTTTAGGCTCTACTACAAAGCCACAGTCATCAAGACAGTATGGTACTGGCACAAAGACAGAAATATAGATCAGTGGAACAAAATAGAAAGCCCAGAGATAAAACAATGCACTTATGGACACCTTATCTTTGACAAAGGAGGCAAGAATATACAATGGAGAAAAGACAATCTCTTTAACAAGTGGTGCTGGGAAAATTGGTCACTTGGTAAAGAATGAAACTAGAACACTTTCTAACATCACACACAAAAATAAAATCAAAATGGAGTTAAGATCTAAACATAAGACCAGAAACTATAAAACTCTTAGAGGAGAATATAGGCAAAACACTCTCTGACATAAACCACAGCAGGATTCTCTATGATCCACCTCCTAGAATATTGGAAATAAAAGTAAAAATAAACAAATGGGACCTAATTAAAATTAAAACTTTCTGCACAACAAAGGAAACTATAAGCAAGGTGAAAAGACAGCCTTCCGAATGGGAGAAAATAATAGCAAATGAAGCAACTGACAAAGGATTAATCTCAAAAATATATAAGCAACCCCTGCAGCTCAATTCCAGAAATATAAATGACCCAATCAAAAAATAAGCCAAAGAACTAAACAGATTTCTCCAAAGAAGACACACAGATGGCTAACAAACACATGAACAGATGTTCAACGTCACTCATTATCAGAGAAATGCAAATCAAAACCACAATGAGGTACCATTTCATGCCAGTCAGAATGGCTCCGATCCAAAAGTCTACAAGCAATAAATGCTGAGGGTGTGGAGAAAAGGGAACCCTCTTACACTGCTGGTGGGAATGCAAACTAGTACAGCCACTATAGAGAACAGTGTGGAGATTCCTTAAAAAACTGAAATACAACTGCCATACGACCCATCAATCCCACTGCTGGACATACACACCAAGGAAACCAGAATTGAAAGAGACACATGTACCCCAATATTCATCGTAGCACTGTTTATCATAGCCAGGACATGGAAGCAACCTAGATGTCCATCAGCAGACGAATGGATAAGAAAGCTGTGGTTCATATACACAATGGAGTATTACTCAGCCATTAAAAAGAATACATTTGAATCACTTCTAATGAGGTGGATAAAACTGGAGCCTATTATACAGAGTGAAGCCAGAAAGAAAAACACCAATACAGTATAATAACGCATATATATGGAATTTAGAAAAATGGTAACGATAACCCTGTATGCAAGACAGCAAGAGACACAGACGTATAAAATAGTCTTTTGGACTCTGTGGGAGAGGGCAAGGGTGGGATGATTTGGGAGAATGGCATTGAAATATGTATAGTATCATATGTGAAACAAATCACCAGTCCAGGTTCGATGTATGACACAGGATGCTTGGGGCTGGTGCACTGGGATGACCCAGAGGGATGGTATGGGGAGGGAGGTGGGAAGGGGGTTCAGGATGGGGAACACGTGTACACCCGTGGTGGATTCATGTTGATGTATGACAAAACCAATACAATATTGTAAAGCACTTAGCTTCCAACTAAAACAAATTTATATTTAAAAAAATTTAAGCTTCATACCAGCTGCTCTTTTCTTTTGAAACATGACTTATTCCACACTGTGTCACTTACTCGAAATCTTATTCTGACCTAAAAGATACTTCCTGAGAGAAATTTTCCTAGAAAGCTTTTTGGGGATGTCTATTTACTGGATGTATTGCCATTTCTCTTTCCAGGATTTTCTGCTGGGGTACCAACATCGGAAGTCTTCTGTTGAAACTCATCCCCCTCCTCTTTAATTGTTGTTGTTCAGTTGATAAGTCGTGTCTGATTCTTGTGACCCCATAGAGGGCAGCATACCAGGCTTCTCTGTCCTTTACTGTCTCCCAGAGTTTGCTCAAATTCATGTCTCTTGCATCAGTGATGCTATCTACCCATCTCATCCTCTGCTGCCCTCTTCTTTGCCTTTAATCTTCCCCAACATCAGGGTCTTTTCCAATGAGACAGCGGTTTGCCGCAGGTGGACAAAGTATTGGAGCTTCAGCTTCAACATCAGTCCTTCCAATGAATATTCAGGGTTGATTTCCTTTAGGATTGACTGGTTTGATCTCTTTGCTATCCAAGGGATTCTGACGAGTCTTTTCCACATGGACTGCAGCCCACCAGGCTCCTCTGTCCATGGAGTTCTCCAGGCAAGAATACTGGAGTGGGTTCAGTTCAGTTCAGTCACTCAGTTGTGTCCAACTCTTTGCAACCCCATGAACCGCAGCACACCAGGCCTCCCTGTCCATCACCAACTCCCAGAGTCCACCCAAACCCACGTCTATCAAGTCAGTGATGCCATCAAGTCATCTTATCCTCTGTCGTCCCTTTCTCCTCCTGCCCACAATCTTTCCAAGCACCCCTTCCCTTTTCCAGGGGATTTTCCCAATTCAGGGACTGAACTTGGGTCTCCTTTTAAATTACAAAGTGTAAAATAAAGGCCATGGCACTATTACTTTTCTGCCTAGTCTGTCGAACCCTGGTTAGGTAGCTCCTTATTTGCTTTGCAAACCTGAGTCCCTGAAAATCTACTAATTTTCTGAACAGCTTAAGTGCCAGCAAATGAAATAACTTCACTAGCTTGTCACCATCCCATTCATCCCTAGTTCCTGGCCCCCAAACCCATCCCCTTGGCCTTCTATACATCAGGTGTTCCAATATATTGTTGTTCAGTGACTCAGCATGCCAGGCTTCCCTGTCCTTCACCATCTCCTGGAGCTTGCTCAAACTCATGTCTATTGAGTCAGTGATGCCATCCAACCATCTTGTCCTCTGTCTACCCCTTCTCCTGCCTTCAATCTTTCCCAATACAGAGGCTTGACATATTCCTTCCCCAATTTTGAACCAGTCTGTTGTTCCATATCCAGTTCTAACTGCTGCCTCTTGGCCTGCTTACAGGTTTTGCAGGAGGCAAGTAAAGTGGTCTGGTATTCCCATCTCTTCAAGAATTTTCTACAATTTGTTGTGATCCACACAGTCAAGACTGTATATTGTCACCCTGCTTATTTAACTTATATTCAGAGTACTTTATGTGAAATGCTGGGCTGCATGAAGCACAAGCTGGAGTCAAGATTGCTGGAAGAAAGATCAATAATCTCAGATATGCAGATGACACCGCCCTTATGGCAGAAAGCAAAGAGGAACTAAAAAGCCTCTTGATGAGTGTGAAAGAGGAGAGTGAAAAAGCTGGCTTAAACCTTAACATTCATAAAACTAAGATCACGGCATCCAGTCTGATCACTTCATGGCAAATAGGTGGGGAAACAATGGAAACAGTGACAGACTTTATTTTCTTGGGCTCCAAAATGGTTGCAGATGGTGACTGCAGCCATGAAATTAAAAGACACTTGCTCCTTGGAAGAAAACCTACGACCGACCTAGACTGTATTAAAAGCTAGACAGTGTATTAAAAAGCAGAGACATTATCTTGCTGACAAAGATCTGTCTAGTCAAAGCTATGGTTTTTCCAGTAGTCATGTATGGATGTGAGAGTTGGACCATAAAGAAGGCTGAGTGCTAAAGAACTGATGCTGTGGTGTTGGAGAAGACTCTTGAGAGTCCTTTGGACTGCATGGAGATCCAGCCAGTCAATCCTAAAGGAAATGAATCCTGAATATTCATTGGAAGGACTTGATTGATTGTCCTTTGATGCTGAAGCTGAAACTCCAATACTTTGACCACCTCTGATTCAAAGAGCTAACTCATTAGAAAAGACTCTGATGCTGGGAAAGATTGAAAGCAGGAGGAGAAGGGGACAACAGAGGATGAGATGGTTGTATGGCATTACTGACTGAAGGGACATGAGTTTGAGCAAGCTCCAGGAGTTGGTGATGGACAGGGAAGCCTGGCATGCTGCAGTCCACGGGTCACAAAGAGTCAGACACAACTGAGCAACTGAACTGACTGAGTGATATGGCTGAAAAGTACATACTGAGAGAAATCTGTCATCATTTCCATCATCTTAGAAAGTTATATTTCCTAGTGCAGAAAAATAAAAACCAATTATTTATTTGGGACTTGAATGAACAAGCTAATGGACTAATCAGTTTTTGTCATTGAAGGGAGTGAGCCACTGGAAGACAGCTCTAAATATCATAGCTGTCTTCTAAATTGTGTCTGATTAGAGACTCAATATAAACTGGGAAAAGCAAAATGAAAGAGGATCCTCCGAAAGGACAAGAATTGCAGTTTCTAAGTTGTTCAGTCATTGAGTCATGTCAACTCTTTGTGACCCCATGGATTGCAGCACGCCAGGCTTCCCTGTCCTTCACTATCTCCCAGAGTTTGCTCAAATTCCTGTTGAGTCAGGATGCTATCTAACCATCTCATCCTCTGCCTCCCTCTTCTCTTACCCTCAACCTTTCCCAGCATCAGAGTCTTTTCCAATGAGTTGTCTCTCTGCATTGGGTGGCCAAAGTATTGGAGGGTCAGCGTCAGTCCTTCCAATGAATATTCAGTGTTGATTTCCTTTAGGATTGACTTGTTTCATGTCTAAGAATGGAGGAAAATATAGGAGGAAAACATAGGAGATGGGAGGTGACATTCTTAAAGGATGTGGTGAAAAAACTTTGTCTAAAGGGTAAAGCTCTCAAAACTCTTGAGAGCTGCTGCCATTTCAAAATTCCAGCTTCACTGTTAACCTGCTGAACTGAGATGTGCTTTCTCTTCTTTCTCCCTCTTCTGAGAGTGGGGCTCTTGGCCTCTCACTATCCTGAGTGCATGCATGCTAAGTTGATTCAGTAATGTCCAATTCTTTGTGATCCTATGGACTATAGCCCACCAGTCTCCTCTGTGGAATTCTCCAGGCAAGAATACTGAAGTTGGTTGCCATGCCCTCTTCCAGGGGATTTTCCAGACCCAGGATTGAACCCAGGATTCCTACATTGCAGGCGAATTCTTTACTGTCTGAGCGATCAGGGAAGCCCTACTTTCCCTTAATTTCCTAACTACCCTGTAGTTATCCACCTATCCAAGTTATAAACATTTGGGTCTTATTCACAGGAAAGGAAATGGAAATTTTCCATGCTGTGGCTGTCTTGGAATTCAATCTGAAATGTTGGGTTATTGGACAATTCACTACTTCAGATATATTTTAAAGCAACAACACTGTGCAAGACACTGTACTCCACGCTGAAGATACATCAGAGACCAACACAGGCAAGGGAATACCCCTTATGGATCTTACAGAATAGTGAAGAAGAGATAGTCAATAGATACTATGTCACCGAGTGATAAGTCCTTTGAAGAAAAAGCCTAGTAATAAAAATTTATTGGGTGTCCCAGGTGGAAAGTGAAAGTCACTCAGTCGTGTCCGATGTTACTGGAGTGGGTAGCCTTTCCCTTCTCCAGGGGATTTTCCCAACCCAGGGATCAAACCCAGGTCTCCCACATTGTGGGAGGATTCTTTACCAGCTGAGCCACAAGGGAAGACAGAGAATACTGGAGTGGGTAGCCTATCCCTTCTCCAGGGGATCTCCCCAACCCAGGAATGGAACCGGGGTCTCTTGCATTGCAGGTGGATGCTTAATCAACTGAGCTATCCGGGAAGCTCCAGGTGGAGCTAGTGGTAAAGAACTCACCTGCCAATGTAGAGACATGCTGCTGCTGCTGCTGCTAAGTCACTTCAGTCATGTCCTACTCTGTGTGACCCCATAGACGGCAGCCCACCAGGCTTCCCCGTCCCTGGTATTTTCCAAGCAAGAACACTGGAGTGGGTTGGCATTTCCTTCTCCAATGCATGAAAGTGAAAAGTGAAAGTGAAGTCGCTCAATCGTATTTGACTCTTAGCGACCCCATGGACTGCAGCCTACCAGGCTCCTCTGTCCGTGGGATTTTCCAGGCAAGAGTACTGGAGTGGGGTGCCATTGCCTTCTCCGGCAGGAGACATGAAACTCCGGTTAAATCCCTGGGTGGGGAAAATCTCCTGGAGGAGCGCAAAGCAACCCACTCTAGTATTCTTGCATGGAGAATCCATGGACACAGGAGCCTGGTGATCTGAAGTCCATAGGATCGCAAGGAGTGGGACTCCACTGAAGCGACTTAGCACACATATACATGCTTTAGTAATAACAGGGAAGGCGCTCCACCCCAAGCTTTTCTGGATACGATTTGAGCCAACGCTGAAGTACTAAAGGATGTCTCCCATCATAATATTGGTAACTAGAGAATATTCCAGGACTGTTTCTTTTAACCACAGCCTAGTTTCACAACAGCCTGATGCACACCTAATTTTCATGTTCTTTGTCATAAATCTTGGGTTACTGTCCTCATCACCACCCTTCCGTTATGGCAGGATGGATTCAGGTCGAGCTTTTCCCACTGACTCCACATCATTAATGGCCTCACTTCTGGTGGCCTTTTCCTGAGCCCCCCACCCCCAGTCACAACGTGGGTATCCCCTGCCGCTCTTTTCTCTCCTTAATGGCCAGAGCCATACTGTAGCAGTCTCTAGAAATAAATCTTTTTTCTCTTCTTAAAATCAGCTTCTTGCAAGCTATTTTCCCTCCGGAAGCTCTCCTTGGAGTCCGTTTACCTAATGTATTTTCTTTTCCCTTTCTGGGAGGGTGTTCTTCACTGCCAAGCCAACCAGTGAACTCCTACCTCTCTGGAATTTTTTTTTCATACAAAGTATAAAAATACGGATTTATACAAAAATTTATACAATTTACGTATATAATTTATACCAAATTGTATATTGTGTATCATTGTGTATAATTTATACAAAATACGGATAATGTATGCCGAGGCCGTAGTTACTTCCATGACTAGCCTTTTGAAAGCATCTTCAGTTCAGTTCAGTCGCTCAGTCGTGTCCGACTCTTTGCGACCCCGTGAATCGCAGCTCGCCAGGCCTCCCTGTCCATCACCAACTCCCGGAGTGCACTCAGACTCGCGTCCATCGAGTCAGTGATGCCATCCAGCCATCTCATCCTCTGTCGTCCCCTTCTCCTGCCCCCAATGCCTCCCAGCATCATCTTAGCCGGGATTATTTTTGCCTCACGAAGCTTGAGACTGAAAACGTACCTGTTTTCGTCAAGAGTCGAAATGTGAGGAAATGAGAGTATTTCAGCGGCTCCCTCACCCTCCAGGGCATCCCAGCTCCTGGCCTCCAAATCCATCCCTGACTTTCCGTACGTCATGTGTGCCAACATGGCCGCCCCCCTTGGGGGCCGTTGTGATCTGTGCGCAGACATATTGCCTGTCTAGGACAGAACGGAAGTTGGTTCGTCGGCTCCAGTAACAGCCTAGATCCTCCTGGGTATCCGTAGACAGGTCTAGACTTCAAAGCAGTTCGCCGAAGTAGGACGGCGTTTAGGTTCCAGTCAGTCTCGGGAGAATCTGTTCAGTGTCTGATTTTTGTCCCTGGATTTTCCTCTTCTTTTTTTTTTTTGTCGTCACAGTAGTGGCATTGTTTCGCCCAGGGTGATACGTGGAGATGGTGTTCTCTGGACCTCTGGGATTATCTTCAGAGGGCAGTGGCATACGGCAGAAGTGCCGAGGTGGTTACATGTAAGGAGAACCAGGTGGGTACTGGATTTGGGAACCAGAAGCGGAGTTTGTCTGTGGTTTGCGTTGGGGATGTCCTGGGGGTCAGTATGATTAGATTCTGTAGAGATCAGTGCTCTTCTTCCAGTTTTCAAGGCTTGGGGTTCTGTGGATCACTCCGCTTGCAGGGTGTGCAGGTGGCATTGACGACGACCGCAGTGTCGGATTCAGATCGGGGATTTAATTCGGGGCTCAGTGATGGCGGGTTGTGCCTGGGTCGTCACATGAGGCAGTCTGTACCAGGTTTCGGGTTCATAAGGAAGCGACAGAAGACCGTACATCCCAGGGCAATAGTTCCAAACCATCTATATTTTATCTTTTTGTGTATGTGCGTTTTTCTTTTTAAATTTATTGAAGTATAATTAGTTTAAAACCATTGTGAATTTCTACTGTATAGCAACGTGATTCAGTTATACATTCTCTTTAATATTCTTTTCCATTATGATTTATGACAGGACATTGAATATAGCTCCCTGTGATATACTGTAGGACCTTGGTTATCCTGGTGTTTAGCTTTTAATTGAGAAGTTGACTATCGAAGGAGAGACTGAACCAGCAGTGCCAATCTGTCTTATATTATCTGTGTGGCTTTCGCACAGCAAAGATAGAGTATATCGTGACAGAGACATTTTGGCCTGCAAATTTGAAAAAGCCCTGTGTACTTCTTGCAAAAAATATTTGTCAACACTTGCACTCACCTCCTAATAACGATATATTGCAACAGCACTGCTACTTTGGAGAAGGAAATGGCAACCCGCTCCAGTATTCTTGCCAGGAGAATTCATGGACAGAGGAGCCTGGCAGGCTACAGTCCATAGGATGCAAAAAGTAGGATACACTGAGCAACTAACAGACACTCTTACCTCCCTGACATACGTAAAAACTTTGTTCTTTGCTAACAGAATCTTCATTTTGCTTAATTATCTGGCAAGGTGTCTTCTGGCAAGGTCACGCATATCCCAATTTATTGGGAAGTCCTGACTGGCCTTAACCAATCACGTGGTTTGAGTTCCCATTGCTAGTGACTGAGTTAGTACTAAGAAAAGAGCTTATGCATATGGGGCGGTTCTAAACAGCTGTGTATGTAGAAATGTGCTTTGGGGTTTCTAGGGAAGCATTTTTTTTCTTTTAAAGCAGTAAGGCCTTGGATCTCTTTTTTCATATTGATAATGATATTGTTGAAAAATTTTGGCCCAGTTTTCTAGTGTTAACTTATTCTTTCAGGTTCTCTTTATGGTGTTGTAATTATTCACTCCTCATCATTATAGTTTATTTAGTTTTGCCTGTTTTCAACTGTATATATATATTTTTACCACATCTTCCTTATCTGTTCATCTGTTGATGGACCCTTGGGTTGCATCTGTGTCTTGGCTATTGTAAGTAGTTTTGCTATGAACATTGGGATGCCTGTAGCTTTTCAAATTAAAGTTTTCTCCATATCATGCACTTTTTAAAAAATGTCAGGTTCAATATTTGTGAGACTCATTTATGTTCTTGCACATAGATATACTCCCCTACCCCCCGCTGTGTAATAGGATTATGCAAATATATAAATATCCACATAATAAAATTTTGTAGTTTGCATGCCACCCTTCTCTCATGTATAAGTCTTTATTTTTGTTTTATTGTCCTTGAAAGAAAGGCATTCTTAGCATGAAAGCTGAGCAAAGACTGTTGTTTTTCCATAGCATTCTATTGTTTGAATATATGATTTTGTTTGTATTGCTTGCATTTCGGTCTGTTATGAATAATGTTACTATGGAGATTCATGACAGTGTCCTCTGGTTTAACCCATATTTTTGGAGGGATGCCCCAGATTTTTGGAGGGATGTATTTCTTAGATGTATTCTTCAGAGTGAAGTTGCTTCTGGCTTGGTGAACATGTGGAGATGCAGGGAGAGTGTCCCTCCTTTAGGGGCCCTCCTCACCCTTCCACACTTGCCCTGTCCTGGGCAGGCACCTCTTCCATCTGCCTGTTCCTGAGTTACATCTTTTTATAAGTAAATATAATGCCTAAAATGTTTCTCTGAGTTCTGGGAGCCATTCTAGCATATTTTTCTTCGTTTTGTTTTTGGTCTTGGTTTTGTTTTGTTTTTGGCTGTGCCACCTAGCATGTGGGATCTTAGTTTCCTGACCATGGATGGAACCCACGCCCCCTGCAGTAGAAGCACAGAGTCCTAGCCACTGGACCTCCACAGAATTCCCTCCTCTAGCAAATGAATCAACCCAAGGAGGGGGTCATTGGACCTTGCGCTCTGTGGCCAGTTGCTTGGAAGCACAGGTGATAGCCTGGACTTGTGTTTGCACTTGAAGCAGAGGGTAGAGGCCAGTCTCGCAGGACTGAGCCTGTAACTCATGAAATATGATATTATCTCCTGGTACATTGTGGCAGAATTGAGTTGAAGTGTAGGACATCCAGCTGGTGTTGTGGAATTGCCTCCTGATGTGTTAAAAAAGAACTACGTATCAAATTAATGTCAGAATCCCACCTTGTTGTGGATGAGTTTCTTGTTATTACATTTCCGTCTTCTGATGGCACCACAAACTGTGTTTTAAGAGAGTTGTTAGTGTTCATTATGACACTGGAGAGTACGTATAACATATAATTTTTATTTGTCAAATTCTTATGTTAATTAGTACTTTTATACTTTCTTCTGACAACATAGTCTTAGAGCACTTCAACTTCATTTATATATGATTATTTTGTATTTTAATTTCTTATGTATTTTAAAATCTTCTAAAATATTACCAGTAGTTTTTATAACAAAGTGTTTCTGCTTTGAGCAGTATGATGGTTTTCAAAATGAAGTGTGCGTAGTCACGGGATGTATAAAAATTTTGAGTAGGTCCCTGACCACACATGGTTTAAAGAATCAGTGCCCAGCACCTCTCCTCACATGTGGTCCCTTTTGTATAACGGAAGTGCCTGCGATTCTCCTGCTCCTGAGGCCTGCTGCTGGGTGAATCTCTTGTTCCTCATCTCATTTGACAGTCACCCCACTTCAAATTCATGGAACAAAGGAACACTACCTCCATCACATCCAGAAGCTTAGGAGTTTTTGGCCAGAAGTATAAAATCTTCTGGGGCTACCAGTAAAGGGACACTCGGCAATGCTGTAGGCATTGGGTTAAGATGAGCACCCAGAAGTAGCAATAGCTTCTGGGCCCAGAGGAAGTGTACCCTTAGCTTGAATTTTCTCCTTTTCCCAAGGTCCTGAGTCCCCAGGAGCAAAAGAATCAGTCAAAGGAGGAAGAAGTTACAGGATTTGGTAGCAGCATTTTCTTGGGATATGCTTGGTTGAAGACAAGTTTCAGAACAGAAATTGAGAGCAGATCCACGAGACACATCGACAGTGTTTTCAGAGAACAGAAGAAAATGATCCAAGCCCAGGTGACTTCTGGGGCTTTATTTTTCTGGGACTTTTGTTTTATTCTTTCCTTTGTTCCCCAGTGGGTTTGTAGAAATCTGTAAAAAATCATTTACATTATTCTATAAAGTATAAATTTGTATATCTTTTCCTGTTATATACACACACACATATATATGTGAGAATGTAGTGTTTCTAGCTTAACAAGATTTAGTTCTACATACTGTAGAAAGTTTCAGTTGGATAAATGAATGGATGACTGACTACACAATTAGAGAGTGCTGTATTAGGCATTTGCTTCTTTAATGATACATTAAAATAAAAGCTGTACTGGATATCTCAGTGCAGCCTGTAATGTGGAACAGAACACTTTTAACATTTCTTCCATATCATCAAGATGACATCATCATTACACACCTCTCTTATTACAGGAAACCCTCACATTTGACGATGTGGCTGTGAACTTCACATGGGAGGAGTGGCAGCTCCTGGCCCCTGTTCAGAAGGCCCTGTACCGGCACGTGATGCTGGAGAACTATAGCAACCTGGTGTCTGTGGGTGAGGATGGCTCCCCTGGGTCACTGACCAGCTCCCCAGTCAGTGGCCTTTCCTTTCTCATCTTTTGAAAGCTCTGGAGCATCTGTGATGCTCAGTGTCCTCTCTGGCCCAAGAGAAGTGGGTGTATTCTCTTCTCCTGTGAGAAAAGCCTTGACTCTGTAGGTTGTAACATGTAGCGTTCTGCTGTCTTCACAGACGCCAAGGCGAACTCACTGGGCCTAAATAGTCTGTCGTTTCCCATGAACAGGTTTTCAAGCAAGCGCACCAGAGGTACTCTCCAAATTGGATCAAGGAGAACCATGGATGATGGATGATGAAATCCACTGTCAAACCCATTCAGGTGAGTGAGAGACTAGCTGGGGGACAGGCTGTGGAATGACCCTGTCAGAGAAGAGCCACAGCTGCCAGGGGGTTGGAGGATGGGTGAACAGTGCCTCCCTGCATTTCTCTCCCGGCATCAGAGAACTTTTCTTTGTAGGAGTTTCAGTTCAGTTCAGTCACTCAGTCGTGTCCGACTCTTTGCGACCCCATGGACGGCAGCACACCAGGCCTCCTCTGCATCACCAACTCCTGGAGTTCACTCAAACTCATGTCCATTGAGTTGGTGATGCCATCCAGCCATCTCATCCTCTGTTGTCCCCTTCTCCTCCCGCCTTCAATCTTTCCCAGCATCAGGGTCTTTTTAAATGAGTCTTCTTTGCGTCAGGTGGCCAAAGTATTGTAGGAGTTTAGAGAAGAAGATATCCCTTTTAGGAAATATTCTGTGTCTTCTGGGATCTGTTTTTTATTTTACTGCCATTTTGATTTTTGTTTGCCTCATGTTCTTTTTCCTACCATTTTCATATCTTTTCCTTCTCCATACTCTTCCACCTCATTTTCTATGAAATTCCCCCTTCCAGGACCTCTTGCCACAGAGAAGACTTGTTCTAAAAAGGTTTGTTTTCGGCTGTGCTTTGTCCTCGTTGCTGCATGCTGGCTTTTTTTCTAGTTGCGGCGAAGGGGTGCTACTCCCTAGTTTTGCTGCACAGGCTTCTCATTGCGGTGGCTTCTCGTGTGGAGCACGGGCTCTAGAGCTAAGAGCTTCAGTTGTTGCAGTTCCCAGGTGTTAGAGGACAGGCTCCATAGTTGTGGCCACAGGCTTTGTTGCTCCCCAGCATGTCGGGTTTTCCCGGATCAGGGATCAAACTTGTGTCTCCTGCAGTGGCAGGCAGTTTCTTTACCACTGAGCCACCAGTTAAGCCTTCCACAGAGAAAATTTTGAATTCCTCTCTGTCTGCTGCTGTCTACTGCCTCTTCCTGCTCCACTACTCATATTGATTTCCTTTCTCACAACCATCCTGTTGGATGCCAGCCCCAAAGTAAACTGGTCTTCACTGGGCCTTCTCTCTGCCCTGAGGTTTGACTGATGTTTTGCTTTCCCTCTTACTCAATGATCTCTTGCCCTTCCAAGTTTTCTTCTTTCTAATAAGCTAACAAATTCCTTTGGCTCATTGGAGAAAACTCCCAAGTTGTTACCTCCCCAGTGTGATCCAGCACAGACTTGGTTCTGTACAATTTCCTCATCTCGATGGCAGCTCTCCTTAGTTCCTAGTAACTACCTGGTTGTGGATCATCTTCCTTCCCAGGAAACCCTACAAGTTAGTGTCTCCCTTACTCCTGTGCAGCCTCCATCCTGGCTAGTCAGACTTTACCTCCACTGTCCCCCCTTGCAGAGCTCTCCTCTGTAATGGACTCAGCTGTTCAGGATGAATTTTTAACTAGAAAATTATTTTAACATCCTGCATTCTTAGTTCCAGCCTCAACTTGATCGTAATTCTTGCCTACTTCCAGTTAATTCCTTTGTGTATTTACTAGTTTTGAAATTTCTTCTCATTTGTTGTAGATCTTACCATCTCATTCACTTCCTGAAAGCTTTCATTTCTTTCCCCTGGTATCCTGATAACATTAAGTACCAGGTAACCACATTCCCTTTCAGGACAAAACAATTCTCTTTTCTGTGATCATCATGACAGATCATCTTATTCACACAGAGATTTTCATCTTCCTAAACCTCCCAGTCTGTTCCATACATGGAATACCTAGCTTCCTTGATTCCTTCCTCTATGAATTTTTTTGATAGTAAAATATAAACTGTAACTCAGATAGTTACAGCAGTCTGAGCCACTCAGATGGGAAAGAATTCACCTGCAAGGCAGTAGACCCAGGTTCAAGCCCTGGGTTGGAAAGACCCCTGGAGAAAGAAATGGCAACCCACTCCAACCCACTGGGAAGTTCCATGGACAGAGGAGCTTGCTGGGCTGCAGTCTTTGAGACTGCAAAGAATTGGATACAACTGAGCAACTAACACATACACAAACACAGCAGTTGAAAAAACAAGACTGAGAGCTTTTGTTCTAAGAGGATGAGACATGAATTTAATCAAAATTTATAATAAATAATATATCTAGGTGCTAAAAAGTGCTGTGATGAAATTAAGTTGCATAATGGACCAGTGTGAGCCAGGGCTTCTCTTTTAGGAAAGGGAGCAGCTCTCTGAGATGCAGATTGTAACTTAGATGTGCTTGCAGTTGTCTGCTGTGTCATCTTCTTTCTTTTTTCCCTTCTTTTAAAAAATTTTTTGCCAAAAGACATGTGGAATCTTACTCAGATGCTAAAGAATCTGCCTGTGATGCGGGAGACCTGGGTTTGATCCCTGGGTTGGGAAGATGCCCTGGAGAAGGGAATTCCAGAATTCTGGCTTAGAGAAAACCATGGTCAGAGGAATCTGGCAGGCTCCAGTCCATGTGGTCACGAAAGAGTCGAACACGGCTGAGCGACTAACACACTGGGGATTGAACCCAAACCTCCTGTACTGGAAGCAAAGAGGCTTAATGGCTAAGTTGCTAGGGAAGCTCCTGTGTCATTCTCTTCATTCCCCTCATGCCAACAACACTGGATCCATAGGGAGGCCTGTCTGCCTCTAAATTGAGCCAGATTTCCTCCACCTCTCTCCCCCTCTCTCTCCATCGCTCCTTCCCACCAGTTTTCACAGCCTGTAGCTGTTTTCCTCATGTTCTGTCTCTGCCCCATGAAGTGGTTTTATCCCGCTACAGCATGGGCTCTGTACACCTGTGGAATGTGTCTGTGACTCCCCAACACTAGCACCATTCGTGGTCCACCATGGTCAGCAGTCAGGATCTGTGGACTGGATGAGTCCATATCACAATGTGGATTAGGTGCCCTGCAACCTCTGGGCTCCTTCTCACAGAACATTGCTTGTATTTTACAGTCTCTGCATGTCTGCAAGGCTAGTGTTTAGAAGGTATTCAAATCTGTATTTTTTCATTGTGAATTATCCAACCCTGTGTTTTACACTAACTACTTTTTCCTTTTGACTGGTTTGTGGCACTATTCCAATGTGCAGGGAACATTAAACATAGAATTTTATTTACACTTATAAAAACATCCCCAGAAAGACTCCTCACATCAAGGTATTTTTAGGAAATTCATTTTTCTTCTCTTTCCTAGAAGTCTGGAAATATGATGACCACCTGCTGGAGTACTTACAAAATGAGAGCATGGAGAAGAGACTAGAACAATGGCATGAACAGAAGCCACTAGAAAAAGCTTTTCATCAAAATATAACTCATTTTCTGCTCAGGAAGCATCATGATGTGTTTGGTTTACATGGTAAATGTATGAAATCAAATTTAACTTTACTTTCTCAAAACCTCAGCTATGAAATGAAGAGCTCCAATGAGCTTACTGGAGATGAGAAATCCTGTTGCCATGCTGACAGTGAACAGTTTCATCCTGAAATTAAATTCCCCCAAAGCCAAAAACTCATCAGCTCCAAATCCCCATTCAACGAGCATCAGAAAACAAAAAAAACAGAGAAGCCTCATGTATGTGGTGAATGTGGGAAAGCTTTCATCAAAAGTCTTGGCTCACCGATCATCAGATAATTCACACAGGAGAGAAGCCCCATCGATGTAATCTTTGTGACAAAGCATTCTCTAGAAAATTCATGCTCACTGAACATCAGAGAACACACACAGGAGAGAAACCTTATCAGTGCACTGATTGTGGCAAAGCCTTCCTCAAGAAATCACGGCTCAATATACATCAGAAAACCCACACCGGAGAGAAACGGTATATCTGCAGTGACTGTGGAAAGGGCTTCATCCAGAAGGGAAATCTCATTGTACATCAGCGAATTCACACAGGTGAGAAACCTTACACATGCAATGAATGTGGAAAAGGCTTCATCCAGAAGACCTGCCTCATTGCCCATCAGAGATTTCACACGGGAAAGACTCCTTTCGTGTGTAGTGAGTGTGGAAAATCTTGTTCCCAGAAGTCAGGTCTCATTAAACATCAAAGAATTCACACAGGAGAGAAACCTTTTGAATGCAGTGACTGTGGGAAAGCCTTCACTACAAAGCAAAAGCTCATTGTCCATCAAAGGACTCACACAGGAGAGAGACCTTATACCTGCAATGAGTGTGGGAAAGCTTTTGCCTACATGTCTTGCCTTGGTAAACATAAGAAAATACATACAAGAGAGAAACATAGAGATGCAATCAAGGGGGAGAATCCTGCCTCACAGGCAAGTGATGCCGTGCAGAAGAAGAACCTTGTTAACTTGGTGGCTGTGCATGTGCCTTCCATGGCCCTTCAGCCGTCAGTCAACATCAGTGAACTCCTAGCAAATAGGAACATCATCATAACGGGACCACCTGTGGGCAGGTGTGCACCCGCAGGAGATGACAGAGGGTCTGCAGAGGACAGAATCCTTAAGAGTGCAGTGAGCGTGGTTGTGCCTTCGGTGGTCAATTATGTTTTATTTTGTGTCACAGAAAACCCCTAGGAAAAAAACTCGAGATATACTATGTGTAGGCAAAAATTTCTAGGTGAGATGGTGGCTGAAAAGTTTATACTTAGAGAAACTGTATAAATGCTGAGACCAGGAATCCGTGATATGCTCATCCAGTTAAATATATGCATTGATATTGAGGCATAATCTGATGTTAACCCAAACACAAACACATCAATTGCTCTGTTGTGTGTCAGTTGAATGAAGGAAGGAAGCCTGAGTCCAACTAAGTGGAAGAAATAAGTAGGTGAAGTTTTTAAGCATACAATTTGTATGTGGAAGGTTCCTGTGAACAAAGAGGGCTAATACTGGTTTGGTGGGCTATGGGACATATATATATATATATATATATATATATATATATATATATATCAGTTCTGTTTCTCCAGGGTAAGGTGAAGGATTGGCTGAAAACTGGGATGTCTACCTTAAACTCTAAGAAATTTTATATTATGCAGAAGGATTTAGATCGAGCCAGTTTGCTTGAGTCTTAGATTGAGTCATTTTATTCATTTACTGAGTATTTGTTGAATACTTTCCTTTCTATTGGGTTCTGTCCTAGTAGCTGAGGATACAGTGGTGATTAAGCCCATGAAAAAAACCCATGGTCTCCCAGATAGAGCTTTGAGATAACTATTACTTTTAAGTAGTACATCAGTTAATCTGTTAATAGTAAGAGGATGTAAATGAAATAGATCTTAGTCCCTTCCAGTTACCATAAGAGAAGACCATCACCTGCATAGCTTATAGAAACAGAAATTCATTTCTCACAGTTCTGGAAGCTACAAAGTCCCAGATTAAGGGGCCTGCAGATTTAGTATCTCCCATCCAAGTACTAAGCAGGCCTGATCCTCTGAGGTTTTCAGCTCAAATGAGATCAGCACATTCAGGTTATTACAGCCATAGACAGACTTGGTATCTAATGAGGGCTCCTGGTTCATAGAAGACGGTCATCCCACTGTATCCTCATGTTGGGGAAAGGGCAAAGAGGGGGTGGGTTCTCTTCTATAAAGGCACTATTCCCAATCATGAGGGCTCCACCGTTTGGACCCAGTTGCCTCTTAAATGCTCCACTTCTTAGTACCATTCTATTTTGTTTTTAATATTTTAATTTTATTGGGATATGGTTGATTTACAATGCTGTGTTAGTTTCAAGTATACAGCAAAGGATTCAGTTATACATATACATGATTCCCTGGTGGCTCAGACAGTAAAAAATCTACTATTATGCAGGAGGCCCAGGTTCAATCCCTGAATCGGGAATTTCCCTTGGAGGAGAGCAGCAATCCACTCTAGTATTCTTGCCTGGAGTATGCCATGGACAGAGGAGCCTGGTGGGCTACATTACAGTCCATGGGGGTGGCACACACTCAGACACAACTGAAGCGAGATAGCAAACATGCATGGATGCTTTGGTAATAATCAGGGAGGTTCCCCATCTCAAGGTTTTCTGGATATAATTTGAACTAAGACTTAAGTACTAATGGGAGTCCCACATCATAATATAGGTAACTAGAGAATATTCCTATGCAATATTGCTCTTCATAGCATTGGACCTTGCTTCTGTCACCAGTCACATCCACAGCTGGGTATTGTTTTTGTTTTGGCTCCATCCCTTCATTCTTTCTGGAGTTATTTCTCCACTGATCTCCAGTAGCACATTGGGCACCTACTGACCTAGGGGAGTTCCTTGTTCAGTATCCTGTCATTTTGCCTTTTCATACTGTTAATGGAGTTCTCAAGGCAAGAATACTGAAGTGGTTTGCTATTCCCTTCTCCAGTGGACCACATTCTGTCAGACCTCTCCACCATGACCTGCCCGTCTTGGGTTGCCCCATGGGCATGGCTTAGTTTCATTGAGTTAGATAAGGCCGTGGTCCTAGTGTGAGTGTGTATGTCTGCCCTCTGATGCCCTCTTGCAACACCTACCATCTTACTTGGGTTTCTCTTACCTTGGGTGTGGGGTGTCTCTTCAGAAGAAGATATTAAGAAGCAGAAGATATTAAGAAGAGGTGGCAAGAATACACAGAACTGTACAAAAAGATCTTCATGACCTGGATAATCACGATGGTGTGATCACTCATCTAGAGCCAGATATCCTGGAATGTGAAGTCAAGTGGGCCTTAGAAAGCATCACTACAAACAAAGCTAGTGGAGGTGATGGAATTCCAGTTAAGCTATTTCAAATCCTGAAAGATGATGCTGTGAAAGTGCTGCACTCAATATGCCAGCAAATTTGGAAAACTCAGCAGTGGCCACAGGACCGCAAAAGGTCAGTTTTCATTCCAATCCCAAAGAAAGGCAATGCCAAAGAATGCTCAAACTGCCGCACAATTGCACTCATCTCACATGCTAGTAAAGTAATGCTCAAAATTCTCCAAGCCAGGCTTCAGCAATACGTGAATCATGAACTTCCTGGTGTTCAAGCTGGTTTTAGAAAAGGCAGAGGAACCAGAGATCAAATTGCCAACATCTGCTGGATCATGGAAAAAGCAAGAGAGTTCCAGAAAAACATCTATTTCTGCTTTATTGACTATGCCAAAGCAGTTGACTATGTGCATCACAATAAACTGTGGAAAATTCTGTGAGAGATTGGAGTACCAGACCACCTGACCTGCCTTTTGAGAAATCTGTATGCAGGTCAGGAAGCAACAGTTAGAACTGGACATGGAACAAAGACTGGTTCCAAATAGGAAAAGGAGTACGTCAAGGCTGTATATTGTCACCCTGCTTATTTAACTTCTATGCAGACTACATCATGAGAAACGCCAGACTGGAAGAAACACAAACTGGAATCAAGATTTCCGGGAGAAATATCAATAACCTCAGATATGCAGATAATACCATCCTTATGGCAGAAAGTGAAGAGGAACTAAAAAGCCTCTTGATGAGAATGAAAGAGGAGAGTGAAAAAGTTGGCTTAAAGCTCAGCATTCAGAAAACGAAGATCATGGCATCCAGTCCCATCACTTCATGGGAAATAGATAGGGAAACAGAGTCAGACTTTATTTTGGGGGCTCCAAAATCACTGCAGATGGTGACTGCAGCCGTGAAATTAAAAAGACGCTTACTCCTTGGAAGAAATGTGATCAACCTAGATAGCGTATTCAAAAGCAGAGATATTACTTTGCCGACTAAGGTCCGTCTAGTCAAGGCTATGGTTTTTCCTGTGGTCATGTATGGATGTGAGAGTTGGACTGTGAAGGAGGCTGAGCGCCAAAGAACTGATGCTTTTGAACTGTGAGAAGACTCTTGAGAGTCCCTTGGACTGCAAGGAGATCCAACCAGTCCATTCTGAAGGAGATCAGCCCTGGGATTTCTTTGGAAGGAATGATGCTAAAGATGAAACTCCAGTACTTTGCCACCTCAGGCGAAGAGCTGACTCATTGGAAAAGATTCTGATGCTGGGAGGGATTGGGGGCAGGAAGAGAAGGGGACGACCAAGGATGAGATGGCTGGATGGCATCACTGACTCGATGGATGTGAGTCTGAGTGAACTCAGGGAGTTGGTGATGGACAGGGAGGCCTGTCGTGCTGCGATTCATGGGGTCGCAAAGAGTCGCACACGACTCAGCCACTGAACTGAACTGAACTGAGAATATTCCAGTACTGTTTCTAGTGGTTTTATTTGACAGCCTTCCTGCCTCAGATTTTCTGAGAAACTTAATGCAAATATCCTAGCAATGTCCCCCAGCTGTGAAACCAGAACCTCTGGGGCTACAATTGAGGACCCCCATTTTTAACAATGGCCTGAGGCACACTTGATTTTGACATTCTTTGCCCTACATTTTGGGTTACTGTCCCCATCACCACGCTCACCTTATATTGGGATGGATTCAAGTCGAGCTTTTTCCATCGACTCCACACCATTAATGGCCTCACTTCTGGCGGCCTTTTCCCCAGCCCCCACCCCCAGTCACAACTTGGGTAGTCCCTGCTGCTCTTTCCCCTGTTAATGACCAGCCCCATACTGTACAGCTCCCGGAAATTGTTTTCTGTTCTAAAAACAGCTTTCTGCAAACTGTTTTCTCTCCAGAAGCTTTCCTTGGTGTCCGTTTACCAGATGTATTGTTTTCCCTTTCTGGGAGTTCATCTCCGCTGCCAATTGCCTTTCTGTTTGGATTTTTTTTTAAAATACAAAGTGGATAATATACACCGTGGCCTTTTACTTCCCTGCCTAGCAGGCTTGAAATCACCTTAGTCTGCATCAGTTTTGCCTCATGAAGCCTGAGACTGAAAATGTACCTATTTTTTGCAATAATCGAAGTGCCAGGAAATAAGAGAAGTTCAGTGGCTTCTCACCCTTCAGGCATCCCCAGCTTCTGGGGCACAAACTCATCCCTGGGTGTTGTGTACGTCAGGTGTGCCAAAATGGCTGCTCCCAAGGGGCCGCTGTGAGCTGGGCGCAGACATATTGCTTCTCTAGGACGTACCGGAAGTCGGGGCCTCAGTTCCTGCACACTCCAGATCCACCTCGGCTTCCGTAGACAGTTCTGGAGGTCAAAACAGTTCACGGAAGCACGATGCTGTTTAGGCGGTTGGTCAGTGTGAGGAAAATCAGGTTAGTGTGCAGTTTTTGTCCCTGGAATTTGTTGTTGCTTTTGTTATTGTCACAGTGGTGGTATTGTTTCGTGCAGGGTGATAGATGGACTTGGTGCCGTCTGGACCCATGAGATTATTGCCAGAGGGCAGAGAGGGAGGGTAGAAATGCCGAGGTGGTTGTGTTTAAGGGGAACCAGGTGGGTACCTGGATTTGTGGAGAACCAGACGTGGAGTTTGTCTTGTGGTTTGGATTGGGAGTGTGTGCTGTGAATCAGCGTAATTAGATTGTGTAGAGATCAATACTCTTCCAGTTGTCAGGCCTTGGAGTTTTGTAGATCACTCGGCTTGCAAGGTGTACATGTGTTGCAGAAACCAGTAATGGAGAAACCAAGCACCGCACTCTGAGTTGGAGAACTCAGGTTTATTAAGCAGGTGGGCCCAGAGGAGTTAACACTCCAAGCTCTGAGCCATAAACAAAGGGTTTATAGAGTTTTTATAGACAGACTATAGTAGGAAACATTAGCTGCTAATAGGGTGGTTTAAACTAAGGGATTTCGCGCGCGCGGGAACAGCGGTCAAGACGGGGAGGTGGATGCCTGACCTTTACAGGTACAGTCATGATTAAGCAGGATTGCAGGGGCCAGGTAATTGCAAAGAGCAGGACAAGGTTAAGTGAGATAAGCTCCAGTTCCTAGTATTGTAAGTCCCCACTTCCTGAGACTACGTGACCTGTGATCCAGACTTTGCAAGGAGCAAGCAGAGGCAGAACAAGCAGGAAGTTATGTAAAATTTTAACTTTTCCTCTTCAGTGGCATTGACAAACGATCGCAGTGTTGGATTCAGGTTGGAGATTTAATTCGGGGTTCAGTGGTGGCGGGGACTGGATCATCACATGAGGGTGTCTGGCCCAGGGTTTGGGTTAATAACGGTGTGTAGTGTAGTCAGTGTCTGGTACAGAGGTGTGTGATGGCTGAAGATTTGGACGCCAAGGATGGTTGCGTTGGTAGTTGCGTTGAGGTTCCAGTTTCTGCTGGTGCAACGGAAGACTGTACATCCCAGGGCAGTAGTTCCAAACCATCTGTATTTTAGCTTTTTGTGTGTGTGTTTTTCTTTTTAAATTTGCTGAAGTATAGTTGATTTACAATGGTATGTTAATTTCTACTGTACAAAAAGGGATATATATATACACACACACACATTCTCCTTGATATTAATTTCCATTATGCTTTATGACAGGACATTGACTATAGTTCCCTGTGCTATACTGTAGGACCTTGTTTAGCTTTAATCGAGGAGTTGACTACAGGACGAGAGGCTGAACCAGCAATGCCAATCTGTTTTGTACCGCCTGTGCTGCTTTCACATAGCAAAGGCAGAATATAGTTGTGACAGACATTCTGGCCTGCAGATTTGAAAATCTGTCTGTTCTTTTTGCAGAAAATATTTGTCAACACCTGCACTCACCTCCTAATATTGGTATGTTGCAACAGCACCATTACTTACCTCCCTGACATACATGAACACGCTGTTAGTTGCTAACAGAATCTTCTTTCTGTTTAATCATCTGGCAAGGTGACCTCTGGAAAGGCCACCCATATCCCAGTTTATTGGGAAGTCCTGGCTGGTCTTAGTCAATCGTGTATTTCAAGTTCCCATTGCTAGAGATGGAGTTAGTACAAGAAATGAGCTTGGGCATTTCTAACCAGCTATGTATGTAGATGTCCTTTGGGGTTTCTAGGGGAGCATTTTTTCTTTCAAATAAGTATCATTTCATGTTGATAATGATATTGCTGAAGAATATTGGCCCGATTTTCAATGTTAACTTATTCTTTTGCATTTTTCTTTATGGTGTTATAATTATTCGTTCCTCATTATAGTTTATTTAGGTTTTATTTTCAACTGCATATATTTATACAGCACATCTTCTTTATCTGTTCATCTGTTGAAGGACACTTGGGTTGCATCTGTGTCTTGGCTATTATAAGTTAGTTCTGCTGTGAACATTGGGATACCTGTATCTTTTCAAATTAGAGCTTTCTCCACATCATGCTTTTTTTTTTGGTCAGGTTCAATATTTGTGAGAATCATTCATGTTTTTGCACATAGGTGTACTTCTTCCCCCCTCCCGTGTAACAGGGTCAGGCAAATATTAAATATCCACATAGTAAATATTTTGGGGTTTTCATGCCACCATTCTCTCATGTATACTTCTTTATTTTTATTTTATAGTCCTTGAGAAGTGTAAAAGGCATTTTTAGCTTGAAGCTGAGCAAAGACTGTATTTTTCCAATATTATTCTATTGTTTGAATATATGATTTTCTGACTTTATGAAATGTGTGTTGTTTAGATTTTGGTTTATTATGAATAATGTTACTATGGAAATTCATGACGGTGTCCTCTGGTTCAACACAGATTTTTGGAGGGATGTTATTTCTTAGATGTATTCTTCAGAGTGAAGTTGCTTCTGGCTTGACGTGGAGATGCAGGGAGAGTGACCCTCCTGTAGGGGGCACGCCTCACCCTTCCACACATATCCTGTCTTGGGAACCTCTTCCATCTACCTGTTCCTGAGTTACATCTTTTTATAAATAAATATAGAACCTAAAATATTTCTCTGAGTTTTGTGAGGTGTTCTAGTATATTTTTGTTTGTTTTTGATCTTGGTTTTGTTTATGTTTGTTTTATGTTTGGCTGTGCCACACAGCATGTGGGATCATAGTCCTAAGACCAGGGATCAAATGCATGCCCCCTGCAGTCGAAGCATGGAGTCCTAACCACTGGACCACCAGAGAATTCCCTGCTCTTAACAAATTAATCAGCCCAAGGAGGGGGTCACTGGAACCTGGGATCGGTGGCCAGTTGCTCAGAAGCACAGGTGACACCCGGACTTGCCGGACTTGTGTTTTCACATGAAGCAGAGGGCAGAGACCAGTCTCATAGGACTGAATCTGCAACTCGTGCAATTGATATTATCTTCAGGTTCTAGCAGCAGAATTGAGCTGAAGTGTAGGACATCCAGCCTGTGTTATAGAACTGCTTCATGATGTGTTAGAAAAGAACTATGTATCAAATTGGTGTCAGAATCACACCTTGTTGTGTATGAGTTTCTGTTATTACATTTCCCTCTTTTGATAGCACCACAATCTATGTTCTTTAAGACAATTGTTAGTGTGCATTATGACACTGAAGAGTATGTACCACATATAATTTTTGTCAAAATTCTTGTTAATTTGTACTTTTGTGCTTTCTTCTGGACAATATGGTAGTTTTAGAGCACTTCAACTTTAATTATGTATAATTATTTTGTATTTTAATTTTTATGTATTTGAAACCTCCTAAGATATTACCATTATTGCTTATAAGAATGCATTTCTGGTTTGACCAGTGCATTGGTTTTCAAAATGAATGCATGTACTCATGGGGAGTATAAGAACATTTGACAAGGTCCCTGAGTGCACATGATTTAAAGGAAACAGTGCTCAGCACCTCTCCTGGCATGTGGTCCCTTTTGTATAACAGAGCCACTTGTGATTCTCATGCCCCTTGCTGCTGGGATGGATCTCGATTCTCTCATCTCCTTTGACAGTCACACCACTTCAAGTTCACAGAATAAAAGAATATATCACCAGTACAGTGAGAAGCTTAGACTTCTTGGCCAGAGGTATAAATTCTTCTGAGCTAGCAAACGAAGGGACACTCAGCAATGCTGTAGGTCTTGGGCTAAGGTGAGCACCCAGGAGCAGCGATAGTATCTGAGCCCAGAGGAAATGTACCCTCAGCTTGAATTTTCTCCTCCACCCAAGGTCCTGAGTCCCCAGGAGCAAAATAATCAGTTGAAGGAGGAAGAAGTTACAGATTTGGTAGCAGCATTTTCTTGGGATATGCTTGGTTGAAGACAAGTTTCAGAACAGAAATTGAGAGCAGATCCACGAGACACATCAACAGTACCAGGTGTTTTCAGAGAACAGAAGGAAATGATCCAGGCCCAGGTGACTTTTGATTTGTTTTATTCTTTCCTTTGTTCCCTAATGGATTTTTAGAGGCCTGTAAAAAATCATTTTCATTATTCCATAAAGTACAAATTTGTATATCTTTTCGTGTCACACATATATATATGTGAGGTTGTAGTGTTTCTAGCTTAAGAAGATTTAGTTCTACATGCTATATAGAAAGTTCCAATTGGATAAAGGAATGGATGGCTGACTATGCAGAGAATATTGTATTCAGCATTTGCTTCTTTAATGATACATTAAAATAAAAACCCTACTGGATATCTCAGTGTAGCCTGTAAGGTGGAAATGAGCAGAACACCTTTCACATTTCTTCTATATCATCAAGATGACATCATCATTACATGCCTCGCTTATTACAGGAAACCCTCACATTTGATGATGTGGCCGTGGACTTCACATGGGAGGAGTGGCAGCTCCTGGCCCCTGTTCAGAAGGCCCTGTACCGGCACGTGATGCTGGAGAACTATAGCAACCTGGTGTCTGTGGGTGAGGACGGCTCCCCTGGGTCACTGACCAGCTCCCCAGTCAGTGGCCTTTCCTTTCTCAGCTTCTGAAAGTTCTGGAGTGGTCTGTGATGCTCGATGTCCTCTCTGGCCCCAAGGTGAACTCTCTGGACCTAAATAGTCTGTCATTTCCCATGAACAGGTTTTCAAGCAAGCACACCAGAGGTACTCTCCAAATTGGATCAAGGAGAACCATGGATGATGGATGATGAAATCCACTGTCAAACCCGTTCAGGTGAGTGAGAGACCAGCAAGGGGACAGGCTGTGGAAATGACCCTGTCAGAGAAGAGCCACAGCTGCCAGGGGTTGGAGGCTCTGTGCATCTCTCTCCTGATGTTATGTTCTCCCCAGGCAAGATACTGGATGGAGTTGGCCATTCACTTCTCCAGGGTTCTTCCTAACCCAGGGATTGAACCTGCATCACTATATCTTCTGAATTGGCAGGTGGATTCTTTACCACTAAACCCACCTGGGAAGCCCTAACTCTTGCCTACTTCCAGTTAATTCCTTTGTGTATGTACTAGTTTTGAACTTTGTTCTCACTTGTTGTAGACCTTAACATTGTATTCCTGAATGCTTTCATTTTTTCCCCCTCATATCCTGATAACATTAAGTCCCAGGTAACCATGTTCCCTATTATGACATAAAAATTCTCCTTTCTGTGATCATCATGACAGATCATCTTATTCCCAGAGATTTGTCTTATTCCTAAACCTCCCCAGTCTGTTTCATACATGGGATTGCTTCCTTGAGTTCTTTCTCTATGAATTTTTTGATAATCTATTGTAAACTGGAATGTTACAGCAGCTGAGAAAACTAATAGCCTGAGAGCTTTCGTTCTAAGGGGATGAGACATCAATTTAATCAAAATTTAAAATATATAATATGACCAGGGGGTGAAAAGGGCTATGATGGAATTAAATTGCATCATGGACCAGTGTGAGCTGGGGCTCCTCTTTTAGGAAAGGGAGCAGCTTTCTGGGATGTAGGATGTAACTTAGATGTGGTTGCAATTCTCTGCTGTGTCATTTTCTGTTTTTCTTTTTTTTCTCCTTAAAAAATATATTTTTTTGCCATATGACATATGGGATCTTACTCAGATGGTAAGGATTCTGCTTGTGATGCTGGAATGAGCCCCTGGAGAAGGAAATGGCTACCTACTCCTGTATTCTTGCCTGGAGAATTCTATGGACAGAGAAACCTGGTGGGCTACAGTCCATGGGGTCGCAAAGAATCATGGACATGACTGAGCAACTAAAACACTGTGGACTGAACCCAAGCCCCCTGTTCTGGAGGCGCAGTGTCTTAACTGCTAAACCACCAGGGAAGTCACTGTATCATTTTCTTCATTCCCCCTCCCGGCAACCCCAATGCTGGATCGATGGGGAGGCCTATCTTCCCTCCAAATTGAGCCTGGATTTCCTCCACCTCTCTTCCTCTTCATTGCTCCTTCCCACCAGTTTTCATAGCTTACAGCTGTTTTCCTCGTGTTCTGTCTCTGCCCTGTGAAGTGGTTTGACCCCACTAGAGCATAGGCTCTGTGCACCTGAGGAGTACGTTTGTGACTCCTCAACACTAGCACCATTCCTGGTCCACCGTGGACATCAGTCAGGATCTGTGGACTGAATGATCCGTCACAATGTAGATGAGGTGGCCCTGCAGCCTGCAGTCTCCTGCTCACAGGACATTGCTTGTATTTTACAGTATTTAGAAAGTAACCAAATCTGTCTTTATTCATTATGACTCTTTTCCCCCACCCAGTGTATGAAGAATATTAAACACAGAGTCTTATTTACACTCATACTATAGGCTCATCACTAAAAAGACATCTCACATCGAAATATTTTTAAAAATACCTTTATTCTGGGACTCCCCTGGTGGTTCCTGGGTTTGGACTGTGCACTTTCACTGCAGAGGTGCAGGTTTGATCTCTGGTTGGGTAACTAAGATCCCCCGTGTGTATTAGTCACTAAGTCCTGACTGATTCTTGGCGACCCCATGGACTGCAGCTTGCCAGGCTCCTCTGTCCATGGGATTCTCCTGGCAAGAATACTGGAGTTAGCTGCCATTTGCTTTTCCAGATATTCCCGACCCAGGGATCACACTGGTGTCTTCTGCATTGCAGGCAGGTTCTTTACCATCTGAGCCATCAGGGAAGCCCCAAGATCTCACATGCCACAAGGCCAAAAAAAAAAAAAACCAAAAACCACCCTTTTATTCCAGATCTAAAAGATAGAGGAATTCATTCTTCTTTTCTTTTCTAGAAGTCTGGAAAGTTGATGGCCACCTGCTGGAACACTTACAAAACAAGAGAGTGGAGAAAAGACTAGAACAATGGCTTGAACAGAACCCACTTGACAATTCTGGTCATCAGAGCAGAACTCTGTTCAGGCACAATGATGATGTGTTTGACTTACATGGAAGAAGTGTGACATCAAATTCAAGTTTACTCTCCGAGAGTCTGAACTGTGAAATAAAGAGCCCCACTGAGCCTCCTGCAGATGGGAAATACTGCCCCCATGCTGACAGGGAATCATTTCATCCTGAACTCCTCAGCACTAAGTCCCAACTCATGGAGCATCAGCACACTAAACAAATGAAGAAGCCTCATGTGTGCAGTGAATGTGGGAAAGCATTCGTCAAGAAGTCTTGGCTCGCTGATCACCAGAATTTTCATACAGGAGAAGCCCCATCAATGTAACCTCTGTGGGAAAGCCTTCTTCAGAAAGTTCCAGCTCACTGAGCACCAGAGGATGCACATGGGGGACAAACCTTATGAGTGCGCCGAATGTGGCAAAGCCTTCCTCAAGAAATCAGGGCTCAATGTGCACCAGAAAACCCACACGGGAGAGAAACCATTTATTTGCAGTGAGTGTGGCAAGGGCTTCATCCAGAAGGGAAACCTCGTGGTCCATCTGCGGATCCACACAGGCGAGAAACCTTATACATGCACCGAGTGTGGGAAAGGCTTCAGCCAGAAGACGTGTCTCACGGCACACCAGCGGATTCATACTGGCACAAGTCCCTTTGTGTGTGGTGAGTGTGGGAAGTCGCTTTCCCAGAAAATGGGTCTAATCAAGCACCAGAGGACTCACACAGGAGAGAAGCCCTTTGAATGCAGCCACTGTGGAAAGAGATTTATTGAGAAGCCACAGCTTGTGATACACCAGAGAATCCACACAGGGGAGAAACCCTACAGATGCAGCAAGTGTGGGAAATCATTCAGAGGGAAGTCAGTCCTCAATAAACACCTGAAAACTCACTCAGTCAAGGAAATCCCTCCCTCAGTGAAGTCCCCCCAGAGCAGTGCTGTCCTCCAGGAGAAAAACCTGAACACGGTGACAATGCACCTGCCTCCTCTGGCCCCTCAATCGCCAGTTGGCATCAGTGGGCTCCTGGCTAACAGGAGCATGGTCTTAGTGGGACAGCCTGTGACCCGATGGCCACCCACTGGAGACAACAGGGGGCTGGCCCAGGAGAGGACTCTTATGAACTCAGTGAATGTGGTCGTGCCTTCAGTGGTCAATTACATTTTATTTTTATGTCACTGGAAACTAGTAGAAAAAAACAACACATTGTCTGAGGAAAAGGGTTGAACAAAAATTTCTACCTCAGATGGTGCCTAAAAGTGTACACCATAAGAAATCATATGAATGTGGAGACTGGAAGGGCATAATGTCCTCATCCAGTTAGATATAGGCATTGGTACAGAGGAATAATCTCATGTTAACCCAACAGATACACTTCAGTTGTTGTACTGTGTCGAATAAATGAAGGAAGGTAAGGTAAGATGTGTGTGGTTAGTCGTGTCTGACTCTTTGTGACCCCATAGACTGTAGCCCCTCCAGGTTCCTCTGTCCATAGGATTTCCCAGGCAAGAATACTGGAGTGGGTTGCCATTTCCTTCTCCAGGGGATCTTAGTGACCCAGGAATGGAACCCACATCTCCTGTGTTTTCTACATTGCAGGCAGATTCTTTATCTGCTGAACCATCAAGAAAGCAAATGAAGGAAGCCTGAATTCAACTAAGTGGAGGAAATGAGGAGGTGAATTTTTAAGCATATAATGTGTATGTGGGAAAAGCACAAGAGGGCTAGTACTGAGTTGGTGGCATATGGGGTGTGTTGGTGTCAATTCAGTTACCTCCAGACAAGGTGAAGTGTGAATTCAAAACCAGGATGTCATCCTTTAAACCTGGCAAAGTTGATATTGCCAAAGGAGACTTGGCAAGCAACAGCCTTAGGTTGAGTCAGTCTGTTCATTTACAGAGTATTTGGCAAATACTTCCTTGGTACTTGGTTCAATCCTAGAAGCTGAGGAGATTGTGGTGATCAAAGAAAACCCATGGTCTCCTGGAGATACCATTGAGGTGGTAGGATTATCTTCAAGTGTCTATCTCAGTGTATCTCTACACTCAAGCTAATTTAGTCAGAGGATGTAAGTGTTTCTAATAAATGCAATACATGTGGAGTAATTGGCTCAAGGGAAAAAGACAGTTTATTGTTGAAGGAGCACCTCATTTGGGGGATTGGGGAAGGACTCAATGGTATTTAAGCACCATAGAACACAAGTAGATTTTTTTAAATTTATTTTCTTGACATACAATGTTGTGTTCATTTTTGCTGTATGGCAAAGTGATTCAGGTATACAAATATATACATTCTTTTTCATATTCTTATCCATTATGGTTTAATCCCAGGATAATATAGAGCCCTGTGCTATACAGGAGAACCGTTGTTTCAAATAAATTATTTTTGAAATGCTTGTTATCTCTACCAAGGAGATAATAAATTCCTTAATTTTAGTGAATTTCCTTAAATTTCAATGTTTTAAAAAACAGAAAACCAGTTTCTCAGTTGTAGTGGCAGTGTTTCAAGTGCTCAACAGTCATGTAACTCCTGGCACTAGATCAAACTGGACAGCACAGACCGCATAATGGTCAGACTCGGGTGGGATGCTCCACCATCATTTCCCTCCTACTGCAGAGTAGAGTGCTGGTATTCATGATTTTCTGTTTCCCAGCAGAGGGGAGAAAAAAACAATCAAAACCCATATCATATATAGATTTGGAATGTGAATGAATAAACTCATGGGCTAATCAAAATGCACTCTATCACTGGAGGGAAAGATGGTTCTAAGGAGCAGACTGTCTGATGTGTCAGAGAGACTTAACTGATTATAAGGGGACAAAGCAGGAAAGGAAAATGATTGCTCGAATAAATAGAACAAATGCGAAATAGAAGCCTTAGTCTTTAAGAGTGGTGAACTGTATAGGGAGGAGTTGGTAAGATCTTTCTGGAAGGACTTGGAGCTAAATCCTGAGATTTGTCCACAGGCCTGACACCTGTGAAGAGCTCCCATTTAAATATCCTAGAACTTCCCTGGGTGTCCAGTGGTTAAGACTCCATGCTTCCAATGTAGGAGGCATGGGTTTGATCCCTGGTCTGGGAACTAAGATCCCATATGCCACGTGATGCAGCCAAAACCTAAGTATAAAAGAAGTCTCAACTCCTCTGTGATCCTGTGATTTGAGACAGGTGACTTCTCCCTCTTTCCTTTGAAGTGGGGTCTTTGCTTTCTCCTTTATCTGGAGTTATTTCCCATAATACCATGAGAATGAGTGAGTGTCGCTCAGTTGTGTCTGACTCTTTGCGACCCTATGAACTGTAGCCCACCAGGCTCCTCCATCCATGGGATTTTCCAGGCAAGAATACTGGAGTGGGTTACTATTTCCTTCTCCAGGAGATCTTCCCGACCCAGGGATTGAACCAAGGTCTCCCGCATTGTAGGCAGACGCTTTACCATCTAAGATCCCAGTTACAAACAGTGAGTCCAACTCATAGGAAAAGAAATGGAAATTTGCCATGTTATGGCCAACTCAGAATGCAATAGCAATCCTGGGTTTGGGTCATTTACTCCTCCAGAAATATTTTAAACACCATCACTGCAAATCACTGTTTTCCACAGTGAGGAAACTTCAGTGAAAAATGGGCATAGGAACAGCCTTCACAGTGGACCATACAATCTGGTGAAGGACACAGAGAGTGAATGATTATAAAATGTTGGGGAAGTGATAAATTCTATGAGGAGAAATAAAGGAGAAATGACTAATATTAATAATAGTAATTTACAGTAAGGTAGTAATGAGGGACAGAGAAGGCAATGGCACCCCACTCCAGTACTCTTGCCTGGAAAATTCCATGGACAGAGGAGCTGGTGGGCTGCAGTCTGTGGGGTTGCTGAGAGTCAGACACGACTGAGCGACTTCACTTTCACTTTTCACTTTCATTCATTGGAGAAGGAAACAGCAGCCCACTCCAGTATTCTTGCCTGGAGAATCCTAGGGACGGGGGAGCCTGGTGGGCTGCTGTCTATGGGGTCGCGCAGAGTCAGACACGACTAAAGTGACTTAGCAGCAGCAGCAGCAGTAATGAGGGAGATTTCCCCTCCCCAAGGAAAGGCTTTTCTGGATGTGTGCTAAGTCCCTTCAGTCATGGCTGACTCTTTGCAGCCCTGTGGACTGTAGCCTACCAGACTCCTCTGTCTATGGGATTCTCCAGGCAAGAATACTGGAGTGGGTTGCCATTTCCTTCCCCAGGGGATCTTCCTGACCCAGGGATTGAAGGTCTTCTACATTGGCCTGTGGGTTCTTTACCACTAGCGCCACCTGGGAAGCCTGTTAGCATTTAATAGTCCATTACTGAAACCCATTCAAGTTTTCTGAAAACTGGAGATACAAAAAATATTACAGAGTTTCTGTCTGAGGAATTCATAGTACTTTTTGGAGGGCAGTCAAGTCAGCAAAATGGTCTAGAAAGATAATGATCTTCAGTCATCCCTTGTATTGACATGTTGTCTTTTTCCTCTATTGGATGCCTTTTGTACTTTCTATTGTTAGTACCACAATGTAGTTGCAATTTTATATTTAATAATTGTATTATTGTTTTTGAGACTGGCCTGGAAGGTGTCCCTGACTGCTATCTGAAGAAGGTAACATCTAAGATGACTCATGAGAGAACAGCCATAGTAACTAATATTCTCTCATTGCTTCCTGTGTGCCACGGACTTCAGTGGAGGGAAAGTATTCACAAATTCTTGGTAGCCTATGAGACCACAATGTCTTGGAAGTAAGCAGAGTAGTGGAAGAATTAAGTGGGAGGCAGAGAGTAATGAAGATGATAATGGAGAATCTGTTCAGTGTGTGCCTCTGTATAGCCTTAAAAGCATTCTCTTGAGATCTTGCTTTAGTCTGTTATCAGTAAACTAATTCAGGGTTTTGTGGAGGGTATAATAACAAAGATGGTTATGGTATGGGAAAGAGGTGGTTGGAGAGGCATTCACTCTCGAGGCTGGTGTGGTGGGCAAATTCAGTAATAATTCATATAAATGGAGTAAAGCAATGAGGGCGAGCACAGGGAGTGATTCTGGGGTTATTTTTGAGATGGTATTAACAGGAATCAGTGGCCAGTGTGATGGCGACACATAGGTTATATTTTGGGTTGATCCTCTGACCTTCACATCAACCTACAATCCAGGTAACACGTCTCCATTCTTGATTTACTGTGTAGTAGTGACTGCTAGATGAGAAACAAAAGGGAAAATTCAGTCTGGAAGGGAGAGGGCTTACATTTTAGAGTTGTGCACTTTGAGGAGCTTCCAGACTGGAGCAGGCAGTATGTTGTGATGCTGTGTTAATCTTTGAGTTTAGTGAAGATCCCATCTCCAAGTCCATACCCCAAATATAATCAAACTTTTAAGTTTTTCGTAATCCCTTCAAATTTTTGAAATGCTTAGTAATGTTTGCCATAGGATCATGTTATGAATGCTGTTCTGGAAGTCAATATTTCATCCTTTCAATAAGTCACTAAAAAAATACAGGTAATTCCATAATGGGCTTATTTATTTATATTATTTTCAATTTGGCCACATCACATGGTATATGGGATTGTAGTTCCTGGTTCAGGGATCAACCCGCAGGGCTGTACTGGAAGCTTAGTCATCACCACTGGACCACGGAAGTCCCTATAACTGGCTTTTAAAGGCTACTGTAGACTGTTCTGTTGAAGAGATCTGTGTTTAATTTACCAAACTGTTCACCTGCTGATTGTACAGTCAGGTTATTCCTAGTTAAAAAAAAAAAAATTACCAAACAAAAATTCCTAGTATTGGAAATTATGCATCAATAAGAATGAAAAATTTAAATTGTATAGCTAATTTCTAAATTGCCCTCTAGAAAGGATATACAGACAATATCCTCTACTACCCCTCTGTGTAAAATAATGGCTAATATTTAAGTTTTATTTGGGAATGATGCCAAACAATGTAATACTTTATATCACCATGTAATTATTCGGAATTGCCCTTTGTTTTCTAAGGAAATATTTGCATTCCTTTTAAGCCTCGCCCCTCTCGGTTCGCAATTTGAAACAGCCACATTCCCAGCCCCCGGTATTTGTGTTTACAGAGCTGGGCTCTTCAGCTTCGGCGGCTCCGCCCCTTCAGGTCTCAGACCGACCTTACTCATTCTCCATCCCCGCTCCACCTCCTTTCCAGATTTCACCCTGTCTTTGACAGCCGCGTTTATAACGTGGCTTCACTCCCACAAACTTCACTGACCTTCCAAAGGCGGCTCCTAACGCTAGCTCCTCTTGGCTTTCCGCCGTACGGAACTGCACTTCCTGCAAGATGGCCGCCCCCATAGTGCTTCTCCGTGGTGGCGGCGGGCGCTGCCATCTCTCCGTAGGCCCCAGAAGCCAAAACAGAATCCAGCCCGCGCCGCCACGGTCTTGGATAGGGTCCAGCCTCTCAAAACTTGTTCAGCACGGTGCGTCTGACCGACCACGAGGAGGGAAAGGGAAGGAAGTGTCCCACCGTGATTTCAGTTCCCGCCTGAGCCCTAGCCTCTGCGCGACCGGTTCCTCTCGGATCGCTGCGGTGGGCGTGGTCTCGTTACGTCATAGAGCTGGGCGGGGGCCAGAACTCCGAGCCCTCAGAAGGCTCCAGAGGTCGCGCCGATCGGAAGCGTCCCTAGCGACAGCCGGGGAGGGGGCATGCGCTCGACAAAATGGTAATGGGAATCATTTTGGAAGTGAATTCGGCCTTTGGTAGCTGCCCGGAGCCTGGAGAATCTCAGTGTCAGGTGGGTAGTGTTCGGGACGTCGATCCGAGAGAGGGGCCTGCGAGGCTAGTGGAAGGCCTTCAGGCAGTTATTTTGGATTCAATCACTGGGGATGCTTGGCTTCAGTTATACGCCCTTTGGCAGTAAGTGCTATTAAATCTCAGAAGAGAGAAGCGATCGAGGCGCTTACTGAGGGTTTGTGTCTGTGTGTTTTGAAACCCAGCCTTCCTAAAATCCCTTGCTGACTTTATAATTGACCTCTACAACCAAAACTTTTCTTTTCCGTGTCCCACCCTGTTCCCCTCAGGATTGAGGACTATCAAAGGAAAGGGGGGACTGAAAGTGAGCTGTATCCTGAAGGGCCCTCTTGGGTACCAAAGGCCCTCTCTCTCAGCCCCCTTTCTTATTTGTAGAAAAAGGCTTTGATCCCCTGGACTTTGAGGGATATCCAAAGAGCTGACTAATTTGGGAAGTGGGAAGTGAGGGAATGCAGAAACTAAGGAAAAACAGTCAAGAAACAATAGTTCACGGAATCTTAGTTCCTCCGTAAGGGATATGCATAGGATCTGATGCGTACCTTTGAGTTCTGCAGAAACTCAGACATCTGCTGGGGTGGAAGATGTGATTATTTGCTGAGCACAAGCTTGTAGACCCCAGACTGGTTAGAACTAGAAAGTTGATGATGAAGGTTCCTGAAACTGTTACCTCACCACCAACCAGTCAGTAGGAAGTCATGAACCCTGCATCCCTCATCACAAATAATTACTTTAAAAAACCTTCCCCTGAAAGGCATCAGGGAGTTGAGGTCTTCTAAGCCTGAGCTGTCAGTTCTCCTGGCTGGGCCTTGCAGAAAATGCTGGGCTTTGCTTCACAACAAAGTGGTGTCAGTAAATTGGCTTTGCTGCTCAGCCACTGAGCCGACCCAAGTGTGACTTGATAATGATTTCTGCTCATGAGGCTCAGTGATTAAGAACTGGAGTGGTAGGTGAATATCAATGAATTCAGTGTTTTGTCTAGGTGGGAAATAGATGGGGAAACAGTGGCAGACTTTATTTTGGGGGCTCCAAAATCACTGCAGATGGTGATTGCAACCATGAAATTAAAAGATGCCTACTCCTTGGTAGGAAAGCTATGAACAACCTAGACAGCATATTCAAAAGCAGAGACATTACTTTGCCAACAAAGGTCTGTCTAGTCAAGGCTATGGTTTTTCCAGTGGTCATGTATGGATGTGAGAGTTGGACTGTGAAAAGGCTGAGCACCGAAGAATTGATGCTTTTGAACCATGGTGTTGAAGAAGACTCTTGAGAGACCCTTGGACTGCAAGGAGATCCAACCAGTCCATTCTAAAGGATATCAGTCCTGGGTGTTTTTGGAAGGACTAAAGCTGAGACTCCAATGCTTTGGGCACCTGATGCGAAGAGTTGACTCATTGGGAAAAAAACTGATGCTGGGAGGGATTGGGGGCCGGAGGAGAAGGGGATGACAGAGGATGAGATGGCTGGATGGCATCACAAACTTGATGGACATGAGTTTGTGTAAACTCCGGGAATTGATGATGGAGAGGGAGGCCTGGCATGCTGCAGTTCATGGGGTCGCAAAGAGTCGGACATGACTGAGCGACTAACTGAACTGAACTGAACTAAACTTTTCACTGTGGGGCTCAGACATGGAGAAACCTGGGGTGGGAGAAGGGTGCCAGTGAATGGGGATTTATGGTCCAGATTTAACTTGGAGTCAGGTTTTTTGTTTGTTCTGGTTTATTTTGTTGGGGTGACTAGCATATGTGAAGAGGCAAAAGGCTGGAGCTTTGGAGAGTAGGTAGGCTTGAGGTTCAGATATGGACTCCTGGGCACAGATTTGATGATAGCTTCATTCAGTTGATCCGAATCCAGTTCATTCCTTTAAGCCCATACCTTCCTCAGGACACTAATTGAAAACTTTTGTTATGACACAACACTCTTGTCATTATCTTCTCTTAAAAATAGTTAGATATAATCTAGTGATGTGTTATAAAAAAAGTGTTTTATTTCTCTTGCCTCCAAGTCTACTTCACAGTTTTCTTGTGTATTCCCTTTCAGGTTTATTCTATACAAGTAAAAACATCTCTTTTACCCTAAATGCTGATCTCCAATGCAAATCATGGTGTATATATGTGTTTAATATTTTTGTGTTACCTTTGGATGGAAAAGGCACCTTTACCATACCTTTGGAATGACTTGTATAAGAGATATGGCTTCCCAGGTGGCTCAGTGATAAAGAATCTGCCTGCCAGCATAGGAGATGTAAGAGATGTGAGTTTGATCCTTGGGTGGGGAAGATCCCTTGGAGGAGGAAATGGCAACCCACTCAAGTATTCTTGCCTGGAAAGTCCCGTCCCAGGGACAGAAGACCCTGGTGGGCTACAGTCCATGCGGTTGCGAGAGCTGAACATGACCGAGCAACTCAGCACACACATATGCACATATAACAGATGTTGGTTTTATCACTTTATTTCTAATTGTAAACATTTCCAACATATAAAATGATTACAGTTTCTTAATGGCTGCAGTAGTGTCATGTCAGGTGAGTGAACCAGTTGCAAGGTTACTGGAGTCACATTAACTGTACATGTAAATTAATTTGGATAGGCTTGACTTACATACTTAGGCTTTTCTGTAGCATGTTAACGATTCTCTGCTTATCCAGGTTCTCTCACCCACCCACAGGATTTGTTGTCATTTACTACTGAATAATTCAGAGTTTTCATTTATATTGCCCTTTTAGTTTGAAGGTTTTTCATTTTTTTCCCCCTGGATATGCAGGTTTTGGTTTCTGTTTTTATAGATGTGTTGAATTTGTCATTAATATTTCTCTCTTGCATCTCCTGCATTGGCAGGCGGATTATTTACCACTGAGCCGCGTGGGAAGCCATATATCATATACAGATCATTCCAAAGGTACGGAAGAGGTGCCTTTTCCATGCAAAGGTAACACAAAAATATTAAACATATACATACACCATGGTTTGCATTTCTGATTTTGTTGTGTTGTGGTCAAGAAATAAGCTGCTTTGATATTAATTTGTGAAACTTATGAAAATGTCTTTCTCTGGCCTGCTTTGCTCTTTAAGGCTTCATGTTTTTCTCTTTGTACATGTGTGCATTTCTGGAAAAGCAGGTGGCCCTTCTAGGGAAACAGGAGTGATGCCATAAAGTGAATGTGTGCAGTGCCAAGAAATCATCAGGAAATCCTGCCGTTCATTATAAGAGGGAGAGGAAGACTCATGAACAGGGGATTATGAAATTTGAATGTGGCTGAGATGTTGTATTCATGTTCTCCTCCCCATGAGTAGTCCTGAGTTTGATGGTCCTTGATAGTCCTATAAACAGTTCTGTATGTTTTCTCTTGTCCAGATCTCTGGTCCTGGTGCACAGAGTAAAGTGATTCAGAGTTGGCAACCGAGTGGAATTGCATGTACCCAGAGGTCAAAGACAGAGGATGAGTTGCTTGGATGGCGTCACTGACTCTATGGACATGGGTTTGAGGAAGATTCGAGAGATAGTGAAGGTAAGGGAAGCCTGGTGTGCCGCAGTCCATGAGGTCACAAAAAGTCAGACATGACTTAGTGACTGAACAAGAGATCAAAGAACAGTTGTGGGTAGAATGGAGGTGGGTCTGTGGTTTTGGGGGTTTAGAAAAGCTATTGGGAAATTACCTTGGAAAAATTTGTGGCCAGAAGGAGTGGAAACAAAAACTCATGGTGATCCCGCTGAATCAACGAGCTTATGATGTGAGTCTTTGTCTTTGATTTGCTGCTTTGGAGTAAGTGTTGGGACTTGCTCCTGTTCTAGTTCTCTTTTTGTGGAAGAAGGTTGCTCTATGTGTGTTCATTGAGTGTTCTAAGAGCTGTTTCAGACATCTAGTATATGCACTGAGCTTGTATGCTACTTTCTAGTGTGATATTAGGGGTAGTAAACTTTTTCAGCCAGCTCTATAGAGAACTAAAATTTTGGAGGTTGTCTGGTAAAGAAAGTACAAAGTGGTTAAGGTGATGAGCTGTGGAGAGAAGAAGCCCAGGTTTGAAATTCAGCACTGCCCCTGAGAAAGTATGTGACTCTGGACATGTTACTTTATCTCTAAGTTCTAAGCCTTGACTTGTTTCATTTAAACATAAATCTAGTGATTTGATACATCTGAATTGGTAGCAAGGATTAAATAAGAAAATACTTATGATTTGCTTAGCATGTCAATATTCATGTGGTTTGCACTGCTTTCAGGTCTAGATGTTGTGGTTTTCTAAACAAAAGGAAACTTAAGAATTAGGATTTTTATGTTAGAGGACACCTATATTAGATTTTGTGTTGGTTCTGTGATTTTGTTGGTCAGTTGCTCAGTCATGTCCGACTCTTTGCAATCCCCTGGACTGCAGCACGCCAGGCTTCCCCGTCCTTTACCATCTCCTGGAGTTTATACAAACTTGTGTCCATTGAGTTGGTGATGTGATCTAACCGTCTCATCCTTTGTCGGCCCCTTCTCCTCCTGCCTTCAATCTGTGATAAAGTAACATAAACTTAGTCATGTAAACACAAGTCTATTGTCTTAGAGTTCTATGGGTTAGCAGTTCAACATGGATCTTACAGGGCTAAAACCAAGGTCTCAGCAAGAGTGTGTTCTTTCCTGAAGGCTGTGGGGGACAAGCTATTTCTTTGTCTTTTCAGGCTTCTAGAGTCTGTCCATGCTCCTTGGCTCCTGGTTCCCTTTCTCCCCATCTCCAAAGCCAGCAACAGCATGTTGAGTTCTTATCACATCACATCTCTCTCTGGTCCCTTCGCTTTCTTCCACGCATAAGGGCCCATTTGGTTACACTGGGCCTACCTGAATAATCCAGGGAATCTTTGGGTTAGTAGGTCATCTGATTAGTAACTGTAATTTCATTAACAACCTCCGTTCTCCTTTGCCATGTGGTGTAACATATTCACAGCTTCCAGAGGTTAGAATGTGGATATCTGTGTGGGGGGCCATGACTCTGCCTGCTGCAGCACCTTTAGCAACACCAGCAAAGGGTATGGCCCAGTAGTTGTGGTGGTTTACGACCAGGGACTGTAGCTGGACTGTAGCCCACCAGGCTTTTCTGTCCATGGGATTTCAGGGGAGTGTACAAATTGAAGCGAATTGGCTTTTGGACTGGGCTTGGCATGTATATACTATTAATACTATGATATCACTATGATATACACTATTGACTAGATAACTAATGAGAACCTACTATATAGCACAGGGAAACCTACTCAGTGCTCTGTGGTGACCTAAATGGAAAGGCGCTCTAAGGAGATGGGGATATATGTATGTGTGTCCCTCATTCACTTTGCTGTACAAGAGAAATTTACACAGCATTGTAAAGCAATTGTACTCCAGGAAAAGTAAAGTGAGTTTGTTTTTAAGTCCTTAGAATCCAAGTGAAATAAGGAGAAAGAAGTTCCCAGACCAGGAAAGGATCACTTCTGGGGATACTTTAATTTGAGACATGAGGTCTGTGATCAGGATTTGAGTGACAATCTGGAAAAACAGAAGAATCCCAGTTCCAGTCATTTTTGAAGAACAGAAGAAAATGACCACGGTCCAGGTGAGTTTGACATGTTTACTCTCTCCTTTCTTTCATGTTGTATTTGTAGAGGTTTATAAAAATTGATTTATTGGAAAATGACACATTTTTAAGAGCCTGAATCTCAAGAAGAATATCAACCATAATGTCTATATCAAGGTAAATTTGAAATGGAGGGGAATGCAGGTCAGAGAATCTGCTCAGAATTTTTAATGTCAGAATATTAATTAAAAAACTGTAAGACCCTAGGGGTATTTGTGTTGTTATTCAGTCACTAAGTCGTGTCTGACTCTTTGCGACCCCATGGTCTGCTGTGTACCAGGCCTCCCTGTCCTTCATTGTCTCCCAGAGTTTGCTCAAACTCATGTCCATTGAGTCGGTGATGCCATCCAGCCATCTCATCCTCTGTTGCTCTCTTCTCCTCCTGCCCTCAATCTTTTCCAGCATCAGGGTCTTTTTCCAGTGAGTCATTTCTTTGCATCTGGTGGCCAAAGTATTGGAACTTCAGCATCAGTCCTTGCAGTGAATATTCAAGGTTGATTTCCTTTAGGATTGACTGGTTTGATCTCCTTGGGAGATCCAAGGGACTCTCAAGAGTCTTCTGCAGCACCACAATTGGAAGGTATCAATTCTTCGGGACTCAGCCTTCTTTATGGTCTAACTCTCACATCTTTATGACTAGGAAAAACCATTCAGTTCAGTTCAGTTCAGTCTCTCAGTCATGTCCGACTCTTTGTGACCCCATGCATTGCAGCACACCAGGCCTCCGTCTCCATCACCAACTCATGGAGTTTACCCAAACTCATGTCCATTGAGTCGGTGATGCCATCCAGCCATCTCATCCTCTGTCGTCCCCTTCTCCTCCTGCCCCCAATCCCTCCCAGCATCAGAGTCTTTTCCAATGAGTCAACTCTTCGCATCAGATGGCCAAAGTACTGGAGTTTCAGCTTTAGCATCAGTCCTTCCAAAGAACACCCAGGACTGATCTCCTTCAGAATGGACTGGTTGGATCTCCTTGCAGTCCAAAGGACTCTCAAGTGTCTTCTCCAACACCACAGTTCAAAAGCATCGATTCTTTGGGGCTCAGCTTTCTTCACAGTCCAACTCTCATATCCATACATGATGACTAGAAAAACCATAGCCTTGACTAGACGGAACTTTGTTAGCAAAGTAATATCTCTGCTTTTGAATATGCTGTCTAGTTTGGTCATAACTTTCCTTCCAAGGAGTAAGCGTCTTCTAATTTCATGGCTGCAGTCACCATCTGCAGTGATTTTGGAGCCCCCAAAATATAGTCTGACACTGTTTCCACTGTTTCCCCATCTATTTGCCATGAAGTGATGGGACTGGATTCTGTGATCTTAGTTTTCTGAATGTTGAATTTTAAGTCAGCTTTTTCATTCTCTTTTGTTGCTCTACCAGGTTTTCTCCAATAATTTTGGAAGCCAGTGCCAGAAGAGAAACACAAAGCATTACGTGATTTGTGTTTTTGTGCAGAGAAGGTAGATCATTTCCTCAGTAAAGTAAATCTTTCCTGGCACTGAAGTTTTAATAAATTACTTATTTAAATTACTAAGTTTAAATAAATTACTTATTTGTTTGGCTGTGTTTGGTCTTAGTTGCAGTGTATGGTCTCTTTCAGTTGTGGCATGTGAAATCTAGTTCCCTGGCCAGGGGATCGAACCAGGCCCCCTACACTGGAAATGTGGAGCCTTAGCCACTGGACCAATAGGGAAGTCATCCCTGCTGTTGAGAACTTAGAGGCAATAAATCATATTGGTTATTCTTTTGTTATATATATGTAGTTTCCCTTTAGATATTTTTGAATTTTCCCTTTGAGTTTGGTGTTCCGCAGTTTTACTTCTGTGTGTATATAGCTGTGGATCTCTTTTTCCTCCTGCTTGGCATTTTTGAGTTCTCTCATTCTGAGGTTTTGTCTTTTACCACTTCTAAAATATAATCTGCCTTTATATCTTTGATTATTACCTTCCCTCAGATTTTTTTCTTCTCTCAGATTAAGAATAGGTGTAAATTCAACATTCTCATTATGTCCTTCATATCTCTCAACTTCACTTTTGCATTTTGCATTATTGTCTTTTGCACTTCAGATCTGTTGTCCGTTTCACTTCTGTGTTATATCTAATTGGTTCAGTTTAGTCACTCAGTCGTGTCTGACTCTCTGCGACCCAGCACACTAGGCCTCCCTGTCCATCACCAACTCCCAGAGTTCACTCAGACTCATGTCCATCAAGTCCATGATGCCATCCAGCCATCTCATCCTCTGTCCCCTTCTCCTCCTGTCCCCAATCCCTCCCAGCATCAGAGTTTTTTCTAATGAGTCAACTCTTCGTATCAGGTGCCCAAAGTATTGGAGTGTCAGCTTTAGCATCATTCCTTCCAAAGAACACCCAGGGTTGATCTCCTTGAGAATGGACTGGTTGGATCTCCTTGCAGTCCAAGGGACTCTCAAGAGTCTTCTCTAACACCACAGTTCAAAAGCATCAATTCTTCGGGGCTCAGCTTTCTTCTCAGTCCAACTCTCACATTCATACATGACCACTGGAAAAACCATAGCCTTGACTAGACGGACCTTTGTTGGCAAAGTAATGTCTCTGCTTTTGAATATGCTATCTGGGCTTCCCTGGTGGCTCAGAGGGTAAATAAAGCGCCTGCATGCAATGCGGGAGACCTGGATTCGATCCCTGGGTTGGGAAGTTCCCCTGGAGAAGGAAATGGCAACCCACTCCAGTATCCTTGCCTGGAGAATCCCATTAAGAGCCTAGTGGGCTACAGTCCATGGGGTCGCAAAGAGTTGGTCATAACTTTCCTTACAAAGAGTAGGCGTCTTTCAATTTCATGGCTGCAGTCACCATCCGCAGTGATTTTGGAGCCCCCAAAATAAAGTCTGACACTGTTTCCACTGTTTACCCATCTATTTCCCATGAAGTGATGGGACCAGATGCCATGATCTTTGTTTTCTGAACGTTGAGCTTTAAGCCAACTTTTTCACTCTCCTCTTCCACTTTCATCAAGAGGCTTTTTAGCTCCTCTTCACTTTCTGCCATAAGGGTGTTGTCATCTGCATATCTGAGGTTATTGATATTTTTCCGGAAATCTTGATTCCATCTTGTGCTTCTTCCAGCCCATCGTTTCTCATGATGTACTCTGCATATAAGTTAAATAAGCAAGATGACAATATACAGCCTTTTCCTATTTGGAACCAGTCTGTTGTTCCATGTCCAGTTCTTCTTTTTTTTTCTTTTTCCATGTCCAGTTCTAACTGTTGCTTCCTGACCTTCATATAGGTTTCTCAAGAGTTAGGCAGGTGGTCTGGTATTCCCATCTCTTTCAGAATTTTCCACAGTTTGTTGTGATCCACACAGTCAAAGGCTTTGGCCTAGTCAATAAAGCAGAAAGTTTTTCTGTAACTTTCTTGCTTTTTCCATGATCCAGCAGATGTTGGCAATTTGATCCCTGGTTCATATAATTGGTAGTCAGTCTATAAATTGAAATTCCTAATTTCAGTTTCTGGATTCCTTGCTTTAAATTGATCTGTGTTTCTTCAAGTTAGCCCTCTAATCTGTAAGACTGTGTTATGCCTTTGCACACATTAAACATGGTCTATATTTCAGTGTCTTACAGTTCCAGCATCATCAGGTTTTTCATGTTTAATTCTAGTGCTTGTTTCTGTATAATTTGTGGGCTGTGAAGGCCTCTTGAGGGTAAGAACATGAGTGTTCATTTGGATATCACCTGCACATAGTTCAGCATATGCACATATACACACAGATGGTAGAAGTGTCAAGGTTAAAAGAGGTTTTAATGGCCACGTTTCAGAAAACTTTCTGAATGATTGAGCGAATGGGTGGCTGATTTAGAGTAACAGGATGTCTGTATAAGATTTTCCATTCTTCCACACTGGATAATATATCACATATATGGTTACAGCCTACACAGTAGAAATGATTAGATTTCTATACGTCTCTTCCAAACCATCAAGGAATCACCCCAGATTAAAGAAGAATTTGTTACTACAGGGATTGTTATTATTTGAAGATGTGGCTGTGGAGTTCACCTGGGAGGAGTGGCGTCTACTAGACCCTGCTCAGAAGGATTTATACCAGGACATGATGCTGGAGAACTATAGCAACCTACTGTCTGTGGGTGAGGACTGTTCCCCTGTGCCACTCAGTGTGCCCAGTCAGCAGTCTTTCCTTTCTTAGTTGTGGAATGATTTCAGATATCTGAAGTAATGAATGGTATAAGAGAGATTGTCAGACTTCTTCTGCAAAGAGCCAGATAGCAAATACTGCAGGCTGTGTGGGCTGCCTACTGTTTCTGTAATATATATATATATATATATTTTAAGAACACATTTATTTATTGTTTTTTTTTTCCAGCACACACTATATATATATTATTTATTTATTTATGGCTGTGCTTGTTCTTCTTTGCTATATGGGCTTTTCTCTAGGAAGTGGGGACTACTCTCTAGTTGCAGTACACAGACTTCTCACTGCAGTGGCCTCTCTTGTGTGGAGGTCTCTAGGTCATGGAGGCTTCAGTAGTTGCAGTTCCTGGGTTTAAGAACACAGGCTCCGTAGTTGTGGCACATGGGCTTAGTTGCTCCTCAGCATGTGGAATCTTCCCGGACCAGCGATTGAACCCATGTCCTCTACATTGGCAAGTGGATTCTTTACCACTTAGCCACTAGGGAAGCCCAGAATATATATATATATATATATTTCTCTCTATATATATATTTCTCTCTCTATATATATTTCTCCCTATATGTATATTTCTCTCTCTATATATATATATATATGTATATAATCGATTATGTAGGTATTCCGGTAAATTTATTATATGTATTATAAGTAAGGAAGAGTTAATCACTCAGTCGTATCCAACTCTGTGACTCCATGGAGTAGCCCGTGAGGCTTCTCTGTCCATGGAATTCTCCAGGCAAGAATACTGGTGTGGGTTGCCATTTCCTTCTCCAGGGGACCTTCCCAACCCAGGGATCAAACCCAGGTCACCAACATTGCAGACAGATTCTTTACTGTCTGAGCCACCAGGGAAGTCCATATGTTCTATAAAAGATACATAAAAATAGAAATGTCAAAAGAATGAGACATTCATGAGATGAATATTTTTAAGTAATTTTAATTTTTAAAATGTAATGGTACAAAACACGTTTGCTGTCATATTTTAGAAGTTTTCCTTTACTTCTTGAAAACTCTGTTTTGTAAGAGCACTTTATTCTGAATGAATAACACTCTTAAAATGTGAAAGTGTAGTGTCTTAGTTAAAGTCACTGACCAGAGTTTGTTGACCTATACATATGACTTGAATTTTTATAAATGATAGATTCTTAGTCTCCTCTTAGGCCTCAGACCGATTTATTTCATCTAGGATCTTGATTTGTTTTGCTTAGATTTTTGTTTTTCTTTTCTGTGGATTCTTAAGTTTTTGCTACTCCAAGGGGAAAGCTACTTCCAAGATGTAGCTGCATAATCTGTTAATATAAATGAACAGTGTTTAGATTATAAATGTTTAGATTTATTTCATCTAGGATCTTGATTTGTTTTGCTTAGATTTTTGTTTTTCTTTTCTGTGGATTCTCAAGTTTTTGCTACTCCAAGGGAAAGCTACTTCCAAGGTGTAGCTGCATAATCTGTTAATATAAATGAACAGTGTCTAGATTTCATGCCCAAAGATTTTGCTAAATCATATGTTAGTTTTTTTGTGAATAGGGTATCAAAGTCCCAAAGCAATTGAAATCTTCAAGTTGAAGCAAGGAGACAAACCATGGATAGAAAGGGGAAATATCTATGATTCAGGTAAGTGAATGAGAAACATCCAGGTAGAAAAGAAGTAAATTCTTAGATCTGTGAAGGCCTCACACCTTTAAAATCGTGTTATGGTGACTCATCTTCTAGTTTCTAAACTTTGACAGTATCTCAACAGAGCCTCTGAGGATTCCTCTCCTATGTTAGTATTCATTACTTAATTATTTAGAAGAAAATACTCATACTCTCACCTCTGGATTTCATGCTGATATATTTCATCTAGAGTCTTGATTTGCTTTGCTTAGATTTTTAAAATTTCTGTGGATTCTCAAGTTTTTCCTTCTTCATTGACTGCTGTAGTACCACTGCTTGTTCCTTCCTCTTACCTTGCTTTGAAAATTCAGGCTTCCATGCCTCTCTGCAAAGAGAGAACTTCAAATTCACCATCATCTCCTGACTAGTGAACCTCAGGTAATATTGATTTCCCATCCAAACATTCAGCCCCACCCTGAATGCTGTGTTCTCATGGCAACTTGGTCTTTTAGTGTACATCTGTCTGTTTATTCATTCTGGATGGGCAAATATGAGATAAAGCAAATGTAGCAACATGTTAACTGTCGAATTAAAGAGGTGGGTATATAGCTGTTCACTGTGTAATTCATTCAATTTGTATGTTTGAAAATTTTTTTTAATAAAATTGTGAGAAGAGCTATAAATATTATAATTTTCAGAAAGAATTATGCCTCCCACATAGACTGAAATGAATTCAGTCAAGTAAAAAAAAAAAATCACAATCTTAGGCCTCACCTGAAGTCAAACCATAACCCTCATGCATACTTTGCTGATTTCTTCATATATTTGCTGGATCTATATATATATTTATTTATTTATTTTCTCTCTTTTTTTGGTCTGTGCTGTATGGCACATAGGATCTTAGTTCCCAAATCAGGGATCAAACCTGTGTCCCCTACAATGGAAGCTCAGAGTCTTAAACATTGGACCATCAGGGAAGTCCTCACAAAACCTTCAGTTGTTAAAAAAAAAAAAAAACACACACTATCTGCAAAGTACAATAAAGCAAAGCACAATAAAATGAGCTGTGTTTGTGTAGAAATATTACCAAAGAGGGAATTCATTGGCAGTCGTGTGGTTAGGACTCCATGCTTCCACTGCAGTGGGCATGGACCAGACTAGATCCCTGGTCAGGGAACTAAGATCCCTTGCAAGTTGTGTGGTGGAGCCAAAAAAACCAAATTGAATTGAAGGTTTGTGGCAGCTCTGTATTGAGCAAATCTGTTGGCACCATTTTTTCTAACAGCATTTGCTCACTTTGTGTCTTTCTCATGTTTTGGTAATTCTCTCAATATTTCAAACTTTTCCATTATTATTGTGTTTGTTATGCTGATTTGTAATCCATGATCTTTGATGTTACTTCTACAAGTCACGGAAGGCTCAGATGATGGTTAGCAATTTTTAATGAGAAAGTATTTTTAAATTAAGATATGTACTCTGTTCTAGACATAATGCTATTGCACACTTAACAGACTACACTATTGTGTAAGCATAACTTTTATATGCTCTGGGAAACAAATTCATGTCACTAACTTACATTGTGGAGGTCTGGAACTGAACCTGGAATATCTCTGAGTTATGCCCGTACAGATAACCCCATATTTGTCCTCCAACCAAAATCTTCTCCAGATTTCTTTTTCCAGTTGAGTGCTTTATGTCTGTACTAAGATACCCACCTCAGAATGGTTGTGTCAAAATACACACGGATTTTCCTACATTTAAAGTCTGTCTCCCTGGTGTTCCTCACCAACTTAAGCTGGAAATTCTAGTCATTTAGGTCAAATACCGGAGGAAAATCCTTAATCCCTCCTTTTTACTTTCATTGAATTAAACAATGAATGTTTTTTTTCCTTCTCCTAGATGTACCTTGAGTTCTTCAACTTGTCCACATGTATGCTGTTGTTGCTCCAGACCAAGCCACTGTTGTCTCTTGCCTGATTACCTCATTAACTTTCTCTCCCACACTTCTTCCTCTCCCATCACTATCCATGCAGCAGTTGGCAGTCTTTTGGAAATATAAATCAGAACCACCCCCCCACCTCCTCAGAGCTTCTGGTGGCTTGTCACTAGTCTTAGCATTAAATTCAGATTCTTCTACCAGATCTACATAATATGACTTCTGTCTACCTTTTGAACTTTAAGTTTTCCTTCTCCCTATGTAACTGTTCCATTCAGGGCCCACTGGATACCTTTCTATATCTTGACCTGGCCCAAACCTTTCTTTTGTCAGGGCTTTTGCACTGCTGTCATACTTGAATGAAAATGAAGTTACTTACATGAAGCTACTTAATTTTTATTCCTAGTTTCTTGGCTCACCTTTTATTTCCTCACAGGTAATTACCTGTTTCCCATTTTTCTTTTTCCTGTGCTGGGAACCACTTTTCAGTGTGAAGTTGTCTTATTTCTTTGCTTCCATTTTGTTCTCTTTTGCCCAGGGGAATATAGACAATGTGTTTCTCTTGGTGTGTATTCAGATGCTATGACAGCACATGATACATATTAGACATTCAATAAATATTGGGGGAGAGAATGGATACATCCTCCCTCATAGTAGATCAGATGTCTCTCCAACTTATTTTATTTTGTGTTAATGACATATATTTCTATTTTGTCCTCTTTTGCTGGTTTTGCAAGGATCTCTTTGGAGAGCACCAAAAACTTTACTGATTGAGAATTGTCTGCCACTGATTCTGTATCTTTTTTTTTTTTAAGATGTTATGGCCTCATTGTGTTTCCCCCATTTTCAAGAAGTAAATTTACACTTAATGATTTTTTTCATATGACATAATTGTCATGGACAGCTAGCCCAAACCATTTCATTTTAGAAGCAGTTTTATTGCATAACCTAATTCTGAAAATTCATTTTCTTTCTAGAAGTTGGTGGTCCTATGCAGCAATCCTTGAAATCCAATACAAACATAAAAAAATATGGAAAAGGCCATAAACTCAGTTCTTTGGGAAATATTTTTTGTCTGCATGGAAACCTTGTTACTTTGAGGCAAAGCCATGATAAGTTTGACATACTGAACTCTAATTTAGATTTAGTTAACCAGGATAAAAGCTCCATAGCAAAGAATCCTGACAAGTTTAGTAGATACGAGAAATCATTTCTTCATAGTAAGCATGAAAAACAGTACACTAATTAAATGCAATAAACATGGAAATACTCTCTGCACCAATTCAAAACTCAGTATACATCAGATTGAAAAAGGAAAGAAACACGAATGTATGGAATGTGGTAAAACCTTCATCAAAAAGTCTCAACTAACTGTACACCAGAGAACACAAACAGGAGAGAAGGCATTATAAATGCCTTAAATGTGGTAAAGCCTTCTGCAGGAAGGCAGAGCTTAATATACACATGCAAGTTGAATGAGGAGTAAAACCCCACACATGCAGTGAGTGTGGGAAAACCTCCAGGAAGTCTCAGCTCCTTGTACATCAGAAAACTCACACAAGAGAGAAACCCTATATGTGCTGTGAGTGTGGGAAAGGCTTCATCCAGAAGGGTAACTTCCTTATACATCAGCGAATTCATAATGGAAAGAAGCCCTATAGATGCAAAGAGTGTGGTAAAGCCTTCAATCACAAGCCATGTCTTGTTGCACATCAAATATTTCACAGTGGAAATCCTCCCTATGAATGCGGTGAGTGTGGAAAAGCCCATTTTCAGAAGTGAAGTCTCATTAGACATCAAAGAGGTTACACAGAAGAGAAGTGCCACAAATGCAATGTGTGTGGGAAAAGCTACTCCACGAAGTCCACACTTAGCAGACACTAGAGAGTCCATACGGGAGACAAACCCCATGGGTGCAGCAGCTGTGGGAAAGCCTTCTGCCACAAATCCTCCCTCACTAAACATAAGAGAACTCATACAAAAGAGAAACGTGTCAATTTAGTCAAGGTGGAAAAGGATTCTTTAGAAAGCCATGACTCATGTACCACAGAACCCAAACAGGAGAAAACCTCTGTTGAGACAGTGACAGTGCAGGGGCCTGCTGTGGCAGTGCAGGCATCATTAAACATCCATGGGTTCCTTGCCCAAGGGAATGTGGTTCTTGTGGGAGAGCCTGTGGCCAGATGTGTCCCTTCAGGAGATGGCAGAGAGTTTTCACAGGAGAGGAACCTCATGAATGTAGTTAATGTGGTACTGCCTTCAGTTACCAATTATGTCTTTTATGTCACAGGAAACATGTAAGGAGGAGTACCTTCAATATGGACAAGTCTTTGGAGCAAATTTTAGCTTTTATGTAGTTGAAAGCTCTCACTGAGAGAATGCTAATGAATGTAGCGATAGTGGAAAGGTCAATCAGTCAGTCAGTGTTAGTCGCTCAGTTGTGGCTGACTCTTTGTGACCCCATGGACTGCAGCCCGCCAGGCTCCTCTGTCCATGGAATTCTCCAGGCAGGATTACTGGAGTGGGTTGCCAATCCCTTCTCCAGAGGATTTTCCCAACCCAGGGGTCAAACCTGGGTCTCTCCCATTGCAGGCAGATTCTTTACCATCTGAGCCACTAGGAGAGCCCAGTACAAAGATATGTCTCATTAAGTAGCAGCTCTTAGTAGGCTGAACTGTAGCAAGCTTCACTTTAAAAGCATCATAACTTCACATCAGAAAGAAATTTTGGGAAGGCAAATATGTCCAGTCTATAAGACCACCCTCATGTTTGATTATTCTGTGAAAGCACTGACTCAAAAACTAAAAACCCCGCCCAAACCTCAAAAACTCAAAAAGAAAAACTCAAAAGCTGCTATACTTAGGATTACAAGTTATGACAGTGAAAAGTTACAGATTAGCAAGTCTAAAAGGTGCTTAAGGCAGACTTTAGGAGAAACCAGGTACACCCAGTGGAGTTGTATGGACTCTGTAATTCTGCCAGCAATGATGTGACAACTCGTGTGCATATTGCCAACCAGAGAAACTCACCTGAGCCTTTGTACCTGGGGACTTGGGGGTCAGTAAGGGCGCTCCTTTTGCCAGCATGGAGAAACTACATGACTGACTTTAGCTTTTCAAGCTCTAGCCTTCTTGAAGTCAAACCAATACAGCATGGCCCAGAGACCCCCAGGCAAACAATAGCAAGTGTTCACCAAAAATCATATTGCTAGCATCAACTGTGACGTGGTTCAAACCCCAGGTATGCAAAGATGCTCTTGGCAGGCAGGCTGTTCCAAGGGCTTAGAGGTTCCCTCGCAGGTGCTGATCAAAAGCTAGTCCTTTATTTGGAATGTGCACACCCCCAACCTGCCAAGTCACCTAATTTGCACACTAGTGAAAATAATAAGGTTTTTAATAACATTGTTCTTCATGTGTCAGAAGTAAATGTCTATGGATATACGGAATGTGTAGAACCTTTAGCAGAAAGGCAGCCAATCTCATAAAGGAGATAAGCTTGTGATTGCCGTGGAAATTTGGAAACTTGTTGATGTAAAACTACCCTCATTTTCCATCATATTAACACCCTTAATGTGTGTGTGGGTGTTTTCATTGTTTGGCTGCACCCCTACAGCATGTGGAACTTCCCTGACCAGGGATCAAACCCATGCCCCCTGCAGTGGAAGCATGGAGTCTTAACCTCTGGACTGCCAAGGAAGTCCTCAATGTGTAGTTTGATAGAGAAGGACTCTCATTGCTAGGGGATGGCTGCATAACTCACCTGATGATGGTTCATAGGCACTGTCACATTGTACCTATTATATCTGAATCTTTGGTCACCTTTGTTAGATTCTTTTAGAAGCAAGTTGCTAGGCCAGCGCACACACAGTGGGAGAGTTGCACATATTTGTGGGCCTTCTTAGAGTCAACCTGCCCGAATAATCATCAGGGAAAAAGATATTTGTGGGAAGTTGCCATGATTTCCTGTTTAAGCAGCACTTGGACAGAACCTGGTGTTCTCTGTGTCTCCCCAAGCCCATCCCACCCCCTCAACCCCACCTTGACCCAGCCTGGTCATCCAGAGCCAGCCTTCTGCCACCACCTCACGGCACCCTTGGGCCACTCCCGAGGGGTCTTGCTGCTCCAGTGCAGTGAGCCGCTGCCTCTCAGCCCCCTGATGTGACCACCACGTACCCCTCGCAGGGGCCCCAGCACTTCCCCCAGGGTTTGGAGGCTGCCAGATCCATCTGGAGCCTCCGAAGTTTACCTGTCCACCTCTCACTACTCTGATGGCAATGATGTGGCTTTGAGAAACTTTGTCAAATGTCTTCCTAGCCAGTCTCGCAAGAGGAGGGAACATGCTGAGAAGCTAATGAAGCTGCAAGAACCTCTGAGGCGGCTGCATCTTGCTCTGGTGTATCCAGAAAGGAACAGGATGACTCAGGGTGGGCTCAGTGCAATGGAATGTGTGTTCCACTCAGAAAAGGGGTGAATCAGTCAGTACTGGAACTGCACACGTTGTGATACCTACTGGCAAAGTTGAGCCTTGCTTGTGTGACAACCTGGGTGAGCAGGTGAAACACACCAGAATTGAGTGACCACATAACTGACTTGTGTGTGGTAAAGGTTCCTGAATTGGGTGTGGCAGAGTGTTTCTGACAGGCACACCCAAGGATGATGAGAGCTAAGCATTAGGCTGGCTTCCCAGTGGCCATGGGGGGCGACTTCCATGGTCACCATGGTAGCGCATCCCTTGTGGGTTTTCCTTTACCCTTTCTGTAAGTTTTATAATACTAAAGCACTAAAGCATCCACTTAACACTTTTTTTTTCATTTGCCTGTTCCTTCAAATTTGGTACCTAGGGGAAAAAAAACTGACACATTAAAGACCCCAGTATATACTCAGATTCCAGTTACCATTGAGAACACCCAGTCTCATGGGAGGAGGGCCCTGGCTAAAAAAAAATCTCATAAACGTCACCTTGTTTGTTACATAGGAGGGATTTAGCTACAGGTCACTGCTTACCAGTTATTCACTTGAAACTTTGTGCTGAGTCAGGACCCTGGAGGATGAACAACTACTACCCCCCTTCCCCCAGTTTCTCCTCCAACTGCTCTCCTCTCACTTCCCCCTCTCCACCTTGGAACTCTTCTTCCACTCTCTGAGGAGAGTATGTGGCTGGCTGCTGCTAGAATGCCTGAGGACATGGAATGAAGATGATTCTGAGACTGTGGACCAAAACTGAAAACACCAATTGTTTTCTCTGCAGCAGGGAGACAAACAGGAAAATTGCAAGGCCCATCTCCATCTTCATTCTGCCTATCTGTTCTTTCTAGTGTCCCCACATTGGCAGAACTTATAATGAAGCTGGCAAAAGAATCTGGTTTGTGCTATCACAGTGCGGATAGTGGAAGAATAGGTTGAGAGGTGAGACAGTAGCTAAATAATCAGGCCAACAACCTACTTAAGTTGAGGTTAACTGTGGCACATGGCCCCAGCCCTGCAGTTTACAGATGTTAGAGTTCACTTACTGACAAGTGCAGATTGAAAATTTATGAATGATAATGATACATATTTAAACAGTCCTTGAATATTTGCTCCATATAAGACAATCTATTAGTAAAGTTACTAGTCATGATTTGTGTGTTGTGTGTATATGGGGTGGGATTTGTTAGTAACTGATAAGATTTATGACACAAAACACTAGTATGGTTTATGCCCTTATAATCTGTTCTATATATTTTGTTTGTTTTTTGTATGTTCTTATTTTAGGGACAGATACACAGTCTGAAATCATGCAAAATGAGGAAAGGGAAGATCCTTTAAGGTGCTGGAATTACTGATCATTGATATGGAAAAAGATGAAATTAGGTCCCTGCCTCACATTGGGCTTCCCTTGTAGCTCAGTTGGTAAAGAATCTGCCTGCAGTACAGGACACCCGGGTTTGATCTCTGGGTTGGGAAGATCCCCTGGAGATGGAAATGGCAACCTATTCCAGTATCCTTGCCTGGAAAATCTCATGGACACAGGAGCCTGGTGGGCTGCAGTCCCAAAGTGCCACAAAATGTCTGGCACAACTGAGCAACTAACACTTACTCACATTGTACATCAAGATCCATTCTCGTTAGATCAAAGACCTAAATTTGAAGGGTAATATTTAAAGAACACAATTTGGGGGAGAGAATTGGACTCTGATCATTTCAAAAGCCCTCTTTCCAGTGGCTTCCAGCCGTGACGTACGCCCAATAATTGACTTGGGATTGCCCAGTACCTGACCACAAGGACCTTCCCATCACTGGCCTCTAAAGAATTCTTTTTAAAATATTTTTTAAAGTTTTTTTTTTTTTTTGACGAGGACCATTTTTAAAAGCCTTATTGAATTTGTTACAATATTGCTTCTGTTCTATGTTTTGGTTATTTTCCGAGAAGAATGTGGGATCTTGGCTTCCTAACCAGGGATCGAACCCACACTCCTTGCATTGGAAGATGATTTTTTAACTACTAGACCTCCATGGAAATCCCCTGTGATGTTTCTTAATCATGGTTTTGGGAGTCAGAATGTGTGTATGATTCTGGCTATTTGGTCCATGGCTTGAGGGTCTTTGAGTTCATTTTGCCCAGAAGATACAACCTGAGTTAATAGATTAACGATGATATCTACAACAGCAATTTTATTACATTAAAAGTGTTATTGACAGCAGCAGTCTCAGTCATCTGACTCTGGTGGATTAGTGTTCACTTAGTTCAGGGCTGGGGTCAGAGAGTATAAGGGGATAAAGTTCTGGATAGGGATTAATCATAAACTCAGTAGTGATACCAAGCAAGACCATGTGGGGTTCCTGGGCACGATAGCCTTTCTGTGTCCCCCACTTCTAGATGATAGAAAAGAGGCTTCATTTAGCCTTCATGACCCTTCTTGAGTTCCTTCCTGCAGGTTCAAATGGATGCTAATTAAGAAAGGAATGCAGAGACAAGAGAGGAACAGTCTAGAAACAATAGTGCAGCCCTGGGCCAGAGTCCTGTTAGTGTTGGTAGCTCCATCCTTCTGATACTTTGCAACCCCAGGGCCTGCGGCCTGCCAGCCGCCTCTGTCCATGGGATTTCCCAGGCAAGAATACCGGAGTGGGTAGCCATTCCCTTTTCCAGGGATATTGTAGGCAGATTCTTTACCGTCTGAGTCACCAGAGAAACCTGGCCTGGCGCAGAGTCCTGTTTCCCCTCAAAGTGTAGTGGTGGCCTCCTCAACCAAACCCGAAGCGTGCTAGGCTTCTCCTTCCCTGCCGTCTGCGTGCTTCACTGAGGCAGGAGCCGCTCCATAGCGCCTCTCCGTGGGCTGCGGCACCTAGCTCACAGGCTGCCCTGCTCGGACCATCCACCCACTGTGCAAGCGGGCAGGTGGGACTTACACTCCGGAGGCACCAACTCCCAGGCCACCCCATTTGGTCACGAGCTGGCTGGCGGGGCCGGCGGCAGGCTGAACCCACAGCGCCTGCCGCTTCAATGATCCCAGTTAATGGGCCCATCAGCTGACTCTGCGTGGCCACCGTGGTCTCTGCAGCCTCTATGCCTCGCTCTATTGAGGGCTGGAGCACGATGTTGCTGGAGTGGCCAATACTTCTTCGGACTCGGCTGCTTTTTAGAGTTGCCTCTTTCTGATGGCAGTGAGCCAGGCACAGGCTCTAACAGGCTTCCTCAGCCACTGACTGGCGCCACAATGGGTCCGGCCCACAAGCAAGGATCGCTAGTGAACAACTGCCAACCAGGGACTGTTAGTGGTCAGTTGCACAGTGGGCCCCTTCCCCTCCCCTCTTGTATATAAAAGGAGCTCAAAATCCGACCGAGAGCTGACTTTTTTGAGATGCTAGTCTGCCATCTTCTCAGTCTGTTAGTTTTTTGATTAAAGTCATTACTCCCTGTCCCAACTAGTCTTGGTCTGTCTCGCATGGAGCAGAAAGAGCTTGGGCTTGGTAGCAAAATAATTCACACCCTGTCAGTTAAGCTGTGTTGCAGATACTGAAACTCCACCGGGTGGGAGAATTTAATTATATTACAGCTTGTGCTGCACACAAGTACTTAGACCCCTGACCCCTTGAATCCAGAAGGTTCACCATATTGACGCCCACTTACTTCACGACCAACCAATCAGAAGAGTGTGCATGAACTGACCACGCCCTCTCTGAGCCCTTTCTATAAAACCCCCTTATACCCTCTTCAGGACACAGTTTTGAGGGGTTATATTGCTGTGGGTCCTTTTGCCTGGCAAAGATGTAAAGCTATTTCCTATTTCATTCAAAACTCAGTCTCCAAAATCAATTCAGTGTCGGGGTATAGATGCTGGATTCGGTTTCAGTAGGGGAACTCAGTTTTAGGGGGACCCAGTTTAATCACGTCAACTTCTCCAAACCTGGACTTTTTCTAGAGCCTTCTCTAGGCAAAATCTTTCTCAAGGTCTGCCTATTGACCAGTCTCTTTTCTGCTAAGGGTAAAAGACATCAGCCAGTTGGACACAACCACCTCCTTCAACAAGGGCACAGCCTCCTGTGACAGACTCTGTGGACAAAGGCATTTTAGGTCTTCAGTTCAGTTCAGTCGCTCAGTCGTGTCCGACTCTTTGCGACCCCATGAATCGCAGCACGCCAGGCCTCCCTGTCCATCACCATCTCCCGGAGTTCACTCAGACTCACGTCCATCGAGTCCGTGATGCCATCCAGCCATCTCATCCTCTGTCGTCCCCTTCTCCTCCTGCCCCCAATCCCTCCCAGCATCAGAGTCTTTTCCTCTTCGAATGAGGTGGCTGAAGGACTGGAGTTTCAGCTTTAGCATCATTCCTTCCAAAGAAGTCCCAGGGCTGATCTCCTTCAGAATGGACTGGTTGGATCTCCTTGCAGTCCAAGGGACTCTCAAGAGTCTTCTCAGACACCACAGTTCAAAAGCATCAATTCTTTGGCGCTCAGCCTTCTTCACAGTCCAACTCTCACATCCATACATGACCACAGGAAAAACCATAGCCTTGACTAGATGGACCTTAGTCAGCAAAGTAATATCTCTGCTTTTGAATATACTATCTAGGTGGGTCATAACTTTTCTTCCAAGGAGTAAGCGTCTTTTAATTTCATGGCTGCAGTCACCATCCACAGTGATTTTGAAGCCCCCCAAAATAAAGTCTGACACTGTTTCCACTGTTTCCCCATCTATTTCCCATGAAGTGATGGGACCAGATGCCATGATCTTCATTTTCTGAATGTTGAGCTTTAAGTCAACTTTTTCGTTCTCCTCTTTCACTTTCATCAAGAGGCTTTTAGCTCCTCTTCACTTTCTGCCATAAGGGTGTTGTCATCTGCATATCTGAGGTTATTGATATTTCTCCCAGAAATCTTGATTCCAGCTTGTGTTTCTTCCAGTCCAGCGTTTCTCATGATGTACTCTGCTTAGAAGTTAAAGAAGCAGGGTGACAATATACAACCTTGACGTACTCCTTTTCCTATTTGGAACCAGTCTGTTGTTCCATGTCCAGTTCTAACTGTTGCTTCCTGACCTGCATACAGATTTCTCAAGAGGCATTTAGGTGCTCTGGTATTCCCATCTCTTTCAGAATCTTCCACAGTTTATTGTGATCCACACAATCAAAGGCTTTGGCATAGTCAATAAAGCAGAAATAGATTTTTTTCTGGAACTCTCTTGCTTTTTCCATGATCCAGCGGATGTTGGCAATTTGATCTCTGGTTCCTCTGCCTTTTCTAAAACCAGCTTGAACATCAGGGAGTTCACGGTTCATGTATTGCTGAAGCCTGGCTTGGAGAATTCTGAGCATTACTTTACTAGCATGTGAGATGAGTGCAATTGTGCGGTAGTCTGAGCATTCTTTGGCATTGCCTTTCTTTGGAATTGGAATGAAAACTGACCTTTTCCTGTCCTGTGGCCACTGCTGAGTTTTCCAAATTTGCTGGCATATTGAGTGCAGCACTTTCACAGCATCATCTTTCAGGATTTGAAACAGCTCTAATTTTCTTGAAGAGATCTCTAGTCTTTCCCATTCTGTTCTTTTCCTCTATTTCTTTGCATTGATCACTAAAGAAGGCTTTCTTATCTCTTCTTGCTATTCTTTGGAACTCTGCATTCAGATGCTTATATCTTTCTTTTCTCCTCTCTTCTTTTCACAGCTATTTGTAAGGCCTCCTCAGACAGCCATTTTGCCTTTTTGCATTTCTTTTCCATGGGGATGCTCTTGATCCCTGTCTCCTGTATAATGTCACGAACATCATTCCATAGTTCATCAGGCACTCTGTCTATCAGATCTAGGCCCTTAAATCTATTTTTCACTTCCACTGTATAATCTTAAGGGATTTGAGTTACGTCATACCTGAATGGTCTAGCGGTTTTCCCTACTTTCTTCAATTTAAGTCTGAACTTGGTAATAAGGAGTTCATGATCTGAGCCACAGTCAGTTCCTGGTCTTGTTTTTGTTGACTGTATAGAGCTTCTCCATCTTTGGCTGCATAGAATATAATCAATCTGATTTTGGTGTTGACCATCTGGTGATGTCCATATGTAGAGTCTTCTCTTGTGTTGTTGGAAGACGGTCTTGGTCCCACTTAATTGACAGGGAAGAAGCCTAAGCTGCATGGTCAGAGTCCGTACGTGTGCCACACTATTGATGGCACTTGGGGAAATGGAGGCTTCAGAGCTAAGGTGTCCGGCTGAAGAGATCACAACTTCAAAAGAGATGGCAACTTGGAAAACAGATTCTCCACAGGCGCTGACCACCATATTGCAGAATCTGGTTGCCTGGCGGTTCGTCACGTGACGGGTGGCTGTTGGTGGCTCTCAGAAGGTTTGGAGTTTTGGAGTGTTCTCTGCCGTGTTCGCTGCTGAGGTGCTGTGGCGCTGCCAGGCGACCTGATTCGGAAGGTAGATTTTTGGAAGCCTATTGTTTCAGCCGCTTAGTGAGAAGACCTGGTAAGAGGAGAGACTTTCGTGGTTTTACGTGTTGTTTTGGTAGGGTCAGTGGCAACAGTCTGTGAGGGTCCGGGAAGTGGGTGTAGTGGGTTGATAGGCCATTTGTTTAGTCGATAATCCAGGACTGTCCAGGAGTACTGAAATCAGTGATCTGTGCAGGTTTTCATTGCATGAATCTATGGTTCAGTGATGCCGGGAATGTGGGATTAGTGAAGGCAAGGTGAATCCGCGGGTTCAGATTTCAGGGCCTGGAGAATGAGGGATGACGTTTATAAGGTCGCTTATGGGGAAGTCTGTGAGAGCTGGTAACCGATGCTGTCTGTACGGTCGCTGATAGGACTTAGGGTTTGTGATGGGGAGTCTTGAGGTCTATTGTGGGAGTGTGTGGGCATTACTAATGTGGAGGTCTGGGGACCTCATAGAGGTTGAGGATGAGGTATTAGGGGGCAGTGATGGAGTTGTTCGAGCATTCTTTTGCATTGCCTTTCTTTGGAATTGGAATGAAAACTGACCTTTTCCAGTCCTGTGGCCACTGCTGAATTTTCCAAATTTGCTGGCGTATAGAGTGCAGCACTTTCACAGCATCATCTTTCAGGATTTGAAACAGCTCAACTGGAATTCCATCACCTCCACCAGCTTTGTTCGTAGTGACGCTTTCTAAGGCCCACTTGACTTCACATTCCAAGATGTCTGGCTCTAGATTAGTGATCACATCATCATGATTATCTGGGTCTTGAAGATCTTTTTGTACAGTTCTTCTGTGTATTCTTGCCACCTCTTCTTAATATGTTCTGCTTCTGTTAGGTCCATACCATTTCTGTCCTTTATCGAGCCCATCTTTGAATGAAATGTTCCCTTGGTATCTCTAATTTTCTTGAAGAGATCTCTAGTATTTCCCATTCTGTTCTTTTCCTCTATTTCTTTGCATTGATCACTAAAGAAGGCTTTCTTTTCTCTTCCTTCTTGCTATTCTTTCGAACTCTGCATTCAGATGCTTATATCTTTCTTTTTCTCCTTTGCTTTTGTCTCTCTTCTTTTCACAGCTATTTGTAAGGCCTCCTCAGACAGCCATTTTGCTTTTTTTGCATTTCTTTTCCATGCGGATGGTCTTGATCCCTGTCTCCTGTACAATGTCATGAACCTCATTCCATAGTTCATCAGGCACTCTATCTATCAGATCTAGGCCCTTAAATCTATTTCTCACTTCCACTGTATAATCATAAGGGATTTGATTTAGGTCATACCTGAATGGTCTAGTGGTTTTCCCTACTTTCTTCAATTTAAGTCTGAATTTGGTAATAAGGAGTTCATGATCTGAGCCACAGTCAGCTCCTAGTCTTGTTTTTGTTGACTGTATAGAGCTTCTCCATCTTTGGCTGCAAAGAGTATAATTAGTCTGATTTTGGTGTTGACCATCTGGTGATGTCCATGTGTAGAGTCTTCTCTTGTGTTGTTGGAAGAGGGTGTTTGCTATGACCAGTGCATTTTCTTGGCAAAACTCTATTAGTCTTTGCCCTGCTTTATTCTTCATTCCAAGGCCACATTTGCCTATTCCTCCTGGTGTTTCTTGACTTTCTACTTTTGCATTCCAGTCCCCTATAATGAAAAGGACATCTTTTGGGGGTGTTAGTTCTAAAAGGTCTTGTAGGTCTTCATAGAACCGTTCAACTTCAGCTTCTTTAGCATTACTGGTTGGGGCATAGACTTGGATAAATGTGATATTGAATGGTTTGCCTTGGAGACGAACAGAGATCATTCTGTCGTTTTTGAGACTGCATCCAAGTACTGCATTTCGGACTCTTTTGTTGACCATGATGGCTACTCCATTTCTTCTGAGGGATTCTTGCCCACAGTAGTAGATACAATGGTCATCTGAGTTAAATTCACCCATTCCAGTCCATTTTAGTTTTCTGATTCCTAGAATGTTGACGTTCACCCTTGCCATCTCTTATTTGACCACTTCCAATATGCCTTAATTCATGGACCTGACATTCCAGGTTCCTATGTACTATTGCTCTTTATAGCATTGGATCTTGCTTCTGTCACCAGTCACATGCACAACTGGGTATTGTTTTTGCTTTGGCTCTATCCCTTCATTTTTTCTAGAGTTATTTCTCCACTGATCCCCAGTAGCATATTGGGCACCTAATGACCTGGGGAGTTCCTCTTTGGTATTCTATCATTTTGCCTTTTCATACTGTTCATGGGGTTCTCAAGGCAAGAATACTGAAGTGGCTTGCCATTCCCTTCTCCAGTGGACCACGTTCTGTCAGACCTCTCCACCATGGTCAGTTTTCATTCCAATTCCAAAGAAAGGCAATGCCAAAGAATGCTCAGACTACCGCACAATTGCACTCATCTCACATGCTAGTAAAGTAATGCTCAGAATTCTCCAAGCCAGGCTTCAGCAATACATGAACCGTGAACTCCCTGATGTTCAAGCTGGTTTTAGAAAAGGCAGAGGAACCAGAGATCAAATTGCCAACATCCGCTGGATCATGGAAAAAGCAAGAGAGTTCCAGAAAAAAATCTATTTCTGCTTTATTGACTATGCCAAAGCCTTTGATTGTGTGGATCACAATAAACTGTGGAAGATTCTGAAAGAGATGGGAATACCAGAGCACCTAAATGCCTCTTGAGAAATCTGTATGCAGGTCAGGAAGCAACAGTTAGAACTGGACATGGAACAACAGACTGGTTCCAAATAGGAAAAGGAGTACGTCAAGGCTGTATATTGTCACCCTGCTTCTTTAACTTCTAAGCAGAGTACATCATGAGAAACGCTGGACTGGAAGAAACACAAGCTGGAATCAAGATTTCTGGGAGAAATATCAATAACCTCAGATATGCAGATGACAACACCCTTATGGCAGAAAGTGAAGAGGAGCTAAAAAGCCTCTTGATGAAAGTGAAAGAGGAGAACGAAAAAGTTGACTTAAAGCTCAACATTCAGAAAATGAAGATCATGGCATCTGGTCCCATCACTTCATGGGAAATAGATGGGGAAACAGTGGAAACAGTGTCAGACTTTATTTTGGGGGCTCCAAAATCACTGTGGATGGTGACTGCAGCCATGAAATTAAAAGACGCTTACTCCTTGGAAGAAAAGTTATGACCCACCTAGATAGTATATTCAAAAGCAGAGATATTACTTTGCTGACTAAGGTCCATCTAGTCAAGGCTATGGTTTTTCCTGTGGTCATGTATGGATGTGAGAGTTGGACTGTGAAGAAGGCTGAGCGCCAAAGAATTGATGCTTTTGAACTGTGGTGTCTGAGAAGACTCTTGAGAGTCCCTTGGACTGCAAGGAGATCCAACCAGTCCATTCTGAAGGAGATCAGCCCTGGGACTTCTTTGGAAGGAATGATGCTAAAGCTGAAACTCCAGTCCTTCGGCCACCTCACGTGAAGAGTTGACTTATTGGAAAAAACTCTGATGCTGGGAGGGATTGGGGGCAGGAGGAGAAGGGGACGACAGAGGATGAGATGGCTGGATGGCACCACTGAATTGATGGACGTGAGTCTGAGTGAACTCTGAGAGATGGTGATGGACAGGGAGGCCTGGCGTTCTGTGATTCATGGGGTCGCAAAGAGTTGGACACGACTTAACGACTGAACTTAACTGAACTGAACTGATGGAGTTGTTGAGGAATATTAGGGGCTTGGAGGAGGGTCACTGATGGGTACTAGAGTCAGCGTTTACAACTGTTACTGGGGCAGGTGATGGAATGGGATTGATGTTAGCATATTCTCATGACTGGGGAGACCTAAGTATTGGTGTCTGACAGGTGAGGTCATGGAAGTCTTTGATTTGTGAGGCCTGTGGGGTTCGTGATTGGGGAGGGAATCCCTGGAGATCCCTGGTTTGAGTTTCCAACCTGATTAACTAGAAGGAGCCTTGTTTTGTGACATTCTCCCTCAGTTCTTCAACATTTCACCAGCTGTTCCCATCAAGCCCCTCCTCACTCCTACACTTCTGTTCATGTCTTCCTTTGCCTTGTTCACATCCCTATGAAAATTTAAAGCATTTTTAAATGATCAGAGCTTAGGTGGCGTCTAAAACCTAAGGTGGCGTCTAAACCTAAGATGGCGTCTGGCAGAAGAGATGGGGGCAGGGTCTATGTTGTCTGTCAAAGTTTTTGATTGGCTCTCTTGATTTCTGTGCACATAGACAGTGTGTGATCTCTATAGACTCCTGTTATAATGAAGGTGACAATTTGACCTTTAATGTGATTGGTGCAACTATGGAAAGTCCCTCCTAAAACCCTCCTGTTTGTCTATATAAGTTGGGAGTTTGCAACAATAAACCGGAACTGCTTCGACGGGGAAAAAAAAAAAAAGATCAGAGCTTGAGGAAATCTAATGTGATATTTGCTTGTATTTTCATACACTCTCTCTGTAAGGATTCACAAATGTAGGATCAGAGCAACTGGGTGGCTGAAGGACCTCAGGTGAAGATGATGCCCTTTGTACCTTGTGAATGTTGAACCATGTGGACTATTTCTTTCTTTTTTACAATATATTTTTAACTGGTATACTTATGAGATTTTGTCTATTATTACATAAAAACTGTATATTGCTTGATGAGGATAAGACATATGTAAAATATTGAATTATTCTCTTTCAGAACATGTTTTTAGTTTTCCTGCAGGCCAGTGATCTCTTGGATATGATCCTTCTCTTGTTTCTACCTGGTAATCATAGAAATAATGACATTGATTCTGATTGTATTCATGCTTTTTCACTATAAATTTTCACATTTAAATATTTATTGTTATTTTACAAATAGGCAGAACTTGCTAATTCTGTTCTTACTTCACATGGGAGGCATTTATGATAATTTTAAATTTTGTTTTGTTTGGAACTTTTTGATTGATGTCTTTCTTGTTATTCCTAATTCTGTCTTGAGGAGTTGATCACACTTTCCATTGTGATTTCCTATATGATTTTCTCTTTTAAGGCAAACATAAATAATTGAGAAGAATGTATTATTTTCAATATGTGCATCTTTTAACTACTTTGATATATTGCTGAAGTCTGTATTAGTTTTAATATTTAGACCATGTATACAGTATTTTCCTACACTGTCACAAAATTACAGTGGTATTTTAATATTGTCTATCTCAGTGGTGTTCCTGCCAAACATCCTTGTTTTTTTTTTTTTAAACAGTGTTTGTTTTATGTGATTTGGTTCCCTTTGACTTGCTACCTAAAGCAACCACACTGTAGCTTCTAACTCATGTTATTCTATGAATTTCTACTTTATCCAATGGAATGGATCTCATCTTAAATTCTTTTACTGGTTCCTGTTACTATTACTCCTCTTGATTCCCAATTCTCTACATTTGCCTGAGCCTGATATACTTTGTCCATTCCAGGTTATTTTCCCTGGACAGTTTTAAGGATGTGAGTGTCTCTGAGAACCAGTCAGTTACTAGTTTTTGTTTTCTTTTTATTTATTCCAGTCAGTTCTGTCTTTTCATGGATAGTTTTACAGTTTGCATTTGCTGTCCCAACCTTGTACTGTGTGTCTCTCACTTCTGTTTTACTCCTTTTTAAAATTCTCTCTGTTTCCTGGTAGTTTATTTTCCTTTATAGTTCCTATTACCTAGATCATAAATGTTTAGCTTTTAATTTATGCAGTGGTTTAAAAGGCACACCCTGTTTTTATATATCTACTGGAAGTTCCCTTAAAGTTTTCCAGAAATATTCTTGAATTTATGTTGTTCTAATTAGCAAAGTGGCTGACAAAAATATAGGTCTGTTTTATCTATATTCTTTTACTTTCTATTCTAGCTAGCTCAGCTTAAAAATTGTGTGTATGTGTGGTTTTTTTAAAATTTATTTACTTTATTTTTGGTTGCACTGGGTCTTTGTTGCTGCACGTTACACTTTCTCTAGTTGGGGTAATCAGGTGCTGCTCTTCATTGTGGAGTGTGGGCTTTTCATTGCAGTGCCTTCTCTTGTTGCAGGACATAGGCTCTAGATGCACAGGCTTCAGTAGTTGTGGTACATGAGCTTTGCTGCCCTGGGGCGTGTGGAATCTTCCTGGCCTAGGGATTAAAGCCATGTCCCCTGCACTGGCAGGTGATTCTCAACCACTGGACCACCAGGGAAGCCTTATAGTTCTTAATTTAGGGGTTAATCATATATACCTACTCAAAATTTTGCACAAAAGCAAATGTGGAGGTCTTTATTGATGACTTGATGGGCTTAAATTGAGTGCTACTGGCTTACACAACAGTAACAGGAATAGTAGAGTCTCCGTTTTAAACTATCTGATCCTGGTAGTTTTATTTGCAAGAGATGCTTTAAGAGCCTTCTCTCTTCTGTGGATATTAGTCTGCTTCTGCTTACTATCACTAGTGAGGATCAATATTAGTAAAGTTTATTTTCCTAACAGTTTGCATATTCATTGATATTGAGTTGTACAAATGAGTGCAGTGATATCTACTGTAGATCACTGGCAGCATATACTTGTTACCTGTATCTATTTTTAGATCCTTCTTAAATACTTAGACAAATTCTAGTTCATTGCTCGTAAGGGAACTGATGGTGCAGCTCACTGTGTGAAATTAGGAAATAACTCTTTTGGGTAAAATTTCTTGGTGAGATGGAACCTCCTCACCATGACACATACTTGCTGACCATCCATTGCATGTTAGTCCTAAATTCTTTCTGTCCCCTGCATGTGAGCCCTGTCTGCCTCCAGGGATCATGGAAAGTGAACCTCTGTCATAAACACTCTAATAGTCTGTAAAGACATATTAACTAGAAAGTGATAATTGTCCTTGATAATTAGCAACTGGCAAAATGTTTTCACATATAACCCCAGTTCCCAAGCCTGTTCCTGCCAGAGATGTTATAGGTGACATGATAATTGCAGTTCTGAGGGGAGGGCAGGTCACAGGATCACAAACTCGTATCTCTTGGTCAAGCTACCCTTCTTGCACACAGGCTAATTGCTTTGACCTTCATACTGAATCCACTATCCAGACATCAGGAAAAAGTCAGTGAGTTTTCTTTATAGTCATCAAGGAGGTAGAATCTATAAAGGAAATCTCAGTATCAAGAATCTGGTAAGGGAGCTTATTGGACAAAGCTAATCTCCTGTGTATAAACCTGGTCCAACAGCAAAGCGCTGCAGGAAGGGGGGATAAATCCTGAGTGTGAACTGAGATAGGAAAGGGAGATGGGGTCCTAGACCTTTCACCAGTCTGTAATGGCTCCTAATGTAGTGTATGTACTTCTCTCACTGACAGAGATTGTTGTGGTTTAATGCTAGTATGATATTTTACAAAACCTCATGTATGGATGTGAGAGTTGGACTATGAAGAAGGCTGAGCACTGAAGAATTGATGCTTTTGAACTGTGGTGTTGGAGAAGACTCTTGAGAGTCCCTTGGACTGCAAGGATATTCAACCAATCCATTCTGAAGGAGATCAACCCTGGGATTTCTTTGGAAGGAATGATGCTAAAGCTGAAACTCCAGTACTTTGGCCACCTCATGCGAAGAGTTGACTCACTGGAAAAGACTGATGCTGGGAGGGATCGGGGGCAGGAGCAGAAGGGGACTATAGAGGATGAGATGGCTGGATGGCATCACTGACTCGATGGACGTGAGTCGGAGTGAACTCCGGGATATGGTGATGGACAGGGAGGCCTGGCGTGCTGCGATTCATGGGGTCGCAAAGAGTTGGACATGACTGAACGATTGAACTGAACTGAACTGAACTGAACTGAAGGACTGTATTTCCCCAATTAATATGATGTTCAGTCTACTTTCCAGGAATCCTATGCCTACATTTCAGGTTTCGTAGGTGAGCACATACATAGTTCATCCTTGTAACAAAGAGTATGACAAGTCTATAGGAATCATCTGACCTTGTGCAGTAACAGTGTGTCTGGCAGCCACTGCTGGAGTAGAAATGTCTCCTCTAACTCTGGATGTTGTATGAATTGCCGAGAAGATTAAATTATTGTGTCTCTGTTGATTGTGGAGAAACCCTTTTCACTTAAATTAAGGAATCAGCATGTAAGAAAAATAGAACTTTATGCAATTCAGATACTATATTTCTGCTTCTTCTCAAAACTATGATACCCATTCAAAAAATGTATGTCCTTTATACCATACACAATTTGCTCACCTTAACACTGATTTTGCATGTATCTTGTATTTTCATATCTTTCACAAATCTTGCCTTATTGGTAATACTTGTATTAAAAAATAGGACCAGGCAGTGGGGAATGGTGTGGATGGTCATGGTCAGTGTTTTAATGCTGGCTTTCATGGTCAGTGTTTTAATGCTGGCTTTCAAGATAGGGGGATTCACACAGAGATTATGAAGAATTCATAAAGATGTGAATTGACCAGGAAGTAATTCTTCCCCAGAGACTCCCATTAAGAGCCCCAAAGAGCAGACCACTTGATTTTGGTCTTCTAACTTACCTGTGAGAAAATGAATCAATGTTTTTAGCTGCTAATTTCATGGAAGTTTGTAACAGCAGCCAAAAGAACAGAATTATAAAATAAATGATAAATAAAATTAGGTAAAATTCTCACTTAATCTCCTGCAACTGATAGCATTTTACTCTTGGCTGTAACAATTTTCTTCAGTTCAAGTTCACTCTGTTTTAAAATGTACATTTAGAGTGTTCTTTTTTTCAAGTTTTTTTTTTTTTTTACTTTACAATACCATATTGGTTTTGCCATACATCAACATGAATCCACCATGGGTGTACATAAGTTCCCACTCCTGAACCCCCTCCCACCTCCCTCCCCATACCATCCCTCTGGGTTATCCCAATGCACCAGCCCCAAGCATCCTGTATCCTCAGTAGTATATCTGAAATGACATTAAAATGAATTTTTAAAGTATTCTGTTTTGGTTCAGTATTGAAAGAAATATTGTCATACTGGACTTACTTTCTAATCAAATTTCTCTCCTTAATCACTGGTCTATAATGAAGATATTTTTAGTCCCATAGGAATAGATCTAGAAATTTGTTGAAACATCACATTTGTTACATGGAGATTCTTTTTAATTTGTAGATTGAAATACAGCTGATTTATAATAGTGTGTTTGTTTCAGGTTTACAGCAAAATGATTCAATTTTTCCTATATGTATATTGTTCAAAATATTTTTCATTGTCTTTTTCCATAATGATTATAGTTCCGTATGCCTTACAGTAAATCCTTCTTTCTTATCTATTTTGTGTCTAGGAGTTTCCATAAGTGAAGTGAAGTGGCTCAGTCGTGTCCTACTCTTTGCGACCCCGTGGACTGTAACCTACCAGGCTCCTCCGTCCATGGGATTCTGCAGGTAAGAACATGGGAGTGGGTTGCCATTTCCTTCTCCAGGGGATCTTCCCGACCCAGGGATTGAACCCAGGTCTCCATAGTAGTTTGCTAATTTCAAATTTTAATTTACTCTGCTTCCCCATTTCCCCTAGGTAGTCAGAAGTCTGTTTTCTATGTCTGTGAGTTTTTTTTCTGTTTCATATATAAATGCACTTGTATTATTTTTAGATTCCACATATAATCCCAGTCCACACTCTGCATCCATGGTCCTTCGCCTTGTAGTCCTGACCTTTTGTCCTGGGCTCTTGGGCTCCTTCATACCCCTGTCCTCTCCAGGTCTCTCATGCCTTGGTCTCTCTTATTTCCCCCGGACCCATCCCCTTTCCACACACTATCTCACTAGGACTGTTATTTCTACCAGGACTTGCCTACTCTATATGAAGTCATCTTCTCCCTGCACCATGTTTTATAAACCCACCTACCACTGACTTTTGCTCACTTTTGCCCATGTTTCATCCCCACTGGCTTCCCTGGTGGCTCAGATGGTAAAGTGTCTGTCTACAATGCGGGAGACCCAGGTTCGATCCCTGGGTTGGAAAGATCCTCTGGAGAAGGAAATGGCAATCCACTCCAGTACTCTTGCCTGGAAAATCCCATGGATGGAGGAGTGTGGTAAGCTACAGTCCATGGGGTCGCAAAGAGTTGGACATGACTGAGCGACTTCACTTCATCCCCACTGAAATTTTTATCCCCATTATTCTGTTTACCCATTATCACCAAGTTCCCCATATGGTGACTTCTTACCCACTTTTCCCAATTGTATGTTCATCCTGAGGCTTGCACTTGAATGCTTAATCAACATTTAACTCCGTCTACCTTCTCTCTCTCTGCCCTCTCTCTTCCCCTGCCCACTTGACAGTCCCTGGCCTCCAGGTTCACTGTACTACAATCTTATTCACATGACTCCTTTTCCCTCTGGCCTCTTCCTACTCTACTGTCACACACCCAAACACTGCAAGTTGCCTAAACTGTGTCTTGACATCAGATGGCAATATTCACCTCACATTTTAGGTGCTGTGTATTGTACTAAATATTGTGATTTTGATTGTTGCAGGGTTGGAAGGACTGGAAAGTGTAGGAAGGCTCCCATTTTGAGGCATCCAGAAGTTTTCAGATAGAACTGTTTTTCTATGGAAGACCATGTCACTGAGACACACACATGCATGGTGACTCTGTTTTTAAGAGTGGTATGCTAAGTTTGTGTATCTATGAATATTTGTATATATGCATGGGAATTTTCATGTGTTCAGTACGTGCATTAGTAGTATCAATGTCTACTGAGATTATATGAGGATGTGTGTGTGTGTATGCATAAGTATGTGAATGTGTGTGACTATATGTTTGAGTATGTGAATGTCCATGTGTGTATGCTTGCATGTCTGTGTAATGACTTTGTGTGTGTGTGTGTGTGTGTGTGTGTGTAGAATGGGTGGTCCACCATTATGGCTCTGACAACTAACTTGACAATTGGGAGTGAATGTATAGTGAACCTGGGTCAAAGATTTGTTTGTGTGTAGGGATCCCCTGATGGCTCAGTTGGTAAAGAATCTGCCTGCAATGAGGGAGACCTGGGTTTGACTCCTGGGTTGGGAAGATCCCCTGGAGAAGTATTCTGGCCTGGATAATTGAAGATCTTTAGCTTTATTCAGATTTTATAATTGTGTGTATAATAAGTCTTCACAAATAACTCAAAAGTTTTTCAGTACCTACATTTTAAGATAAATTACCACCAACCTAAATTGAAATGATAACACGCAAAACTAAATTTAGGTCTTGTTTATTTGCAGAACACAGGTAACTGACTAGTTATGCAGTGCTTTTGGATTAAGCACACTATTCCCCAGCTCAGCCAAGGAATCCCTATTAGCCATGTGCCCCCAACTAGTGCATCAATTTAGAACAAACACTTCACCTCTCTGTGTCAACATTTGCTTCATCACTTTAAGGACGATAATAGTGTCTGTCTCTTGAATTTGTGAGAAATAAAGACATTACCACATGTGTGGCTTTCATAGCAGTGATTCATACATCACAAGTATTCTTTAATGGCTGCACATGGAACCCTTGGAAGCTTTGACTTGACAGGAAAACTTCAAGTAATTGATTCAGGGTAGAAAGTTGGATTTCACTTGACCTGGTGCCTGTATTCCATGCCTCATATTCCCATTCTGAATCCTCTAGCTCAGAAGAAAACCATCAGTCACTGAGACTTGACAGCATAGCTGGTGGTGATTTGTCAGAAGGACTGATCTTGTTATTACAGACTATATTTGGAATGCTGGGGAATTTCTCTCTTCCATTCTCTCTTCCTTTATTACACTGGCTATAGGCTGAGGACCATAGATTTGATTGTCAAGAATCTGATTGTCGCCAACATCTTGGTTCTGTTCTCTGGTGGCTTCCATGATACAATGGCAAATTTTGAGTGGCGCCTCATGGACAGTGACTTTACATGTGAATTTTCCTGATATGTTCATGGAGTGAGCAGGAGTGTGTCCATTGGCACCACTGTCCTCTTGAGTGTCTTCCAGGCCATCACCATCTGTCCCCAGACCTCCAGGTGGGCAGAGCTTAAAGTGAAAGCTCTGCAGTTGGTTTCCCCCTTCAGTTATCCTGTGCTAGATCATGAACATGCTGGTAAATGTTGTATATCATATATATATGACTGGAAATTTGAGCAACAAGAACTTCACAAGCAGAAAATGTCTGGACACTCTTGTGCTGTTTGCCATGACCAAACCAGAGACTCATTATATGCAGCATTGGTATCATTCCCTGATGTCTTATGTTTTGTGCTCATGATGTGGGCCAGTGGTTCCGCAGTGTTAATCCTATACAGGCACAAGTAGAGTCCAAAGCGTTCATAGCATCATCGTCTCCTCCATATCCTCCCTTGCGTCCAGAGACACCTTAAAACTATCCTTCTTGTTGTGAGCACCTTTGTTAAGTTTAACACCCTTTCCTCAATCTGTTATATTGTTTTGGGTCATTTGAAGAATCCTAGTTTGTTCATTTTGAACGTCTCTGGAATAATCACTGCATGCTTCCCAACTGTCAGCCCCTTTCTGCTCATGAGTCATGATTCCAGAATACCCAGGCTTTGCTTTGCTGGGAAAAGGGATACAAACTCCCTACCCTTAAGAGAAAGATGTAAACGGTATGTATTTAAACTATATTCATTGGCTTGTTTCCTCACTTCCCTCAGAGTCTTAGGTAAAATTGTGAGTGGCTTACCAGAGAATGGTGAACAGTAGTGGTGAGCATCTTCTTCAAAGTAAACAGTATCATGGTGTACTTTTAATGAAGTATTTTATAATTATTGTGTAAATACTTCTGCAATGTAAGTTTTACTGGTGCTTGCAGTTGAGTTCAGAATTTATACCATAACAAATGTCAGGTCCACAAACAATCTCATTGTCATAGAGAATTGTATGAGTGTGTAACTTTAATTTATAACCGTAAAATTCCAAAAATAAAGTAGGCTTGGAATATTAAGAAAAGGTGCATGAAAATGGAACAGTATGTGGCAAGTCATTGCTAAACCTGGAGACCAGAGTGCTGGAGGGAAATTCAGTTCTTGAGTAATGCTTTGGAAGCCGGTCATGAATTTTGTACATTATATTCTTAGAAAGAAGACAGTCATTTATATGGAATATGATGTTTTGTGGGGAGATGAGCACGTTTAAACAGTTTTAGGTAGAAATGACCAGATTGAACTGACGTGGTGTAAAGGAAAGCATAACATTATATTTTACTAGTTTCTAAATAACTACATGTGATTGTGACAATGGAAAAATATGTGAATTGCATGGACGTAGGTTGTGTAGAAGTCAGTGTTTTCCCTCTTTAGTGAAGGTGAATTGGACATACTGGGATGGAAGATGTTTGTAGGTGAATGCTCTGTGGGGTTAGTTTGTGGTGGAGACTTCCATTAAATTCAGAGCAACCCATCGAGAGCCATTTGAGAGAAAAGACGTGGATCAATTCTGTGTGTATAGAGTTTGTGGTTCTCGATTTTCAAGGAGCAAAGTGCATCTTGTCTCAGTTTTAGGAGGTTTTTTTTTTTTTTTTTTTTTTACTGTATTGACATTCCGAAGCCAATGAAAGTATTGAGAATTCAACAGACTGAAAAGCAAAATACTTATTTTAACCTGATGGTTATATAGATTGAACCTTGTACCCCAAGAGAAACCAACATTTTCACCTTACTTGAAACACTTAAATATTTACCACAACCTAGATCACATAGCAAGAAAAAAGTACATGTACAGATATCTATAAACGTGTATATTTATTTTCTTGAAGCTATGTGTATGTGTATATTAATACATATAGAATTAAACATATTTGTTATAGGAAAGTTGTACGTAAGAGCAATTTAAAATGGCTGTAACTACACTAGTGATAAATCTTAATATGTATGTTATCTGAAGAGCATATTGCCGTACTTGTTTTTTGTTAAGATTTCATACACTGTACTTTTTATTATTCCAGTTAATCATATTATTTGGCTGTATCTTTTGAAAAAAAACATTTATTGAATATAGCAGCAAATTTTTGATTAAGAAATCAGTCTACTTACATTTAATATAATAATTGACACATTTGTATATCAATAAAGTTTATTTTCTTGTTTCATGTATGTGAACTTCTTTTCCATTAATTTAAAAATGTAGTCCTACTTAATAATTGATTTTTTTCTTTGAAATTTGTTTCCTTACCATGTGTTAACTTTTACCTAGAAATTTACCATTCTTGTTTTTTTTGAGTGCACCATCTGTCTTCTGGGATCTTAGTTTCTTGATGAAGTTGAAGCTATACCGTCTGTACTCAAAGGGTGGAGTCTTAACCACTGGACATCCTCAAGGAAGTCCTTTACTACACATTGAAAGCTAAGATATATGTATATATGTAACTGATTCACTTACTGTACACCTGAAACCAGCACAAGATTGTAAGTCAACTATACTCCAATTTGAAAGCAAGAGTCCAGGGGAGCAGACACTTTGACTTCTGACTTACTGACATGTGAGAAAATGAATGTGTTGTTTTAGGCAGCTGATATGTCAGTTTGTTACAGCACAATAGAAATCTGATTCCCATGGAAACATAATAATATACAAACAAGAAAAGTAAGTAAGATTCTCATTTGTCATCCCACAACTGATGGCATTTTGATTCTGATGTGTAATAATTTTCTTTAGCTTTAGGTATACCCTTTTTAAAAATGTGGTTTTAGAGTATCCCTGAAGTTTTATTTGAAAGGCCATAAAAATGAATTCTTTAATATAGTCCATTTTGGTTAAATTTTTACGCAAATATTGTCTTCATGGATTTACTTTCTAATCAAATTTCTTTCCTCTGTCAGGGGTCTATATTTAGTCCAATAAAAATAGATCTATAATTTTATCTGAATCATCACTATTTATTAATTGGAGATTATTTTTCAATTTAATTTCAATTTTATTTTTATTTTTTAAGTATAAATGACTTATTGTGTTAGTTTCATAGCAAAGTGACCATCAGATAATTTTTTGTTATATTCTTTAACATGATTCAGTCAGGGGTCTCCAAGGTCATCCTCAAGGTTGATAAATCATAGAAGGACTCTAAGTTTCAGAAGTGGTTATGCTCAAGGTTACTTTTTATTGCCAGTGAAAGGATGCAGGTTAGAATAAGCAAAGGGAAAAGGTGCATGGGGCAAAGTCCACGAGAAACTGGGCTTAAGATTCCACATGTCCTTTCCCAGGGAGTGACATGGGGGTGTTGTGAGTTTGCCCTGAACAATATGTGACAGTATACATTAAGTGTTGTCAGCCTAGGAAGTTTACCAGAGCCAGGTTGCAGGGTTTTCCTGGGGGTCATGCAGGTGGCCCTGAGGCCCCGTGTGACTGACATCAGCTACTCAGACTCTAGCTCTTCACCCTAAATGGCATTGTTAGGATTAACTTTCTGGTCCCATTGGTCTTGTATGGCCCAATGCCTCTAGTATATTAAAACACTCTTATCAGGAAAATAGTCCAGACTTCAGAGGCTATCTCCCAGGAGTGAGGCAGTGCTGAAGACAGGTCTTTTCTTTCAAATATTAGAGCTTGAGCAAGCGAGGCTTGCTGGATTATCACTTTCCTACATGGTCATAGTGGATGGTTTCCTTGTTCTATGTTTCTAAATGTCTGGGAATTTGCTGATAATGTACACTGGCACCAAGAGAAGCAAGAAAAACAGAAAGTTTCCATGATTGTGAAGATTTTGGAAAAAGTATTTTGTCTAAACATTCAGCTTGCTTCCTTAAAGGAAAGGCCCCAGAAATTTGACTCACAGTGGAAGGTTTCTAGAGGATGGTGTACAGAGGGAATGGGAATTGGGTTGAGGTGAGTGGGACAGAGGAAAATATAGACCCACGAGGAAGAGGGAGTCCCTGAAGGCAAGAAGTAGCCAGTTGGGGTGCACAGACTGTGGGGGTAAAGAGTTGTCAGAGGGAGAGGATTCCAAGGAGGGCTAGAATGGAGGTGGGTGACGAAACTGAATTCAGGTGGAGATTCAGTTCAGTTCAGTCACCCAGTTGTGTCCGATTCTCTGCGACCCCATGGATGGCAGCACGCCAGGCTTCCCTGTCCTTCACTGTCACCTGGAGTTTACTGAAACTCATGTCCATCAAGTCGGTGATGCCATCCAACCATCTCAACCTCTGTCATGCCCTTCTCCTCCTACCCTAAATCTTTCCCAGCATCAGGGTCTTCCCATCAGGTGGCCGAAGTATTGAGTTTCAGCTTCAGTATTAGTCCTTTTAATGAATATTCAGGACTGATTTCCTTTAGTGTGGACTGGTTGGATCTTGCAGTCCAAGGCACTCTCAAGAGTCTTCTCTAACAGCACAGTTCAAAGGCATCAATTCTTCGGCACTCAGTTTTGTTTATAGTCAAACTCTCGCATCCATATCTGACTACTGGAAAAATCATAGCTTTGACTAGACAGACGTCTGTTGGCAAAGTAATATCTCTGCTTTTTAATATGCTGTCTAAGTTGGTTATAGCTTTTCTCCCATGGAGCAAGTATCTTTTAATTTCATGGCTGCAGTCACCATCTGCAGTGATTTGAAGGCCTCCAAAATAACCTCTGTCACTGTTTCCATTGTTTCCCCATCTATTTGCCATTAAGTGATGGGACCTAATGCCATGATCTTAGTTTTTTGAATGTTGAGTTTTAAGCCAACTTTTTCACCCTCTTCTTTCATTTTCATCAAGAGGCTCTTTAGTTCTTCTTTGCTTTCTGCCGTAAGGGTGGTGTCATCTGCATATCTGAGGTTATTGATACCTCTCCCTGCAATTTTGATTCCTGCCTGTGTTTCATCCAACCCAGCATTTAGCATGATGTACTCTGCACATAACTTAAATAAATAGATCGACAATATACAGCCTTGACATACTCCTTTCCAATTTGGCACCAGTACGTCGTTCCGTGTCTGGTTTAATTGTTGCTTCTTGTCCTGCATACAGATTTCTCAGCAAGTAGGGCAGGTGGTCTGGTATTCCCATCTCTTTAAGAGTTTTCCACAGTTTGTTGTGATCCCCACAGTCAAAGGCTTTGGCATAGTCAGTAAAGCAGAAATAGATGTTTTTCTGTAACTCTCTGGCTTTTTTGATAATCCAGCAGATGTTTGCAATTGGATCTCTGATTCTTCTGCCTTTTCTAAATCCAGCTTGAACATCTGGAAGTTCACGGTTCATGTATTGTTGAAGCTTGGTTTTGAGAATTTTGAGCTGGTGGAGATTAGAGAGGAAAATTTAAATCCTTGCCTTGCAAGGTGATGGGACAGGTGCTAAAAGATGGATAGAGACCTAAGAAGTACTGGGGTGAAAGTCTTTGGGTGATAAAAGTAGATTTTGGGGCAATATAGAGATAAAGGGATGGATGTATCAGGGCAAATTGGGAGTCACTATTTCATCCCCCACAAATCATACCCTCATTTTCAGTGGAGTCACAAGTCACTTGTGGGTCATTTTTTCCTTTTCCCCATATAACGAAAATTCTGCTGATACCAAATACTCCTGGGACTTCCTTCGTGGTCCAGTGGTTAAGACTCCATGCTTTCATTGCAGGGGACAGCTGTTTGGCCCCTAGTTAGGGACCTAATATCCTGCAAGCCACATGGAATGCCCTCGCCCAAACCTCCTAATAATGTTTTAATATACAGTAGGTCCCTTGGTAGAAGGTGAATGATAACACAGCATCAGGATTTTACTCCTCTCTGGAAATTTTGAGCAGGAACAGTGACTAGTGTGGACCTGCCAGGAGCATCTCTTTACTGGTCCTGGGCTCCAGTGTTGGAAACAGGAGACCTGACCCCTTCGCCGTACTATGATTCAGCAACTTTTATGCTCCAAACTGATTTCATGCAATTCCTCTTACTTAATTATAGAGTTTTTAAAATTTAACACCTGGTTTACATAAGAAATAAAGAATAACTATAAGCACAAGCTGGAATTAAGATTGCCGGGAGAAATTTCAATAACCTCAGATATGCAGATGACACCACCCTTATGGCAGAAAGTGAAGAGGAACTAAAAAGCCTCTTGATGAAAGTGAAAGAGGAGAGTGAAAAAACTGGCTTAAAGCTCAACATTTAGAAAACGAAGATCATGTCAACTGGTCCCATCACTTCATGGGAAATAGATGAGGAAACAGTGGAAACAGTGTCAGACTTTATTTTGGGGGCTCCAAAATCACTGCAGATGGTGACTGCAGCCATGAAATTGAAAGACACCTACTCCTTGGAAGGAAAGTTATGACCAGTCTAGATAGCATATTAAAAAGCAGAGACATTACTTTGCCAACAAAGGTCCATCTAGTCAAGGCTATGGTTTTTCCAGTAGTCATGTATGGATGTGAGATTTGGACTGTGAAGAAAGCTGAGCACTGACGAATTGATGCTTTTGAACTGTAGTGTTGGAGAAGCCTCTTGAGAGTCCCTTAGACTGCAAGGAGATCCAACCAGTCCATTCTAAAGCAGATCAGTTCTGGGTGTTCTTTGGAAGGAATGATGCTAAAGCTGAAACTCCAGTATTTTGGCCACCTCATGCGAAGAATTGACTCATTGGAAAAGACTCTGATGTTGGGAAGGATTGGGGGCAGGAGGAGAAGGGGCTGACAGAGGATGAGATATCTGTATGGCATCACGGACTCGATGGATGTGAGTCTGAGTGAACTCTGGGAGTTGGTGATGGACAGGGAGGCCTGGTGTGCTGCAGTTCATAGGGTCACAGAGTCAGATGTGACTGAGCGACTGAACTGAATTGAACTGATACAGTATTGAAAAGGTTATAAGTAATGTTTGTTTTTTGTGTGTGAAACTATCCCAAGATGTAACCACTTGCAATAGTTTTTTGGGTCTGACCACAAAAACGTTTTTCACTGAACAGAATCCACTGTTGTCGTAGAGCTGTAGGCAGCTCATTATCCCGTGGCATCATCCCTTTGTGGTTCATGTCACATTACAGGCAAAAGGGCCTTTGCTGATGCACGTAAGGTTATTAATCATATGGCTTTAAAATCGGGAAATATTCTGCATTATTTGGGTAGACTCGTTGTAGTTACATGACCCTAAAGAACAGAAAGGCCAGGTAGATGCAACTGAAGAGGAAGAGATTGAAAGCAGGAGGGGGAGGGTGCCACTTTGCTGATGTTGACTTTCAGAGAGAAGAAGCCATGTAGAAGCAATTGTGAAGGATTCTTGCAAAGGCATGTATCAGCCTGGAAGTAAATCTCATGGAGAGGCTCCAGTTAAGAGCCCAGGAGAGCAGACCACTCGATTCTGGCCTTCTGACTAACTGACCTGTCAGAAGATGACTGAGTGTTATTTCAGGTTCTAGTTTCATGGAAGTTTGATACATCAGCAATAAAAACAGAATAATAAACAATAAAATAAGCTCCAACCTGTTGCTCTGTGAGAAACTCGAGTGTTGTGATGGGGTGGGTAGTGGGAGGGAGACTCAACAGGGAGAGGACATGCGTATATCTATGGCTGATTCACCTTGATGTATGGCATAAACCGACAGAATATTGTAAATCAATTATCCTCCAACTTAAATAAATTGAAAAGAAAAAGGCTTTTTAAAAATTAGGGAAAATTCCCATTTATTCTCACAACTGATGGAGTGGGTTGCCATTTCCTCTTCCAGGGGATCTGCCCGACCCAGGGATTGAACCCATGTCTTCTGCTTGGCAGGTGGATTCTTTATCACTGAGCTCCCAGGGAAGTCCTTCAAAGGAGTAAACCTGATATTATATCACAATTGGTATAAAAATGAATTTTTAACATATTCTGTTTTGCTAACCTGACCACAAACATGTTTTAAACCCCCTGTGCCTTTCTTCTCTCTGCCCCCTTTCTTCCCCTGCCCTCTCTATAACGCTGGGCCCCAGGTTCACTCCGTCACCCTCTTATCCTCATGGCTGCTTTTCCTCTGACCTATTCCTACTCCACTCAGTGACACACTGTCACAAGGACTCCAAGTTCCCAGAGTGTGTCTTGACGACAGGTCGGACAGTTGTCTGCTATTTTAGATGTTGTGTATTGTAGTAAATATTGTCTTTGTATTTGTCCAGGGTTGGAAGCACTGTAAAGTGTAGGAAAGCTCTCATTTTGAGGCATCCAGAAGTTTGAAGATACAGCTGTCCTTCTTATCACTGAAGGGCATATGTGGTGACTGTGGTTTCATGAAAGAGTGTAATTCTGAGTTTATGTGTGTTTATATTTATGAGTGCTTGTGCATGTGAGAGGTAATTTTCATGTGTGCAGTGTGTGCATTCATGGTTGTGAGTGTGCAGTTGAAACTGTATGCAGATGAGAGTGATTATGTGTGTGCCTAAGTATCTGAATGTGCGCAAGTATATATTGGAGTGTGTGGATGTCCTCGCATCCCTGCATGTAAATGAGCTTGTATGTGAGCATTTGTGTGTGTTTGTGTAGAATGGATTGTCCTCCATTATGGCTCTAACAACTGACTTAACAACTGAGAGGGAATATGGAACGAACCTGGATCAAAGATTTAATATATGTGTAAGGAAAACCTGAAAAATTAGATTCAATTTATTATATATATATTTTTCCTTGACCCTATGGCAATGTATTTCTTAATTAAAAATGCAATCCTAATTTCTTAATGAAAAGTTTGTACTAAAGTAAGTGTAGATAACTGTGCTGACCTCTTTATGGTCTTGAATTGAGTAAGTAGCATTGACTTATCTAACATTTATGGAAATAGTAGAATCTCCTTGTTAAACCACCTGATCCTTGTTCTTTTGTTTGCATGGTTCTGTTTTCAAGCTATATCTCCTTCTTCTGCAGGCAGTATCTACATCTGCTTCCAAAATTACTGAAGGTCTATATCAGGAAATTTTATTTTCCTAACAAATTACATATTCATTGATACTGATGTGTACAAATGAGTACACTGATGTCTAATGTAGATTGTTGAAATCATGTCCTTCTTATTACTTGAATCCCTTTTGAAAACCTCAGATATGAGGACAAATTCCATTTCTTTGTCACACTTTAATTGATGGACCAGCTCAGTGTATGAAATTGGGAAAGAACTGTCCTGGGTAGAATTCTCAGAGAGGCAAAACCTCCGTTGAGACATAGATGTGCAGCCAGTTTCTTACATGTCAGTCCTAAGTTCTTCCTGCTCCCTTCATGTGAGCCCTGTGTGCCTCCAGGGATCGTAGAAAGTAGAGGGCCTGACAACCCACTCTAGTATTCTTGCCTGGAGAATTTCATGAACAGAGGAGCCTGGGAGGGCTACATTCCATAGGGTCTCAAAGAGTTAGAGACAACTGAAACGGCTTAGCACACTCACACGTAAGCATCTGTCACAAACAATCCAAAGTCTCTTAAGACATATTAGATAGAAACTTATATTGTCATTGGTAATTAGCGACTGGAAAAATATTTTTTAAAATAATCACAGCTCCCAAGCCTGTTCCTCCTGCCAGTGCTGCTACAGGTGACATGATAATTGCAGTTCTGAGGGGAGGTGAGGTCACAGGATCACAAACTCATATCTCAGGGTCCAGCTAGCCCTCCTGCACAGATACTGATTGCTTTGACTTTCATGCTGAGCCCGCCATCCAGGAAGCAGGAAAAAGTCACTGAGTTTTTTTCTGTATTTTTCAGAGAGAGAGAATCTGTAAAGGAAGGATCTGTACCAGGAATCATGTAAGTTAACATATTGGACAAAGGGATTCTCCCCTGTGTGAGCCTGATCTAGCACCAAAGCCCTGCAGGAAGGTAGGATAAATTCTGAGTCTGAGCTGAGGTGGAAAGGAGTGACTGAGGTGCTAGATCTTTCACCAATTCCTAATGGCTCCTAATGTGATGCATATGTGGCTCACTGACAGAGATTGTTCTGGTTTAATACTAGTGTGTTATTTTATAAAACTAAAGACTGTATTTCCCCAATTAATATGATGTTCAATCTACTTTCCAGGAATCATATGCCTGCATTTCAGCTTTCACAGGTGAGCACATACATAGTTCATCCTTGTAACGAAGAGTATGATGAGTCTATAGGAATCATCTGACCTTGTGCAGTAACAGTGTGTCTGGCAGCCACTGCTGGAGTAGAAATGTCTCCTCTAACTCTGGATGTTGTATGAATTGCTGAGAAGATTAAATTATTGTGTCTCTGTTGATTGTGAAGAGACCCTTTTCGCTTAAATTAAGGAATCAGCATGTAAGAAAAACAGAACTTTATGCAATTCAGATACCATATTTCTGCTTCTTTTCAAAACTATGATACTCATTCAAAAATGTATGTTCTTTATACCATACACAAGTTGCTCACCTAAACGTTGATTGTGCATGTATCTCGTATTTTCATATCTTTCACCAATCTTGCCTCATTGGTAACACTTGCACTTGTCGTTTCGTCACTAGGTCATCTCCAACTCTTTGCAACCTCGTCCAGTGTAGACCGCTAGGTTCCTTCTTTCCGTGGGATTTCCCAAGCAAGGATACTGGAGTGGCTTGGCATTTCCTTTTCCAGGGGATCTTCCCCACTCAGGGATCAAAACCATGTCTCCTGTGTTGGGAGGCATGTTCTTTAGCAGCTGATAACGCAGCTGGTAAAGAATTCCGCCTGCAATGCAGGAGACCCCGGATCGATTCCTGGGTCAGGAAGATCTCCTGGAGAAGGGATAGGCTACCCACTCCAGTATTCTTGGGCTTCCCTGGTGGCTCAGATGGTAAAGAATCTGCCTGCAATGTAGGATACCTGGGGTCGATCTCTGTGTTGGGACGATCACCTGGAGGTAACACTGCAGATATTACTAAATAAATATATATATCACATAAAATTAATATTAATACTAATTTTGTTTCTTTAGTGAACTATTAATCAGGTATCATTGTTTGCTGTTCCATGAGACGATGACTTGTGCTGTTGTGCTTTTTCCTGGATTGAGGGTAAATGAGTCGTTTTTTGCTGCCCTAATACTGAGTCATTCTTGTATTCATTAAATCCGACTTGAACACAGGCCAGTTGCTAGCAGTATTATATTCCTTGTGAATATCTATAAAGCTTTATTCAAAATTTATGCTTGACCCTAGAATGTCTCTTTTGAGAGGCTCTGCCATGAGGCATGCAGGATCCTGTTCCCTGATCAGGTATCTAAACAGCACATGCTGCATGGAAGTGTGAAATCTTAACCACTGAACCAGCAGGGAAGTCCCAGAACCTAAATTTTCAAATATAGTACTACCAAACTAAACTGAAACAACAAGTTGTAAAACTAAACTAAGATCTGGTTTAGTTGAGGAACACAGGTCACTAGCATTTACACGTATTCTGGTGCAAATGCACCTTCCTTGTTACCGGGGAAGCCAGGTTCAAATCCTCGCTAGCCATCTGCCCACAACCAATGAGTGAATATAGACTAAGCATTTAACTTCTCTCGGGGATGTTTCCCTCATCTTTATAAGGGAGATAATATTTTCTGAATCATGAGTGTGAGAGGAATAAAGATGTTTTCATTTGTGTGGCTTTCTTAACAGTGATTCATTCAATCAAGTGTTTTTTAATGGTTATTCATTCAACTCTTGGAAGCACTGATATGACAGGAAAACATTAACTCTTTTAAAGTAGGAATTATTGATAAGTGGAGAATATTGGATTTTTATTGACCTGCTACTTGTGTTCCATGCCTCATCTTCCCATTCAAGACCTTCAGCTCAGAAGACAGCCATCAGTCACTGAGGCCTGAGAGCATGGCTCCTGGTGTTTTGGCAGCAGGATCCATCTTATTATTACAGACAGTATTTGGAATGCTGGGGAATTTCTCTCTTCTTTACTGTTATCTCTTCCTGTGTTGTGCTGGGGATAGGCTGAGAACTGTAGATTTGATTGTGATGAACCTTATTGTAGCCAACATCTTCATTCTCGTTTCTACTGGATTCTGCAGTCCAATAACAACTTTTGGGTGGAATTGTCTGAAAAGTGGATCTGCATGCAGAGTTTTTGCTTATCTTCGTGGAGTGGGCAGGGGAGCATCCATTGGCATCACATGCATCTTGAGTGTCTTCCAGGCCATCACAATCAGTCCCAGGAACTCCAGGTGGGCAGAGCTTAAAGTGAAAGCTCTCAAGTGTGTTGTTCCTTCACTTATCCTGTGCTGGGTCGTGAACATGATGTTAAATACCACTTATCCTATTTTTGTGACTGGAACATTGAGTAACAAAAGCATCACAAATAGAAAAAGTTTCAAACATTGCTCTGCTGTTCCTAATGATTATTATGGAAAAACATATGCACCAATGATGTCCATGCCTGTTGTCTTTTCTTTTGTGGTCATGATCTTGGCCAGTGGCTCCACAGTTTTCACCCTGTACAGGCACAAGCAAAGAGTCCAAAATGTTCATAGAATCAGTGGCTCCTCCATATCCTCTGCTGAGTCCAGAGCCACTAAAACCATCCTTCTCCTGATGGGCATCTTTATTAATTTTAATACACTTTCCTCCATCTCTTATATTATTTTGGGTATTTCCAACAATACTAGTTTGTTCATTTCGACCATGTCTGCAGTAGTCATTTCATGTTTCCCAGCTATTAGCCCCTTTCTGCTTATGAGTCGTGACTCCAGAGTATCCAGGCTCTGTTTTGCTGGGAAAAGGAATGCAAGCTCCCCTACTCTTAAGAGAAAGGTGTAATTGGTATGTATTTGCACTATATTCATTGGCTTATTCACTCAGTCCCTCAGAGTCCTAGGTAAAATGTGAGTGGTTTACCAGAGGATGGTAAATAGGATGTGGTGAGCATCTTCTTCAAAGTAAACAATGTTGTGATAGTAATTGCAAGGAAGTATGATACAAGTATCATGTAGATACTTCTGCAATGGACGTTCTGCTAGTGCTTGCAGTTGAAGAGTTGAGAATTTATGTAATAATAAACACCAGGTCCTCAAACAGTCTGCTTCTTATAGACACATGTAGAAGGGTGTAACTTAAATGTATCAATGTAAATTTGCTAGAAATGGAGTAGACATGGAATATTAGGAAAAGGTGGGTGGAAATGGAAGAGCATGTGGCCGGTCATTGTCTGAAGACAATGGAGAAGGGAATTTCAGTCCTTGAGTAAAGATTTTTGAAGGTAGTCATTAGTTTTGTCAATTTTATCCTTAGAATGACAACAATTGTTTAGATGAAATACAGTATTTTGTGGGGAGATGAGTGTGTTTAAGGATTTTCAGGTAGAAATGGCAAGACTGAAGTGAAGTGGTGTACAGGAGAGCATAAAATTACATTTTACCATATTTTAAAAAATCATGTGATTGTGATAATTGAAAAAGTTGAAAACTGCATGGAACTTGGATCTGTAGAAGGCAGAGTTTTCTTTCTTTTGTGAAGATGACCATATTGGTAAGTAGAGGTTTTCAGGTGCATGCACACATATCCAAAGCTATGAAATTACTTTGTAGTGGAGACTTTCATTAAATTCAGAGCACTGGAGGAAGAACCATTTGAAAGGGGAATAGGAGCCATCCTGTGCATATGGAGTTTGTGGCTCCTCAATTTTCAAGGTGTGGAGTGAGTATTGCCTTAGTGTTATTGTTCAGTCGCTTTGTCAAGTCTGAATGCCAGCCTGTGGACTGCAATCCTGTAGGCTTCCCTGTCCTTCACCACCTCTAGGACATTGCTTAAACTCAGGTCCATTGAGTCTGTGATGCCATCCAACTATATTATCATCTATTGTCCCTTTCTTGTCCTGTCATCAATCTTTCCCTGTATCAGGGTCTTGTCTAATGAGTCAGGTTTTTGCATCACGTGGTGAAAGTATTGAAGCTTCAGCTTCAGTATAAGCCTTGCTAATGAATATTCATGTGGTCCCATCACTTCATGGCAAATAGATGGGGAAATAATAGAAACAGTGGCTGACTTTATTTTTGGGGCTCCAAAATCACTGCAGATGTTGATTGAGCCATGAAATTAAAAGATGCTTACTCCTTGGAAGGAAAGTTATGACCAACCTAGACAGCATATTAAAAAGCAGAGACATTACTTTGTCAACAAAGCTCTGTCTAGCCAAGGCTGTGGTTTTACCAGTAGTAACATATGGATGTGAGTGTTGGACTATAAAGAAAGCTGAGTGCTGAAAAATTGATGCTTTTGAACTGTGGTGTTGGAGAAGGCTCTTGAGAGTCCCTTGGACTGCAAGAAGATCCAACCAGTCCATCTTAAAGGAGATCAGTCCTGGGTGTTCATTGGAAGGACTGATGTTGCAGCTGAAACTGCAATACTTTGGCCACCTCATGTGAAGAGTTGACTCACTGGAAAAGATCCTGATTCTGGAAAAGATTGAGGGCAAGAGGAGAAGGGGATGACAGAGGATGAGATGGTTGGATGGCATCACCAACTCAATGGACATGAGTTTGAGTAAACTCTAGGAGTTGGTGATGGATAGGGAGGCCTGGTGTGCTGCAGTCCATGGGGTCGCAAAGAGTCAGACATGATTGAGCAACTGAATGAATATTCAGGATTTATTTCCTTTGGAATTGACTGGTTTGATCTCCTTGCAATCCAAGGGACTCTTAAAAGTCTTTTCCAACACCACAGCTCAAAACCATCAATTCTTCAGCGTTCAGCATTCGTGGTGGTTTAACTCTCACACCCATAAATGACTACTGGAAAAACCATAGCTTGGTCTGTACAGACCTTTGTTGGGAAAGTGATGTGTCTGCTTTTTAATATGCTGTCTAGATTGGTCATAGTTTTCTTCCAAGAATCAAGTGTCTTTTAATTCTATGGCTGCAGTCACCATCTTCAGTGATTTTGGAGCCCAAGAAAATAAAGTCTGTAATGGTTTCCATTGTTTCCCCATCTATTTGCCATGAAATGATGGGACTGGATGCCATGATCTTCATTTTTTGAATGTTGAGTTTTAATCCAGATTTTTCACTCTCCTCTTTCACCTTCTTCAAGAGGCTCTTTGATTCCTCTTTGGTTTCAGCCATAAAGATGGTGTCATCTGCATATCTGAGTTTATTGATATTTCTCCCGGCAATCTTGATTCCAGCTTTTGCTTCATCTAGCCTGGCATTTTGCATGATGTACTCTGTGTGTAAGTAAATAAGCAGACTGACAATACACAGACTTGATGCACTCCTTTCCCAATTTTGAACCAGTCCATTTTTCCATGTCCAGTTCTAGCTGTTGCTTCTTGATCTTCATACAGGTTTCTCAGGAGGCAGGTTAAGTAGTCTGGTAGTCCTATCTCCTTAAAGGATTTTCCAGAGTTTGTTTTGAATTTACCACACTGTCAAAGGCTTTAGTGTAGTCAAGAAGGAGAAGGAGATGTTTTTCTGGGATTCTCTTGCTTTTTCTTTGATTCAGAGAATGTTGGCAATTTCATGTCTGGTTCCTCTGCCTTTTCTAAATCCAGCTTGAACATCTGGAAGTTCTTGGTTCACTTACAGTTGAAGCGTGTCTTGAAGAATTTTGAGCATTAATTTGCTAGGATGTGAAACAAGTGCAATTGTGTAGTAGTTTAAAGATTCTTTGGCATTGCCCTTATTTGAGATTGGAATGAAAACTGACCTTTTCTAGTCCTGTGGCCACTGCTGAGTTTCCCATATTTGCTGGCATATTGAGTGCAGCACTTAACAGCTTCATCTTCTAGGATTTGAAATAGCTCAACTGGAACTGCATCACCTCCATTAGCTTTATTTGTAGCAAAACGTAAAGATCTTAATGACCTAGATAACCATGATGGTATGATTGCTTATCTAGAGCCAGACATCTTGGAGTGTGAAGTTGTGGGCCTTAGGAAATATCACTTCAATCAAAGTTATTGGAGGTGATGGAGGTTTTCTTTGTATTGACATTCTGAAGCCAGTAAAAGTATTGAGAATTCAACAGCTTAAAAATAAAATAACTATTTTGACCTAATGGGTCTATATAGATTGAACCTTGTACCCCAAAGAGAAACTACCATTTTTAACTCACATGAGACGCTTAAACATTTTCCACAAACTAGATCACAAAGCAGCAAGAAGAAAACACAGTCACACACATACCTACAAATATGTGTATATATCTGCTTGAATTCCTTATAGTGTATTTTTTATTTTCTTACTTTAATACTATTATTTGTCCATATCACCTAAAAATTAGATGAATAAAATAACAAAAATTTCAATTAATAAATTAGTCTACTTGTTTAATATAATAATTTATTCATTTGTGTATCAATAGTTTATTTTACCTATGTCAATTTCATTCATTAATTTTCAAATATAATTCGACCTTACATTTTTTTTTCTTTGAAATCTGTTTACTTATTATGTGTTGGCTTTCATTTAGAAATTTACATACACTTAAAAGCTAGGATATATGTATATGTATAGCTAATTCCCTTTTGCTATAATGTGAAACTAACACAGCATTGTAAATCAACTATACTCCAGTAAAAATTATAAAAATGAGATAAAAGTAAAAAATCAAAGTTAATCACAATGTCATTTTATCTGATACTATCAGGACATTGAGATAATAATCTTTTCACTCTTTCTCATATTTTTTTCAGAAGGCTTCAAAGAAGATTTTATTTAATTTTTCTTACTTTTTAATTTACCTTTATTTGAACTTAAAATTTTTTTCATGTTAACTAAGATTGAAATATAGTTGATTTACAGTATTATATGTGTGATAAATACAGAATAGTCATTCACAGTTTTTAAAGGTTCTACTTCATGTATTCTTGTTATAACGTATTGGCCATGTTTCCTATATTGTGCCATATGTCCTCATATTTAATTTATTTGATGCATAGTAGTTTGCATCTCTTAATCCCTTACCTTTTCTTGCCCTTACCCCCCTTCCCCTTCTCCACTGTAACCACTAGATGTTTTTCTATATTTACCAATCTATTTCTTCTTTGTTACATTCTTTAGTTTATTCTATTTTTAGATTTCTCAGTGCAGCAAATATCATATAGTATTTATTTTTCTGTTTGACTTATCTCTTACATCCTCTAGGCCTATCCATGTGGTTTCAATGGCCAAATTCCATTGTCTTTAATAGCTGAACAGATTCTGTTGTGTATATACCACCTCTTCTTTACCCATTCATCTGTTGGTAACTCAATATGTGTCCGTATCTTGGTTATTGATTTAAAAATGCCACTTTCAACATTGGGGTGCATGGTACCTTTTTTTTTTTTTTCCCTGCACCACACTGCACGTGGAACTTCCCTGACCAAGAATCAAACTCATGCTCATTCTGCAGTGGCAACACCAAGACTTAACCACTAGACCACCCGCAGAGTCCTACAGATTACTTTTTGAAGTAGTTTCTTAATGTAGAGTCAGGTGTGGAATTGCTGGATCATATGGTAATTCTATTTAGAGTGTTTTTGAGGAGCTTCCATACTATTTTCCGTAGCGGCTACACCAATTTGCATTTCCCACCACAATGCACAAGGGTTTTCTTTTCTTGTAAAAACTGGCCAGCATATCTGTTGATAGCCATTCAGACAGCTATGAGGTGATACCTCACTTTTGTTTGACTTGCATTTTTGATGACTAGCTGTGTTTAGTATCTTTTATGTGCTTGCTATGCATTCGTATGTCTTTGGAAAAATATCTATTTAGGCCTTGCTTCTCCTGCATGGAAGGCAGATTTTTAATTTTTTGCCAGGTGGATTCTTTACCACTGAGTTACCAGGAAAACTCCTTAAAATTTAATGTGTCCAATTTGTCTATCATTGCTTTTGTTTTTTTTTCCCTTAGATGACAGATCCAAAAAAATACTACTGTAATTAACATCAGAGAAGCTCTTCCTATCTTGTCTTCTTGTTTTCCATTACTATACATTCTCTTTGCCCACAAAATATAAACTGCACAAGGGTTGTGTGCCTTGTTCATGGAGTTCTGTCCACTGCCAGCAGATCAAGTGCTTGATGCAGCATGTAAAGTATATTCAGTGTATTTTATGGGAGGAATGGAATAATTCCTCCAATGCTTGTTGAGATGTTATCTACCTTTTTGTGTCACTTTAATGTACTTTCCATCCTTTTCACCTTCTGTCTCCATTTTGCAAGTCATCTTTGTAACTATCACAGTCTGTTTTGTTGTGTTGCTTTCCTATCAGTGTTTTAGTGACTTGTGTTTATTCCCAACAATTGTGACACCAGATAAGAGTGCATTATCTCCAGTCTGCAAAGAGATTGTTCAACTGTCTGGAAACCAGCTGGGTGTCCTATAACTCACTTCAACTCTGTCACTAACTAATTGACTCCACAAGACTGTCCTCAGTTCACATGCAAGTCCCAATATTGGGGGCCCAAGGCACTTACATTTCTGTCTGCCTTGAGAATAATATCAGGTATTCCCATATTCAGCCCTCCCCCAATTCAAGTTGAAGAATTTCAAATTAGACACAGTTATGATAGTAATTGTAATAAAGTATTATGTAATTATCATGCAAATACTTAGTTAATGGATGATCTACTAATGATTGAAGTAGAGGGGTTTAGAATAGATACAATAATAAACACTGGGTCCTCAAACAATCTGGATGTTATGAAGAAGTGTGCAGTTGTGTTACTTAAATATATCACTGTAAAATTTCCTAGAAATGAGGTAGGCATGGAATATGAAGACAAGGTATGTGAGAATTGAATAGTGTCTGAAAGAAAGGTTATTACTGATACTGAAAACAATAGTGTTGAAGGGGAAATTTAGTCCTTATATAAAATTTTTGGCAGCCGGTCTTGACTTTTGTCCATTATATCCTTAGAAAACATTTATTTCAAATATGATATTTTGTGAAGAGGTGAACATGTTTGAAAATTTTAGGCAGAAATGTCCAGATTGAACTGAAGTGGTGCAAATTAGAGCATAAAATTACTTTTTACCATGTTTTTAAACAACATCAAGTGGTAGTGACAGTTGAAAAAGATGTGACTTGCATGGGACTAGGATGTATAGAACTTCCAGATGTTCAAGCTGGTTTTAGAAAAGGCAGAGGAACCAGAGATCAAATTGCCAACATCCACTGGATCATGGAAAAAGCAAGAGAGTTCCAGAAAAGCATATATTTCTGCTTTATTGACTATGCCAAAGCCTTTCACTGTGTGGATCACAATAAACTGTGGAAAACTCTGAAAGAGATGGGAATACCAGACCACCTGACCTGCCTCTTAAGAAACCTATATGCAGGTCAGGAAGCAACAGTTAGAACTGAACATGGAACAAAAGACTGGTTCCAAATAGGAAAAGGAGTACATCAAGTCTGTATGTTGTCACCCTGCTTATTTAACTTCTGTGCAGAGTACATCATGAGAAACGCTGTGCTGGAAGAAGCACAAGCTGGAATCAAGATTGCCCGGAGAAATATCAATAACCTCAGATATGCAGATGACACTACGCTTATGGCAGAAAGTGAAGAGGAACTAAAAAGCCTCTTGAGAATGAAAGCGAAGCGTGAAAAAAGTTGGCTTAAAGCTCAGCATTCAGAAAACGAAGATCATGGCATCTGGTCCCATCACTTCATGGGAAATAGATAGGAAACAGTGTCAGACTTTATTTTTGGGGGCTCCAAAATCACTGCAGATGGTGACTGCAGCCATGATATTAAAAATGCTTACTCCTTGGAAGGAAAGTTATGACCAACCTAGATAGCATATTGAAAAACACAGACATTACTTTGCCAACAAAGGTCCGTCTAGTCAAGGCTATGGTTTTTCCAGTAGTCATGTATGGATGTGAGAGTTGGACTGTAAAGAAAGCTGAACCATGAAGAATTGATGCTTTTGAACTGTGATGTTGGAGAAGACTCTTGAGAGCCCCCTGGACTGCAAGGATATCCAACCAGTCCATTCTAAAGGAGATCAGTCCTGGGTGTTCTTTGGAAGGAATGATGCTAAAGCTGAAACTCCAGTACTCTGGCCACCTCATGCGAAGAGTTGACTCATTGGAAAAGACTCTGATACTGGGAGGGATTGGGGGCAGGAGGAGAAGGGGACTGGCTGAGATGGCTGGATGGCATCACCAACTCGATAAATGTGAGTTTAAGTGAAGTCCGGGAGATGGTGATGGACAGAGAGGGCTGGCATGGTGTGATTCATGGGATCACAAAGAGTCGGACATGACTCAGCGACTGAACTAAACTGAACTGGGATGTGTAGAAGGCAGAATTTTCTCTTTTGTAAATGTGACTTGGACATTTTGGCGATAAAGAGATTTTTCAGGTGCACACTCATGTCTCCAAAGTCATGAAATTAGTTTGTGGTGGAGACTTCCATTAAATTCAGAACAGAGGAAGAGCCAGTTAAAAGGGAAAGACATGGCTCCATTTTGGGTATGTTGAGTTTGTTGCTCCTCAATTTTCATGGAGCAAAGTGCATATTGCCTCAGTTATAGGAGAGATTTGTCTGTGGTTTTCTCTGTATTGACATTCTGAAACCAGTGAAAGTATTGAGAATTCAGCAGTTTGTAAACAAAATAATTATTTTGGGTGAATTGACATCTTGCACCCCACAGAAAAATACTATTTTTAGCTCATGAGACATTTAATGATTTACCACAAACTAGATGGCTCAGACGGTAAAGCGTCTGTCTACAATGCAGGAGACTCGGGTTCAGTCCCTGGTTTGGGAAGATCCCCTGGAGAAGGAAATGGCAATCCACTTCAGTACTATTGCCTGGAAAATCCCATGGACAGAGAGCCTCGTAGGCTACAGTCCATGTGGTCGCAAAGAGTCGGACACAACTGAGTGACTTCACTTTCACTTTCAGATCACATAAAAGAAGAAGAATACACAAACACACCTAACTATAGAATGTGTATATATGTATGCTTGTGATCTTTGTATATTATTTGTGTGTATATGTATATATGTATAAAGTCAGTCATGTTTGGTATTTCTCAATAACATATTGGAAAGTTGTATTTAATAAAAATTTAAAATAGCACTGACTACAATAGTTATAAATCTTTTTTTAAAATTTGCTCTTTATTTATTTACTTTACAATACTGTATTGGGTTTGCCATACATTGACATGAATCTGCCATGGGTGTACATGAGTTCTCAATCCTGAACCCCCTCCCACCACCCTCTCCATATTGTCGGGATCCAGCCCCAGTGGATCCAGGAGACGGCTTTGAAGTGTTGACGGCTTTGGCGAGGAGAGACTTATTTATTCAGAGATATAAAGAGAGATTAGAAGATAATAGTGTAGTAGAGAAAAAGGAGCTGAGATTCCTTGGTTTACACAAGAAGCCAAAAGTCTCGAGACAAGAGATTTGTGCTGTCTACGTTAAGCCACAGGCGCCCTCCCGGTCTCCCGAAGGAGCGGAGTCGCAAAGCGCCTCCCAGTTTGGGTCTTAGAAGCCCAGGCAAAATTGGCAGACACGGCGAGCTTTTGTATTCCAGACGGGAATTCAGCCTGAAAAGGAGAAGGAGGGAGAGGGAGAAAGAGAGAGAGAGAGAATTGACACGGGGGGAGCCAGATTTCCGAGAAACTGGTTCATCTTTTATTTTCCAGAAAAACTTTTATACTTTTAGTTGTACATAGAGATCAATGGATAATACAAAGTCATGCAGAGTCAGCAGCCCGAACCCTTATCGAGACCAGGCTTTTTCGGGATACCTTTCCCACAAATGATGTTGTGTATATTATCTTCTGGCCTTGGAGGCCTGTGGGCATTTTCTGACCCTCTTTTGATAAAGGCTGCTCAACCACAAAACTTATTTCCCCTTGAAGTGTTTTTCTTTATATTTCTAATCTATGTAAGCCTCAGAAAGTATCAAAGAGAGTTACATCTTCAGGAAGCAAAGGTGCAGTGAGTTACAACAAAGAAAGAACCAATTAGCTCAAAGGTCTGATGTGGTTAGTTTCAAGGCTACACTTGTTTTTCTTACATTCTAACTCTGTTAACTAATGCACGCCCAGGTGCACAGTGGATAAGGGATATGGGAACTTGGCAGCAAGATTGGCTCAACAGTGAAATCTTACACCAGCACTATTCTAATAGCTTTTAACTCTTTGAAAGGCTCTATGTTTTAGGCTTCCCGTGCCTCTCACAGTTGGGGGGCTGTAAACAATCACATGCATAGTTGTAAAAGTCTGGGTAAACCTGTCAGGCAAGTTAGAGAGCCATCAGAGGGGTTTGAGCTGAGACACTACTTTTATATGCAAGAGACTATTAACTGGAGCTCTAATTTAACTTTTTCCAGAGAAAGGTGGTTGGGGATAGCCCCCTGTTAATGTCAGAGGAGTCGGTGAAAGTCATGAAATAAAAAGACAGACAGATTCTGGTTTTGGGGTAGATGCTTGAGAAGTTCCAGGGGCCCCCACGAGGCCTGATCCCACCTTTGCATGTCAGGCCCCTTCCTCATGACCTTTGCTATGGGCGGGGTTCCCCATGCTGGCTCCCTGCACCATATCATCTCTCTGGGTCATCCCAGTGCACCAGCCCCAAGCATCCTGTATCGTGTATCGAACCTAGACTGGCAATTCATTTCTTACATGATAGTATACATGTTTCAATGCCATTCTCCCAAATCATCCCACCCTTTCCCTCTCCCACAGAGTCCAAAAGTCTGTTCTATACATCTGTGTCTCTTTTGCTGTCTTGCATACAGGGTTATCACTACCATCTTTCTAAATTCCATATATATATGTGTTAGTACACTGTATTGGTGTTTTTCTTTCTGGCTTACTTCACTCTGTATAATCAGCTCCAGTTTCATCCACCTCATTAGAACTGATTCAAATGTATTCTTTTTAATAGCTGAGTAATACTCCACTGTGTATATATACCACAGCTTTCTTATCCATTCATCTGCTGATGGACATCTAGGTTGCTTCCATGTCCTGGCTATTATAAATAGTGCTTCGATGAACATTGGGGTACACGTGTCTCTTTCAGTTCTGGTTTCCTCAGTGTGTATGCCCAGCAGTGGGATTGCTGGATCATAAGGCAGTTCTATTTGCAGTTTTTAAAGGAATCTCCACACTGTTCTCCATAGTGGCTGCACTAGTTTGCATTCCCACCAACAGTGTAAGAGGGTTCCCTTTTCTCCACATCCTCTCCAGCATTTATCGCTTGTAGACTTTTGGATCAGCGCCATTCTGACTGGCATAAAATGGTACCTCATTGTGGTTTGTATTTGCGTTTCTCTGATAATGAGTGATGTTGAGCATCTTTTCATGTGTTTGTTAGCCATCCGTATGACTTCTTTGTAGAAATGTCTATTTAGTTCTTTGGCTTATTTTTTGATTAGGTCATTTATTTTTCTGGAATTGAGCTGCCTAAGTTGCTTGTATATTTTTGAGATTAGTTGTTTGTCAGTTGCTTCATTTGCTATTATTTTCTCCCACTTCACCTTGCTTATAGTTTCCTTTGTTGTGCAGAAGCTTTTAATTTTAATTAGATCCCATTTGTTTATTTTTGTTTTTATTTCCAGTATTCTGGGAGGTGGATCATAGAGGATCCTGCTGTGATTTATGTCAGAAAGTGTTTTTCCTATGTTCTTCTCTAGGAGTTTTACAGTTTCTGGTCTTATGTTTAGATCTTTAATCCATTTTGAGTTTATTTTTGTGTATGGTGATAGAAAGTGTTCTAGTTTCATTCTTTTACAAGTGGTTGACCAGTTTTCCCAGCACCACAAAAGAGAGTGTTTTTAATCCATTGTATATTCTTGCCTCCTTTGTCAAAGATAAGGTGTCCATGGGTGTGTGGATTTATCTCTGGGCTTTCTATTTTGTTCCATTGATCTCTACTTCTGTCTTTGTGCCAGTACCATACTGTCTTGATGACTGTGGCTTTGTAGTAGAGCCTGAAATCAGGCAAGTTGATTCTTCCAGTTCCATTCTTCTTTCTCAAGATTGCTTTGGCTATTCGAGTTTTGTTGTTGTTGTTGTTGTTGTTGTTGTTGTATTTCCATACGAATTGTGAAATTATTTGTTTTAGCTCTGTGAAAAAGACTGCTGGTAGCTTGATAGGGATTGCACTGAATCTGTAGATTGCTGTGGGTAGTATACTCATTTTCACTATATTGATTCTTCTGATCCATGAACATGGTAAATTTCTCCATCTATTAGTGTCCTCTTTGATTTTTTTCATCAGTGTTTTATAGTTTTATATATATAGATCTTTAGTTTCTTTAGGTAGATATATTCCTAAGTATTTTATTCTTTTCATTGCAATGGTGAATGGAATTGTTTCCTTAATTTCTTTTTCTACTTTCTCATTATTAGTGCATAGGAATGCAAGGGATTTCTGTGTGTTGATTTTATATCCCACAACTTTACTATATTCATTGATTAGCTCTAGTAATTTTCTGGTGGAGTCTTTAGGGCTTTCTATGTAGAAGATCATGTCATCTCCAAACAGTGAGAGTTTTACGTCTTCTTTTCCAATTTGGATTCCTTGTATTTCTTTTTCTGCTCTGATTGCTGTGGCCAAAACTTCCAGAACTATGTTGAATTGTAGTGGTGAAAGTGGGCACCTTTGTCTTGTTCCTGACTTTAGGGGAAATGCTGTCAATTTTTCACCATTGAGGATAATGTTTGCTGTGGGTTTGTCATACATAGCTTTTATTATGTTGAGGTATGTTCCTTCTATTCCAGCTTTCTGGAGAATTTTTATTGTAAATGGATGTTGAAATTTGTCAAAGGCTTTCTCTGCATCTATTGAGATAATCGTGTCTTTTATTTTTCAATTTGTTAATGTGGTGAATTACATTGATCAGTTTGCAGACATTGAAGAATCCTTGCATCCCTGGGATAAAGCCCACTTGGTCATGGTGTATGATCTTTTTAATGTGTTGTTGGATTCTGATTGGTAGAATTTTGTTAAGGATTTTTGCATCTATGTTCATCAGTGATATTGGCTAGTTATAAATCTTAAAGTATATTTTATCTGAAAAATATATTGCCATGCTAATTTTTCAAAATTCTATAAAGTGTATTTTTCATTTTTCTACCTTAGTCCTATTATTTGACCATATGTCTTGAAAAACCACTTATTGAATATAGTAATAAAATTTTGAGTAAGAAATTCATCTACTTACATTAAATATAATAGATACAACTGTCTATGAATAGACTTTATTTTTGTTTATCTGTATTAACTTATTTTCCATTGGTTTTAAATATAATTCTACTTTATAATCTTTTCTTTGAAACTTGTGTATATATTTTGTGTTAGCTTTAACCTAGAAATTAAGATACATTAAAAGTGAATCACAGTGTCATTTTACCTAATACTCTTACTCCACCTTAATGAGAACATTGAAACAATAATCTGTTCACTGTATCTCATCTTTATGTTTTTCAGAAAGCTCCAGAGAAGAATTTATTTATTTACTCATTTTTAAATTTTGTGTTTCAACTTTAATATTTTTAGTTTATTTTAAAAATTGAAGTATAGTTGATTTATAGTATGTTTGGGTAAAACATTGCTGTTCACAATTTTTAAATTTGTATTCCATTTATAGTTAATATAATATATCAGCTATTGTTCCTGTGCTGTACAATGTATCCTTCAGTTCAGTTCAGTCACTCAGTTGTGTCCAACTCTTTGTGACCCCATGAATTACAGCAGCCAGGCCTCCCTGTCCATCAGCAACTCCCTGAGTTCACTCAGACTCATGTCCATCAAGTTAGTGATGCCATCCAGCCATCTCATCCTCTGTCATCCCCTTTTCCTCCTGCCCCCAATCCCTCCGAGTATCACAGTCTTTTCCAGTGAGTCAATTCTTCGCACCAGGTGGCCAAAGTACTGGAGTTTCAGCTTCAGCATCATTCCCTCCAAAGAAATCCCAGGGCTGATCTCCTTCAGAATGGACTGGTTGGATCTCCCTGCAGTCCAAAGGACTCTCAAGAGTCTTCTCCAACACCACAGTTCAAAAGCATCAATTCTTTGGCACTCAGCTTTCTTCACAGTCCAACTCTCACATCCATACATGACCACTGGAAAAACCATGCATCTCTTAATCCCATATTCCCCTGTTGCCCTTACCCTCTTTCCTCTACCCACTGATAACCACTACTTTTTTCCCCCATATCTATGAATCTCTTTTTAAAAAATTATATACACTAGTTTGTTCCAGTTTTTAGATTCCACATAACAGTAATATATAATATTGGCTTTTCTGTTACTTATAAACGTAGTAATTCCTAAGCACAGTAATTTCTAAGTCCATCCATGTTGTTACAGTGGCAAAAGTTCAGTCTCTTTAATGGCTGAGCAGTATTCCATTGTGTGTACACCACGTCTTCTTTATCCATTCATCTGTTGGCTACTCAGTCTGAGTCCTTATTTTGGTTATTATAAAAAAATACTGCTGTGAACAGTTGGGTGTGTGTTAATTTTGAATTAGTGTGTGTGTTGTCTTTTTTAAAATACATATACCCAGGTGTGGAATTGCTAGATCATATAGTAAGTCTGTTTTTAGTTTTGTAAGGCTTGTCCATACTGTTTTTGCAGTGGCTGCCCCAGTGTACATCCGCACGAATTGTGTAGGAAGTTTCTCTTTTTCAGTAGAGATTATTAATGAGACCTCTACGTCAGAACACTTCTTGTTTATACATTTAAAGAGTCAAATGTCAGCTGTCGCATCATGGGATGTGGCTCACTGGCCATGTTGCCTTCTGCACACATGGACTATCCAGTGGTTCTGAGGGATGGGACTGCTTCACTGCCATGACTGCACAGTCTCACTGTGGGTGCATAATTGCTAAACTGCTCTTACACCTGGCTGTAAAATGTAACAATATCCCAGCACCAGTGTATCAACATACTCCCAGTTCAGTTCAGTTGCTCAGTCGTGTCTAATTCTTTGCGACCCCCTGAACTGCAGCACGCCAGGCCTCCCTGTCCATCACCAACTCCTGGAGTTTACTCAGTCTCATGTCCACTGAGTCTGTGATGCCATCTAACCATCTCATCCTCTGTCATCCCCTTCTCCTCCCGCCTTCAATCTTTCCTAGCATCAGGGTCTTTTCTGATGAGTCAGTACTTTGCATCAGGTGGCCAAAGTACTGGAGTTTCAACTTCAGCATCGGTCCTTCCAATGAATTTTCAGGACTGACTTCCTTTAGGATGGACTTATTGGTTCTTCTTGCAGTCCAAGGGACTCTCAAGAATCTTCTCCAACACCACAGTTCAAAAGCATCAGTTCTTTGGTGCTCAGCTTTCTTTATAGTCCAGCTCTCACATCCATACATGACTACTGGAAAAACCATAGCTGTGACTAGACGGACCTTTGTTGGCAAAGTAATGTCTCTGCTTTTCAATATGCTGTCTAGGTTGGTCATAACTTTTCTTCCAAGGAGCCAGCATCTTTTAATTTCATGGCTGCAGTCACCATCTGCAGTGATTTTGGAGGCCCCACCCGCACCCCACCGCAAATAAAGTCTGTTACTGTTTCCACTGTTTCCCCAGCTATTTGCCATGAAGTGATGGGACCAGATGCCATCATCTTAGTTTTCTGAATGGTGAGTTTTAAACCAACTTTTTCGCTTTCCTCTTTCACTTTCATCAAGAGGCTCTTTAGTTGTTTTTTGCTTTCTGCACATACTCCCATTTTTCACTTAGTGATCATTTTTATTTTGAAAAAAGTTATACATATGGAAATGTAAAAATACAGCAGGAAACATAGACTTGCAAAACCCTGAACCTACAGCATACTTTTCATCTAGATTTACCAAACATTACTATTTTCTTTGCAAACATTGCCGTTTTATCACAAATTCTTTTTCATCTGTTTATGTGCTTGTTGTTTCATGTGAGAATATATTGTATACTTTTGACAGTTTGCCCTTGATAGCTGAATATTTACTTTCTTCTTTCAAGGTCTTTCTCTAACACAATAGAGGCATCAAAATCAATACTAGCATCTTACTAACAAATTAGTGCCAATGTAATAGCATCATTGAATGGCAAGTCCATATACAGATTTCTCCCAATGAGGCAATGATGTCTTTTCTATCTACTTTCATAAATCTAGGATCAAGTCATGATATGAGAATTGCATTCCATTGTCTTGATTCTTTCATTTCTTTAATTTAGAATACTTACAGCTCTTATTTTTTTTTCCTTCAGTGATACATTTTTGAAGAATACACACTCACTGTTTTGCAAAACATACTTCAGTGTAGATTTCTCTGATCCTATGCCTCATTTTGAGACACAGGCTTAACATTTGAGCAGAACTGTTTCACTTGGAAGACTATAGATATGTCTTATTGCATCACCTCAGAGGTACAGATTAGGGATATTTTCTGTTATTGGTGTTGAGTTTGATTATTTAGTCATGATTCCATAGTAGATTTGCTCCTTTTTGAGGTGAATTTTCTCCAGTGTAATCGATAAATAATCCTTGGGGTGAAACCTTAAAGTTGCCTGAACAGCTTAAATACTTTGACCAAATTATTCTAGCATCCACTGTAGATATTTCATGTGAAGCAATCCTCTGATGATAGTTTTAAATCTGCATTCTCCTATCTCATAAGGGTATTAACTGCTATTTCTCTCTAATGAAGAGTTTTTCCTCTTATCTTTTGACTGTAAATTCAAGAATTTCTTTTCATTTGCAGTGATAAATTATTACTATAATTTTAATTTTTGGTGCTCAAAATTTTCCCAATTTTTCCACTGGGAAATTCTTCAGCCTGGGTATATCCCATCAGGTTTTCTGGTATAAATTATTGAGTTAAAATACACATAACATGCAGTTCAAGGGTACAATACAGTGACCTTGAGTAAATTCACAGTACTGTGTAACCATCATGACTGCCTCATTCTAGAATGCTATTATCACCTCAAACGGAAATCTAATTCCCTTGAATTATCACACCCCCATTTCCTCCTTCACCTTACCTGTCCTATCCCGTCAGCTCCACCATCGTAGATCCTCTACATAGTACCCTGTAAGAAGGGAGAAAATAGTGTTAAGTGTTGTTCACCCCAAATTTTACTTTGCCTATAGATTCATTTGAAGTGTGAAAGTGATAAAGTGAAGTCACTCAGTTGTGTCCGACTCTTCATGATCCCATGGACTGTAGTCTACCAAGTTTCTCTCTCCATGGGATTTTTGAGGCAAGAGTACTGGAGTAGGTTGCCATTTCCTTCCCCAGGGGATCTTCCTGACCCAGGGATCGAACCCAGGTCTCCTGCATTGCAGGCAGACGCTTTACCCTCTGAGCCACCAGGGGAGCCCATTGAGAGGCATTTTTCCAGAGCATGGTTTTTGCTTCTGAGCTGAAATTAGAAACCATAGGAAATAAAAAGAGGTTATCAAGATGGTGTTTGCAGTCCCTGTTTATGCAGCATGATTTACAGCAGCCAAGGCAAGGAAGCAACCTAAGTGTCTGACAGTGAATGACTGCACAAAAGAGATTATATATGTGTGTGTGTGTGTGTGTGTGTGTGTGTGTGTGTAGTGGAATATTACTCTGTCACAAGAAAGAAGGAAATTCTTCCATTTGAGACAACATGGATGGATCTTTGGGACATGCTAAATGAAATGAGTCAGATAGAGAAACACAAAGACTGTGTGATATCATTTCTATAAAAACAGAATGAAATGGTGATTACCATGGGTTGGGGACTGGGGGATAGCTTGTTTAATGGGATAAATTTGAAACTATTAGAATCCTGGGGAAGTGTGCTCGGCGGACCCGCGGATCTGTCTCTTGCTTCAACAGTGCTTGGACGGAACAGACCCAGGGACGCCCCCTTGCTCCAGCCTCCGACCACCCTCCAACCTTTTTTCCAGTCGCAACCTCCGGAGCCAGCCACTCAGCTGTCTGCGATCACCGGGACCAGCCACCATATTTTAACTCCTTATTACCGACCAATCATGAGCTCCCAGATTAGTCAGAATTATTCTACGGAGGTGGAGGCCGCCGTCAACCGCCTGGTTAACATGCAACTGCGGGCCTCCTACACCTACCTCTCTCTGGGCTTCTATTTTGACCGCGACGATGTGGCCCTGGAGGGTGTGGGTCACTTTTTTCACGAATTGGCCAAGGAGAAGCGGGAGGGCGCTGAGCGTCTCTTGAAACTGCAAAACCGGTGTGGCGGCCGCGCCCCTCTTCCTGGACGTGCAGAAGCCGTCTCAAGATGAGTGGGGTAAAACCCAGGACGCTATGGAAGCCGCCCTTCTCCTAGAGAAGAACCTGAATCAAGCCCTGTTGGATCTGCATGGCCTGGCTTCTGCCCGCGGAGACCCCCACATCTGTGACTTCCTGGAGAACCACTTCCTAGATGAGGAAGTGAAACTCATCAAGAAGATGGGTGACCACTTGACCAACCTCTGCAGGCTGGCTGGTCCCCAGGCTGGGTTGGGCGAGTATTTCTTCGAAAGGCTTACCCTCAAGCACGACTAGGAGCTTCTGGAGACCAGTGGCCATTGAAGAACCTGCCTAACATCAGGGCTGCCTGAAGCCCTCTCTGCAGCCACTAGGCAGCTTTTTAACACCCTGGAGCCCTCTCTCAAGCCTCGGACCAAGTGGAAACAATAAAGCTTTTTGCAGCAAAAAAAAAAAAAAAAAACCTGGGTCCTAGAAATGTAACCTGCAATACAGTGAATGTAAACAATAATAGTGAATAATAATCATCAAGATTATTCTAAGCACAAGAAACTGATTATCATGTGATCTGGGTGAGATACTGTGACTACATGAGTGATTATATTACAATTTATAAAATCATGAAATATAAACATGTTATATAATTTAACTTTACACAATGTTATATGTCAAATACAGTTAGTTCACTAGGAAAAGGAGCCATACATGTTGTGATTGGATCACAAATGTGGGAATAGATGGAAGGCAGAATCTGAGGCCTCCAGTCTCCCTCTGCCACTGACATCACTTCTGGACTCATCCACGCTCTCATTATGCCTCCCTTCCCCCAGCCACATCCTTCATCTCCACCCTGTGACATTTAGACCTCCACTAAAACTCTATCTGCTTCCATCCAGCTCCTTTAGGTTTCGGTTTTGAACTCTCTGCTGCTATTCTATGACTTTTTGGCATCCACCTCTCTGGGACCATTAATCTAGGGACCTGAGTCTAACCCTCCTCAGCTCTCCTCACCCCTACAAAGTCCATCGTCTATGACTGCTTTCATCTGGCCTACCATCTGCCCCCAATTCAGACACGTCATCCCTGCCCTGACCCTGCCCTCTCATTTTTCCTGGCCCATCATTCAGTAAAGAATCTGCCTGGAATGAGGGAGACCTGTGTTCGATCCCTGGGTTGGGAAGATGCCCTGGAGGAGGGCATGGCAACTCACTCCAGTATTCTTGCCTGGAGACTCCCAATGGACAGAGGAGCTTGGTAGGCTTCAGCCTATGGGGTCCCAAAGAGTGGACACGTCTGATTGACTAAGCACAGCACAACTCTCATCATTGCCCCCGTGGAGCCAGACACACGCTCCATCCATGGTCTTCAGCCCTGAAGTACTGCTCCTTCTTCTTGAGCTCTTGGGCTCCCTCATGCCCATTGTCCTCTCCAGGGCTCTCATGTCCTGTGCTCATTATCTCCCCTGGGCTCCATCCCCTTCCCCGCACACTATCTCCCTAGGACTGTTAACTCTACCAGGACCTGCCTACTCCATGTACAGTCACCTTCTCCTCACACCATGTTTTATAAACCCACCCACCACTGCCCTTTGCTCACTTTTGCCCATGGACTTCTCTATCCATTGGAACTTTGGTTCTCATGACTCCCTGCATCCTCCTTACCAACCCAGATCCCCAAGTCCTCTATGTACTATCTCCCTTGCCCACTTTTCCCATTTGCACTTTGATCTCTGGCATTATGTGTTAGTACTTGACCAACATTAAACTCCCTCTCCCTTTTCTCTCTCTGCCGTTTCTCTTCCCCTGCCCACCCTACAACTCCATGCCCCCAGTTTTGCCCCATCACCCTCTTATCCTTATTAAGGTTCCTTTTCCCTGTGGCCTATTCCTACTCCACTCTCTAACACACCCACACTGTCTTTCCCCCAAATACGACAGGTTTCCCAGAGCGTGTGTTAACATCAGGTGGCAGTGTTGACATGCACTGGGCATGGTGGAGAGGTCTGACTCAATGTGGTCCACTGGAGAAGGGAATGGCAAACCACTTCAGTATTCTTCCCTTGAGAACCCCATGAACAGTATGAAAAGGCAACATGATAGGATACTGAAAGAGGAACTCTCCAGGTCAGTAGGTGCCCAATATGCTACTGGAGATCAGTAGAGAAATAACTCCAGAAACAATGAAGGGATGGAGCAAAAACAAAAACAATACCCAGTTGTGAATGTGACTGGTGATAGAAGCAAGGTTCGATGCTGTAAAGAGCAATAGTGCACGGGAACCTGGAATGCAGGTACATGAATCAAGGCAAATTGGAAGTGGTCAAACAGGAGATGGCAAGATTGAACGTTGACATTCTAGGAATCAGCAAACTAAAATGGACTGGAATGGGTGAATTTAACTCAGATGACCATTATATCTACTACTGTGGGCAGGAATCCTTCAGAAGAAATGGAGTAGCCATCATGGTCAACAAAACAGTCCAAAATGCAGTACTTGGATGCAATCTCAAAAACAACAGAATGATCTCTGTTCGTTTCCAAGGCAAACCATTCAGTATCACAGTTATCCAAGTCTATGCCCCAACCAGTAATGCTGAAGAAGCTGAAGTTGAACGGTTCTATGAAGACCTACAAGACCTTTTAGAACTAACACCCCCAAAAGATGTCCTTTTCATTATAGGGGACTGGAATGCAAAAGTAGAAAGTCAAGAAACACCAGGAGGAACAGGCAAATGTGGCCTTGGAATGAAGAATAAAGCAGGGCAAAGACTAATAGAGTTTTGCCAAGAAAATGCACTGGTCATAGCAAACACCCTCTTCCAACAACACAAGAGAAGACTCTAACATGGACATCACCAGATGGTCAACACCGAAATCAGATTGATTATATTGTTTGCAGCCAAAGATGGAGAAGCTCTATACAGTCAACAAAAACAAGACCAGGAGCTGACTGTGGCTCAGATAATGAACTCCTTATTACCAAATTCAGACCTAAATTGAAGAAAGTGGGAAAACTGCTAGACCATTCAGGTATGACCTAGATCAAATCCCTTATGATTATACCGTGGAAGTGAGAAATAGATTTAAGGGACTAAGTCTGATAGATAGAGTGCCTGATGAACTATGGAATGAGGTTCATGACATTGTACAGGACAGGGATCAAGACCATCCCTATGGAAAAGAAATGCAAAAAAGCAAAATGGCTGTCTGAGGAGGCCTTACAAATAGCTGTGAAAAGAGAGAAGTGAAAAGCAAAGGAGAAAAGGAAAGATACAAGCATCTAAATGCAGATTTCAAAAGAATAGCAAGAAGAGATAAGAAAGCCTTCCTCAGCAATCAGTGCAAAGAAATAGAGGAAAACAACAATGGGAAAGACTAGAGATCTCTTCAAGAAAATTAGAGACACCAAGGAACATTTCATGCAAAAATGGGCTCGATAAAGGACAGAAATGGTCTGGACCTAACAGAAGCAGAAGATATTAAGAAGACGTGGCAAGAATACACAGAAGAACTATACAAAAAAATCTTCATGACCAATATAATCACGATGGTGTGATCACTCACCTAGAGCCAGACATCCTGGAATGTGAAGTCAAGTGGGCCTTAGAAAGTATCACTACGAACAAAGCTAGTGGAAGTGATGGAATTCCAGTTGAGCTATATTTCAAATCCTGAAAGATGATGTTGTGAAAGTGCTGCACTCAATATGCGAGCACATTAGGAAAACTCAGTAGTGGCCACAGGACTGGGAAAAGGTCAGTGTTCATTCCAATCCCAAAGAAAGGCAATGCCAAAGAATGCTCAAACTACGGCACAATTGCACTCATCTCACATGCTAGTAAAGTAATGCTCAAAATTCTCCAAGCCAGGCTTCAGCAATATGTCATCCGTGAACTTCGAGATGTTCAAGCTGGTTTTAGAAAAGGCAGAGGAACCGGAGATCCAGTTGCCAACATCTGCTGGATCATGGAAAAAGGAAGAAAGTTCCAGAAAGACATCTATTTCTGCTTTATTAACTATGCCAAAGCCTTTGACTGTGTGGATCACAATAAACTGTGGGAAATTCTGAAAGAGATGGGCATACCAGACCACCTGACCTGCCTCTTGAGAAACCTATATACTGGTCAGGAAGGAACAGTTAGAACTGGACATGGAACAACAGACTGGTTCCAAATAAGAAAAGGAGTACATCAAGGCTGTATATTGTCACCCTGCTTATTTAACTTCTATGCAGAGTACATCATGAGGAATGTTGGACTGGAAGAAACACAAGCTGGAAACAAGATTGCCAGGAGAAATATCAATAACCACAGATAGGCAGATAACACCACCCTTATGGCGGAAAGTGAAGAGAAACTAAAAACCCTTTGATGAAAGTGAAAGAGGAGAGTGAAAAAGTTGGCTTAAAGCTCAACATTCAGAAAACGAAGATCATGGCATCTGGCTCCATCACTTCATGAAAATAGAGGGAGAAACAGTGGAAACAGTGTCAGACTTTATATTGGTGGGCTCTAAAATCACTGCAGATGGTGACTGCAGCCATGAAATTAAAAGATGCTTACTCCTTGGAAGAAAAGTTATGACCAACCTCTGTAGCATATTCAAAAGCAGAGACATTACTTTGCCAACAAAGGTCTTCATGGTCAAGGCTACGGTTTTTCCAGTGGTCATTTGTGGATGTGAGAGTTGGACTGTGAAAAAGCTCATTGCCGAAGAATTGATGCTTTTGAACTGTGGTGTTGGAGAAAACTCTTGAGAGTCCCTTGGACTGCAAGGAGATCCAACCAGTCCATTCTGAAGGAGATCAGCCCTGGGATTTCTTTGGAAGCAATGATGCTGAAGCTGAAATTCCAGTACTTTGGCCACCTCATGCGAAGAGTTGACTTGCCGGGGTCCAGCTCCAGTGGATCCAGGGTGATTCGAAGGTGGGGACGGAGTCTGTGTCCTTGGAAAAATACATATTTAGTTACAGATATATAGAGAGATGAGAAACGGATAGTGTAGTAGGAAAATCAGTGCAGAAAAAGAGGCTGAATAACTTGGTTTACATGGAATAGCATCCATGCTCCAGATGGGAATTCAGCCTCAAAAACGAGGAGCAAGAAAGAACGACATGGGGGAGTCAGTCTTTCCAGGAACTGATCCCATTTCTTTATTTTTCAGATTTTCTTATATACCTTTTGTTACACATAGGGATGAATACAGAGTCACGTGGGGGTCAGCAGTCCTGACCTTTATCAAAATCAGGTGCTTTACATAAAAAAAGGTCTTAGGGGTTTTTACATCATCTTCAGGCCATTTCTGCCTGCTGACATTTACAACCCTTTCTGATAACCAGAAAACATTTTTTTCCAAGTGTGTTTTTCTTAAACCAGGCACCACTCTCCAAATAAAGCTGCATTCCTATAGGGTGAGGGTGTAGTGAGTTACAATCAAGAAAGGAATTTATTTAACCCAAGGTTAACATGATTAATCTTAAAGGTTAATACTTATTTCTCCTATATGCTAGTTATATTTATTATAAAGGCAGGGAATATGGAGATTTAGCAGCAAAACATCAGCCCAACAAATGAAAATCCTTTCACTAATGCTCCCCTTAGGATCTATTTAGTCTTAAGATAGTGATAAAGTTACATTTTTATGTAGCAAGGACACAGTGATTTATCACAAAATACAGTGATCTATAACAAAAGAGAAAATTCATTAACTTAAAAGTCTAATATTGCTAACATCAAAAACTACTATATTTCCTTTTCTATATTCCAAATACATTGATTAATATATTCCCAGGTGCCTAAGGATATGGAATCCTGGCGGCAATCATTGACTCAATAATGAGAAAGGTGAAGGTGAAGTCGCTCAGTCGTGTCCGACTCTGCGACCCAGTGGACTGTAACCTACTAGGCTTCTCCATCCATGGGATTCTCCAGGCAAGAATACTGGAATGGATTGCCATTTCCTTCTCCAGGGGATCTTCCTGACCCAGGGATCAAACCCGGGTCTCCCTTATTGGAGGCAGACCCTTTAACCTCTGAGCCACCAGGGAAAAGCCCTATGCTAATTCTCCAAACTCTCTGTGCTGTTTATGGTTGAGAGGTTGTCACACAAGCTAGTCTGTCAGCAGAGAGGTTTGACCTGAGACACCCTTGTCCCACCCAGGGTAGGGAATTAGCAGCAATTATTGACACAACAAATGAAAAACCCTTCACCAATATAATTCCTAACCGACCCACTATACTAATAATTTATAACTTCCCAAAAGAATTTGCCTTTAGTAAGTCCAAAATATCTCATGCCTCTCACGGTCAGCTGTAAACCATCACATGCAGCCTGACGAACCTATACAGGCAGGCTAAAGATAACCTTCAGAGGAGTCCCATAAATTGAAACACTCTAGTCATACCCAAGAATTTTTATTGCCTTGGAGCTGCACGTTTACTCCTTCTCTGAGAGAAATGGTTATGGGGGAGAGCCCCCGTAAAGTACTCTGGTTTTGGGGGTAGATGCTTGGGAGCAGGGGGTTTCCTGAGGCTTGATCACGCCTTTGCGTATGCCGAAGCCTCGTTCCTCATGACCTTTGCCATGGGTGGAGTTCCTCACGCTGGCTCCTGGCATTGACTCATTGGAGAAGACTGTGATTCTGGGAGGGATTGGGAGCAGGAGGAGAGGAGGATGACAGAGAATGAGATGGCTGGATGGCATCACTGGCTCGATGGACGTGAGTCTGAGTGAACTCCGGGAGCTGGTGATGGACAGGGAGGCCTGGCGTGCTGTGATTCATGGGGTTGCAAAGAGTCGGACATGACTGAGTGACTGAACTGAACTGATTGTAGTAAATATTGTCCTTGTGATTTTTGCAGCGTTGCAAGGGTTGGAAAGTGTAGGAAGAGTCCCATTTTCAGACTGTCAGAAGTCTATAAATGCAACTGTTCTGCCTAAGATCATGTTATTGAGACACACACTTGCATGATGATTGTGTGATTTTATGAAACAGTCTAATTCTGAGTTCCTATGACTGTGTATATTTATGATATGAAAATTTTCATAAATTTCACATAAGACAATTTTTAATTTATGTTTTCACTGAAGGATAATTAATTTACAGAATTTTGCTTTTTTCTGTCAAACCTCAACATGAATCAGCCATAGGTATACATATGTCTCCTCCATTTTGAAACTCTCTCCCATCTCCCTCCCCATCCCAACCCTCTAGGTTGATACAGTGCTCCTGTTTGAGTTTCCTTAGCCATACAGCAAGTTCCTGTTGGCTCTCTCTTTTACATATGGTAATGTAAGTTTCCATGTTGCTCTTTCCATACATCTCACCCTCTCCTCCCCTCTCCCCATGTCCGCAAGTCTATTTTATGTGTCTACTTCTCCACTGTTGCCCTCTAAATATAAAAGACAGTTTTTATGTGTTCAGTGTGTGTATTGATGCTTTTGAGTGTGTATTGATTCAGTTAAAACTACTAGAGCAAGAGTGATTGTGTACGCGCATGTTATATGTTAATGTATATAAATATATGTTTGAATGTATGAGTGTGCACACATGCCTGCTTGCATCTTTGTGTAGGTGAGTTGGCATGTGTGTGTGTGGAGGGGTGTTTCTGTGTAGGTTGGGTTGGCCATCTTAATTGCTATAGAAACTGACTTGAAATTACAGTCATTCCATCATGAACCTAGTTCAAAGAGTTGACTTGTGTGTAGGAAAACAGTAAGAATAGAATTCAACTGTTTTATATATACAGAATAGTTTCATATAAATATATATGTTTCTTAATTTAAAGAACAATCATGATTCCTTACTCAAGATTTTCCACAAACCTATGTGTGGAGGATTCTGTTGATCATTTATTGCTCTCTTTTGGGGAGCCACACCCAGTGGCTTGTGGGATCTTAGTTCCCTGATCAGGGATTGAAGCCCTGACCTACTAGTGAAAGCACTGAGTGTTCAACACTGGACCAGCATGGACTTCCCCGTTTGTTGGTCTTGAGTTGACTGAGTAGCATTAGCTTATCTGACAGTTACATAAATAGTAGAATCTCCCTCTTAAACTCTCTGATCTTGGTTCTTTTATTTTCAAGAACTTTTAGGAACCTTCTTTCTTTCTTCTAAAGATAAGTAGTTGGTTCTGCTTCCCGTCACTAGTGAGGGTCAATAGTAAAGTTTGTCTTCCTAAAAGTTTACACATTCATTGGTATTGAGTTGTGCAAATGAGTGAAGTGACATCTAATGCAGATCCTTGGCATCATGTCCTTCTTTTTACCTTGTATCTTTTGAAACCAGTTCCATTTCTTTACCTTTACCTTAATTGCTGGTTCAGCTCAGCTTATGAAATGAGGAAGGAAGTGTTCTATGTAGAATTTCTCAGTGAGGCAGAACCTCCATTGAGACACACACTTAGAGCCAGTTCCTTACGTGTCAAACCTAAGTACTTCCTGTTCCCTGTGTGTGAGCACTGCCTGACTCAGGGATCATGAAAATTAAGTATCTGTCACAAATGCACTCCAGTAGTCTCTTAGACATATTAACCTGAAACTTATAATTGTCCCTGGTAATTAGCAACTGGGAGACTGTTTTCAAAAATAATCCCGGCTCCAAGCCTGTTCCTGCCCGCGCTGCTACTGGTGACATGATAATTGTAGTTCTGAGGGGAGGTGAGGTCACAGGATCACAAGCTCATATCTCAGGGTCGATCTACCCCTCTTGCACACAGGCTGATTGCTTTGACCTTAGTGTTGAGCTCACCATCCAGGCAGCAGGAAGAAACAGTGGTTTTCTCTACGTTCATCTGTGAAGTAGAATCTATAAAGGAAGGATTTGTGTCAGGAATCTGGTAAGTGAAGATACTGGACGAAGGGAATCTCCTGTGTATGAACCTGGTCAGCACCAAAGCCCTGCAGGAGGGCGGGATAAATCCTGAGTGTGAACTGAGATGGAAAAGGGAGATGGGGTCCTAGACCTTTCACTAATCCCTGATGGCTCCTAGTGTGATGTATGTATGTTTTACTGACAGAGCTTGTTGTGGTTTAAAGCATGTGATAATGAAATCTGATTTTCATATGGTAAAGGACTGTAGTTCCTAAGCCAATTTGATGATCAGAGTACTTTTCAGGAATCATAGACATAATTTTTAGGTTGATAAGTGTGGCCAGGGTGGTCCATACTGTAAGAAGGAGTAGGATGAACCAGGGAATCATCTGATCCTGTGCTGAAACAGTGTGTCTAGCAGCTGTTGCTGGAGTAGAAGTGTTTTCTGTAACTCTGGGTGTATGAAGTGCTTAGTACATTTAATAACTGTATCTATATAGAATGTGGAGAAACTCTTATTGCTTAAAGTAGTGATGCAGCATGTAAGAAAAATAGAAGTTTACAAGTTTCAGATATCATTTTTAGGCTCATGTGTATTTTTTGATATTTCTGCTGCTTTTAAATGTTATAACACCCATCCAAAAATATGTCATTTATACTGTACACAAATTGCTCACTTAACATTTGATTTTGCACGCAACTTGTATTTGCATATCTTTCACAAAGCTTGCCTTACCGTTAATACTTTTATTTGACTCAGGTATTAGTATATATATGTATATATGATTTGGATTTAGTAATAAAATCTACCATACAGCATTAATCAGGCATCAGTATTTGCTGTGCCATGGTTCCTATGATTTGTTCCACTGAACTTTTGTCCAGGAATGAATGTAACTGAGTCTTTCAGTTTCAGTCCTTATATTGAGCCCATCTTGTATTCATTAAATCCACTTTGTCATGGGGAAGGTGCCTGCAGTTTTATGCTGTGAGGCAGTCCATCTACATTTAAGTACAATTTCTACAGCTTTATTCAAAGTTAATATATGCCTATAAAATGAGTCTTTAGGACTAAATGGAATATTGTCACTACCTAAATATGAAAATAAAATATTAATATGACCAACCTAAATATAATGACAAAGTACAAAATCAAAACCAAATTTAGACCTGGTTTATTTGAAGAACAGAGGTGATTGGCATTTAAGTGTATTCTCGATTAAATGCACCATTCTTATTACAAGCTGATCTAGGGTCACATTCCTGTTAGCCTTCCGTTCCCATCTAATGAGTGAATTTAGACCGAACACTGAATTTCTCTATGCTGATGTTCACCTCATACTTATGTATAACAGTGTCTGTCTCATAAATTTGTGAGGATTAAAGACATTTTTGCAAATGTGGCTTTCATAGCAGTGATTCATACATTGAAAGTGTTCTTTAATGGTTATACATTTAACTGTTGGAAGCACTTACCTGACAGGAATACTTGATTGGTAAGTGGAGAATGTTGGGTTTAGTTAACATTGTACCTGTGTTCAATGCCTCGTGTTCCCATTCAGGATCCTCTAGCTCAGAAGAAAACCATCAGTCACTGAGACCTGACAGCATGGCTGCCAGGGATTTGGCAGTAGCAGTGATCTTCTTATCACAGACTGTATTTGGAATGCTGGGGAATTTTTCTGTTCTTTACCATTATTTCTTCCTTTGCTGCACCGGGCAAAGGCTGAGAACCATAGATTTGATTGTCAAGAATCTGATTGTAGCCAACATCTTGGTTCTGTTCTCCAGTGGATTTCATGATACAGTGAAAAATTTTGAGTGGCATTTCATGGACAGTGATTTTGCATGCAGATTTTTCCCGTATGTTCGTGTAGTTGGCAGAGGCGTGTCCATTGGAACCACCTTCCTTTTGAGTGTCTTCCAGGCCATCACCATCAGTCCCAGGACTGCCAAATGGGCAGAACTGAAAGTGAAAGCTCTCAAATGCATGGTGCCTTCAGTTATCCTGTGCTGGACCTTGAACATGCTGGTGAATGTCATTTATCCTATGTATATGAGTGGAACACTGAGAAACAGAAGCACCACAAACAGAAAAGACCTCGGACACTGTAGTGCTGTCAGTCATGGCCAACCCGAAGACTCATTATATGCAGTTTTACTCTCCTTTCCTGATGCCTTATGTTTCGTGCTCATGATCTTGGCCAGTGGCTCCACGGTTTTCATCCTGTACAGGCACAGGCAGAGGGTCCAAAACTTTCATAGGACCAACATCTCCACCATATCCTCCCCTGAGTCCAGAGCTACTAAAACAATCCTTCTCCTGTTGAGCACCTTTATCTTTTTCAACATCATTACCTTCATCTGTAATATTATTTTGGCTATTTTTGACAGTATTGATGTTTTCTTTGTGAAAACCTCTGCAGTAATCATTGCATGTTTCCCAACGGTCAGCCCCTTTCTGCTCATGAGCCGAGACTCCAGGATATCCAGGAACTGCTTTGCTGGGATAAGGCACTCAATATCTCCTACCCTTATTTGTGCTAAGTCGCTTCAGTAATGTCCAACTCTGTGTGACCCCATGTACTGTAGCCCTCCAGGCTCCTCTGTCCAGGGGATTCTCCAGGCAAGAATACTGGAGTGGGTTGCAATTCCCTTCTACAGGGCATCTTCTGGACCTAGGGATCAAACTGGTGTCTCTTCCCTCTAACCTGCCTTGGCAGCCAGGTTCTGTTACCCCTAGTGCCACCTGGAAGCCCATGTAAATTGTTGTCTCCAGTGCCAGCAAAGTGCTTGACACTGCAGGTAAAGTGTGTTCAGTATATTTGCTGATGGAATGGATTAATACGTCCAGTGCTTGTTGAGTTTCTTCCTACCTTCTTTGTGTCACTATAATGTGCTTTCTGTTTCTTTCTGCAGGTCATCTTTGTAAATATCAGTCTATTTTCTTGTTCTTATTTTCCTACCACTGTTTCAGTGAAGTGCTTTTATTCCCAACAGTTGTGATACCAAATGTGAGTAGGTTTTTCCACACTCTGCAAAGCAGTTGTTCAACTCTGTCACTCCAACAATGATACTAACCACTTAGTTCAGATTCCAAAAGACTGTCCTCAGTTAAATGGGAGTCTCAAGTTTTGGGGGCTAATGTTGTGTCCACTTCTGATGACTCAGCTGTAACATCAGGGGTTCCTACACTCACCCTCCTTTTCAAGTTGAAGATTTTGGTGGAATATTCACAGAACTCGGAAACATTTTCCTTACTACCACCACTTTATTATAAAGGATAGAAAGAAATGGCCAGATGAAGGAGTATGTTGGGTGAGTTCTGGATGGAGCTCAACCACAGGAGCCTCTGTTCCCATGGAGTTGGGCGTTGCCACCCTCCCTGCAGGTGGATGTATTGTCCAGCTCTGAGGGTCTCTGTACACTATTGCTCACGGGGGTTTTATGGAGGTTTCATCATTGATTAAGTCATTGACAATTGGTGAGTACACTCAATCTCCAGTCCCTCTTCTTTCCCAAGAGATTGGGGGAGGGGGTCAACTTGAATGTTTCACCTCTCCAGTCACATGGTTGGTTCCTCTGGCAACCAGCTGCCATCCTGAACCTCTCTAGGGGCCCATCCAGGTCATCTCATTAACAAATACTCAGATACGATTAGTAAATGCTTGTTATGAGAAACAATAAAATACTTCTTTCACCCATACCACTCAAACATTTCTAAAGATTTTGGCAGTTCCGTGTCATACACCAGGGAAATGTCCAAATGGAGATAACTTCTGTGTCACAGTTCTCATGCTGAAAGTTTATTTTTTACATTGTAAGTTTTGCGTTCATGCAAGTACTGGCCTTAGACTTCAGCTAGCTGAGTTTCGCTGGACTTCAGATTTTCTCTCATCCTACCCTCTCCTATATTGTAAAGAACCGTCCTTGAAACCAGCAACGCTGTGGGATAGGATGCTTTGAATCCATACCAGGTCCAGCATAAGTTATGACTTTGAAAACACCCACTTTGGATTTTTTTCATTTTTTTTTTTTGGGGGTTAAGACAGGCGGGGCCAGCCATTGTGTCTAGGTGGTGATGTCCATGTCCCCGATTCTCCCCTAGGGGGCACTTGATGAGTCTTTATGTGTTCATCCTTCCTCATGCAGGGCCATGAGCCCATGTTCAGGAGCTCCAGCAGGGCCTCGGAGCAGACCTGGTTCTGGGAGGATGCCTGACAGGCAGGTCCCTCCCAAGGACTTGACAGGAACAGTACTTATTTCTCAGGTCATGTGAAATTAGTACTGATTGAGTGAGTCTGAGTGAACTCCAAGAGATGGTGATGAACAGGGAGGCCTGGTATGCTGCGATTTATGGGGTCTCAAAGAGTCAGACACGACTGAGTGACTGAACTGAACTGAGTTCACTTGCAGATTGGTGCTGACACACTGGTTTTGGACATTTTACATGGTGTATATTGACAAGTGCCCCTAAAGAAAACCATATCTCAAGGGTCAGGTCTATCTTAAATGTAACTGTCTGTGTGTCTTTTGTGTTGTGTGTGTATTTTTAAAGCCCCTTTGGGATAGGATGTATTCACTGTTGGATTTCCTTTGCCTGGGATCCTAGACTTGGTAACAGAGCTTACTACAACAAGATGACATGTCCAAATATGTTTTGTTAGTAGAAGTAGTATTTTTTTAAACACAGCACAGGGCATATGGGATCTTCCCGAACTAGGATCGAACCAAAGCCCAAACAATGAACGTGCTGAGTCCTAACCATTGTGCAACCAGGAAATTCCTTGTATTATTCAGTCAGAGATCTCTAAGACCATCCTCCAAGTTGACTCATAGAAGGACTCCCAAGATTCAGGAGTGGTTACACTCACCTCCACACACATATATATATATGTGCTGTGCTCAGTCACTCAGTTGTGTTTGACTCTTTGTGACCCCATGAACTATACCCCACCAGGCTCCTCTGTTCATGGGATTTCTCAGGCAAGAAAACTGGAGTGGGTTGCCATTTCCTTCTCCATTACACCTAAGTTTACACCCAGGGTTACTCTTTATTGCAGTGCAAGGATACACACTAGCACCAGCAAAGGGAAAGGTACCTGGGGTGAAATTCACAAGAAACAGGCTTAAGATTCCACATGTCTTTTTGAGGGAAGGGACATGAAGATGATATGAGTTTGCCCTGAATGACATGTGACAGTACACGTATTGCTGTTGTTAGTCCCTAAGTCATGTCAGACTCTGTGACCCCATGGACGGCAGCACATCAGGCTTCCTTGTCTTTCACTATCTTCCAGAGTTTGTTCAAACTCATGTCTATTGTTTCACTGATGCCATCTTCTGTTGTCCCCTTCTCCTCCTGCCCATCAGGGTCTTTCCCAGTGAGTTGGCTCTTTGCTTCAGGTGGCAAAAGTATTAGAACTATACATGAAGTGTTGCCATCTTAGGAAGTTCAGCTGAGTCTAGCTGCAGCGCTGTCCTAGGGGTCAAGAAGATAACTCTGAGGCCTCATGTGATGGACATCTGCTACTCAGACCCCAGGCCTTGAGAGCAAATGGCTCTTTGGCCCAATACCTCAATTATATCAAAACACTGTTCTCAGGAGAATATTCCAGAGTTCAAAGGTTATCTCCCGAAGTGAGGCAATGCTGAAGACAAGTCTTTCTTTAAAATTTTCAGGATTTGAGCGCCAAGATTTGCTCTTTCCTTCAAGGTCATAGTGAATGGTTCTCTTGTTCTTGTTTTCCTAAAGATGTCTAGGAATTTGCTGATCAGGTACGGTGGCACCACAGGAAGAACAATAACCTGAGAACTCTGAAAAGTTGGCATGAATATGATGATTTGGGGAAAATATATTGTCTACACTTAAAGCTTGATTCTTTACAAGAAAGACTCTGCAAATTTGACTCACAAGGGAAAAGGTTCTTGAGGGAAGGGTACAGAGAGAATGGGAATTGGATAGAATGACTAGATTAGGGAAGATACAGATCCTCAGGGAAGCAGGAGGCCATGAAGGACAAGGATTTGCCAGCTGAGGTTCTGGGATTAGTGGGAGTATAGAGTTGTCAAGGGAGAGGATTCCATGGAGTTATATACAGTGGAAGAGAGGTGTGGAAATAGAAGGGCCTGGTAGGGGTTGGAGGGGAAAATGTAGGTCATGGGCTTGAAGAGTGATGCCAAAAGCCCTGAGAGAGAGATAAAGACCTAAGGAGTCGTGGGGTGAAGGTTACGGGTACTAGAGGTACAGGGGAAGTCGGCAAGAAAAGTGGATGAAGTTATTTGGGGCAGATTTGGGGTCACTAACTCATTCCCCATTATTAATACCGTTATTTTCAGCAGAATCACAAGTCACTCATAGGCCATTTTTTACAACCAGACATTGAAGTGGTAATACTGTTCATATCAGATACTCCTGGGACTTCCCTTGAAGTCCAGTGGTTTGGACTCCACACTTCCACTGCCAAGAGTATGGATTCGATCCCTAGTCTGGGAAGTGAGATCCCACATGCCTCATTCACAGCCCCCCACCCCCAATACTGCTAATAATTTTTATTTTCATTAGGTCCCAAGGTAGAAGTTTGAGTGCATACCAAACCATCGCTAGTTTACTCTTCTTTGGTATTTCGGGCATGGGAAGTGACCAGGATGGGCCTGGCTGGAGCATCTCTCCTGGTCTGGGGCCCTCAGTATTGGCAGCAGGAGACCTGATTCTTTCTCAGTACGATGTCTTCAAGAACTTTTATGCCTCTAACTGATTTGGTGAGATTCCCCTTTTTACTTTAGTATTTTTAAAATTTAAAACAAGCTTTATATAAGAAATAACACATAACTAAATAGTATTAAAAACCTCTGGTACAATGTCACAAACCTCCATCCATAGTTCTTCAGGCACTCTGTGTATGAGATCTAATCCCTTGAATCTATTTGTTACTTTCACTGTATAATCATAAGAAATTTGATATAGGTCATACTTGAAGGGTCTAGTAGTTTTCTCTACTTTCTTCGATTTAAGTCTGAATTGGGCAAGAAGGATTTTGTGATCTGAGCCATAGTCAGCTCCTGGTCTTGTTTTTGCTGACTGTATACAACTTCTGCATCTTTGGCTGCAAAGAATATAATCAATCTGATTTTTGTATTGACCATCTGGTGATGTCCATGTGTAGAGCCTCCTCTTGTGTTGTTGGAAAAGAGTGTTTGCTATGACCAGTGTGTTCTCTTGGCAAAACTATTAGCCTTTGCCATGCTTCATTTTGTACTCCTAGAGCCTCCTCTTGTGTTGTTGGAAAAGAGTGTTTGCTATGACTAGTGTGTTCTCTTGGCAAAACTATTAGCCTTTGCCCTGCTTCATTTTGTACTCCAAGGCCAAATTTACCTGTTACTCTAGGTGTGTCTTGACTTGCACTTTTGCATTCCAGTCTCCTATGATGAAAAGTACATCTTTTTTGGGTGTTAGTTCTAGAAAGGCCTTTAGGTCTTCATAGAACTGTTCAGCTTCTCAGCATTACTGGTCAGGGCATAGACTTGGATTACTGTGATATTAATGATTTGCCTTGGATACAAAACAGAGATCATTCTATCGTTTTTGAGATTGCATCCAAGTACTGCATTTAAGACTCTTTTGTTGACTATGATGGCTACTCCATTTCTTCTAAGGGATTCTTGCCCTCAGTAGTAGATATAATGGTCACCTGCATTAAATTCACCCATTACAGTCCATTTTAATTTACTGATTCTTAAATTGTCGATGTTCACTCTTGCCATCTCCTGTTTGACCACTTCCACTTTGCCCTGATTCATGGACCTAACATTCCAGGTTCCTATGCAATATTGCTCTTTACAGCATTGGACTTTACTTCCATTGCCTGTCATATCCACAACTGGTTGTCATTTTTGCTTTGGCTCTGTCTCTTCATTCTTTCTGGAGTTATTTCTCCACTGATCTCCAGTAGCATATTGGGCACCTACTGACCTGGGGAGTTCATCTTTCAGTGTCCTTTTGCTTTTTCATACTGTTCGTGGGGTTCTCAAGGCAAGAATGCTGAAGTGGGTTGCCATTCCCTTCTCTGGTGGACCATGTTTTGTCAGAACTCTCCACCATGACCTGTCTGTCTTGGGTGGGCCTGCATGGTATGGCTCATGGTTTCATTGAGTTAGACAAGGCTGTGGTCCATCTGATCAGACTGGTTAGTTTTCTGTGACTGTGGTTTTCATTCTGTTTGCCCTCTGATGGAGAAGGATAAGAGGCTTATGGAAGCTTTTGATGGGAGAGACTGACTGAGAGGGAAACTGGGTGTTGTTCTGATGGGCAGGGCCATGGGCAGTAAATTGTAAATCCTTTTTTCTATTGATGGGCAGGGCTGTGTTCCCTCCCTGTTATTCGACCTGAGGTCAAACTGTGGTGGAGATGATGAAGATAATGGTGAACTCCTTCGAAAAGTTTTATGCACATACTGGTGTGCTCAGTGTCCCCAACCCTGAAACAGGCCACCACCGACCCATGCCTCCACCAGAGACTCCTGGACACTCATAGGCAAGTCTGGGTCAGTCTCTTGTGGGGTCACTGCTCCTTTATCTTGGATCCTGTGCACACAATTTTTGTTTGTGCCCTCCAAGAGTCTGTTTCCCAGTCCTGTGTAATTTCTGGCAGCTCTATGTGGGATTATTGGCAACTTCTCCACTTCTCTCAGAGTTCTTAGGTAAAATTGTGAGTGGCTTACCAGAGAATGGTAAGCAGTAGTGGTGAGCATCTTCTTCAAAATAAACAATGTTATGGTGTACTTTTAATGAAGTATATAAAGCTGAACTGAACTGATATAATTATTGTGTAAATACTTCTGCAATGGATGTTTTACTAGTGCTTGCAGTCGAGAAGTTCACAATTTATGCCAAAACAAATGCAGACAAAACAATTGTCCACAAACAATCTCGTTGTTATAGAGAATTGTATGAGTGTGTAGCTTAAATTTATAACCATAAAATTCATAGAAATGAACTAGGCATGGAATATTAAGAAAAGGTACATGAAAATGGAACAGCATGTGGCAAGTCATTGCTAAAACTGAAGACCAGAATGTTGGAGGGGAAATTCAGTCCTTGAGTAAGGCTTTTGGAGGCCTGTCATGAGTTTTGTCCATTATACCCTTAGAATGAAGATAGTAATTTTTATGGAATATGATGTTTTGTGGGGGCAATGAGCATGCTTAAATATGTTCAGATATAAATGGCCTAACTGAACTGAAGTGGTGCAAAGGAGAGCATAACATTACATTTTACTAGTTTCTAAATAACATCAGGTGATTATGACAATGGTAAAAGATGTGAACTGCCTGGAAGTGGGGTGTGTAGGAGTCAGAATTTTCCCTCTTTAGTGAAGATGAGTTGGACATATTGGGATGGAAGATGTTGGCAAATGAATGCTCTACGAAGTTAGTTTGTGGTGGAGACTTCCATTAAATTCAGAGCACCCCAAGGAGAGCCGTTTGAGAGGAAAAGACATGGATCCATTCTGTGTGTATAGAATTTGTGGTTCCTGATTTTCAAGGAGTAAAGTGCATATTTTCTCAGTTTAAGGAGAGATTTTTACAGCATTGCCATTCTGAAGCCAATGAAAGTATTGAGAATTCAATAGGTTGAAAAGCAAAATACTTATTTTAACACAATGGATATATAGATTGAACCTTGTACCCCAAAGAGAAACCAACATTTTCACCTGACATGAAACACTTAAATATTTACCACAAACTAGGTCACACAGCAAGAAAAAGAAAATACATGTACAGATACCTATAAATGTGCATATATGTTTGCTTGAAGCTATGTGTATGTATATATACATACATATAGAATTAACAATATTTGTTATTTATCAGTAATATAATGAAAAGTTTTATGTTAAGAATAATTTAAAATGGCCATAACTACAATAGTTCAGTTCAGTTGCTCAGTCACGTCCGACTCTTTGCCACCCCATGAATCGCAGCACCCCAGGCCTCCCTGTCCATCACCAACTCCCACAGTTCACCCAAACCCATGTCCATTGAGTTGGTGATGCCATCCAACCATCTCATCCTCGGTCGTCCCGTTCTCCTTCTGCCCTCAATCTTTCCCGGCATCAGGGTCTTTTCAAATGAGTCAGTTCTTTGCATCAGGTGGCCAAAGTATTGGAGTTTCAGCTTCAACATCAGTCTGTCCAATGAACACCCAGGACTGATCTCCTTTAGGATGGACTGGTTGTATCTCCTTGCAGTCCAAGAAATGCGCAAGCATCTTCTCCAACACCACAGTTCAAAAGCATCAATTCTTTTGTGCTCAGCTTTCTTTATAGTCCAACTGTCACATCCATACATGACCACTGGAAAAACCATAGCCTTGACTAGATGGACCTTTGTTGACAAAGTAATGTCTCTGCTTTTGAATATGCTGTCTAGGTTGGTTATAACTTTCCTTCCAAGTAAGCGTCTTTTTTTTTTTTTTAATTTTTATTTATTTATTTATTTATTTATATTCTACATTACAATACTGTATTTGTTTTGCCATACATTGACATGAATCAGCCACAGGTGTACACAATCTCCCAATGCCAAAGCCCCCTCCCACCCTCCCACCCCATATCATCTCCCTGGATCCTCCTGTGCACCAGCCCCAAGCATCCTGAATCCTGTTTCATGGCTGCAATCACCATCTGCAGTGATTTTGGAGCCCCCAAAATAAAGTCAGCCACTGTTTCCACTGTTTCCCCATCTATTTGCCATGAAGTGATGGGACTGGATGCCATGATCTTAGTTTCCTGAATGTTGAGCTTTAAGCCAACTTTTTGCTTTCCTCTTTCACTTTCATCAAAAGGCTCTTTAGTTCTTCTTCACTTTCTGCCATAACTACAATAGTGATAAGTCTTAATATGTGTGTTATCTGAAGAGCATATTGCCACGCTAGGTTTTTGTTCACTTCAGTTCAGTCACTCAGTCATGTCTAACCCTTTGTGACCCCATGGACTGCAGCACGCCAGGCCTCCCTGTCCATCACCAACTCCCAGACCCTACTCAAACTCATGTCCATTGCTTTGATGATGCCATCCCGCCATTTCATCCTCTGTCATTCCCTTCTCCTCCTGCCTTCAATCTTTCCCAGCATCAGGGTCTTTTCCAATGCTTTGCTCTGTCAGGCGGTCTATGATAAAGATATATTTAGTTCAACAGGGAACATTATCCAATAAGAGCTCATCAAACGCCTTCATACCTATACTGAAATTGAGCACCATCCAAGGGCCAACAAGCTCCAGAGCAAGACATACCACGCAAATTCTCCAGCAACACAAGAACAAGCCCCTGAGCTTCAATACACAGGCAGCTCAAAATAATCCAAATGTATGTAAAGTATCTTGTGAGTTTTCTAGATATTTTGACTGACTAGTGTTTCCTGAATACCAATGTCTTTATAGAAAAATTCAGTTCTCTGTGAAGACTAGAAAGTGTGTTGTCTGCTGAACTAGTTCTTTGTGTTATTTAGATATTTAAATAAAGTTCTTTGGTCCTAATTAAAAAAAAAAAGTAGATCTACAGTTTTATCTGAATGATCACTATGTGTTCATTGGAGATTATTTTTCAATTTAATTTTATTTTTTTAAGTATAAGTGACTTGTGTAAGTTTCACAGCAAAGTGATTCTGTTATATATATTTTCCCTGTTATTTTGCATTGTCAGTTACTACAAGATATTTCATATAATTCCCTGTGCCATATGGTAAATCCTCGTTTCTTGTCTGTTTTATGTATAGTTTGCCAATTTCAAACTTTTAGTTTCTCCGTCTTCCTCCTTTCTCCTTTGGTCATCATAAGTTTGTTTTGTATGTTGGTGAGTCTGTTTGTGTTTTATGTGTATAGACTCATTTACATTATATTTTAGATTCCAAATACACGTGATATTATATAATATTTATCTTTGTCTGACTTAATTCACTTAATATGATAATCTCTAGATCCTTCCATAGTACTGCTAATTGTGCTATTTTCTTTTCAAATGGCTGATTAATATTCCACTGTATGTCTCTACCTCATCTTCTTTATGCATTTATCAGTTGATGTACATTTAGATTCCTCGCACGTCTCTATTATTGTTAGTAGTGTTTCTATGAACACTGGGGTGCATGTATCTTTTCTAATTAGAGCTTTTATTTTTCTGGCTGTGTTGTATCATGGAGTGATATTTCTAATCATATGGTAGCTCTGTTTTAAAAGAACATTCATACTGTTTTCCATAATGGCTGCACCAATTACATTCTCACTAATAATATACGAAGTTTTATTTTTTTCAGTGGAGGCCATTAATGAGATATCTTTGTCAAAACACTCCCTTTTATACAGTTAAAGTATTGAACATCAGCTCTCACACCATGGTATGTAGACAGTCACATTGATTTGTACATGTATGGATAATGTCAGTGGTTCTGAGATGCAATGTTGGTTCATCACCATGACTGCAGAATCCCATTGTGGGTGCATAATAGCTACATTGCTCTTGGAGCTGGCAGTAAAAAGTCATATGCCATCATCTGTGTAACCATACACTCCACTTTCATGTAGTGGTCACTTTTAATTTTGAAAACTTGAAACCTCTAGAAAATTAAAACATATAGCAGAAAATTTCTACAGAAAATTTAACCTTTCAACATATGCTTCATCTGGAACCACCAAATATTACTGTTTTTTTTTTTAATCAAACATTACTCTTTTATCATAAGTTGTTTTTCATCTGTCTGTGTTCTTGCAGTTTCATATGAAAATAATTTTCTGACGTATTGAGACTTTGCCCCTTCACCTGAATATTTGTCTCCTTATTTGTAGATCATTCTCATGTCTTACAAATAGATCCATCATGCTTAACAAATCAACAACAGTGTTATACCATCATGGAACAGACCATCCATATACAGAATTTCCCAATGAGACAATGATATTTTTATGACTGCTTTCAGAAATCTAGGATCAGTCATGATAGAAGGATTGAGTCAATTGTCTTGATTCATTAATTTTTAAAATCTAGAACACCAACAGATCATTTTCCCCCTTCAGTGATACACTCTTAAAGAATGCATGCTTACTGTTTTTGCACAGTGTGGCAATCAATATCTTTGTTCTCCAGACCAAGGGTAGAACCCAGAGTGCTAAATCCTGCATGCTCAGTTTTGCAGAACATCCTTAAATGTAGATTTCTCTGATCTTCTGCTTCATTCTGAGACTCAGTTTTAACATTGAATAAGAACTTCTATAGCCAGATAACTATGGAAATGTCTGTTTGTATCACACTGAAGGCAGGTGACGGATATTTTCTGTTATTGGCCACAAGTTTGATTACTTGGTTATGATCATGTACTAGATTTACCTCTTCTAGAAATGGATTTTCTCATATGTAATTGATAAGTAATCATTTGAGTGATATCTTGAAGTTCCCTGAGCAGCTGAAATATTAATATGTTGACCACATTTTTCTAGCATCCATTGTTGATATTTCGTCTGAACATTCTTCTATGATTTGTGTGCATGCGATGTGCTCAGTTATGTCCAACTCTTCGTGAGCCATGGACTGTAGCCTACCAGGCTCCTGTATCGATAGGATTCTCCAGGCAAGAATACAGAAGCGGGTTGCCATGCCCTCCTCCAGGGACTCTTCCCAACCCAGGGATTGAACCTATGTCCCCTGCATCTCCTGCATTGCAGGTGGATTCTTTATCCACTGAGCCACCTGGAAAGCCCCTTCTCACATGTGTATAATTGTCATTTCTCTGTAATGAAGAGTGTTTCCTTGTATCTAATGACAGTGGACTCAAGATTTCTGTTTCATTTGCAGTAGTGTAATATTATTGTAAGTTTTTATTTTGATGCTCAAAATATCCCATATTTGCCCAAAGGGAAATTCTTTAGCCTGGATATGTCCCATCAGGTTCTTTGGTGTATTACTGTTGAGTGAATATACCTGTTGAGTGTCATGGCTGACTCATGTTGATGTTTGACAGAAAACAGCAGAATTCTGTAAAGCAATTATCCTTCAATAAAAAATACATTTAAAAAGACTACTGGTAAGTGTTGTTCTCCCCAAATTTTAGCCACTCTCCTGTAGATTCAAGTGAAGAGTGTTGAAGGGCATATTATATGAGCAAAATTTTTACCCCTGGGTTGAAATTAAAGAAAGCTGAGCACCGAAGAATTGATACTTTTGAACTGTGGTGTTGGAGAAGACTCTTGAGAGTCCCTTGGACAGCAAAGAGATCACATCAGTCAATCCTAAAGGAAATCAGTCCTGAATATTCATTGGAAGGACTGATGCTGAAGCTGAACCTCCAATACTTTGGCCAGCTGATACAAAAACTGACTCACTGGAAAAGACCCTGATGCCAGGAAGGATTGAAGGCAGGAGGAGAAGGGGATGACAGAGGATGAGAAGGTTGGATGGTATTACCAACCTGATGGATATGAGTTTGAGCAAGCTCTGGGAGCTGGTGATGGACAGGGAAACTTGGAGTGCTGCAGTCCGTGGGGTCACAAAGAGTCAGACAGGATTGAGTGACTGAACTGACTGACTGAAATTAGAAACTATAGGAAATGCAAACAGGTTTTCAAAGAGATATCCGCAGTCTTGTGTTTACTACAGCATAATGGAAACAAATTGTTCATGAAAGAATGATAAAAATATATTCATACACAAACACACATACACATAATGCAATACTATCCACTTATGAGAAGGAAGGTTATCCTGTCATTCGAGATAAGGATGAATCTTGAGGATGTTACACTAAGTGAGATTATTCAGACAGAGAAAGACAAAGAGGGTATGATAGCATTGGAACATGGAATCTAAAGAAGCCAGACTCATAAAAACAGAGGAAAATGGTGGCTACCACAGGTAGCGAGGTAGAGGAGTAGGAAAGTTGTCTAAACTACTTGAAACTAGTAGACAGCTAGGTCCTGGAGATCCAACACAGTACAGTGAAAACAGGTTCACTGTTTTATATGTATATATGATGTTTATGTTTATATGCGTGCACTATTGTATGCAGCCAATGTAATTGTTCTATCGACATAAAAGTAGTCAAGGTTATTTGATCTGGCAGAAATACTATCATTCCAATGGTGATTATATTACAATATATAAAAGCATGAAGTGAAATGTACAGCTTAACTTTACACCATGTCATATGTCAAATATAGTTCACTAAGAAAAGGAACCAACCATACATGAGTATTGTGATTTGATTACAAATGAAGGAATAGATGGAAGGCAGAATCAGTTAGAGGCCTCCAGTCTCCCTCTGCCACCAACATCACTCCTAGGTCTGGACCTGTCCATGTTCTCACTCTGCCTCTCTTCCCTTGCCACATCCTTCATCTCCACCCTGTGATATTTAGATCTCCCCTAAAAGCCCACCTGATCTCCGACTTCTATTGCACTCTCCACCACTATCTTGGGACCTTTTTGATGTCCATCTCTCTGGGACCATTATTCTAGGGACCTCATTCTAACCCTTCTCAGCTGTCCTCAGCCCTGCAATGTCTATCGTCTGTCCCTTCCTTCCTCTGGCCAACCATCTGCCCCAAACTCAGAGGTTTCATCACATGCCCTATGCCTTCTGTATCCCTTCACTGTCATCTGCTCTGAACCTCAGCTCTCCCCAACGTCTCCATGGACCCAGTCCACACTGCATCCATGATCCTTAGCCCTGTAGTCCCGACCTTTTGTCCTGGGCTCTTGGGCTCCCTCTTGCCCACTGTCCTCTCCATGTCTCTCATGTCCTGTGCCCGTTATTTCCCCCAGGCTCCATCCCCATTTCATACACTGTCTCACTAGGACTGTTATCTCTACCAGGACCTGCCTACTCCATGTGACGTCATCTTCTCTCCACACTGTTTTGTACACCCACCCACCACTGACCTTTGCTTACTTTTGCCCAGTAACTTCTCATCACCATGGAACTTTTGTTCCTGTGACATATCTCTCCAGGTCCCAAAGTTCCCCATATCGTAATTTCTTGCCCATTTTGCTCACTTGTATTTTCATCCCCAGCCTTGTACTTGAATGTACTTGAACATTAAACTTCCTGTGCCTTTTCTCTCTTCGCTCTCTCTTCTTGTGCCCTCTCTACAACCCCATGTCCCCAGGTTCACTCCACCACCATCTTATCCTTATGGCTCTTTTTCCCTCTTACCCATTCCTGCTCTACTCTGTCACACATCATTCAGTCTTTCTCCCAAACATGTCAAGTTTCTCAGAGTGTGTGTTAACATCAGATGGCAGTATTTACCATACATTTGAGGTGCTGTGCATTGTAGTAAACATTGTCCTTGGGATTTTTGCAGGGTTGAAGGCCTGGAGAGTGTGGGAAGGCTCCCGCTTTCAGGCATCCAGAAGTCTAGATAGAAAACTGTTCTTTTTGGAAAGATCATGTCATAAGACACACACAGAATACGGTGACTGATTTTTATGAAAGAATGGAAAAGACCCTGATGCTGGGAAAGACTGAAGGCAGAAGGGGATGATAGAGGATGAGATGGTTGGATGGCATCACTGACTCAATGGACATGAGTTTGAGCAAACTCTGGGAGATGGTGATGGACAGGGAAGCCTGGCGTGCCGCAGTCCATGGGGTCGTAAAGAGTCAGACATGACTGAGCTACTGAACTGAACTGATACCTCTGAGTTTCTGTGCATGTGTGCATTTTTGAGTATTTATATATGAGAATTTTTATGTGTTCAGAGTGTGCACTGATGCTGTTAACTGTGTGGTTGACATTGTATGAACACGTAATTGCGTGTGTCCGTGAATATGTGAATGTGTGTGACTATGTGTTTGTGTATGTCAGTATACATGCATACTTGTTTGCATCTGTGTGTAAGCATATTGGTGTGTGTGTAGGATGGGTTGTCCATTATTATGGCTCAAGCAACTGATTTGACATTATAGAATTATTGCATATGAACCTAGTTCAAAGAGTAGATTTGTGTGTCAGGAAACCTTAATAATTAAATTTAACTATTACATATAATGTATATATATATTCCTTAATTTAAAGAGCAAATGTGGTTACTCAAAATTTTGCACAAAAAGAAGTGTGGAGGCCTCTTGACCTTGTTGGTCTGTTTTGGAGGGGAAGGCCATGTCTCATGAGTGATGGGATCTTATTTCCCTGACAGGGCTCAAACTTGGGCCTCAATAGTGGAAGCACCAAGTCCTAAATAAACACTGGACCAGCAGGGAATTACCATTTGTTGGTCTTGAATTGAGTGAGTATCCCTGGCTTATCTGACAGTTACAAGAATAGTAGAATCTCCCTTTTAAACTCTGCTCCTGGTTCTTTTATTTTTGAGGGACTTTTTAGACCCTCTTTTCTGTCAATATCAGGCTGCTTCTGCTTCCTATCACTTAGTCACCATCACTTCCTATCTGCTTAGTCACTCAGTCATGTCTGACTTTTTGCTACCCCATGGACTGTAGCCCGCCAGGCTCTTCTGTCCATGGGGATTCTCCAGGCAAGAATACTGCAGTGGGTTGCCATGTCCTCCTCCAGGGGATTTTCCCAACCCAGGGATTGAACCCAGGTCTCCCATGTTGCAGTTTGATTCTTTATCATCTGAACCACCAGGGAAGCCCAGGAATACTGGAGTGGGTAGCCTATCCTTTCTCCAGGTGATCTTCCCAACTCAGGAATCAAACTCGGGTTTCCTGCACTGCGGGGAGATTCTTTACCAGCTGAGCTACCAGGGAAGCCCACCTATCACCCTAGTTAGGATCAATATCAGTAAAGGTTAGTTTCCTAATAGTTTACTTATTTATTGATATTGAATTTTACAAATGGGCACACTGATATCTAATGTGGATTATTGACACCGCATCCTTCTTGTTACTTTTGTCTGTTTTGAAAACCTCAGATATTTGGACAAATTCCACTTCTTTGCTCTTAACTTAATTGATGATCGGATCAGTATATGAAATTAGGAAAAACTTGTCCTGGGAGCAAGTTTTCAGTGAGGCAGAACCTCCATGGAGACTCATCCTTGCAGCCAGTCCATTATATGTCAATTTTAAGTTCTTCCTGCTCCCTGCATGTAAGCCTTGTCTGCTTCCTGGGATCATGGAAAAATGAGCCTCAGTCACAAAAACTCCAATAGTGCCTTATGACATATTAGCTGGAAACTTATAATTACACTTGACAATTAGCAATTGGGAAACTGTTTTCAAAAATAATCCCAGTTCCCAAACCTATTCTTCCCAGCTCTGCTACAGATGACATGATAATTGCAGTTCTGAGGGGAGGTGAGGTCACAGTATCAGAAACTTATATCTCAGGGTTGAGCTACCCCTCCTGCACACAAACTGATTGCTTTGACCTTCATACTGAGCCCACCATCCAGGCAGCAGGAAAAGACACTGAAATTTTTTCAGTATTCATCAGGGAGGTAAAATCTATCAAGGAAGGATTTGTATCAGGAATTTGGTAAGTGGACATACTGGACAAAGAATCCCCCATGTGTGAACTTGTTTCAGCACCAAAGTCCTGCAGGAGGGTGGGATAAATCCTGAGTCTGGACTGAGATAGAAAAGGAAGATGGCATCCTAGACCTTTCACCAATCCCTGATGCTCCTAATGTGATGTGTGCAATCCTGACTGATTGTGATTCTTGTGGTTTATTGCAGTGAATAATGAACTCTAATATTTTGTGTTCTTATGAACAAGTAAGCCTGGCATTCAGTTTACTTTATAAGAATCATGGAGATAATTTTTAGGATTAGAAATGAAGCCATAATACTCCATACTTGTAAGAAAGAGTAGGACGAATCTATAGGAATCATCTGATCCTGTGCAGAAATACTGTGTCTTGCAGAGGTTGCTGCAATAGAATGGTGTATGAAGTACTTAGTACATTTAATAACTGCATCTGTATCGAATATGGAGAGGCTTTTCCCACTTAGGAAAGCAGAATTTAAGAAAAATAGAACTTTATACATTTCAGATACCATTTTAAGGCTCAAATGTATTTTGTGATATTTCTATTGCTTTTACATGTTAAAATATCCATTCAGAAGACATGCGCCTTTTTTACAGTATACAATTTGCTTCCCTTATCATTTGATTTTGCACGTGTCTTGCATTTTCATATCTTTCACAAATCTTTCCTTCCTGCTAATACTTTATTGGACTCCAGTATTAATAAATTGATATATACATATATGAACTGAAAGTGCAAGTCACTCAGTTGTGTTCAACTCTGCGACCTCACGGACTATACCATCCATGGAATTCTCTAGGCCGGGATACTGGAGTGGGTAGCCTTTCCCTTCTCCAGGGGATCTTTCCAGTCCAGGAATCAAACCCATGTCTCCCACACTGCAGGTGGGTTCTTTACCAGCTGAGCCACAAGGGAAGCTCAAGAATACTGGAGTGGGTAGCCTGTCCCTTCTCCAGCAGATCTTCCCAACCCAGGAATTGAACCGGGGTCTCCTGCATTGCAGGCAGGTTCTTTACCTACTGAGCTGTCAGGGAAGCCTCATATGAACTGAAATTAGTACTAATTTTGTTTGTACCATGCAATATTAATCAGGCAGCAGTGTTTCCTGTCCCATTGTTCCCATGATTTGTGCCATTGTGCTTTTGTCCTCATGTGAGAATAAATTAGTCTTTCTGTTGCCATCTTAATATTAAGCCATTCTTGTATTCATTAAATACATCTTGTCATGGGGCAGGTACCTGCAGTTTTATAGTGAAGCAGTACATTTCCCACTAAATCAAATGCACAAGGGAATGCTTTCCCTTTTCGTCTTCCTTCCAAGAACACAGCTTTTAAAAATATGGTGTTAATGAGATTTTTGAAGCCTGTTAGCTAATGTGACTGGAGAAGGCAACGGTGCTCCACTCCAGTACTCTTGCCTGGAAAATCCTATGGACAGAGGAGCCTGGTAGGCTGCAGTCCATGGGGTTGCTGACAGTTGGACACGACTCAGTGACTTCACTTTCACTTTTCACTTTCATGCATTGGAGAAGGAAATGGCAGCCCACTCCAGTGTTCTTACCTGGAGAATCCCAGGGACTGGGGAGCCTGGTGGGCTGCCATCTATGGGGTCGCACAGAGTCGGACACAACTGAAGCGACTTAGCAGCAGCAACAGCAGTACATCTACATTTAATTGAGATTTCTTTTTTAATTCAAAATTTGTTCTTGCCCATAGAATGACTCTTCATAAATCAGTGGGAATTTGTCACTACCTAAATTTTAAAATAAAATTCTACAAATCTAAATTGAAATGACAGGGTTCAAAACCAAAACTAAATCTAGACCTGGTTTATTGAAGAACACAGGTAACTAGGATTTGAGTACATCTGGATTAAATGCACTATTGTTATCAGCCAATCCAGGGTCAAATCAAAGTAATCAACTGCCCCCAACCAGCGACTGAATTTAGACCTAGCACTTAACTTCTTTGTGTTGGTGTTTGCCTCATCTTTATAAGGAAGATAATACTGTCTGCCTCATACATTTGTGAGGAATAAAGAGGCTATCACATGTGTATCTTCCATTGCACTGACTCATACACTACAATTGTTCTTTAATGATTATACATTCAACTGTTGGAAGCACTGATATGACATGAAAACAAATTCTTTCAAAATAGGAAGTATTGGTACGTGGAGAACGTTGGATTTCCATTGACCTGCTACCTGTGGTCCACAACTCATATTCCCATTCAGGACCCTCTAGCTCAGAAGACAACCATCAGTTACTCAGACCTGACAGCATGGCCGCAGGTGATTTGGCAGCAGGATTCATCTTATTATCACAGACAGTAGTTGGAATGCTGGGGAATTTCTCTCTTCTTTACCATTATCTCTTCCTGTATTGCACTGGATATAGGCTGAGGACTGTCGATTTGATTGTGAAGAACCTGATTGTAGGTAACATCTTGGTTCTGTTCTCTACTGGATTCCACAGTACAATGACAAATTTTGGGTGGAATCATCTCAACAGTGGATCTGCATGCAGATTTTTTGCATATGTTCGTGGAGTGGGCAGAGGAACATCCATTGGCATCACCTGCATCTTGAGTGTCTTCCAGGCCATCACGATCAGCCCCAGGAACTCCAGGTGGGCAAAGCTTAAAGCGCAAGCTCTCAAGTTTGTTGTCCCTTCAATTTTCCTGTGCTGGATCCTGAACCTGCTGGTAAATCTAAATTATCCTATTTTTGTGACTCGAATAACGAACAACAAAAGCATCACTAATAGAAAAAGTTTCAGACATTGTACTGCTATTCATCATGATCGTTCTGGAGACATATTTATAGCAATGATGTTCTTCCCTGTTGTATTGTGCTTTCTGCTCATGATCTGGACCAGTGGGTCCACAGTTTTTATCCTTTACAGGCACAAGCAGAGGGTCCAAAACTTTCATAGAATCAGTGTCTCCTCCATATCCTCTGCTGAGTCCAGAGCCACCAAAACCATTCTTCTCCTGGTGAGCATCTTTGTTATTTTTAACACTCTTTCCTCCATCTCTTATATTGTTTTGGGTCTTTTGAACAATCCTAGTTTGTTCATTTCAACCATGTCTTCAATAATCACTTCATATTTCCCAACTGTCAGTCCCTTTCTCCTCATGAGTCGTGACTCCACAATATCCAGGCTCTGCTTTGCTGGGAAGAGGAATACAAACGCCCCTACCCTTACGAGAAAGATGTAAATGGTATGTATTTGGCTTTTATTCAGTGCTTCCCTCAGAGTCCTAGGTCAAATTGTGAGTGGTTTACCAGAGGATGTTAAACAGGAGTGGTGAGCATCTTTTCAAAGTAAACAATTATATGGGAGTGTTGGTGAAGAAGTATTATGTAATTATCTTCTCAATACTTCTGTAATGGGTGTATTGCTAGTGCTTGCATTTAGGAGTTCAGAATTTATGCAATAATAAACACCAGGTCCACAAACACTCTCATTGTTATGAAGTATACGACTGTGTAACTTAAATGTATCACTGTAAATTTCCTAGAAATGGAGTAGGCATGGAATATTAGGAAATGGATGAAAATGGAAGAGGATGTGGCAGGTCATTGCTGAAACTGAAGGCAGTGGTGCTGGAGGAGAAATTCACTCCTTCCACAAAGCTTTTGGGAGCTAGTCATGAGTTTTGTCCATTATATTCTTAGAATGAAGACAGTCATTTACATGAAATATGGTGTTTTGTGGGGAGATGAGCATGTTTCAACATTTTCATGTAGGAACATCCCGACTGACCTGAAGAAGGGCAAAGTAGAAGATGAAAATACATTTTACCATAGTTTTGAGCAACATCAGGTCATTGTGAAAATGGAAAAAGATATGAATTGCATGGGAGTGGGATCTGTAGAAAACAGAATTTTCATTCTTTTGTGAAAATGACTTGAACATACTGGGAAGGAAGAGGCTTGAAGGTGCATGGTCATATCTTCAAATCTATGAAATTAGTTTGCAGTGGAAAGATTCATTAAGTTTGGAGCACTGCAGGAAGAGCCATTTAAAAAAGAAAGAAAAGAAAGACATGAATATATTCTATGTATGTAGAGTTTGTGGTTCCTTGATTTTCAAGGGCAAATTGAGCATTGCCTCGGTTTTGGTAAAGATTTTTCTATGATTGTCTTTGTATTGACAACCTGAAGCCAATAAAAGTATTGAGAATTCAATCACTTGAAAAACAAAATAATTATTTTGACCCAATGATATACAGACTGAATCTCACTTCATTATCAATCACAAACTGGATCACAAAGCAAGAAGAAGAAAATACAAACATGGCCATACCTACAAGTATCTCTCTCTCTTTGAGTTGTATAAAGTGTATTTTTCATTTTTGTATTTTAATCCTATTATTTGGCCATTATCTCTTGGAAAAGCAGCTAATGAATGTAGTAACAAAATTTTGAGTAATTACTTTACTTACATTTAGTATAATAATTGATACTTTTGTGTATCAATAGTTTATTTTCTTATTTTATCTCTGCTAACTTTGTTTCAATGAATTTTCAAATATAATTCTACCTTATACTTTGATCTTTTCTTTGAAAGATGTATTTTCTGTATGTGTTAGCTTTTACTGAGAAATTTAGCATAAATTTAAAAGCAAAGATACATGTATATGTATAGATGATTCACTTTGCTCTAACCTGAAACTAAACCAACATTGTAAATCAACTTGTTGTTATTGTTCAGCCACTCAGTCATGCCCTACTCTTTGTGGCCCCATGGACTGCAGCATGCCAGGCTTCCCTGTCTTTCACTATCTCCTGGAGCCTACTCAAACTCATGTCCATAGAGTTGGTGATGCCATCCAACCATCTCATCCTCTGTCATCCTGTCCTCTTCTTGCCTTCAATCTTCCCCAGCTTGAGGGTCTTTTCTAATGAGTCGGCCCTTTGCATCAGGTGGTCAAATTACTGGAGCTTCAGCATCAGTCCTTCCAGTGAATACTCAGGATTGATTCCTTTAGGATTGACTGGTTTGATCTCTTTGCAGTCCAAGGGACTCTCAAGAAGCTTCTCAAACACCACAGTTCAAAAGCATCAATTCCTTCATGCTCAGCCTTCTTTATGGTCCAGCTCTCACATCCATACATGACTACTTGAGAAACCATAGCTTTGACTTTTCAGACCTTTGTTGGCAAAGTCATTGCTTTTAATATGCTGTCTAGGTTTGTCATAGCTTTTCTTCCATGGAGAAAGTGTCTTTTCATTGAATGGCTACAGTCACTGTCCACAGTGATTTTGGAGCCCAAAAAAATAAAATCTGTCACTGGTTTCATTGTTTCCTTATCTATTTGCCATGAAGTGATGGGACTGGATGCCATGATCTTAGGTTTTGAATGTTGAGTTTTAAGCCAGTGTTTTGGCTGTCCTCCTTAACCTACATTAAGAGACTCTTCAGTTCCTCTTTGGTTTCTGCCATAACGGTGGTGTCATCTGCATATCTGACGTTATTGATATTTCTCCTGGAAATCTTGATTCCAGCTTCATCCAGCCCATACTTTTTGTATGAAGTACTCTGCATAAAATTTAAATAATCAGGGTGAAAACATACAGCCTTGATGTACTCCTTTCCCAATTTGGACCAGTCAGTTGTTCCATGTCCAATTTTAACTGTTACTTTTTGAGGTTTTTTGACCTGCATATACTTGTAAATCAATTATACTCTAGTAGAAATTTTAAAAGTGGAATAAAAAGTAAAAAATGACATTCAGTGTCATTTTATCTAATGCTGTAAGGACATTGAAATAATAATCTTCATTGTACCTCGTTTTTTCCCCCAAAAGGTCATCATGGTTATTATATTGTTTAAATGCTCCTTTGAACATTGCAGTGCATGTTACTTTTTTTCCCCCATACCACATTCCATGTATTTCCCTGACTAGAAATCAAACCCATGCCCCTTCTGCAGTGGCAGCACCAAGTCTTAACCACTAGACCCCCGGGAGAGTCCTGCATGTTACTTTTGAATTATTGTTGTTTCTTTTAAATGTATAGTCAGGTGTGGAATTGCTGGATCATATACTAGTTCAATTTGAGTGTTTCTGAGAAACTTCCATATTGGCTTCACTAATTTACATTTGCGTTAACAATGTAAAAGGGTTTTATTTTCTGTACAAACTGGCTGACATTTCTGTTTGTCAGTTTTCTTGATGCTAGCCATTTTGACAGGTATGAGGTGATACCGCATTGTTTTGATTTGCATTTTTTGTTTCACTTTTATTTATTTTTGGCTGAGCTGGGTCTTTGTCGCTGCACTGGCTTTTCTCTACTTTTGAGGAGCAGGGATTGCTCTTTGTTGCAGTGCACAGGCTTCTCATTGTGATGGTTTCTAATGCTGCCTAGTAGGGGTTCTGGGGCACGAGGGCTTCAGTAGTTGTGGGTTGCAGGATCTAGAGCACAGGCTCAGTAGTTGTGGCCTGTGGGATTCGTTGCCCCATGGCATGTGAGATCTTTTCAAACCAGGGATAAACCTCTGTCTCCTGCTTTGGCAGGCAGATTCTAACCTCTGAATCACCAAGGAAGTCCCTGATTTGCATTTTTGATGATGAGCAGTGTTGCATATCTTTTCATGGGCTTGTTATCCACTTGTATGTCTTCTTTAGAAAAATATCTATTCAGGTCTTTCATTGATTTTTATTTGGAGTTTTTGGTTTTTGATAGTGAATTTTCCTTTTAATTAATTTTAATTGGAGGCTAATTACTTTACAATATTGTAGTGGTTTTTGCCATACACTGACATGAATCAGTCACGATTGTACCTGTGTCCCCCATCCTGTCCCCCCCACCAGCTCCCTCCCCATCCCATCCCTCAGGGTCATCCCAGTGCACCAGCCCTGAGCACCCTGTCTCATATATTGAACCTGGACTGGCAATCTATTTCACATATGGTAATATACATATTTCAATGTTATTCTCTCAAATCATCTCACCCTCCCCTTCTCCCCCAGAGTCTAAAAGTCTGTTCTTTCATCTGTGTCTGTTTTATTGTCTCGCATATAAGGTCATCTTTACCATCTTTCTAAATTCCATATATATGCATTAATATATTGTATTGGTATTTTTATTTCTGACTTACTTCACTCTATATAATAGGCTCCACTTTTATCCACCTCATTAGAACTAATTCAAATGTATTCTTTTTAATGGCTGAGTAATACTCCATTGTGTATATGTACCACAGCTTTCCTATCCATTCATTTGCTAACGGACATCTAGGTTATTTCCATGTCCTAGCTATTGTAAACAGTGCTGCTATGAACATTGGGGTACACACATCTCTTTTACTTCTGGTTTCCTCTGTGTGTATGCCCAGCAGTGGCAATGCTGGGTCGTATGGAAGTTTTATTTCCAGTTTTTAAGGAATTGTCACACTGTTCTCCATAGTGGCTGTACTAGTTTGCATTCCCACCAACAGTGTAAAAGGGTTCTCTTTTCTCCGCAAACTCTCCAGCATTTACTGTTTGTAGATTTTTTTGATAGCAGCCATTCTGACTGGCGAGAGATGGTACCTCACTGTGGTTTTGATTTGCATTTCTCTGATAATGAGTGATGTTGAGCATCTTTTCATGTGTTTATTAGCCATCTGTATGTCTTCTTTGGAGAAATGTCTGTTTAGTTCTTTGGCCCATTTTTTTGATTGGGTCGCTTATTTTTCTGGAATTGAGTTGCAGGAGTTGCTTGTATGTTTTTGAGGTTAATTCTTTGTCAGTTGTTTCATTTGGTATTATTTTCTCCCATTATGAAGGTTGTCTTTTCACCTTGCTTATAGTTTCCTTCATTGTGCAAAAGCTTTTAAGTTTAATTAGGCCTCATTTTTGGAGAAGGAAATGGCAACCCACTCCAGTGTTCTTGCCTAGAGAATCCCAGGGACAGGGGAGCCTGGTGGGCTGCCATCTATGGGGTCACACAGAGTCGGACAAGACTGAAGTGACTTAGAAGCAGGTCTCATTTGTTTATTTTTGCTTTTATTTCCATTCCTCTGGGAAGTGGGTCATAGAAGATACTGCTGTGTGTGATTTATGTCAGAGAGTGTTTTGCCTATGTTTTCCTCTGGGAGTTTTATACTTTCTGGTCTTATATTTAGATCTTTAATCTATTTTGAGTTTATTTTTGTGTATGGTGTTAGAAAGTGTTCTAGTTTCATTCTTTTACAAGTAGTTGACCAGTTTTCCCAGGACCACTTGTTAAAGAGATTGTCTGTTTTCCATTGTATTGCCTCCTTTGTCAAAGATAAGGTGTCCATAGGTGCATGGATTTATGTCTGGGCTTTATGTTTTGTTCCACTGATCTATATTTCTGTCTTTGTGCTAGTGCCATACTGTCTTGATGACTGTAGCTTTGTAGTATAGTCTGAAGTCAGGCAGGTTGATTCCACCAGTTCCATTCTTCTTCCACCAGTTCCGTTCTTCTTTCTCAAGATTGCTTTGGCTGTTTGAGGTTTTTTATTTCCATATAAATTGTGAAATTATTTGTTCTAGCTCTCTGAAAAATACCATTGGTAGCTGGATAGGGATTGCATTGAATCTATAGATTGCTTTAGGTAGTATATTCATTTTCACTATATTGATTCTTCCAATCCATGAACATGGTATATTTCTCCATCTATTTGTGTCCTCTTTGATTTCTTTCATCAGTGTTTTATAGTTTTCTATGTATAGGCCTTTTGTTTCTTTAGGTAGATTTATTCCTAAGTATTTTATTCTTTTCATTGCAATGGTGAAAGGAGTTGTTTCCTTAATTTTTCTTTTTTATTTTCTCATTGTTTGTGTATAGGAATGTAAGGGATTTCTGTGTGTTAATTTCATATCCTGCAACTTTACTATATTCATTGATTAGCTCTAGTAATTTGCTGGTAGTGTCTTTTGGGTTTTCTATGTAGAGGATCATGTCATCTGCAAACAGTGAGAGTTTTACTTCTTCTTTTCTGATCTGGATTCCTTTTATTTCATTTTCTTCTCTGATTCCTGTGGCTAAAACTTTCAAAACTATGTTGAACAGTAAGTAGTGAAAGTGGGCACCCTTGTCTTATTCCTGACGTTAGGGGAAATGCTTTCAGTTTTTCCCCATTGAGGATAATGTTTGCTGTGCATTTATCATATATGGCTTTTATTATGTTGAAGTATGTTCCTTTTATGCCTGCTTTCTGGAAGGTTTTTATCATAACTGATGTTGAAATTTGTCAAAGGCTTTCTCTGCATCTATTGAGATAATCATATGGTTTTTATCTTTCAATTTGTTAATGTGATGTATCACATTGATTGATTTGTGACTATTGAAGAATCCTTGCATCCCTGGGATAAAGCCTGCTTGATCATAGAGTATGATCTTTTTCACATGTTGTTGGATTCTGTTTGCTAGAATTTTGTTAAGGATTTCTGCCTCTATGTTCATCAGTGATATTGGCCTGTACTTGTGTGTGTGTGTGTGTGTGTGTGTGTGTGTGTGTGTGTGTGTAGCATCTTTGGTTTTGGTATTAGGGTGATGGTGGCCACATAGAATGAGTTTGGAAGTTTACCTTCTTCTGCAATTTTCTGAAAGAGTTTGAGTAGGATCAGTTCAGTTCAGTCGCTCAGTTATGTCCGACTCTTTGCAACCCCATGCATCACAGCACACCAGGCCTCTCTGTCCATCACCAACTCTCAGAGTTCATTCAAACTCACGTCCATTGAGTTGGTGATGACATCCAGCCATCTTATCCTCTTTTGTCCCCTTCTCCTCCTGCCCACAGTCCCTCCCAGCATCAAAGTTGAGTAGGATAAGTGTTAGCTATTTCTAAATTTTTGGTGGAATTCACCTGTGAAGCCATCTGGTCCTGGACTTTTGTTTGTTGGAAGATTTTTATTTACAGTTTCAATTTCTGTGCTTGTAATGGGTCTGTTAAGATTTTCTATTTCTTCCTGGTTCAGTTTTGGAAGGTTATACTTTTCTAAGAATTCATCCATTTTGTCCAAGTTGTCCATTTTATTGGGATATAGTTGCTGACAGTAGTCTCTTATGAGCCTTTGTATTTCTGTGTTGTCTGTTGTGATTTCTCCATTTTCATGTCTAGTTTTGTCGATTTGATTCTTCTCCCTTTTTTTCTGTATGAGTCTAGCTAATAGTTTGTCTATTTTATTTATCTTCTCAAAGAACCAGCTTTTAGTTTTATTGATTTCTGTTATAGTCTCCTTTCTTGTTTTTCATTTATTTCTGCCCTAATTTTTATGATTTCTTTCCTTCTACGAACCCTGGGATTCTCCATTTCTTCCTTTTCTACTTGCTTTGGGTGTAGAGTTAGGTTATTTATTTGATTTTTTCTCTTGTTTCTTGAGGTAAGCTTGTATTGCTATGTACCTTCCCCTTAGCACTGCTTTTACTGAATCCCATAGGTTTTGGGCTGTTGTGTTTTCATTTTCATTCGTTTCTATGAATATCTTTATTTCTTTTTGATTTGTTCTGTGATTTGTTGGTTATTCAGAAGCATTTGTTTAGCCTCCATATATATATTTTTATTTTTAATAGTTTTTTTCCCTGTAGTTGACATCTAATCTTACCACATTGTGATCAGAAAAGAGGCTTGAAATGATTCAATTTTTGTGAATTTTCCAAGGCTAGATTTATGGCTTAGGATATGACCTGTCCTGGAGAAGGTTCCGTGTGCACTTGAGGAAAAGGTGAAATTCATTGTTTTGGGGGTGAAGTATCCTATAGATATCAACTGGTCCACTGTATCATATAAAGTTTGTGTTTTCTTGCTAATTTTCTGTTTAGTTGATCTATCCACAGGAGTGAATGGGATATTAAAGTCTCCCACTATTACTGTGTTACTATTAATTTCCCCTTTCATACTTGTTAGCATTTGCCTTATATATTGTGGTACTCCTATGTTGGGTGCATATATATTTATAATTGTTATATCTTCTTCTTGGATTTATCCTTTGATCATTATGTGTCCTTCTTTGTCTCTTTTCATGGCCTTCATTTCAAAGTCTATTTTATCTGATATGAGTATGGCTACTTCTGCTTTCTTTTGGTCTCCATTTGCATGAAATATTTTTTCCAGCCCTTCACTTTCAGTCTGTATGTGTCCCTTGTTTTGAAGTGGGTCTCTTGTAGACAGCATAGGTAGGGGTCTTGTTTTTGCATCCATTCAGCCAGTCTTTGTCTTTTGGTTGGGGCATTCAACCCATTTACATTTAAGGTAATTATTGATAAGTATGATCCTGTTGCCATTTACTGTATTGTTTTGGCTTCGAGTTTATACACATTTTCTGTACTTCCTGTCTAGAGAAGATCCTTTAGCATTTGTTGAAGAGCTGGTTTGGTGGTGCTGAATTCTCTCAGCTTTTGCTTGTCTGTAAAGCTTTTGATTCTCCTTCATATTTGGATGAGATCCTTGCTGGGTATAGTCATCTGGGCTCTATGTTTCTCTCTTTCATCACTTTAAGTAAGTCTTGCCATTCCCTTCTAATCTGAAGGGTTTTTTATTGAAAGATCAGCTATTATCCTTATGGGAATCCCCTTTTGTGTTATTTGTTGCTTTTCCCTTGCTGCTTTTAATATTTGCTCTTTGTGGTTGATTTTCATCAATTTGATTAATATGTTTCTTGGGGTGTTTTGCCAGCAAATCTGGAAAACTCAGCAGTGGCCACAGGACTGGAAAAGGTCAGTTTTCATTCCAATCCCAAAGAATGCTCAAACTACCGCACAATTGCACTCATCTCACATGCTAGTAAAGTAATGCTCAAAATTCTCCAAGCCAGGCGTCAGCAATAAGTGAACCATGAACTTCCAGATGTTCAAGCTGGTTTTAGAAAAGGCAGAGGAACCAGAGGTCAAACTGCCAACATCTGCTGGATCTTCAAAAAAGCAAGAAAGCTCCAGAAAAACATCTATTTCTGCTTTATTGACTATGCCAAAGACTTTGACTGTGTGGACCACAAGAAACTGTGGAAAATTCTGAAAGAGATGGCAATACCAGACCACCTGACCTGCCCCCTTGAGAAATCTGTGTGCAGGTCAAGAAGCAACAGTTAGAACTGGACATGGAACAACAGATTGTTCCAAATAGGGAAAGGAGTACGTCAAGGTTGTATATTGTCACCCTGCTTCTTTAACTTATATGCAGAGTACATCATGAGAAATGCTGGGCTGGAAGAAGCACAAGCTGGAATCAAGATTTCTGGGAGAAATATCAATAACCTCAGATATGCAGATGATACCACTCTTATGGCAGAAAGTGAAGAGGAACTAAAAAGCCTCTTGATGAAAGTGAAAGAGGAGAGTGAAAAAGTTGGCTTAAAGCTTAATATTCAGAAAATGAAGATCATGGCATCTGGTCCCATCATTTCATGGGAAGTAGATGGGGAAACAGTGGAAACAGTGTTAGACTTTTTTTGTGTGTGTGTGTGGGGGGCTCCATTATCACTGCAGATGGTGACTGCAGCCATGAAATTAAAAGACACTTACTCCTCGGAAGAAAAGTTATGACCAACCTAGATAGCATATTGAAAAGTAGAGACATTACTTTGCCAACAAAAGTCCGTCTAGTCAAGTCTATGGTTTTCCCGGTGGTCATGTGTGGATGTGAGAGTTGGACTGTAAAGAAAGGTGAGCACCGATGAATTGATGCTTTTGAACTGTGGTCCCAGGGTCCAGCCCTGGTGGATACAGAGAATTTGAAGCGAGGATGGAGTCGGTGATTAAAGAGAGATTAATTAGAGATTTAAAGAGAGATTAGAGAAGAATAATGTAGTGAAAAAATAGAGGAGAGAAGAGGCTATATTCCTTGGTTTACACAAAAAGCTAATAAAGTCTTGAGACAAGAGACTTGCTTTGTTCATGTAGGCCACAGGTGCCCGCTTAAATAGCAGAGGGTGCCCTGCCTTGGACTCCCTCTTGCATGGGTCTTAGAAGCCTGGGCAGAAAAGTGAATGCAGAGAGCCTCTGTGTTCCAAGGGATTATCCTGAAAAAGAGGGGGAGGGATAAGGAGAAAGAGAGAAAGAATTGACATGAGGGAGGCCAAGCTTGTGCAAAAACCCCATAACTTTATTTTCAAAAGGTGCTTATATACCCTAAGTTTTACATAATGGAAGATGCAGAGTCACTCAAGGGCAGCAGTCCTGACCCTTATTGATATCAGGCTTTCTTTCTGCATATCTTTCTGTATACAAAAGGTCTCAGCTGATTTACATTATCTTCTGGCCAAGAGGCCTGTAACATTTTTTGGCTCTTTTCTTTAATGAATGTTAATCAACCAAAAATTAATTTTCCTTTGAAGTGTCTTTCTTTAATCTGCATCATCCTCAAAGTACTAGATAAATTTACAAGCTTATAGAATAAAGGTGCAGTGGGTTACAACAAAGAAAGTACTTAACTCAAAGATCTAATGTTGCTACTTGTTTTTTCTATATACCAGCTATATTAATTAATGCACTCCCAGTACACAACAAATAAAGGATATGAAAACCTGGCAGCAAGTATTGGCTCAACAATGAAACCCTTACCCAGTTCTATTCTAATGATTTTTAACTCCTCAAAAGGCTGTACATTCCTAGAATTTTTAAACTTCCTGTGCCTCTCGTGGTTGGGAGGCTGTAAACAATCATATGTGTAGTTGTAAGAAGTCCGGATAAACCTGTCAGGCAAGTTAGAAAGCTACCAGAGGGGGTTCGAATTGAGACACTCCAATTATGCCCAGGAGACTTATTAACTAGAGCTCTAAGCTAATTTTTTTTTTAGAGAAAGGCAGTCGGGGATAGCCCTCCATTAATGTCAGAGGTGTTGGTGAGAGACATGAAATAATAAAACAGACAGATTCTGGTTTTGGGGTAGATGCTCAGGCAGAGGACCCCTTGAGACCTGATCCGCCTTGCCCTGTCAGGCTCTTCCACATGACCTTGTCATGGGTGGGATCTCCCATGCTGGCTTTCGGCACTGTGGTGTTGGAGAAGACTCTTGAGAGTCCCTTGGACTGCAAGGAGAGCCAACCAGTCCATTCTAAAGGAGATCAGCCCTTGGTGTTTTTTGGAAGGAATGATGCTAAAGCTGAAACTCCAGTACTTTGGCCACCTCATGAGAAGAGCTGACTCATTGGAAAAGACTCTGATACTGGGAGGGACTAGGGGCAGGAGGAAAAGGGGACGACAGAGGATGACATGGCTGAATGGCATCACGGACTCGATAGAAATGAGTTTGAGTGAACTCCGGGAGTTGGTGATGGACAGGGAGGCCTGGTGTGCTGTGATTCATGGGGTCGCAAAGAGTCAGACACTACTGAACGATTGAACTGAACTGAACTGAATTGGGGTGTTTTGCCTTGGGTTTATCCTGTCTGGGACTCTCTGCATTTCTTGGACTTGGGTGGCTATTTCCATCCCGATTTTAGGGAAGTTTTCAATTATTCTCTCCTCAAATATTTTCTCATGGCCTTCTTTTGTGTCTTCTTCTTCTGAGACTCCTACGATTCAAATGTTGGGGCTTTTGACATTTTCCCAGTGGTCTCTGAGGTTGTCCTCATTTCTTTTAATTCTCTTTTGGTTTTTCTTCTCTGCTTCATTGATTTTCACCATTGTATCTTTCATCTCACTTATCCTGTCTTCTACCTCTGTCCCTAACTCTTTTGTCTCTCTTTTTGTCTTTTATATTTTGTCCTACCTCTTTTTGAAGAGAATGGGCTGCTTTTCTGGGTGTCTGGTGTCCTCCACCAATGTTCAGAAGTTGTTTTGTGGAAGTTGCTCAGCATGCAAATTATCTCTTGATGAATTTGTGGGAGATAAAGTGGTCTATCCATCCTATTCCTCTGCCATATTGAATTTTTTTGAGTTATTCATATCTTTTAGAGGTTAACCCCTCATCAGTCATATCATTTGCAAGTATTTTCTCCCATTCTGTAAGTTGTCTTTCCATTTTGTCATTACTTGCCTTTGCTGTGAAATGGCCTTTGGGTTTAATTAGATATCTTATTAGTTTATCACTGCTTTTTTTTTTTTCTCCTTAGGAGACAGATTTTTAAAAAAGTAAATGTAATTAATGTCAGAGAATATTCTTCCTATGTTGTCTTCAGGCGGGTTTTTTCATTACTATCCATTCTCTTTGCCCACAAAAATATAAACTGTACAAAGGTAGGAAACATGTGACTTCTTCATGGAGTTCTGTCCACTGCTAGCAGGTCAAGTGCTTGACACAGCAGGTAAAATATGTCCAATATGTTTTATGGAAGGAATGGATTAATTTTTCCAATGCTTGTTGAGGTGTTACTTACATTCTTTGTGTTACTATAATGTACTTTCTTTTTCACCTGCTATCTCCATTTTGCAAATCATCTTTGTAACTATCAGTCTGTTTTTTTGTGTTATTTTCCTATCACTGTTTTAGTGACTTGTGTTTATTCCAAACAATCCTGACAGCAGATATGAGTTGGTTTTCTCCACTCTGCAAAGAAATTGTTCAACTCTCTGGACCCCCACTCTGTTTGCTATAAGTCACTTCAACTATGACACTAACTACCTAGTTCAGACTCTACAAGACTCTCCTCAGTTCAGCTGCACGTCCCAATATTGGGGGCCCAGGATACCTATACTTCTGTCTGACTTGACTATAATATCAGGTATCCCATACTCAGCCATCCTCTAGTACAAGATGAAGAATTGGCTGGAATATTCACAAAACTATGGGGAACCTTTTAACTTACTATCACAGTTTATTATAAAGGATACAGAGGAATGGATAGATGAACAAGTATATTGAGTGAGTTCTGGAAGGAGCCCAAGCACAGGAGCTTTTGTCCCCATGGAGTTGGGTATCACCACCCTCCCTGCAGGTGAATGTGTTGTCCAACTCTGAAGCTCTCTGTGCCCATTTTAAAAGGGATTTTTATGGAGGTTTCATCATTGATTAAATCTTGGTAATTGATGAGTAAGCTTAACCTCAAGCCCCTCTTCTCTGTCTGGATCTCGTGGTGGGGTGGTAATCCTGAAACTTCCAACTAAATCATTGGTTCATCTGACAGCCAGTTTCCCATCTTGGAGCTCTCTATGAGCCCACCCAGATCACCTCATTGACACGAACTCAGATCTAACTAACTGACAAAACATGGTTCACTGGAAGAGGGAATGGAAAACCACTCCAGTAGACTTGCTTCCAGAACCCCATAAACAGTATGAAAAGGCAAAAAGATATGACACCAGAAGATAAGTCCCCAAGGTTGGGAGGTGTTCAATATATTGCTGGGAACGAGTGCAGAAATAGTTCCAGAAAGAATGAAGCAGTTGGTCCAAAGAGGAAATAATGCTGTTATGGATGTGTCTGGTGGTGACAGTAAAGTCCAATGCTGTAAAAACATTATTGCATAGGAACCTGGAATGTTAGGTCCATAAATCAAGGTAAATTGGACGTGTTCAAGCAGGAGATGGCAAGAGTGAACACAGACATCTTAAGAATCAGTGAACAAAAATGGATGGCAACGGGTGAATTTAATTCATATGACCTTACATCTTCCTGTGGCAAGAATCCCTTAAAAGAAATGGAGTAACCCTCATCGTCAACAAAAGAGTCTGAAATGCATTACTTGGGTACAGTCTCAAAGATGACAGAATGATTTCAGTTCATTGCCAGGCAAATTATTCAACACCACACTCATAAAAGCCTGTGCCACAACCAGAAATGCCGAAGAAGCTGAAGTCTAATGGTTCTATGGAGACCTATGAAAACTTCTAGAACTAACATCCTCAAAAGATATTTTCATCAAAGAGGATTAGAATTCAAAACTAGAAAATCAAGATATACTTGGAGTAACAGGCAGGTTTGGCCTTGAGTACAAAGTGAAGCAGGGCAAAGGCTAACAAGAGTTTTGTCAAGAGACCTTTGCTATGACCTTTGTCAACACACTGGTCATAGCAAACACCCTCTTCCAGCAACAAAAGAGACAACTCTTCACATGGACATCCTCAGAAGGTCAGTACAGAAATCAAGTTGATTATATTTTTTGCTATTGAGGAGGTAGAGGATTTATACAGTCAGCAAAAACAAGATCTGGAGCAGACTGTGGCTCATATCATGAGCTCCTTATTGCAAGATTCAGGTTTAAATAGAAGAAAGTAGGGAAAACCACCGGGCCATTGAGACATGACCTGAATCAAATCCCTTATGATTATACAGTGGAGGTAATGAACAGTTTCAAGGGATTAGATCTGGTAGAGAGAGTGCCTGAAGGACTATGAACTGAAGTTTGTACAGGAGGCAGTGACCAAAACCATCCCCCATAAAAAGAAATGCAAGAAGATAAAGTGGTTGTCTGAGGAGGCATTACAAATAGCTGAGATAAGAAGAGAAGCAAAAGGCAAGGGAGAATAGCAATGAAACGTGTATATTACCATATATAAAATAGATGACCAGTGCAAATTCAATGCATGAAGCAGGGCACCCGAAACCAGTGCTCAGGGACAACCTAGAGAGATAGGGTGGGGGAAGATGGAAGGGGGTTCTGGATGGAGTGGGGACACATGTATCCCTGTGGCCAATTCATGTTGATGTATGGCAAAAAACCATCACAGTGTTGCAAAGTAACTATCCTCCAATTAAAATAAATAAAGCTTTGAAAAGGCTAGGGAAAGATCAACCCAACTGAATGCAGAGTTTCAGAGAATAGCAAGGAGATATAAGAAAGCCTTTCAAAGTGAACAATGCAAAGAAATAGAGAAAAACAGTATAATGGGAAAGACTAGAGATCTCCTTAAGAAAGTTGCAGATATCAAGGGAATGTTTATGCAAGGATGAGCACGATAAAAGACACAAATGGAAAGGACCTAAGAGGAGCAGAAGATATTAGGAAGAGGGGGCAAGAATACAGGGATGAACTTACAAAAGTCTTAATGACCTGGATAACCATGATGGTGTAGTCACTCATCCGGAGAGACACCCTACAGTTTGAAGTCAAGTGGGCCTTAAAGACATTAGTATGAATGAAGCTAGTGGAGGTGATGGAATTCCAGCTGAGCTAGTTAAAATCCTAAAGTATGGTGCTGTTGAAGTGCTGCACTCAATATGTCAGCAAAGTTGGAAAACTCAGTAGTGGCCGCAGGACTGGAAAATGTCAGTTTTTATTCCAGACCTAAAGAAAGGAAATGCCAAAGAATGTTCAAACGCTAGGAGGGTAATGCCCCAAATTCTTCAATTTAGTGAGTTTAGTCAGTCAGTTCAGTCACTCAGTCATGTCCAACTTTTTGCAACCCCATGAATCACAGCACGCCAGGCCTCCCTGTCCATCACCAACTTCTGGAGTTCACTCAAACTCATGTCTATCGAGTCAGTGATGCCATCCAGCCATGTCATCCTTTGTCGTCCCCTTTTCCTTCTGACCCCAATCCCTCCCAGTATCAGAGTCTTTTCCAATGAGTCAACTCTTCGCATGAGGTGGCCAAAGTACTAGAGTTTCAGCTTTAGCATCATTCCTTCCAGAGAAATCCCAGGACCGATCTCCTTTAGAATGGACTGGTTGGATCTCCTTGCAGTCCAAGGGACTCTCAAGAGTCTTATCCAACACCACAGTTCAAAAGCATCAATTCTTCAGCGCTCAGCTTTCTTTACAGTCCAACTCTCACATATATACATGACCGCTGGAAAAACCATAGCCTTGACTAGATGGACCTTTAGTACATGAACCAAAATCTTCCAGAGGTACAAGCTGGGTTATGAAGAGGCAGAGGTACCACAGATCAAATTGCCATCAGTTGTTGGATCAGAGAGAAAGCAAAGGAATTCCAGAAAAACATGAACTTCTGCTTCATTGACTATGCTAAAGCCTTTGACTATGTGGATCATAACAAACTGTGGAAAATTTTTAAGGAGATGAGAATAACAGAACAGTTTACCCCTCTTCTGAGAAATCTGTATGCAGGTCAAGAAGTAACAGTTAGAACTGGACATGGAACAACAGACTGGTTCAAAATTGGGAAAGGGGCATGTCAAGGCTGTAGATTGAAACCTTACTTATTCAACTTCTGTGGAGAGTATATCATGCAAAATACTGGGCTTGATGGATTCATCGAAATTGCCAGGGGATGTATCAACAACCTCAGAAATGCAGATGATACCATTCCTAATAGCAGAAAGCAAAGAGTGTCTAAAGAGCCTCTTGATGAAAGTGAAAGAGGAGAGTGAAAAGCTGGCTTAAAACTCAACATTCCGATAATTAAGAACATGGCATCTGGTCCCATCACTTCATGGCAAATAGAAGGGAAAAAAGTGGAAACAGTGACAGATTTTATTTTCTTGGGCTGCAAAAATCACTGCAGACAGTGACTGCAGCCATGAAATGACAAGACACTTGCTCCTTTGAAGGAAAGCTATGACAAATCTTGACAGTATATTAAAAACCAAAGACATCACTTTGCCAACAAAGTACAGTCAAAACTATGCTTTTTCCAGTAGTCATGTACAATGTGAGAGTTGAACCATAAAGAAGGCTGAGCACCAAAGAATTGATGCATTCCAATTTTGGTGCTACAGAAGACTCTTGAGAGTCCTTGGAGAACAAAGAGATAAAACTGGTCAATCCTAAAGGAAATCAACCCTGAGAATTCATTGGAAGGAATGATGTTGAAGCTGAAGTTCCAATACTTTGACCACCTGATGCAAAGAGCTGACTCATTGGAAAAAACCCTGATGTTGGGGAGACATTCCTGGCAAGAGGGGAAGGGGTCGACAGAGAAAGAGATGGTTGGATAGCATCACCAACTCAATGGACATGGATTTGAGCAAACTCAGGGAGATAGTGAAGCACAGTGGAGTCTGGCATGCTGCAGTGCGTGGAGTCACAAAGAGTTGGACCTGACTTAGGCACTAAACAACACCAGCAAATAGATATGGCTGAAAGGGCTTGTATGGATAACAAAAGTGGCTCCTTTCATCTGTACTACTCAACCACTTTCAGGGGTTTTAACAGCATTGTGTCAGAATCTAGTGACAAAGTCCAAACGTATATTTCTGACTGTATCACAGCTTCCATGATTAAAGATTATTTAAGTGTATTCTTTTATGTTGTGAATTTTGTGTATGTGCAGTAGCATCCTTAGACTGCAAGAAGCTGACTTTCCCCTGGTCCTCAGACTTTTCCCTCCCTCTACTCTCTCCTGTATTGTGGAGAAGCTTCCTTGAAACCAGCAATGCTGCGAGAACAAGGTGCTCTGAATCAGGACCTTGTTCTTCATAAGTCATGATCTTTGAAAACACTGACCCTGAAATGTCTTATTGTCTCTTTCTGGAGGCTGAGATAGGCAGGACCGGCAAGTGTGTCTAGGTGATGGTATCCGTCCACATCCCTGTTTCTCCTCTAGGGGGCATTTGCTGTCTTTACTTCATGCACAGGCTTGGGCACATATTCAGGAGCTCCAGCAGGGCCTCGTAGCAGACCTGGTTCTAAGAGGATGCCTGACAGGCAGATCCCTCCCAAGAACTTGACAGCAACAGTACTTATTTAATACTCAGAGTCACATGAAATTGGTGCTAAACATGTCACATGCAGACTGGTGCTGACACACAGAGTTTGGACACCTTATGTCATTTATCTTGGTATGTGCCTCAAAGAAAACCATAAATCAAGGGCCATGAGTATCCTAAATTTAGCTCTCTCTCTCTCTCTCTTTGTGTGCCTTTTTGTATTTTTAAGCCCCTTTGGGGTAGCATACATTCACTGTCGGATTTCCTTAGCCTATACTCCTAGACATAATAATACAGCTCATTACCACAGGATGACATTTCCAAAAATGTTTTATTTAATAGTAGTAGTGATTTTTTTGACTACCCTACAGGACTGATGGGATCTCAGTTGCCCAATCAGGGTTGGAACCCAGGACCTTAAAGTAAAAGTGCCAAATCGGAACCACTGGACCATCAAGGAATTCTTTATTATATTCTTTAACATGATTCTTCAGGGGTCTCCAAGGCCATCCTCAAGGCTGACGAATCATAGAAGCACTCTCAAGATTCAAGAGTGGTTACACTCCAGGTTACTCTTTATTACTTGAATAAGCAAAGGAAAAACATGCATGGGGCAAAATCCACAAGAAACCAGGCTTAAGATTTCACATGTCCTTTCCCAGGGGAATGACATGGGGATGTTGTGAGTTTGCCCTGAACAAGATGTGACAGACAGTACACGTGGAATGTCGTCAACCTAGGCAGGTCACCTGAGACTTGGTTGCAGGGGTTTGTGCTGGGGGTCATGCAGCCTTGTGGCCCCATGTGACTAATGTCAACTACTCAGACCCCAGCCCTCCAGAGCAGAAATAGCTCTTCACCATAAATGGCATTGTTAGAATTAACTTCTCTGGTCCCACTGGTCTTGTATGGCCCAATGCCTCAAGTATATCAAAGCACTCTTATCAGGAAAATATTCCAGAGTTCAGAGGCTATCTCCCACGAGTGAGGCAATGCTGAAGACAGGTCTTTCTTTCAAATATTAGAGTTTGAGCAAGCAAGGTTTGCCAAATTTATGCTTCCCTACATGGTCATATTGGGTGGTTTCCTCATTTTATTTTTGTAAATGATGTCTGGGAATTTGGTGATCATGTACACTGGCACCAAGAGAAGCAAGATAAATGGAGAAAATTTCCGTGATTATAATGATTTTGGAAAAATAATTTTTCTAAACATACAGCTTGCTTCTTTAAGAGAAAGGCCCCAGAAATTTGACTCACAGGGAAGATTTCTAGAGGAAGGTATACAGAGGAAATGGGAATTGGGTGAAATAGTGAAACAATATAGATCCCTGAGGAAGAGGGAGGTCATGCAAGGCAAGGATTAGCCAGCTGTGATGCTGCTGGGGTATAGAGTTGTCAGAGGGAGAGGATTCTAAGAAAGGACAGAGTGGAGGTGGGATGAGGAAATAGAAGGGTCAGGTGGAGGTTAGAGGGGGAAATTTAGGTCATGGCCTTGCAGGGTGATGGGACAGGTGCTAAAGATGGATAAAGACCTACGAAGTCCTGGGGTGAAAGTCTTTGGGTGATAAAGGTAGAGGCAGAGCACATAGAGATAAAAGGATGGAGGTATCAGGGCAGGTTGGGGGTCACTAATTCATCCCCCATAATTAATACCCTCATTTTCAGTGGAGTCACAAGTCACTTGTGGGTTTTTTTTTTTTTTTTCCATTTGGCCCATGAAATGAAAATTCTGCTGATACCAAATACTCTTGGGACTTCCTCGATGGTCCAGAGGTTAAGACTCCATGCTTCCACTGTAGGGGGCATGGGTTTGGCCCCCTGGTTAAGGAACAAAGATCTTGCAAGCCTCACAGCATGAGCACACCCAAACCTCCTTAATGTTTTAATATACAGTAGGTCCCTTGCTAAAAGGTGAATGATACCACAGCATCAGGACTTTACTCCTGTATGGAAATTTCAGGCATGAACAGTGACTAGTGTCGACCCGGCAAGAGCATCTCTTTACTGGTCCCAGGCCCTCAGTGTTGGCAAAAGGAGACCTGACCCCTTCCCCATACTATGATTCATCAACTTTTATGCCCCAAACTGATTTAATGAAACTCCCTTACTTATTGTAGTGTTTTTAAACTTTAACATCTTCTTTACATAGAAATAAAATATAACTATACAGTATTGAAAAAAATTATAAGTAATGTTTGTTTTTCGTGTGAAGCTATACCAAGAAGTAACCACTTGCAATGGTTGTTTGGATATAATCACAAAAATGTATTTCATTGAACAAAGTCTATTGTTGTCTTAGAACTGTAGGCATATCTTTATCCCCTGGCAGTATCTGTTGGTGGTTCATGTAAGATTACAGGCAAAATGGCCTTTGCAGATATGCCTAAGGTTGTTAGTCATGTGACTTTAAAATCAGGATATATTCTTCATAATTTAGGTAGATTGTTTGTAGTTACATGACCTTAAAGATCAGAAAGGCCAGTTAGATGCAACTGAAAAGGAAGAGATTGAAAACAGGAGGGGAAGGGTGTCAGTTTGCTGATGCTGACTTTCCAGATAGAGGAAACCATGTAGAAGAGATGTGAAGAATTCTTGCAAAGACAAAAATCAGCCTGTAAGTAATTCTCCTCGAGAGGGTCCAGTTAAGCACCTGGCGAGCAGACCACTTGATTCTGGCCTTCTGACTAATTGGCCTGTCATAAAATGAATTGAGTGTTGTTTCAGGTGCTAGTTTCATGGAAGTTTGTTATAGCAGCAATATAAACAGAATAATAAACAATAAAATTAACTTAAACCTGGTGCTCTGTGACAAACTAGAGTGGTGGGATGGGGTGGGTAGTGGGAGAGAGGTTCAAGAGTGAGAGGACATATGTAATCTATGGCTGATTCTTCTTTATTTATGGCAGAAGCCAACAGAATATTGTAGAGCAATCATCCTCCAATTAAAATAAATAAAATTAAAAGATAAAGGTTTTTTAAATATTAGGTAAAATTCCCATTTATTCTCACAACTGATGTCATTTTGATATTCAGCTGTAGCATAGTTTTTTCAGTTTTTCATTTTTTTAAAATTCGGTTTTATATGTCATTGTTTAGTTGCTAGGTCATTATCAACTCTTTGTGATCCCATGGATTGTAGGCTGCCAGGCTCCTCTGTCCATGGGATTTCCCAGGCAAGAATACTGGAGTGGGTTGCCATTTCCTCCTCCAGGCGATCTTCCCAACCCAGGGTTCAAACCCACATCTTCTGCTTGGCAGGTGGATTTTTACCACTGAGCCACCAGGGAAGCCCTTTATAGGAGTAAACCTGATATTATATCACAATTGGTATAAAAATGAATGTATAACATATTTGGTTTTGTGGCTATGACCATAAAAATGTTTGCAACATTTTCATAAATATTGTCATACTGGCCTTAAGTTTTACTCAAGTTGCTTACCTCAATCACATTGTTTATGAAAAGATAATTTTATGTTAGCAGAAATAGCTTTACCATGTTCCACCAAACACAATGATTTATTCAATGGAGAATACTAGTGAGGTATCTGTATCAAAACACGCCTTGTTTATACCTTTAGAGTGTTATTTTAATTTTTCTTGGACCCCCTCCTCACTGTAAGTTGGGCTTCCCTGGTGACTTAGCTGGTAAAGAATCTGCTTGCAATGCAGAAGACCCTGGTTTGATCCCTGGGTTGGGAAGATCTGCTGGAGAAGGATAAGCTACCCACTCCTGTGTTCTTGGGCTTCCCTTGTGACTCAGCTGGTAGAGAATCTGCCTTAAATGCAGGAGACCCTGGTTCGATTCCTGGGTTGGGACGATCCCTTAGAGAAGGGGACTGCTACCTACTCCAGTATTCTGGCCTGGAGAATTCCATGGGTTGTATGGTCCATGGGGTCACAAAGAGTTGGACACGACTGAATGATGTTCACTTCATTTAAGGGTAAGTAAGATCGTAGTTACTTGGAAGTAAACTCCTTGGAAGCTTACTACTTGGAAGAAAAGCTATGACCAACCTAGACAGCATATTCAAAAGCAGAGACATTACTTTGCTGACTAGGGTCCATCTAGTCAAGGCTATGGTTTTTCCTGTGGTCACGTATGGATATGAGAGTTGGACTGTGAAAAAGGTTGAGCGCTGAAGAATTGATGCTTTTGAACTGTGGTGTTGGAGAAGACTCTTGAGAGTCCTTTGGACTGCAAGGAGATCCAACCAGTCCATTCTGAAGGAGACCAGCCCTGGGATTTCTTTGGAAGGAATGATGCTAAAGCTGAAACTCCAGTACTTTGGCTAACTCGTGTGAAAAAGACTCTGATGCTGGGAGGGATTGGGGGCAAGAGAAGAAGGGAACGACAGAGGATGAGATGGCTGGATGGCATCACTGACTCTATGGATGTGAGTCTGAGTGCACTCCGGGAGTTGGTGGTGGACAGGGAGACCTGGCATGCTGCGATTCATGGGGTCGCAAAGAGTCAGACACGACTGAGCAACTGAACTGAACTGAACTGAGGATCTTCGTTCCCTGGCCAGGGATTGAATCCATGTACTCTGCATTGAAATTGTGGATTCTTAACTATTGGACCGGAGAAGGCAATGGCAACCCACTCTAGTACTCTTGCCTGGAGAATCCCAGGGATGGGGGAGCCTGGTGGGCTGCTGTCTGTGAGGTCACCCAGAGTCAGCCATGACTGAAGCAACTTAGCAGCAGCAGCAGCAGCAACAACCATTGGACCCCTAGGGAAATCCATATACATTTATAGTGTTGAATGTCAGCTGTCACATATTGTGGGATGTGTAAGCAGGTCATAACTGAATTGTCCACATGTGGATTTTTATCAGTGACTTGAGAGATGGGATTGCTTCACCACCTAGATTGCAGAATCCCACTGTGAGTGTGTATATGCTAAATTGCTCTTGGAATATGCTGTTAAATGACTCTTCGCACCCCTTATTTCTCCAGGTCCCCAGATATCCCACATCATATCTTTGTTGCACACTTTGTTCAGTTATATTTTAATGCCCAGCCTTACGCTTGAATACTTAACCAACATTAAACTCCCTGTGCCTTTCTTCTCTCTGCCCTCTTTCTTCCCCTGCCTATAACCCTGGGCCCCAGGCTCACTCCGTCACCCTCTTATCCTCATGGCTGCTTTTCCCTCTGGCCTATTCCTACTCCACTCTGTGACACATCCACACACTGTCACTACCCCAAGGACTTCAAGTTCCCAGAGTGTGTCTTGACAATAGATTGCAATGTTGACTGCTATTTTAGATGTTCTGTATTGTAGTAAATATTGTCTTTGTAACTGTCACAGGGTTGGAAGGACTGTAAAGTGTAGGAAAGCTCCCATTTTGAGGCATCCAGAAGTTTGGAGATACAGCTGTCCATCTTGTCATTGAGGTGCATGCGTGGTGACTGTGGTTTCATGAAAGCGTGTAATCTGAGTGTCTGTGTGTTTGTGAGTATTTGTGTGTGACAGGGAATTTTCATGTATGCAGTGTGTGCATTCATGGTTCTGAGTGTGCAGTGAAAGTTGTATGGGAACGTGAGTGATTACATATGTGTGTAAGTATCTGAATGTGTGCAAGTCTATATTGAGTGTGTGAATGTCCATGCATCTCTGCATGTAAATGAGCTTGTACGTGAGCATTTGTGTGTGTTTGTGTAGAATGGATTGTCTTCCATTAAGGCTCTAACAACTGACTTTACAATTGAAAGGGAAGGTGGAAGGAACCTGGATCAAAGATTTAATATATATGTAAGGAAAACCTGAAAAATTAGATTCAACAGATAATATATAAATATGTTTCTTGACCCTATGGAAGTGTATTTCCTAATTACAAATGCAATCCCAAGTTCTTAATGAAAAGTTTGCACAAAATAATTTTGTAGAGAACTGTGTTGATCTCTCTATGGTCCTGAATTGAGTGAGTAGCACTGGCTTATCTGACATTTATGGAAATAGTAGAATCTCCCTGTTAGACCACCTGATCCTCGTTCTTTAGTTTTCATGGGTCTGTTTTAGGCATTTATCTCTTTCTTCTGTGGGTAGTATCCACTTCTGCTTCCAAATTATTGAAGGTCCATATCAGGAAATTTTATTTTCCTAACAAATTACATAATCCTTGATACTGAGTTATACAAATGAGTACAGTGCTGTCTAACGTAGAGTGTCGGAATCATGTCCTTCTTGTTACTTGTATCTCTTTTGAAATCCTCAGATATGGTGACAAATTCCATTTCTTTGCTCACACTTTAATTGATGGTTCAGCTCAGTGTATGAAATTGGGAAAGAACTGTCCTGGGTAGAATTTCTCAGTAAGGCAAAACCTCCGTTGAGACATACATGTGCAGCCAGTTTCTTACATGTCAGTCCTAAGTTCTTCCTGCTCCCTGCATGTGAGCCCTGCGTGCCTCCAGGGATCATGGAAAGAAGAGAGCCTGACAACCCACTCCAATATTCTTGCCTGGAGAATTTCATGAACAGAGGAATCTGCGTAGCTATAATCCACTGGGTTGGAAAGAATCAGAGACAACTGAAATGGCTTAGCACGCTCGTACGTAAACATCTGTCACAAACAATTCAAAGTCTCTTAAGACATACTAACTAGAAAGTTATAATTGTCATTGGTAATTAGTGACTGGAAATATATTTTCAAAAATAATCGCAGCTCCCAAGCCTGTTCCTCCTGCCAGTGCTGCTACAGGTGACATGATAATTGCAGTTCTGAGGGGAGGTGAGGTCACAGGATCACAAACTCGTGTCTCATGTCTCAGCTACCCCTCCTGCACACATACTGATTGTTTTGACCTGCACGCTGAGCCTACCCTCCAGGAAGCAGGAAAAAGTCACTGAGTTTTTCTGTATACGTTAGGAAATTAGAATCTATAAAGGAAGCATCTGTATTCAGAATCTGATAAGTGAATTATTTGACAAAGAGAATCTCCCTTGTGTGAACCTGGTCCAGCACCAAAGCCTGCAGGAGGGTGGGATAAATCCTGAGTCTGAACTGAGATAGAAAAGGGAGATGGGGTGCTACATCTTTCACCAATCCCTGATGCTCCTAATGTGAGGTATGTATATCTCACTGACAGAGATTGTTATGGTTTAATACTAGTGTGATATTTTATGTGACTAAGGACTGTATTTCCCCCAATTAACATGATGTTCAGTCTCCTTTCCAGGAATCCTATACATACATTTCAGGTTTCAGAGATGAGCACATAATAGTCCATCCTTGTAACAAAGAGTATGATGAGTCTATAGGAATCATCTGACCTTGTGCAGTAACAGTGTGTCTGGCAGCCACTGCTGGAGTAGAACTGTCTCTAACTCAATGCTGTATGAATTGCTGAGAAGATTAAATTTTTGTGTCTCTATTGATTGTTGGAAAGACTATTTGCACATAAATTAAGGAATCAGCATGTATGAAAAATAGAACTTTATGCAATTCAGATACCATATTTCTACTTCTTTTCAGTATTATGATACCCATTCAAAAGTGTATGTTCTTTATATGGTACACAAGTTGCTAGCCTTTATATTGATTTTCCATGTATCTTGTATTTAGATATCTGTCACAAATTTTGCCTTATTGCTAATACTTGTATTTGTTGTTTAGTCACTAGGTCATGTCCCCATCAACTGTAGCCCCCAGGTTCCTTCTTTCTGTGGGATTTTCCAAGGAAGAATACTGAAGTGGGTTGCCATTTCCTTTTACAGGGATCTTCTCCACCCAGGGATCAAAACCATGTCTCCTGTGTTGGAGGCATGTTCTTTACCACTGGTAGTACAGCTGGTAAAGAATCCGCCTACAGTGCAGGAGACCCCAATTTGATTTCTTGGTTGGGAAGATCCCCTGGAGAAGGGATGGGCTACTCACTCCGGTATTCTTGGTCTTCTCTGGTGGCCCAGATGGTAAAGAATCTACCTGCAATGTAGGAGACCTGGGTTCGATCCCTGGGTGGGGACAATCTGGAGGAAACACTGCAGGAATTACTAAATAAATACGCTTATCACATGAAATTGATATTAATAATAATTTTGTTTCTTTAGTCCACTCAATCAAGCATCATTGTTTCCAGTTCCATGGTTACTGTGACTTGTGCCATTGTGCTTTTGTGCTGGATTGAGAATAAATGAGTCTTTTTTTGCTGTCCTAATATTGAGTCATTCTTGTATTCATTAAATCCAACTTGATACAGGGCAGGTACCAGCAGTTTTATACTCTGGTGGTGGAACTGCATTTTATGAATATCTGTAAAGCTTTATTCAAAATTTATACTTAACCTTAGAATGTCTTTTTTTTTGGCTTTGCCATGAGGCATGTGGGATCCTGTTCCCTGACCAGGTAATCTAACCAGCACATGCTGCATGGAAGTGTAGAATCTTAACCACTGAACCAGCAGGGAAGTCCCAGTACCTAAATTTTCAAATAAAATACTACCAACCTCAGTTGAACTGACTAGTTGTAAAACTAAACTTAGATCTGGTTTATTTGAGTAACACACAAGTATTTGCATATATTCTGTAGTAAATGCACTTTCCTTCCTACCAGGGCAGCCAGATTCAAATCCTCACTAGCCACCTGTCCATCAGCAGTGAGTGAATATAGACTAAACATTTAACCTCTCTGGGTCGATGTTTCCCTCATCTTTATAATGAGGGATAATACTATCTGCCTGATGAATGTGTGAGGAAAAAAGATGTTTTCATTTGTGTGGCTTTCATCACAGCGATTCATTCATTTCAAGCGTTCTTTAATGGTTATACATTCAACCTTTGGAAGCAGTGATATGACAGGAAAACATTATTTCTTTTAAAGTAGGAAGTATTGGTAAGTGGAGAATATTGGATTTTTGTTGACCTGCTACTTGTGTTCCACGCAATGGGACCAGATGCCATGATCTTCGCTTTTTGAATGTTGAGTGTTAAGCCAGCTTTTTCACTCTCCTCTTTAACTTTCATCAAGAGGCTCTTTGATTCCTCTTTGCTTACAACCATAAGGATGGTATCATGTGCATGTCTGAGTTTATTGATATGTCTCCTGACAATCTTGATTCCAGCTTGTGCTTCATCCAGCCCATCATTTTGCATGATGTACTCTGCATATAAGTTAAATAAGCAGAGTGATTATGCATCTTTGACATACTTCTTTCCAATTTTGAACCAGTCCGTTGTTCCATGTCTGGTTCTAACTGTTGCTTCTTGACCTGCATACAGGTTTCTCAGGAGGCAGGTAAAGTGGTCTGGGATTTCCATCTCCTTAGGAATTTTCTACAATTTTTTTTTTTTTAATGCACACCATCAAAGGCTTTAGTTTAGTCAATGAAGTAAAAGTAGATTTTTTCTGGAATTCTCTTGCTTTTTCTATAATCCAAATGATGTTGGCAATTTCATCTCTAGATCCTCTGCCTTTTTAAAATCCAGATTCAACATCTGGAAGTTTGGTCCATGTACAGTTGAAGCCCAAGAATCTGTACCACCTTCATAGTCAAACCTCACTGGGGCAGAGATGCCACAGGGGGGAAATTTTTTTGTGCCTATGCATGTGGGGTCACTTAAGTCGTGTCCAACTCTTTGCAACACTGTGGGCTGTGGCCTTCCTGGTTTCTTTGTCAGGGGATTTTCCAGGCAAGAATACTGAAGTGTATTGGCCAATACTGGTTGCCATATCCTTCTAGAGCACTATATTTTCTGCCACCATCACTGCAAGCTCCCCTAAATACCTGGTGCTGCCAGAACCCCTGCAACCTAATCAGCTGTACTACCTCCACATGTGGCCCTCATGGGGCAGACCCAAGTGCTCTGGGTCAGCCTCAGGAGCAAATCTTAATGGGTGGCCCACATGCAGAAGTAGAAATAAAACCATAATTGAAACTCAAGGATGCTGTGTCTATGGAAGAAGACCCCAAACCTTCCCACCACCTATACAAGCTGCAGAAAAATCCACACAATCAACTAGCCAAACTCTGTGACTATGGAATATATAAAAGGATATTGAGAGCTCCCACGAAAGAAAACACACTCGTTTGATAGCTGTGGACATTGGATGCAAGAACACATAAATGTAGGACCAGAATAGAATCTGAGCTGCCCCACTAGGAACACAGAAAGCTAAATAAATGAAGAGGAAATAAGCAAACTACCTGAAAAAAATTCAGAATAATTATAGTAAAGATGATCAAAACCCTTGAAAGCAAAATGGAGAAAATACAAGAATCAATTAATGGAGACCTTGAAGAATTGAAAAATAAGCATACAGAGACAAAAAACACAATTACTGAAATGACAAATACTCTAGAAGCAATCAACAGCAGAATATCTGAAGCAGAAGAACGAATCAGTAAGCTGGAAGATAAAATGGTGGAAATAACTTCTGAAGAGCAGAATAAAGTAAAAAGAACTGAGATCTCTGGGACAATATCATATGCACCAACATTTGAATTATAGGGGTCCCAGAAGAAGAAAAAAAGAAATGATATGAGAGAATTTTTGAAGAGATTATAGTTGAAAATTTCCCCAACATGGAAAAGGAAATAGTCAATCAAGTCCAAGAGGCACAAAGAGTCCTATACAGGAGTAAACCCAAGGAGAAACCCGCAAAGACACAGACTAATCAAACTAACAAAGACTAATCATAAAGAAAGAATATTAAAAGTAACAAGGAAAAACAATAAGTAACATACAAGGGAAACTCCATACGTTTAATAGCTTATCTTTCAGCAGAAAGTCTGTAGGCCAGAAGGGAATGGCAGGATATATTTAAAGTACTGATAGGGAGAAATCTACAACCAAGATTACGCTACCCAGGAAGGATCTCATTCAAAACTGATGGCAAAATCAAAAGCTTTTCAGACAAGCTTTAACAAGCAAAAGTTAAGAGAATTCACTACCACCATACCAGCTTTACAACAAATGTTAAAGGGAGTCGTATAGTAAGAAATCCAAGAGAAGATAAGATATACAAAATCAACCCCAAATAATTAAGAAAATGGCAATAGGAACATATATATCAATTATAATTACTTTAAATGTAAAGTAATTATATGTTCCAACCAAAAGACCCAGGCTGGCTGAAAGGATACAAAAACAAGATCCACATATATGCTGTCTACAAGAAATCCACTTCAGACCTCAAGACACATATACACTGAAAGTGAGAGGATGGGAAAAATATATTCCATGCAAATGGAAAGCGAAAGAAAGCTGGAGCAGCAAACCTCATATCAGACAAAATAGACCTTAGAATAAAGAATGTTACATTAGGAAATGAAGGGCACTACATAATAATCATCAAGGAATCAATCCAAGAGGAAGACATAAGAATTGTAAATATCTATGCATTCAACATGGAGAAGGAAATGGCAACCCACTCCAGTATTCTTGCCTGGAGAATCCCAGGGACAGGGGGAGCCTGGTGGGCTGCCGTCTATGGGGTCGCCCAGAGTCGGACACGACTGAAGCGACTTAGCAGCAGCAGCAGCAGCAGCAAGCACTCAACATAATAGCTCCTCAATATGTAAGACAAACACTAACAGACATAAAAGGAGAACTTGACAATACCACAGTGATAGTAGGAGACTTTAAGACCCCACTCACACCAGTGGACAGATCATCAAAACAGAAAATTAATAAAGAAACACAAGTCTTAAATGATAAATTAGGTGAGATGAAACTCACTGATATCTTCAGGACATTCCATCCAAATGCAGAAGAATACACTTTCTCAAGTACAAGTGGAACATTTACTAGGATAGACCACATCTTGGTTCACAAATCAAACCTCAGTAAGTTTAAGAGAATTAACATCATATCAAGCATCTTTTCTGACCACAATGCTATGAAACTAGATATTAATTACAAGAAAAACAACTGTAAGAAACACATGGAGATTAAAGAGTTCATTGCTAAAGAACCAACAGGTTACTGAAGGGAAATAAAAAAAAATTTCTAGAAATAAATGACAATGAAAACATGACAACTCAAAACCTGTGGGATGCAGCAAAAGCAGTTCTAAGAGGAAAGTGTATAGTAATACACTCCTACCTCAAGAAGCAAGAAAAACATCGAATAGACAACCTATCTTTACACTGAAAACAACTGGAAAAAGAATAAAATTAAGAGAAGGAAAGAAATCATAAAAATCAGAGCAGAAATAACTGAAGAAGGAATGAAAGAAACAATAGTAAAGGTTAATAAAGCTAAAAGCTGTTTTTTTGAGAAGATAAAATTGACAAACCTTTAGCCAGACTCATCAAGAAAAAAAGAGAAAGGAATCAAATCAACAAAATTAGAAATGAAAAAGAAGGGGTTACAACAGACAATGCAGAAATACGAAGGATTCTGAGGCCATTATGAACAATTATATGGTAGAAAAATGGATAACCTGGAAGACATGGACAGATTCTTAGGAAAGTTCAACCTTCCAAGATGGAACCTGGAATAAATAGAAATTATGAACAACCCAATTACAAGCACTGAAATTGAAGCTCTGATCAACAATCTCCCTAAAACCAAAGCCCAGAACCAGATGGCTTCACAGGAGAATTCTATCAAACATTTAGAGCAAAGCTAATGTGTATCCTTCTAAAATTCTTTCAAAAAATTGCAAAGGATGGAACACTTCCAAACTCATTCTACAAAGCTACCATCACCCTGCTATCAAAACCAGACAAAGACAACACAAAAAAAGAAAGCTACAAGCCAATATCACTGATAAACATAGTTGTAAAAATCCTCAACAAAAGTTTAGCAAACAAAATTCAGCAGCACATCAAAAGCTCATACTCCATGATCAACTTTGGTTTATTCCAGGGATGCAAAGATTCTTCAATATACACAAATCAATCAATGTGATACACCATATTAACACATCGAAAGATAAAAACCATATGACAATCTCAATAGATGCAGAAAAGGCCTTTGACAAAATTCAGGACCCATTTATGATGAAAAGTCTTCAAAACTGGGCATAGAAGGAACCTACCTCAACATAGTAAAGGCCATATACAGTAGTTCAGTTCCAGTTCAGTTCAGTCACTCAGTCGTGTCTGACTCTTTGTGACCTCATGAAGTGCAGCATGCCAGGCCTCTCTGTCCATCACAAACTCCTGGAGTTCACTCAAACTCACGTCCATCGAGTCGGTGATGCCATCCAGCCATCTCATCCTCTGTTGTCCCCTTTTCCTCCTGCCACCAACCCCTCCCAGCATCAGTCTTTTCCAAGGAGTCAACTCTTCGCATGAGGTGGCCAAAGTACTGGAGTTTCACCTTTAGCATCATTCCTTCCAAAGAACACCCAGGACTGATCTCCTTTAGAATGGACTGGTTGGATCTCCTTGCAGTCCAAGGGACTCTCAAGAGTTTTCTCCAACACCACAGTTCAAAAGCATCAATTCTTCGGTGCTCAGCTTTCTTCACAGTCCAACTCTCACAGCCATACATGACTACTGGAAAAACCGTAGCCTTGACTAGATGGACATTTGTTGGCAAAGTAATGTCTCTGCTTTTGAATATGCTATCTAGGTTGGTCATAACTTTCCTTCCAAGGAGTAAGCATCTTTTAATTTCATGGCTGCAGTCACTATCTGCAGTGATTTTGGAGCCCCCCAAAATAAAGTCTGTCACTGTTTCCATTGTTTCCCTATCTATTTGCCATGAAGTGATGGCACCAGATGCCATGATCTTAGTTTTCTGAATGTTGAGCTTTACGTCAACTTTTTCACTCTCCTCTTTCACTTTCACTATATATGATAAGCCTACAGCAAGCATTATTCTCAACAGTGAAAAACTGAAAGCATTCCTCCTAAGATCAGGAATAAGACAAGGGTGTCCACTTTCACCACTATTGTTCAACATAGTTCTGGATGTCCTAGCTACAGTAATCAGAGAAGAAAAACAGATAAAAGGAATCCAGATCAGGAAAGAAGAAATAAATCTCTCACTGTTTGCAGATGACATAGAAAACCCTAAAGATAATATCAGAAAATTACTAGAGCTAATCAGTGAATTTAACAAAGTCACAGGATACAAAATCAATACACAGAAACCACTTGCATATCTATATACTAACAATGAAAAATCAGAAAGAAAAATTAAGGAATCAATCCCATTCACCATTGCAACAAAAAGAATAAAATATCTAGGAATAAACTTACCTAAGGAGACAAAAGAACTGTACACAGAAAATTACAAGACACTGATGAAAGAAATAAAAAATGACATAAACAGAGAGATATTCCATGTTCCTGGGTAGGAAGAATCAATACTGTGAAAATGACTATACTACCAAATGCAATCTACAATTCAGTGTGATGGCTATCAAACCAATGGCATTTTTCACAGAACTAGAACAAAAAAAATTTCACAATTCATATGGAAACACAAAAGACTCCAAATAGCCACAGCAGTCTTCGGAAAGAAGACTGGGCTGGAGGAATCAACCTTCCTGACTTCTGATTATACTACAAAGCTACAGTTATCAAGACAGTATGGTACTGACACAAAAACAGAAATATACACCAATGGAACAAGATTGAAACCCTATCAATAAACCCGTGCACCTATGGGTACCTTATTTTTGACAAAGGAGGCAAGAATATACAATGGAGCAAAGACAGTCTCTTCAATAAATGGTGTTGGTAAAGCTGGACAGCTATATGTAAAAAGAATGAAATTAGACACTTCCTAACACCATACACAAAGATAAACTCAAAAATGGATTACAGACCTGAATGTAAGACCAGAAACTATAAAACTCTTAGAGGAGAACATAGGCAGAACAGGCTATGACATAAATCAAAGCAAGGTCCTCTATGACCTACCTCTTAGAGAACGGAAATAAAAACAAGAGTAAATAAGTGGGCCTGATTAAACTTAAAAGCTTTTGCACAGCAAAGGAAATACTAAGTAAGGTGAAAAGACAACCCTCAGAATGGGAGAAAATAATAGCAACTGAAGCAACTGACAAAGGATTAATCTCCAAAATATACAAGCAGCTCATACAACTCAATACCAGAAAAACAAACAACCCTATCAAAAAGTGGGAAAAAGACCTAAACAGACATTTATCCAAGGGAGACATACAGATGGCTAACAAACAGATGAAAAGATGCTCAGCATTGCTCATTATTAGAGAAATGCAGATCAAAACTACAGTGAGATATCACCTCACACTGGTAAGAATGGCCCTCATCAAAAAGTCTACAAACACTAAATGTGGTGAAGGTGTGGAGAAAAAGGAATGCTCTTGCACTGTTGGTGGGAATGTAAATTTATACAGTCACTATGGAAGATGGTATGGAGATTCCTTTAAAAAACAAAATATAAAACCACCATATGACCGAGCAATCCCACTTCTAGGCATATACCCTGAGATATATGAAAACTGAAAAAGACACATGTATTCCATTGTTCGTTGCAGCTCTATTTACAATAGCTCGAACATGGAAGCCACCTATATGTCCATCGACCAATGACTGGATAAAGAAGTTGTGGTACATACACAGAATGGAATATTCAGTTCAGTTCAGTTCAGTTCAGTTCAGTCATTCAGTCGTGTCTGACTCTTTGCAACCCCATGAATCACAGCATGCCAGGCCTCCCTGTCCATCACCAACTCCGGGAGTATTACTCAGGCATAAAAGGAATACCTTTGAGTCAGTTCTAATAAGTTGGATGAACCTAGGACCTATTGTACAGAATGAAGTAAGTTAGAAAGATAAATATCGTATTCTAAAGCATATATGTGGGATCTAGAAAAATGATACTGAAGAATGTATTTGCAGGGCAGCAATGGAGAAACACACATAGAAAATACTTATGGACACGGGAAGAGGGGAGGAGAGGGTGAGATGTATGGAGAGAGTAACATGGAAACTTACATTACCATATGTAAAGTAGATAGCCAATAGGAATTTGCTGTATGTCTCAGGAAACTCAAAGAGGGGCTCTGTATTAATCTAGAGGGGTGGGATGGGGAGATGGGAAGGAGGTTCATAACGGAGGGGATGTATGTATACCTATGGCTGATTCGTGTTGAGGTTTGACAGAAAGCAGCAAAATTCTGTAAAGCAACTATCCTTCAATGAAAAAAATAAATAAATTAACAAAAACAAAAGTTAATTGCAATGTCATTTTATCTGATACTATTGGGACATTGAGATAATAACCTAGTCACTCTTTCTCATATTTTTTCCAGAAGGCTCTGAAGAAGATTTCATTTGTTTACTTTTTTGCTTAATTTTTAATTTGCTTTTATTTCAAGTTAAATTTTTAAATTTTAATTAACATTGAAATATAGTTGATTTACAGTATTACATGTTTGATGAGTACAGCAGTCATTCATAGTTTTTAAAGGTTCTATTTCATGTATAGTTATTAATATGTATTGGCTATGTTTCCTGTGTTGTGAGATATATCCTTATATCTAATTTACTTGGCACACAGTAGTTTGCATCTCTTAATCCCCTATTTTTCTTGCCTTTATAGCCTTCCCCTTCTCCACTGTAACCATTAGATGGTTTTCTATGTCTACCAATCTGTTTCATCTTTGTTCCATTCTTTAGTTTGTTCTAGTTTTCCATTCCTGAAAGAAGCAATATCATATATAGTATTTATTTTTGTGTGTTTGATTTATCTCTTTAAGCATAATAACCTCTAGGCTTATTCATGTGGTTTCAATGGCCAAAATTATATTCTCTTTAACAGCTGAGCAGTATTCCACTTGTATATATCAACTCATGTTTGTCAGTTCATCTGTTGTGAATTTGTGTCCGTATCTTGTGTTGTTGATTTTAATAATTCCACTTTCAACATTGGGGTGCATGCTACTTCTTTCCCCCTGTACCACACTGCATGCGGACCTTCTCAGACCAGGAATTGAACTCATATTCAGTCTGCTGTGGCAGCACCAAGCCTTAAACACTGGACCACCCAGAGAATCCTGCAGATTACCTTCTGAAATAGGTGTTTGTTTTTTTTTTTCAATGTATAGTCAGGTGTGGAAATGCTGGATCATGTGGTAGTTCTATTTTTACTATTTTTGAGGAACTTCCATCTTGTATTCCATAGCAACTACACCAATTTTCATTTCCCACCAACAATGCACAAGGGTTTTATTTTCTATACAAACTGGACAACATTCCTGTTGATAGCCATTCATACAGCTGTGAGGTGATATCTCATTTTTGTTTCAACTTGCAAACAAGACTCATTTTTGATGACTAGCAATGTTGAATATCTTTTAAAATGCTTGCTATCCTTTTATATGTCTTCTTTGGAAAATATCTATTCAGGTCTTCCACTCTTTTTTTCAGGGGGTTGTTTGTTTGTTGATATTGAGTTATATGAGCTGTTGATATCTTTTGGATATTAATCTATCATCAGTCATATCATTTGCAGACGTTGTTTTCGCATTCCATTGGTCGTATTTTCATTTTGTCAGTGGTTTCCTTTGCTGTGAAATAGCCTTTAACTTTAATTGCTGTAAGTGTTTAGTCACTACGTCATGTCCAAGTCTTTAGTGACCCCATGGACTGTACCTTCCAGGCTCCTCTGTCCATTGGATTTCCCAGGCAAGAATACTGGAGTTGGTTAAGAGTTCTTTCAACAGGTGATCTTCCCAAACCAGGGACTGAACTTGCTTCTCTTGCTTGGAAGGTGGATTTTTTTTTTCATAGGTGGATTCTTTACCACTGAGCTACCAGGAAAGCACCTTAAAATTAAATAGGTGTCCAATTTGTTTATCATTGTTTTTGTTTGTTTTCCCTTAGGAGACAGATTAAAAAAATACTGTAATTAATGTCAGAAAATGTTCTTCTATGTTGTTTTCTAGGTTATTTTTCATTATTATCCATTCTCTTTGCCCACAAAATATAAACTGCACAAGGGCAGGAAACATGAGCCTTGTTCTTGGAGCTCTGTCCACTGCCAGCAGATCAGGTACTTGACACAGCAGGTCAAATATATTCAGTATATTTTATGGGAGGAATTGATTAATTCCTCCAATGCTTGTTGAAGTTGTTATCTACCTTCTTTGTGCCACTATAAAATACTTTCCATCTTTTCCACCTTCTATCCCCATTTTTCAAGGCATCTTTGTAACTACCACACTCTTTTTTGGTGTTATTTTCCTGTCACTGTTTTAGTGAATGTGTTTGTTCCCAGCAATTTTGACATGATACGTAAGTGGGTTTTCTCCACTCTGCAAAGTTTTTTAACTGTCTGGAAACCACCTGGGTGTCCTGTAACTCACTTCAACTCTGACATTAACTACCTAGTTCAGATTCCACAAGACTGTCCTCAGTTCAGATGCAAGTCCCAATATTGGGACTGCAGAGTATCTATACTTTTGTCTAACTTAACTATAATATCAGGTATCCCCATACTCAGCCCGCCGCCATTTGAAGTTGAAGCATTTGGTGGAATATTCAGAAAACTGTATATTTTCAGTAAATATTCAGTTAAACTCGGGAAAACATTTTCCTTACTGCCACCAGTTTATTATAAAGGATACATAGGAATGGCCAGATGAAGAAGTACATTGGGTGAGTTCTGGAAGGAGCCCAAGCACAGGAGCTTCTGTCCCCATGGAGTTGGGCACTGCCACCCTCCTTACAGGCGGATGTGCTGTCCAACTCTGAGGATCTCTGTGCCCTGTTATTCAGGAGTTTTCATGGAGGTTTTATCATGTGAGTATCACTGATTGAATCATTGGCTGTTGATGATTAAGCTGATTCTCTGAGCACTCTTCCCTTTCTGGAGCTTGGGGCATAAGCCTGAAAGTACAATCCTCTAGTCACATGGTTGGTTCCTCTGGCAACCAGCTTCCATCTTGAAGCTCTCTAGGGGCCCACCAAGAGTTTCCTCTTTAATAGAAAACTGAGACATGGTTGAAAGGAGCTTTTCATGACTGACAAGAGACTTCATTCACCTGTACCACTCAAATACAGGGGTTTCTGAAGCTCCGTGTCAGAAACCAGGGACAATGTTCAAATGTATGTTTCTTACTATGTCACAGCTTCTGTGAGAAGTTTGTTTCTGTTTTTCTTTTATATTGGGAGATGTGTGTGCGTGTGCAGTATCAGCCTTAGACTTCAGCAAGCTGACTTTCCCTGAACTTTAGACTTTTCACTCCTACCCTTTCTGTATCATGAAAACCTTCCTTGAAACCAGAAATGCTGTGGGGACAGGATGCTCTGAATCCAGAGCAGGTCCTGCATAAGGCCCGGTCACTAAAAACACCAATTTTGAAAGTTTTTATTGTCCCTGTCTGAGGGCTGAGACAGGAGGCCAGCAGTTGTGACTAGGTGATGGTGTCTACAACCCTGTTTCTCCCCTGGGGGCCCTTACAGAGTCTACTTGCTCAACCTCCATGCATGGGCTGGAGCCCATGTTCCGGAGCTCCAGCAGGGCCTCATAGAAGACCTGATTTTGGTCTGACAGGCAGATCCCTCACACTGATTTGGTAGGACCAGTACTAACTTTTCAGAGTCACACGAAATTTGTCCTGATCAAGTTCACTTGCAGATTGGTGCTGACACACTGGTTTGGGACATCTTACGTTGTTCACATTGACAGGTGTCCCAATGAAAACCATAGCTCCAGGGACCTGTATATTGTAAATGTATTACTCTCATTGTGTTTGTGTGTTTTTAAGCTCTTATGGGGTAGAGTATATTCACTGTTGGATTTCTTTAGCCTGGTATCCTAGACTTGGCAACAGAGCTTATTGCAACAGGATAGTATTTCAGAAACTGTTTTTATGATTGGGTTAGGGATCTTCATAGCTTAAAGATATATCAAAGGACACCCAAGATTCAGAATTGATTAAACTGAAGGTTGCTAGTGTATTACTGAGAAATCACAGTGTGTCACAGGTGAGAAGTTACAGTGCATTACATGTGAGTGAAAACAGTGACAAACTTCATTCTTCTGGGCTCCAAATGGTGACTGCAGCCATGACATTAAAAGATGCTTACTCCTTGGAAGGAAAGTTATGACCAGGCTAGACTGCATATTAAAAAGCAGACACATTACTTTGCCAACAAAGTTATGTTTAGTCAAAGCTATGGTTTTTCCAGTAGTCATGTATGGATGTGAGAGTTGGAGCACCGAAGAACTGATGCTTTTGAGCTGTGGTGTTGGAGATAACTCTTGAGAGTCCCCTGGACTGCAAGGAGATCCAACCAGTCCATCCTAAAGGAAATCAGTCCTGAATATTCATTGGAAGGACTGATGCTGAAGCTGAAACTCCAATACTTTGGCCACCTGATGTGAAGAACTGACTTATTTGAAAAGACCCTGATGCTAGGAAAGATTGAAGGTGGGAGGAGAAGGGAACAACAGAAGAGAGATGGTTGGATGGATCACCGACTCAGTAGACATGAGTTAGAGTAAATTCCAGGAGTTGGTGATGGACAGGGAGACCTGGTGTGCTGCAGTCCATGGGGTTGCAAAGAGTCAGATACAACTGAGCAACTGAACTGAATTGAACTGAACTGAGCAGGTGAGAATCAGCAAAGGGAAAAGATGCATAAGGGAAAGTCCACCTGAAACCATACAGAATAGTCCACATGCCCTTTCCCACTGGAGACACTCGGAGATGTTGTTATTTCATCCTGAAAAATATGTGACAATATATGTTAAGTGGTGTTGACCAAGGCAGCTCACTGGAGTTTTGGTGCAGTGTTGAACTGAAGGTCATTCATGTAGCCGTGCATCCCCCATGGGACTGAAGCCAGCTACTCAGACTCCAGCCCTTTAGGGCAAAAACAGCTCTTCACCATAAATCGTATTGTTAGCATAAACTTCTCTAGTCCCACTGGTCCAGTATGGCCCAATGCTTCAAGTATATCAAAACACTCTTATCCAGGAGACTATGCCATGGCTGAGAGATTATCTCTCAGGAGTGAGGCAAAGGCCAATCCTAAATACAGGGATTTCAAAAATTGTTTCAGAGTTTGAGCAACTGAGGTTTGCTGATTAGCCCTTTCCTACTTGGTCATAGTGGTTGGTTTCCTTGTTCTCTTTCTCTAAATCATTTCTGGGAATTTGCTGATCAAGTTCAGTGGCATCAAGAGAAGCAAGATAGCCTGTGCATATGGAAAGCTGCCATGAATATGAAGAAGCTGGAAAAACATTTTGTCTAAACATACAGCTTGATCATTAAGAGAAAGGCCCCACAAATTTGAATCATAAGGGAAGTTTTCTAGAGAGAAGGATACAGAGGGAATAGAAATTGGGTTGAAGTAAGAAGAGGGGGAAATATGCATCTACAAAGAAGGGTGAGGGCATGGAAGGCAAGTAGTAGTCGGCTGTGGTGTAGGAACTGGTGGGGTGTGGAATTGTCAGAGCGAGAGAATTGCAATGGGGTGTAGAGTGAAGGTGCGGTGTGGAACTTGAAGGATCAGGTGGAGGTTGGAGGGGAAATTATAGATCGTGGGCTTGAAGGGTGATTGAAGTGAAGTCGCTCAGTTGTGTCCGACTTTTTGTGGCCCCATGGACTGTAGCCTATCAGGCTCCTTTGTCCATGGGATTTTCCAAGCAAGAACTGGAGTGGATTGCCATTTCCTTCTCCAGGGGAATCTTCCCGACCCAGGGATTGAACCCGGGTCTCCTGCATTGCAGGCAGATGTTTTACCCTCTAAGCCACCGAGGAAGTCCTGGTGAAAGTGATTAGATAGGTGCTAAAAGATCGATAAAGACCTAAGGAGTTGTGGGGTGAAGGTTTTTAGGAGATAGAGGTGGACGGGGAGCCAGTATGTCAATAAAGGTGATGGAGGTATCAGGGACAGTTTGAGGGTCACTCATTCATGCACCATGATTAATTTCATCATTTCTAGTGGAGTCACAAGTCATTCGTGCTTCCCAGGTGCCACTAGTCATAAATAACCCACCTGCCAATGCAGAAGACATTAGAGACGTGGGTTCCATCCTTGGGTTGGGAAGATCCCCTGGAGGAGAGCATGGCAACCCACTCCAGTCTTCTTGACTGGAGAATCCCATGGACAGAGGAGCCTGGCAGGCTACAGTCTATAGCATCAGGAAGAGGTGGACACAGCTAAAGCAACTTAGCATGCACAGGTCACTCAGGGGTCTTTTTTACAGTCAGACCATGAAGCGAAAATATTGCTCATATAAAATACTCCTTAATTTTTTTTTTTACATACTGTAACACCCCAAGTAGAAGGTTGTATACATACCACACCAAGAATATTTTACGGTTCTATCTGTATTTCAGGCAGAGGGAGTGACTAGGGTGGGTATGGCAAGAAAACCTTTTGTTGGTAGTAGGCACTCAATGCTGACATCATAGGGAAGGCCTGAGACCTTCCCAGTACTTTGTCTTCAATAATGGGTGTTATTTTGTTTGTGCATAAATCTGTAAATGTGTGCCACTGTGTGCCTGACTGTGTGAATGTCTTTGCATGTGTGTTTGCACATGTTATGATTTTGTGTATGTATGTAGGATGGTTTGTCCACCATTATGAGTCTAACAACTGACATCACAGCTTGGAGTGATTGCTTACTGAACTAAGACCAAAGATTGATTTATGTGTAGGAAAACATGAAGAATTAAAGTCATCGTATATAAATATTTTTTCCTGATCCTTTGGAAATGTATTTCTTAATTCAAAGTGCAGTCATAATTCCTTAATGAAAATTTTACACAAAAGTAAGTATAGATAACTCTGTTGACCTCTTGATGGTACTGAATTAAGTAAATAGCCTTGACTTACCTGATAGAACTGTTGAATCTCCCTATTCAGGCATCTTATCCTGTGACTTGTAATTTCAAGGGACTTTTAGAAACTTCTGTCTTTCTTGTGTAGGTATTGATCTGCATCTCTTCCTAAAATTTTCAATATTGGTGAAGTTTATTTTCCTAAGAATTTGCACATTCATTGATATTGGGTTGTGCAAATGAGTGCAGTGATATCTAATATAGATTATTGGCATCATATTCTTTTGTTACTTGTATCTCTCTTGAGATGTAAGATACTTGTACAAATTCCATTTCTTTCTCTTAACTTAATTGATGGTGTAGCTCAGTGTATGAAATTAGGAAAGAACTGTCCTGGGTAGAATTTCTAAGTGAAGCAGAACCTCTATTGTAACACATATGTGCAACCAGTCCCTTATATGTCAATCATTAGTACTTTCTGCTCCCTGCTTGTGAGCCCTGTCTGCCTCCAGGGATCAAGGAAAAGTGAGCATCTGTCAAAAACACTCTAATAGTCTCTTAAGATACATTAGCTTGAAAGTGATAATTGTCCTTGGTCATTAGCAACTGGGAAAATGTTTTCAAAAATAATCCCAGCTCCTAAGCCTGTTCCTGCCAGTGCTGCTACAGTTGACATGATAATTACAATTCTGAGGGGAGATGAGGTCACAGGATCACAAACTCATATCTCAGGGTGGAGCTAGCCCTCTTGTACACAGGCTGATTGCTCTGACTTTGATGCTGAGGAAGGAATCTGGTAAGTGGACATACTGCACAAAGGGAGTCTCCTGTGCATGAACCAGGTCTAACACCAAAGCCCTGCAGGAGGGTGGGATAAATCCTGAGTCTGAACTGAGATAGAAAAGGAAGATGAGGTCCTAGACCATTCACCAATTTCTAATGGCTCCTAATGTGTGTATTTCTCACTGGGAGTGATGGTTGTGGTTTAATGCAAATGATAATGAAAACTGATGTTTCATGTGATCAAGGACTATAGTTCCAAATCAATTTGATACTCAGTGTACTTTTCAGCAATCACAGAGGTACATTTCAGGTTTCACAGGTGGGCTTATCATATTCAATACTTGTAACAAAAAGTGGCAAACATCTGGCCCTATGAAGAAACAGTGTGTCTATCAGTTGTTTTTGGAATATAAATATTTCCTATAAATAACATGGGCTTCCCTGGTGCTCAGACTCTAAAGAATTTGCCTGCAATGCAGGAGACCTGGGGTTTGATCCCTGAGTTTAGAAGATCTTTCGGAGAAGGGAATGGCAACCCACTCCAGTATTCTTGCCTAGAGAATCCCATGAACAGAGGAGCCTGGTGGGGAGGGTGAAGTGCTAGTAGATTTAATAGCTGTGTCTCAATTGATTTTGGAGAGACTCAGCACTTTAAAGTTAGAGAAGTAGCATTAAAGAACACAGAACTTTATACATTTCAGGTAACATTTTTAGGCTCAAATGTATATTGCTGACACCTTTAAATATTATAAAACCAATCTAGAAAATATATGGCATTTATACAGTACACAAATTGCTTGCCTTAAGAGTTCATTTTGTGTTGTCATGTTTTAATATTTTTCAAAAATCTTTGCTTACTGCTAATACTTTTTAAATCTCAGGTATTAAAAATTGATATGCACATCATTTGGAACAGGTTAAAATTTGGTTTCTACTCTTTGCCATTATACGCTTCATTGTTTCCTGTTGCATAATTCCCATGGATCTTGGTATTGTGCTTTTTCCTAGATGAAAGTAAATGGGTCTTTCTGTTGGCATCTTTAAAATCAGGAATTCTTGTATTCATTAAATCCACCTGTCATGGGGCAGATACCTGCAGTTTTATACAGTAGTCAGTACATTTACATTTAATTAAGATTTCAAAAGCTTTTGTTGAAGTTTGCAATTGTGTATAGAGTAACTCATCAAAAATAAGTGGAAATTTGTCCCTTCCTAAATTTTAAAGTAAAATACCACTAATCTGAACTGAACTGACAAGATGCAAAAGCAAAACTCCATTTAGATGTGGTTTATTTGAAGAATACAGATAACTAGTATATGAGTACATTCTAGGTTAAATGCACCATTGTTGTTCCAGGATGAAATCTCCAACCAATGAGTGAATTTAGACCAAACACTTAATTTCTCTGATTGACGTTTCCCTCATCTTTATAAGGAAGGTAATACTATCTGCCTCATGAATTTGTGAGCAATAAAGATATTGCCACATGTGTGTCTTTCACATGTATCAATGATTCATACATTGCAAGTGTTCTTTAATTGTTTTACATTCAACGTTTGGAAACCCAACTTGAGAGGAAAACTTTAATTATTTCAAAGTGGGAAATGGTAAGTGGAGAATGCTGGATTTCAGTTAACATTGTCCCTGTGATTCACACGTTCCCATTCAGGATCCTCTAGCTCAGAAGACAACCATCAGTTCTTGAGGCCTGAGAGCATGGCTGCTGGTGATTTGACGGCAGGTTTCATCTTATTGTTACAGACTGTATTTGGAATGCTGGGAAATTTCTCTCTTCTTTACCATTATCTCTTCCTTTATTGCACTGGGATCAGGCTGAAGAGCATAGATTTGCTTGTCAAGAACCTGATTGTAGCCAACATTTTAGTTCTTTTGTCTTGTGGATTCCACAATATAGTGTCCAATTTTCAATGGCGTCATCTCAACAGAGATTTTGCTTGCAGATTTTTCCCTTATGTCCGTGTAGTGGGCAGGGGAGTGTCCATTGGCACCACCTGCCTCTTGAGCGTCTTCCAGGTCATCACAATCAGTCCCAGGAACTCCAGATGGGCAGGGCTTAAAGTGAAAGCTCTCAAGTGTGTTGTTCCATCAATTATCCTGTGCTGGATTGTGAACATGGTGGTAAATGTCATTTATCTTATGTTTCTGAGTGGAGATTTGAGCAACAAAAGCATCACAAACAGGAAGCGTTATGGACACTGTTCTTCTGTTCGTCATGACCAAACCAGAGACTCATTATATGCAGTGTTGCTGTCCTTCCCTGATGTGTTCTGTTTTGTGGTCATGATCTGGGCCAGTGGTTCCACAGTTCTCATCCTGTACAGGCACAAGCAGAGGGTCCAAAACATTCACAGCATCAAGGTCTCCTCCATATCCTCCCCTGAGTCCAGAGCCACCAAAACCATCCTTCTTGTGGTGAGCACCTTTGTTAATTTTAACACTCTTTCCACCATCTGTAACATTGTTTTGAGTCTTTTGAATAATCCTAGTTTGTTCTTTGTGAACAGCTCTGCCATAGTCACTGCATGCTTCCCAACTATCAGCCCCTTTCTGATCATGAGTCGTGACTCCAGAATATCCAGGCTCTGTTTTGCTGAGAAAAGAAATACAAACTCCCTACCCCTAGGAGAAAGATGTAAATGGTATGTATTTGGACTTTGTTTCTTTATTCACTTACTTCCATCAGAGTCCTAGGTAAAATTATGAGTTGCTTACCAGGGGATTGTAAACAAAATACAATGAGGATCTGTTTCAGATTAAGCAATGTTATGGTAATAATTGTAGTGAAGTATTGTGTAATTATCATGCAAATATGTCTTTAATGGATCTTCTACTAATGCTTACAGTAGAGGAGTTTAGAATTTATGCATTAATAAATATTAGGTCCTTAAGCAATCTGGATGTTATGAAAAGTGTACAACTGTGTTACTTAAATATATCACTGTAAATTTCCTAGAAATGAAGTAGGCATGGAATATTCAGAAAAGGTGTGTGAGAACTGAATAGTGTGTGAAAGAAAGATGATTACTGATACTGATGACGATAGTGCTGAAGGGGAATTCAGTCCTTAAGTAAACCTTTTGGCACCCGCTGTTGAGTTTTGTCCCTTTTTCACCCTTGCTGCTGCTGCTAAGTCACTTCAGTCGTGTCCAACTCTGTGCGACCCCACAGACAGCAGCTCATCAGGCTCCACTGTCCCTGGGATTCTCCAGGCAAGAACACTGGAGCAGGTTGCCATTTTCTTCTCCAATTCACGAAAGTGAAAAGTGAAAGTGAAGTCGCTCATTCGTGTCCGACTCTTAGACAACCCCTAGACGACATTTATTTCAAATATGTTGTTTTGTGAGGCGGTGAGCATGTTTGAATATTTTAGGTAGAAATGGCCAGACTGAGCTGAAGCAGTGCAAATTAGAGCATAAAATTACATTTTATCATGTTTTTAAACATCAAGTGATTGTGACAGTTGAAAAAGATGTGAGTTGCACGGGACTGGGATGTGTAGAAGGCAGAATTTTCTCTTTTGTGAAGGTGACTTGGACATATTGGCAAGAAAGAGGTTTTCAAGTGCACACTCATGTCTCCGAAGTTATGAAAGTAGTTTGTGGTGGAGACTTCCATTAAATTCAGAGCATCAGGAGAAGAGCAAATTGAAAGGGAAAGACATGGCTCCACTTTGGGTATGTTGAGTTTGCGGCTCCTCAATTTTCATGGAGCAAAATGCATATTGCCTCAGGTACAGAAGAGATTTATCTGTGATTGTCTCTCTATTGACATTCTGAAGCCAATTGAAGTAATGAGAATTCAGAAGTTTGAAAAACAAAATACTTGTTTTGAATGAATGGATATATACATATAGATTAAACCTTGCACCCCACAGAAAAATACTATTTTTAGCTCATGAGACATTTAATGATTTACCACAGAGTAGATCACATAGGAAGAAGAAGAAAATACAGACACATCTATCTACAGAATGTGTATATATGTCTGTTTGTGATCTTTGTGTATATTTGTGTGTATAAGTATATATACACATATGTATAAAGTCAGTCATGTTTGTATTTCTCAATAACATATTGGAAATTTGTATTTAATAAAAATTTAAGATAGCGCTAACTATAATAGTGATAAATCTTAAAGTATGTGTTATCTGAAACATATATTGTCATGCTACTTTTTTCCCGTACAGTGTATTTTTCATTTTGATACTTTAATCCTATTATTTGACTATATCTCCTGAAAAACCATTTATTGAATATAGTAGCAAAAGTTTGAGGAAGAACTTAGTCTACTTACATTGAACATAACAGATACATTTGTCTATCAGCAGATTATATTTTCTTGTTTTATCTATATTAACTTCTTTTCCATTAGTTTTTAAATATAATTTTACCTAATAATCTTTTCTTTGAAAGCTGTGTACATATTTTGTGTTAGTTTTAACCTAGAAATTCATTCAGTTCAGTTCAGTTCAGTAGCTCAGTCGTGCCTGACTCTTTGCGACACCATGAATCGCAACACACCAGGCCTCCTTGTCCATCACCAGCTCCTGGAGTTCACCCAAACTCATGTCCACTGAGTCGGTGATGCCATCCAGCCATCTCATCCTCTGTTGTCCCCTTCTCCTCCTGCCCCTAATCCCTCCCAGCATAAGGGTCTTTTCCAATGAGTCAACTCTTCGCATGAGGTGCCCAAAGTTTTAGAGTTTCAGCTTCAGCATCAGTCCTTCCAATGAACACCCAGGACTGATCTCCTGTAGGATGGATTGGTTGGATCTCCTTGCAGTCCAAGGGACTCTCAAGAGTATTCTCCAACATCACAGTTCAAAAGCATCAATTCTTCAGCACTCAACTTTTTCATAGTCCAACTCTCACATCCATACATGACCACAGGAAAAATCATAGCCTTGACTAGACAGACCTTTGTTGGCAAAGTAATGTCTCTGCTTTTGAATATGCTATCTAGGTTGGTCATAACTTTGCTTCTAAGGAGTAAGTGTCTTTTAATTTCATGGCTGCAGTCACCATCTGCAGTAATTTTGGAGCCCCCCAAAAATAAAGTCTGACACTGTTTCCACTGTCTCCCCATCTATTTCCCATGAAGTGATGGGACCGGATGCCATGAGCTTCGTTTTCTGAATGTTGAGCTTTAAGCCAACTTTTTCACTCTCCTTTTTCACTTTCATCAAGAGGCTTTTCAGTTCCTCTTACTTTCTGCCATAAGGGTGGTGTCATCTCCATATCTGAGGTTATTGATATTTCTCCCAGCAATCTTGATTCCAGCTTGTGCTTCTTCCAGCCCAGCGTTTCTCATGATGTACTCTACATATAAGTTAAATAAGCAGGGTGACAATATACAGCCTTGACGTACTCCTTTTCCTATTTGGGACCAGTCTGTTGTTCCATGTCCAGTTCTAACTGTTGCTTCCTGACCTGCATATTTCTCAAGAGGCAGGTCAAGTGGTTGATATGCCCATCTCTTTCAGAATTTTCCACAGTTTATTGTGATCCACACTTTTTCATTGTCAGTAAAGCAGAAATAGATATTTTTCTGGAACTCTTGCTTTTTCGATGATCCAGAGCATGTTGGCAATTTGATCTAAAAATCAACCTAGAAATTAGGATACATTTTAAATGGAATCACAGTGTCATTTTATCTAAGTCTATTACCCCACCTTTATAAGGACATTAAGACAGTAATCTATTCACTGTATCTCATCTTTATGTTTTCCGGAAGGCTCCAGAAAGGAATTTATTTGTTCAGTTATTTGCTAATTTTTTTGTTTCAATATTAATATTTTTAGTTTAATTAAAAAATTGAAGTATAGTTGATTTGCGGTATGTTTGCATAAAACATAGCAATTCACAATTTTTAAATTTTGTATTCCACTTATAGTTAATATAATATACTGGCTATGTTTCCTGTGCTGTACATTAAATCCTTGTATCTAATTTATTTTATGGATAGTAGTTTGCATGTCTTGACCCCATATTCCTGTGTTGTCCTTACCCTCTCGCCTCTTCCCACTGGTAACTAGTTTGTTTTCCATATCTATGAATCTCTTTCTTTTGTTATATTCACTAGTTTGTTCCAGTTTTTAGATTCCACATAACAGTAATATCACATAGCATTGGCTTTTCTGTGATTTATAAGCATAATAATTCCTAAGCATGGAATTTTTAAATCCATCCATGTGGTTATAATGGCAAAATTTCATTCTCTTTAATGTCTGAGCAGTATTCTGTTGTGTATATACCATCACTTTTTTTCCGATCATCTGTTGGTAACTCAGTCTGAGTAGTTATCTTGGTTATTATAAAAAAATGCTGTGAACACTGGGGCACATGTTACTTTTTGAATTAGTGTGTTTGTTGCCTGTTTTTAAATATATATACCCAGGTGTGGAATTGCTAGATCATATAGTAAGTCCGTTTTTTAGTTTTTAAGGCTCATCCATACTGTGTTTTTGCGGTGGCTGCACCAATTTACATTCCCACCAATAGTGTAGGAGCTTTCTCTTTTCTCAGTAGAGATTATTAATGAGACCTCTCTGTCAGGACACTTTCTGTTTATACTTTAAAGAGTCAGATGTCAGCTGTCGCATCATGGGCTGTGGCTCGTTGGCCATGTTGCCTTGTGCACACATGGACTATCTCAGTGGTTCTGAGGCATGGGACTGCTTCACCGCCACGACTGCACAGTCTCACTGTGGGTGCATGATTGCTAAACTGCTCTTACACCTGGCTGTAAGGTGTGATAATATCCCAGCATCAGTGTCTCACATATTCCCACCTTTCATTTAACGGTCACTTTTCATTTTGAAAAATTTAAACATACAGAAATGCAAAAATACAGCAGGAAATATAGACCTGCAAAAACTTGAACCTACAGCTTACTTTTCGTCTAGATTCACCAGACAGTACTATTTTTTTCAAATATTACTGTTTTATCACGAATTATTTTCCATCTGTTTTTGTGTTTGCTGTTTCACGTAAGAATAAATTGTAGACATCTGGGCAATTTTCCCCTTGAGAGCTGAACGTCTGCTTCCTTCTTTCAAGGGCATTCTCTGATCTAACACAATAGAGGCATTTTACTTATCAATCAATAACTAATATCTTACTAACAAATCAATGCCAATGTGACACCATGAGTGAACAGGTAGTCCATATACAGATTTCTCCCAGTAAGACAATGGTGTCTTTTCTATCTACTTTCATAAATCTAGGATCTAGTCATGATAAGAGAATTGCATTCCATTGTCTTGATTCTTTACTTTCTTTAATTTAGAACACTTGCAGCTCTTTTTTTTTTTCTTCAGTGATACATTTTTGAAGAATACACGCTCACTGTTTTGCACAACATCCTTCAGTGTAGATTTCTCTGATCCTATGTCTCATCTTGAGACTCAGGTTTAACACTTGAGCTGAACTGCTACACCCAGGTGACTATGGAACCTTCTTATTGCATCACATCAGAGGTACAGATTAAGGATATTTGCTGTTATTGGTGATGAGTTTTATCATTTGGTTATGACTGCATAGTAGATTTACTCCTTTCTGAGGTGAATTTTCTCCAGTGTAATTGATAAAATAATTCTTGGGATGAAACCTCAAAGTTGCCTGAAGAGCTTAATTAAATACTTTGACCAAGTTATTCTAGCATCCACTGTAGATATTTCCTATGAACCAATCCTCAGATGATGGTTGGAAATCCACATTTTCCTATCTCGTAAGGGTGTTAATTGCCATTCCTGCATAAAGAAGAGTTTTTCCCCTTATCTTTTGACAGTGGATTCAAGGATTCCTTTTCATTTGCAGTGATATGTTATTGGTAAAATTTTCCTTTTGGTCCTCAAATTTTCCCCAGTTTTTCCATTGGGAAATTCTTCAGCCTGGGTATATCCCATCAGGTTTTTGGTCAAAATTATTGAGTTAAAAATATAAATAACACGCAGTTCAAGGGTACAATGCAGTGACCTTGAGTAAATTCACAGTATTTTGTAACCATCACCACTGTCTCATTCTAGAATGTTATCACCTCAAGCAGAAATCTAATTCCCTAGAATTATCACAGCCCTGTTTCCTCCTTCACCCTGGTTGTCCTGTCCTGTCAGACCCACCATGTTAGATCCTATACACAGTAGTACCCTGTAAGAAGAGAGGAATTATTGTTAAGTGTTATTCATCCAAAATTTTACTTTGCTGATAGTTTCAACTGAAGGCTATTGAGGGGCATTTTCATCTGAGCACGATTTTGCTCCTGAGCTGAAATTAGAAACAGTAGGAAATAAAACAGATTATCAAAAAGGCATTTACAGTCCCATGTTTATTGCAGCATTATTTACACCAGCCAAGGCATGGGAACAACCTAAGTGTCTGACAATGAATGACCACATAAAGCATATATATATGTGAATACACATGCAAAGGAATCTTAATCATGAGAAAGAAGGAAATCCTTCTATTTGAGACAGCATATATGGATCTTCAGGATATGCTAAGTGAGATGAGTCAGATAGAGAAAGACAAAGACTGTGTGATATTGTTTATATGTAGAATCTTACTGGCCAAGCTGGGAAAAAAAGAGTGAATTGGTGATTACTGTGAGCCTAGAGGTGTGGGATAGGACAGAGGTTGTTTAATGGGATAAATGTGAAACTAGTAGACTCCTAGATCCTAGAGATATAACCCCCAATATGGTGAATGTAGACAATAATAGTGAATAATAGTCATCAAAATTATTCTAACCACAAGAAACTAATCATCATGTGATCGGGAAGAGATACTGTCGCTGCAAGGGTGATTATGTTAAAATTTATAAAAACATGAAATAAACATGTTATGTGACTTAACTTTACACAATGTTATATGTCAAATACAGTTCACTAGGAAAAGGAACCATACGTGAGAGTTGTGATTGGATCACAAATGTGTGAATAGATGGAAGGCAGAATCTGAGGCCTCCAGTCTCCCTCTGCCACTGACATCACTTCTGGACCCATCCACGCTCTCATTCTGCCTCTCTTCCCCTGCCATATCCTTCTTCTCCACCCTGTGACATTTAGACCTCCACTAAAATGCCACCTGCTTCCATCCAGCTCCTTTAGGTTTTGGTTTTGAACTCTCTGCTGCTATTCTATGACAATTTTGACATCCACCCTTCTGGGGCCATACTCTAGGAACCTGAGTCTAACTCTCCTCACTGTTGCAAAATCCATAGTTTATGACTGCTTTCATCTGGCCAACCATCTGCCCACAATTCAGAGACCTCATCCCATGTCCTGTGCTCTCAGTGACCCTGCACTCTCACTTTCCCTGGCCCATCGCTCAGACAGTAAAGAATCTGCCTGGAATGAGGGACACCTGTGTTCTATCCCTGGGTTGGGAAGATGCCCTGGAGGAGGGCATGGCAACCCAATCCAGTATTCTTGCCTGGAGACTCCTGATGGACAGAGGAGCTTGACGGGCTTCAGTCTATGGGGTCCCAAAGGGTGGACACGTTTGATCAACTAAGCACAGTACAACTCTCATCATTGCCCCCGTGGACCCAGACACACGCCCCATCCATGGTCTTCAGCCCTGAAGTGCTGATCCTTCTTCCTGGGCTCTTGGGCTCCCTCATGCCCATTGTCCTCTCCAGGGCTCTCATGTCCTGTGTCCATTATCTCCCCTGGGCTCCATCCCCTTCCCTGCACACTATCTCCCTAGGACTGCTAACTCTACCAGGACCTGCCTACTCCATGTACAGTCACCTTCTCCTCACACCGTGTTTTATAAACCCACCCACCACTGCCCTTTGCTCACTTTTGCCCATGGACTTCTCTATCCATTGGAACTTTGGTTCTCATGACTCCTGCACCCTCCTTACCAACCCAGATCCCCAAGTCCTCTATGTACTATCTCCCTTGCCCACTTTTCCCATTTGCGCTTTGATCTCTGGCATTATGTGTTAGTACTTGACCAACATTAAACTCCCTCTCCCTTTTCTCTTTCTGCCGTTTCTCTTCCCCTGCCCACCCTACAACTCCATGCCCCCAGTTTCGCCCCATCACCCTCTTATCCTTATTAAGGTTCCTTTTCCCTGTGGCCTATTCCTACTCCACTCTCTAACACACCCCACACTGTCTTTCCCCCAAATACGCCAGGTTTCCCCAGAGCGTGTGTTAACATCAGGTGGCTGTGTTGACTGCACATTTTAGATGCTGTGTATTGTAGTAAATATCGTCCTTGTGATTTTCGCAGCGTTGAAGGGTTGGAAAGTGTAGGAAGACTCCTAATTTCAGACTGTCAGAAGTCTAGATATGCAGCTGTTCTGCCTAAGATCATGTTACTGAGACACACACTTGCATGATGACTGTGATTTTATGAAACAGTCTAATTCTGAGTTCCTATGACTGTGTATATTTATGATATGACAACTTTCATAAATTTGATATGACAATTGCTTAAATTAATTTTTTTATTGAAGGATAATTGCTTTACAGAATTTTGCTGTTTTCTGTCAAACCTCAACGTGAATCAGCCATAGGTATACATATGTCCCCTCCGTCTTGAAACTCCTTCCCTCCCATCTCCCTCCCCATCCCAACCCTCTAGGTTGATACAGAGTCCCTGTTTGAGTTTCCTTAGCCATACAGCAAGTTCCTGTTGGCTCTCTCTGGGGGCGGGAGGAGAAGGGGACGACAGAGGATGAGATGGCTGGATGGCATCACTGACTTGATGGACGTGAGTCTGAGTGAACTCCGGGAGTTGGTGATGGACAGGGAGGCCTGGCATGCTGCGATTTATGGGGTCGCAAAGAGTCGGACATTACTGAGTGACTGAACTGAACTGAATGTAAGTTTCCATGTTGCTCTTTCCATACATCTCACCCTCTCCTCCCCTCTCCACATGTCCACAAGTCTATTCTATATGTATACTTCTACATTGCTGCCTTATAAATATATAAGACAGTTTTATGTGTTCAGTGTGTGTATTGATGCTTTTGAGTGTGCATTGATTCAGTTAAAACTACTAGAGCAAGAGTGATTGTGTACGCGCATGTTATATGTTAATGTATATAAATATATGTTTGAATGTATGAGTGTGCACACATGCCTGCTTGCATCTTTGTGTAGGTGAGTTGGCATGTGTGTGTGTGGAGGGGTGTTTCTGTGTAGGTTGGGTTGGCCATCTTAATTGCTATAGAAACTGACTTGAAATTACAGTCATTCCATCATGAACTTAGTTCAAAGAGTTGATTTGTGTGTAGGAAAATAGTAAGAATGGAATTGAACATTTTATATATACAGAATAGTTTCATATAAATATATGTTTCTTAATTTAAAGAACAATGATGATTCCTTACTCAAGATTTTCCACAAAAATATGTGTGGAGGATTCTGTTGATCATCTGTTGCTCTCTTTTGGGGAGCCACACCCAGTGGCTTGCGGGATCTTAGTTCCCTGAGCAGGGACTGAAGCCCTGACCTGCAAGTGAAAGCACTGAGTGTTCAACACTGGACCAGCAGGGACTTCCCCGCTTGTTGGTCTTGAGTTGACTGAGTAGCATTAGCTTATCTGACAGTTACATGAATAGTAGAATCTCCCTCTTAAACTCTCTGATCTTGGTTCTTTTATTTTCAAGAACTTTTAAGAACCTTCTTTCTTTCTTCTAAAGATAATAGTTGGTTCTGCTTCCCATCACTAGTGAGGGTCAATAGTAAAGTTTGTCTTCCTAAAAGTTTACACATTCATTGGTATTGAGTTGTGCAAATGAGTGAAGTGACATCTAATGCAGATCCTTGGCATCATGTCCTTCTTTTTACCTGTGTATCTTTTGAAACAGTCATATTTGGACCAATTCCATTTCTTTACCTTTACCTTAATTGCTGATTCAGCTCAGCATATGAAATGAAAGAACTGTTCTATGTAGAAGTTCTCAGTGAGGCAGAACCTCCATCGAGAGACACACTTGCAGCCAGTCCCTTTACATGTCAGACCTAAGTACTTCCTGTTCCCTGTGTGTGAGCCATGCCTGCCTCCAGGGATCATGAAAAACCAAGCATCTGTCACAAACGCACTCCAATAGTCTCTTAGACATATTAACCTGAAACTTATAATTGTCCCTGGTAATTAGCAACTGGGAGACTGTTTTCAAAAATAATCCCAGCTCCCAAGCCTGTTCCTGCCCGCGCTGCTACAGGTGACATGATAATTGCAGTTCTGAGGGGGAGGTGAGGTCACAGGATCACAAGCTCATATCTCAGGGTCGATCTACCCCTCTTGCACACAGGCTGATTGCTTTGACCTTAGTGTTGAGCTCACCATCCAGGCAGCAGGAAGAAACAGTGGTTTTCTCTATGTTCATCTGTGAAGTAGAATCTATAAAGGAAGGATTTGTGTCAGGAATCTGGTAAGTGAAGATACTGGACGAAGGGAATCTCCTGTGTATGAACCTGGTCAGCACCAAAGCCCTGCTGGAGGGCGGGATAAATCCTGAGTGTGAACTGAGATGGAAAAGGGAGATGGGGTCCTAGACCTTTCACTAATCCCTGATGGCTCCTAGTGTGATGTATGTATGTTTTACTGACAGAGCTTGTTGTGGTTTAAAGCATGTGATAATGAAATCTGATTTTCATATGGTAAAGGACTGTAGTTCCTAAGCCAATTTGATGATCAGAGTACTTTTCAGGAATCATAGACATAATTTTTAGGTTGATAAGTGTGGCCAGGGTGGTCCATACTGTAAGAAGGAGTAGGATGAACCAGGGAATCATCTGATCCTGTGCTGAAACAGTGTGTCTAGCAGCTGTTGCTGGAGTAGAAGTGTTTTCTCTAACTCTGGGTGTATGAAGTGCTTAGTACATTTAATAACTGTACCTTTATAGAATGTAGAGAAACTCTTATCACTTAAAGGTAGAGAAGCAGCATGTAAGAAAAATAGAAATTTACATGTTTCAGATACCCTTTTGGCTCACATGTATTTTTTATATTTCTGCTTCTTTTAAACATTATAACACCCATCGAAAAAATGTATGTCATTATACAGTACACAAATTTCTCATCTTAACATTTGATTTTGCATGCATCTTGTATTTTCATATCTTTCACAAAGCTTGCCTACTGTTAGTGCTTTAATTTGACTCAGGTATTAATATATATATGTATATATGATTTGGGTTTAGTAATAAAATCTACCATACAGCATTAATCAGGCATCAGTATTTGCTGTCCCATGGTTCCTACGATTTGTTCCATTGAACTTTTGTCCAGAAATGAAAGTAAATGAGTCTTTCAGTTTCAGTCCTTACACTGAGCCAATCTTGTATTCATTAAATCCACTTTGTCATGGGGAAAGTACCTGCAGTTTTATGCTGTGAGGCAGTGTATCTACATTTAATTACAATTTCTACAGCTTTATTCAAAGTTCATATTTGCCTGTAAAATGAGTCTTTAGGGCTAAGTGGAATAGTGTTACTACCTAAATATGAAAATAAAATATTAATATGACCAACCTAAGTGTAATGACAAAGTACAAAAGCAAAACCAAATTTAGACCTGGTTTATTTGAAGAACAGAGGTGACTAGGTGACTAGTATTCTCAATTATATGCACCATTCTTATTACAAGCCGATCCAGGGTCATATCTCATTAACCATCTGTCCCTAATGAGTGAATTTAGACCAAACACTTAATTTCTCTGTGCTGATGTTTGCCTCAAATTTATATAGACAATAATAGTGTCTGCCTCATGAATTTGTGAGGAATAAAGACATTAGTGTAAATGTGGCTTTCATAGAAGTGATTCATACATTGAAAGTGTTCTTTAATGATTATACATTCAACTGTTGGAAGCACTTACCTGACAGGAATACGTGAAGTAAGCCATCCTTTCAAAGTAGGAACTATTGGCAAGTGGAGAATGTTGGTTTTAGTTAACATTGTACCTGTGTTCAATGCCTCGTGTTCCCATTCAGGATCCTCTAGCTCAGAAGAAAACCATCAGTCACTGAGACCCGACAGCATGGCTGCCAGGGATTTGGCAGTTTCAGTGATCTTCTTATCACAGACTGTATTTGGAATCCTGGGGAATTTCTCTGTTCTTTACCATTATTTCTTCCTTTATTGCACTGGGCAAAGGCTGAGAACCATAGATTTTATTATCAAGAACCTTATTGTAGCCAACATCTTGGTTCTGTCCGCTAGTATATTTCAAGATTCATTGAAAAATTTTGAGTGGCATTTCATGGACAGTAATTTTATATGCAGATTTTTCCCATACATTCGTGTAGTTGGCAGAGGCGTGTCCATTGGCACCACCTTCCTCTTGAGTGTCTTCCAGGCCATCACCATCTGCCCCACAACTGCCAAATGGGCAGAACTTAAAGTGAAAGCTCTCAAATGCATGGTTCCTTCAGTTATCCTGTGCTGGACCTTGAACATGCTGATAAATGTCATTTATCCTATGTATATGAGTGGAACACTGAGAAACAGAAGCACCACAAACAGAAAAGATCTCGGACAGTGTAGCGCTGTCAGTCATGGCCAACCCAAAGACTCATTATATGCAGTTTTACTCTCCTTTCCTGATGCTTTATGTTTTGTGCTCATGATCTTGGCCAGTGGCTTCACGGTTTTCATCCTGTACAGGCACAGGCAGAGGGTCCAAAACTTTCATAGGACCAACATCTCCACCATATCCTCCCCTGAGTCCAGAGCTACCAAAACCATCCTTCTCCTGGTGTTCACCTTTATCTTTTTCAACATCCTTACCTTTTTATGTAATATTATTTTGGCTATTTTTGACAGTATTGATGTTTTCTTTGTGAAAACGTCTTCAATAATTGTTGCATGTTTCCCAACGTTCAGCCCCTTTCTGCTCATGAGCCGAGACTCCAGGATATCCAGCCTCTGCTTTGCTGGGATAAGGCACTCAAAATCTCCTATCCTTATGTGTGGTAAGTCGCTTCAGTAGTGTCCAACTCTTTGTGACCCCAAAGACCCTCCAGGCTCCTCTGTCCATGGGATTCTCCAGGCAAGAATACTGGAGTGGGTTGCCATGCCTTTCTCCAGGGGATCTTCTCGACCCAGATCCAGCGATCGAACCGGTCTCTCTTCCCTCTAACCTGCTTTGGCAGGTGGGTTCTTTACAGTAGCCCCACCCAGGAAGCCCATGTAAATTTTTATCTCCAGTGCCAGCCAATAGCTTGACATTCCAGGTAGAAGTATGTTCAGTTTATTTTACCGATGGAATGGATTAATTTGTTCATTGCTTGTTGAGGCTCTTCCTACCTTCTTTGTGTCACTATAATGTACTCTCTATTTCTTTCACCTTCTCTCTCCATTTCACAGGTCATCTTTGTAAATATCAGTCTATTTGTTGTTATTATTTTCTTACCACTGTTTCAATGAAGTGCTTTTGTTCCCAACAGTTCTGATACAAAATGTGAGTAAGTTTTTCAACACTCTGTAAAGCAGTTGTTCAACTCTCTGTCACTCCAGCAATGACACTAACTACCTAGGTCAGACTCCAAAAGACTGTCCTCAGTTAAATGCAAGAATCAAGTATTGGATGACTTGGCTATAACATCAGGAGTTCCTACACTCACCCCATACTTCAAAATGAAGAATATGCTGTACTAGTCACAGAACTCTGGGAATCATTTTCCTTACTACCACCAGTTTATTTTAAAAGATACAAAGGAATGGCCAGATGGAGTACACTGGGTGAGTTCTGGATGGAGCCCAAGCACAGGAGCATGGAGTTGGGCATTGCCACCCTCCCTGAAGGTGGATATGTTGTCCAAGTCTGAGGGTCTCTGTGCACTGTTGTTCACGGGGGGTTTTATGGAGGTTTCATCGTTGATTGTCATTCAGAGTTGGTGAGTAAGCTTAATCTCCAACCCCTGTCCTGTCTCTGGAGCTCAGGGTGTCAACTTGAAAGTTCCAACTAACAGTCTAGTCACATGGTTGGTTTTCTGGCAACCAGTTGCCATCCTGAAACCCCCTAGTGGCCCATAAAGGTCACCTCATTAACAAAAGTATTCAGATACGATTAAAAGGGGCTTGTTATGAAAAACAATAAAATAGTTCTTTCACCTGTACCACTCAAACATTTCTAAGGGTTTTATCAGTTCTGTGTCATAAACCAGGGACAAAGTCCAATGTCACAGCTTACTGTGTCGCAGCTTTCATGCTGAAGGTTTATTTTTTTACATTGTAACTTTTGTGTGTGTGCAAGTACTGGCCTTCAGTTCAGTTCAGTTCAGGTGCTCAGTCGTGTCTGACTCTTTGCGACCCCATGAATCGCAGCTCGCCAGGCCTCCCTGTCCATCACCATCTCCTGGAGTTCATTCAGACTCACGTCCATCGAGTCGGTGATGCCATCCAGCCATCTCATCCTCGGCCATCCCCTTCTCCTCCTGCCCCCAATCCCTCCCAGCATCAGAGTCTTTTCCAATAAGTCAACTCTTCTCATGAGGTGGCCAAAGTACTGGAGTTTCAGCTTCAGCATTATTCCTTCCAGAGAAATCCTAGGGTTGATCTTCTTCAGAATGGACTGGTTGGATCTCCTTGCAGTACTGGCCTTAGACCTCAGCAAGATGACTTTCCTTGGACCTGAGATTTTCCATGTCTCCTGTATCATGAAGAACCTTCCTTGAAACCAGCGGTGCTGTGGGGACTGGATCCTTTAAATCCATACCACATCCTGCATAAGTTATGTTTTTGGAAACACCTACTTTGAAAATTTTTACTGTCTTTTGAGATGTGAGACAGGCAGGGCCAGCCGTTATGTCTAGGTGGTGATGTCCGTGTCCCTGATTCTCCCCTAGGGGGCACTTGCTGAGTCTTTACGTGTTCATCCTTCCTCATGCAGGGCCTTGAGCCCATGTTCAGGAGCTCCAGCAGGGCCTCATAGCAGACCTGGTTCTGGGAGGATGCCTGACAGGCAGATCCCTCCCAAGGACTTGATAGGAACAGTGCTTATTTCTCAGAGTCAATGAAATTGTTACTGACCAAGTTCACTTGCAGATTGGTGCTGACAGTTTTGGACATTGTACATTGTTTATATTGACAAGTGCCCCTAAATAAAACCATGTCTCAAGGGTCCAGTCTATCTTAAATGTAACTGTGTATGTGTCTTCTATGTTTGTGTATGTGTATTTTTAAAGGCCGTTTGGGGTAGGATATAGTCACTGTTGGATTTTCTTAGCCTGGGCTCCTAGACTTGGTAACAGAGCTTATTACAGCAAGATAACATTTCTAAAGATGTTTTGTTAGTAGTAGTAATGTTTTTTTGACCATACTGTGGGGCATGTGGGATCTTACTTCCTGAACTAAAGATCGAACCAAAGCCCCCACAGTCAAAGTGTTGAGTCCTAACCACTGGACCACAAAGAAATTCCTTGTTTTATTCAGTCAGAGGTCTCCAAGGCTATCCTCAAGGTTGATTCATAGAAGGATTCCCAAGATTCAGGATTGGTTACAACCCCCCCACCCCCTCATATATGTGCTATGCTCAGTCACTCAGTTTTGTCTGACTCTTCAAAACCCCATGAACTGTAGTCTGCCAGGGTCCTCTGTCCATGGGGTTTCCCAGGCAAGAATGCTAGAGTGGGTTCCCATTTCCTTCTCCATTACACCCAGAGTTACTTTTTATTGCAGTGCAAGGATACACGCTAGAATCAGCAAAGGGAAAGGTACTTGGGGTGAAATTCACAAGAAACCAGGCTTACGATTCCCCATGTGTTTCTGAGGGAAGTGACATGAAGATGATGTGAGTTTGCCCTGCACAACATGTGACAGTACACGTGTTGGTCCTGTTGTTCAGTCCCAAAGTCAAGTCAGACTCTTTGTGACCCCATGGACTGCAGCACACCAGGCTTCTTTGTCCTTCACTATCTGCCAGAGTTTGCTCAAATTCATGTCCATTGAGTGGGTGATGCCATCCAACCATCTCATCCTCTGTTGTTCCCTTCTCCTCCAGCCCTCAGTCTTTCCCAGTATCAGGGTCTTTTCCAACGAGTCAGCTCTTTGCATCAGGTGGCTAGAGTATTAGAGCTACATATGAAGTGTTGCCAACCTAGGAAGTCAGCTGAGTCTAGGTGCAGGGCTGTCCTACAGGTCAAGACGTTAGCTTTGAGGACTCATGTGACTGATGTCTGCTACTCAGACCCCAGACCTTGAGAGCAAATGGCTCTTCATCATAAATAGCATCATTAGGATTAGCTTCTCTGCTCACACTGGTCTTGTATGTCCCAGTGTCTCAAGTATATCAAAACACTCTGGCTTCTTTTTGTGAACAGAGTTTCTTAATATTAATAAAGCACAATTTATCAGCAAAAACAAAACAAAACACTCTTCTCAGAGGAATATCCCAAAGTTCAAAAGTTATCTCCCAGGAGACAGCCAGTTCTGAAGACAGATCTTTCCTTAAAATTTGCAGGGATTAAGCACCAAGATTTTCTGAATTTACCCTTTCATTCATGGCCCTAGTGGATGTTTTCCTTGTTGTTTTTGTCTAAACGATGTCTGTGAATTTACTGATCAGGTACAGTGGCACCAAGAGAAGCACTATAACCTGAGAACTGTGAAAAGCCATGACTGTGGTGATTTTTGCAAAATGTATTGTCTACACTTAAAGCCTGATTCTTTACAAGAAAGACCCCACAAATCTGACTCACAAGAGAAAAAGTTCTTGAGGGAGGGGTACAGAGAGAATGGGAATTGGATAGAGCTGACTAGACTAGGGCAAAATATAGATCCACAGGGAAGGGAGAGGCCACGGAGGGCAAGGATTTGCCAGCTGAGGTGCTAGAATTAGTGGCAGTATTGAGTTGTCAAGGAAGAGGATTCAAAGGGGTATATAGAGTGGAGGTGAGGTGTGGAAATAGAAGGACCTGGCGGGGGTTGGAGGGGAAATTGTAGATCATCGGCTTGGAGAGTGATGCCTAAAGCACTGAGAGAGCGAGAGAAGAACCTAAGGAGTCATGGGGTGAAGGTCGTTGGGTAATATAGATGAAGGGGAAGCCAGGATGGAAATAAGGCTGCTAAGTCGCTTCAGTCGTGTCCGACACTGTGTGACTCCATAGACGGCAGCCCACCAGGCTCCCCCCCGTCCCTGGGATTCTCCAAGCAAGAACACTGGAGTGGGTTGCCATTTCCTTCTCCAATGCAAGAAAGTGAAAAGTCAAAGTGTAGTCGCTCAGTCGTGTCCGACTCCTAGTGACTCCATGGACTGCAGCCCACCAGGCTCCTCTGTCCATGGGATTTTCCAGGCAAGAATACTGGAGTGGGGGTGCCATATAAGGGGGATGGAGTTATTTAAGGCAGATTTGGGGATCACTAACTCATGCCCCATTATTAGTACCCTCATTTACAGTGGAGTCACAAGTCACTTATAGGCCATTTTTTACAGTCAGACCTTGAAGTGATAAAACTGTTCATATCAGATACTCTTGAGACTTCCCTAGAGGTTCAGTGGCTAGGGCTCCACAATTTCACTGTCAAGAGCACCAATTTCATCCCTGGTCGGGGAACTGAGATCACACATGCCGCATGGCATGGCCCAAAAAAGATACTCCTAATAATTTTTGTTATACTCATTAGGTCTCTAGGTAGAAGTCTGAGTGCATACCAAACCATCACTAGTTTACTCCTCTTTGGTATTTTGGGCGTGGGGAGTGACTAGGGTGGGCCTGGCTGGAGCATCTCTCCTGGTCTGGGGCCCTCAGTACTGGCAGCAGGAGACCTGACTCTTTACTCAATATGATGTCTTCAAGAACTTTTATGCCTCTAACTGATTTGGTGAGATTCCCTTATTTACTTTAGTACTTTTTAAGATTTAGTACAAGCTTTATATAAGAAATAACACATAACAGTATTAAAAAAAAACTGTAAGTAATGTTTGTCTTTTTGTGTGAGAATATCCCAAGAAGTAATCACTGGCAATAGTTCTATGGATATGATCACACTGAAGATGTTTTTCATTGAAGAAAAAAATTGCCGTGCTATAGGCTGATCTCCTTCCCCTGGTGTTATCACTTGGTCGTTCATGTCACATTACAGGCAGAAAGGTCTTTGCAGATGCACCTAAGCTTACAAGTTATTTGACTTTAACATAAAGAGATTCTCCTGCATTATCTGAGGAGGCTGTTTGTAGTCACACAATCCTAGAAAAACCACTTAGAAGGAAATGAAGAGGAAGAGATTGAAAATGGGAGTGGGCAGTGGGGTTGGTGGTGTTCAGTGTGTTGATGCTGGCTTTCAAGATAGAGGGATTCACATAGAGATTATGAAGAATTTATGAAGATGTGAAACATCCAGGAAGTAATTTTTCCCTAGGAACTCCCATTAACAGCCCAAGAGAGGAGACCACTTGATTTTGGCTTTCTGACTTGTGAAAAAATGAATAAGTGTTTTTCTTAGCTGCTATATTCATGGAAGTTTGTGACAGCAGGCATAAATGCAGAATTATAAGATAAACAATAAATAAAATTAGGTAAAACTTTCATTTAATCTCCCACAACTGATTTTACTCTTGGCTGTCATAATTTTTTTCAGTTTCAAGTTCATTCTATGTTGAAATGTGGTTTTAGAGTGTACTTAGTAGTATACCTGAAATGGCATAAAAATGAATTTTTAATGTATTATCTTTTGGTTCAGTATTTAAACAAATACTATCATACTGGACTTGCTTTCCAATCAAATTGCTCCGCTTAATCACTGGTCTATGATGAAGATATTTTCAGTCCCATAGGAATAGACCTAGAATATTGTTGAAACATCACTGTTATTCCATGGAGATTATTTTTAATTTTAATTTTTAAATTGAAATATAGTTGTTTTATAATAGTGTATTTGTTTCAGGTTTACAGCAAAATGATTTAATTATTCATATATGAATATTTTTTAAATTATTTTTCATTATAATGTATTCATTATAGTTCTGTATGCCATACAGTGAATCCTTGTTGCTCCTCCGTTTTGTATCTACTAATTTCCATTGTAGTTTGCTAATTTCAGACTTTTAATTTACTCTTCTTCTCCCTTTACCCTTTGGTAGTCACAAGTCTGTTTTCTATGTCTGTGAGTCTTTTCCTGTTTCATATATACTTTCATTTGCATTGTTTTTAGATTCCACATATTATCCCAGTCCACACTCTGCATCCGTGGTCTCAGCCCTGTAGACCCTTTGTCCTGGGCTCTTGGGCTCCCCTCATACCCCCTTGTCCTCTCCAGGCCTCTCGTGTCCTGTGCCCGTTATTTCCCCTGAACCCATCCCCTTTCCATATACTATCTCACTAGGACTGTTATCTCTACCAGGACCGGCCTACTCCATGTGAAGTCACCTTCTCCCCACACCATGCTTTATAAACTTATCCACCACTGACTTTTGCTCACTTTTGCCCATAATGTCTCATCCCCACTGAAATTTTTCTTCCCATTACTCTGTGTACCCTCTATCTCCCCAGATCACCAAGATCCCGATATGGTAACTTCTTACCCACTCTGTTCACTCGTATATTCATCAGGAGGCTTGCACTTGAATACTTAACCAACATTACACTCCCTGTGCCTTTTTTCTCTCTGCCCTCTTTCTTCCTTTGCCTTCTCTTTAACCCTGTGCCCAGGTTCACTCGACCACCATCTTATCCTTTCAGTTCCTTTTCCCTGTGGCCTGTTCCTACTCCACTGTGTCACACACCCACACAGTCACTACCCTAAATACAAGTTGCCTAGAGTGTGTCTTGACATCAAGTGTCAATATTTACCACACATTTTAGGTGCTGTGTATTGTAGTAAATATTGTCCTTTTGATTGTTAGACAGGATTGGTAGGACTGGAAAGTGTAGGAAGGCTCCTATTTTCGAGGCATCCAAAAGTTTGCAGATAGAATTGTTCTTCTATGGAAGATCATATCACTGAGACACACACGTGCATGGTGACTGTGTTTTTAAGAAAGAGGGGGTATTCTGAGTTTGTGTATCTATGAATATATTTATATACGCATGGGAATTTTCTTGGAGTGGGTTGCCACTTCCTTCCTCCAGAGGACCTTCCTGACCCAGGGATTGAACCTGTGTCTCTTGCATTGGCAGGCAAATTCTTTACCACTGAGTCCCTAGGATGCCCAAGATACTCCATACTTGTAACAAAGAGTAAGATAACTATAAGAATCATCTGATCCTTTGCAGTATCAGTCTTGAATATTCATTGGAAAGACTGATGCTGAAGCTCCAATACTTTGGCCACCTGATGAGAAGAACTGACTCATCATTGGAAAAGACACTGATGCTGGGAAAGATTGAAGGCAGGAGAAGGGGATGACAGAGGATGAGATGGTTGGATGGCATCACCGACTCAATGGACATGAGTTTGAGCAAGCTCTGGGAATTGTTATTGGAGAGGGAAACCTGGCACACTGGAGTCCATGGTGTTGGAAAAAGTTGGACATGACTGAGCGACTGAACTGAGTGACTGACTGAAATTAGAAACGATAAGAAATGAGAACAGGTTTTCAAAGAGATAGCTGCAATCTCATGTTTAGTGCAGCATAGATGTGGAAACAAATCATTCATGAATGAATGATAATACACACACACACACACACACACACATACACACAATGGAATTCTATTCAGTTATGAGAAGGAAGGACATCCTGCCATTTGAGATAAGGATGAATCGTGAGCATGCTACACTAAGTGAGATTATTCAGACAGAGAAAGACAAACCATGTATGAAAGCATTTATAACATGGAATGTAAAGAAGCCAGGCTCATAAAAACAGAGGAAAATGGTGGCTCCCAGAAATAGGGAGGTGGAGGAGTACAGAAGTTGCCTAGACTGCTTGAAACTAGTAGAGAGTTAGGCCCTGGAGAGCCAGCATAGTACAGTGAAAGAGGTTCGCGCTGTTCCTCGTATTGCATGCATATATGGTGTTTATGTTTACATGTATGCACCGTGCTATACGCAGCCAATTGTTCTAATGACATAAAAGAAGTGACGGTTATTTGGTCTGGCAGAAATGCTAACACTTCAGTGGTGATTATATTACAATACATAAAAGCATGAAATGAATGTACAGCTTAACTTTACAGTGTCATATGCTGTGACCCGGAGAAGGCAATGGCACCCCACTCCAGTACTCTTGCCTGGAAAATCCCATGGACGGAGGAGCCTGGTGGGCTGCAGTCCATGGGGTCACGAAGAGTTGGACAATGAGCGACTTCACTTTCACTTTTCACTTTCCTGCACTGGAGAAGGAAATGGCAACCCACTCTAGTGTTCTTGCCTGGAGAATCCCAGGGACGGGGGAGCCTGGTAGGCTGGCGTCTATGGGGTCGCACAGAGTCGGACACGACTGAAGCGACTTAGCAGCAGCAGCAGCATGCTGCGACCAGCGCAGCGGGTAGGGCTCAAAAGTGGTTGGCCCACAGTTTGGGAAAAAGAAACTAGAGACAGAAATAAACTTTTAAGGATGGGACCGGGGACTCCAGACCTCTTGGGTCAAGAGCCTTGTTCCTTGGAGCCACATCATTTTTATTTAGTGTCTTGGCAACAGAAAGTATCTGTTGTGCATTGATGGAGTCAGCCCCACGTGTCCCTGGTCACCTCTCCCATTTTATTGATTACTTTAAATTATCTTTGTTATTTTCTTGTACAAGTGATATCACCTAGCTGGAGGTCATAGACCCGCATATGCCTTGGGAAGACATCTTGGTGTGTGCACAAGCAGCATTTTGAACTTGCACTGACCTGGCGTTCCAACACTATGTTTTTCCTTAGCTTAGCAGGTCATGGCAACTCTAGCTGATCAACCCGATGTACTTTTATTTGGGTTATGCTGTATTACTATATTTTGCTTTTATTCTTTTACTGTAGTGATTTTTTTCATGGCTTAGCCAGAATAACAGTCAGCTGAATATTAATCCTTGTGTAGCCCCCTTTGTGTTTTTGTAGCAGAAGATACATTGATCTCGCAACTTCTTTCTTCATTAGTTCTCAGAGGACTTTTCACGTGCATCTGAGGACTAAACAGAAGATTATAGTGAAACAGCAAAAGATAGCTAGTGTTCCAGCAAGACCACCTCCAATACCTTTGATGCACTCAATAGGACTCAGTGAGTTAAGGCCCTCTGCTGTTCCTTGAAGTGTATCCGTACCTGGTAATAGTCTAAGAGAAGCATGCTGCATGCCAGTGATTTTTGCTTACAGCTTTTTAATATCTAGAGTAAGGTTTTTGGCCATTTAGCTCTGCAAGTGTCATCTAACCTTCTCCCAGGAGTGTTCAGATTAGTTATATTCCTGGGGATTACACAGAAAGTTGTAATGTGCCAGTCACACTTTAAATATATTTGGAATGTAAGATTTTGTACTTCTTCTCCTAAGAGTAGCACTGCATTTTCTAAGTCCACCAATCTGATGTTAATGTCCTCATCTATATGAGCTTGGGCTCCCCAAGTGGAACTGGCACTTTTATACCACTCCTGCACAAAAATGGTGGTTTGCACAATCAGATGGAGAGCTATACCTGCTGCTGCCGCTGTGGTGGTGATGGCAATTATGGCAGCAATTAGGAGCCAAATAAAACACTGGATCTTTTCAAAATAGAATTTAGTACTGTGAGCACAGTATGCATATCAGGGGAGAGTTCCCAAGGCCTATTTTGAGTTAGTGGCAGCCAAACGCCTAAACGTCAACGCAAAGTCACATAGGAATGGTTTGAGTTAAATAATGAAGTGTTCAAGCAGCTATGTGGTTTGCAATCCTGGCAGGTCAGGTTTCTTTCTGTCTGATTAATAGTTATAGTGCCAATCATAATCACATTTGGATCCCTAACACAAGCTTGAGTATAAAATGTCCAATTTGTTGATGTATTGAATGGCAGAGTATAATTCATGGAATGAGAATAGTTTCCATCCCAAATTTGATACTTTTTCAGGCTTATGGCCAATTTTCATATTTCTGTTTGAACCCTACCTAATTTGAACTGTGGCTCTGGCAGAGCTATGCCACTGCCATGCCAGATAATGAGATATTCTGAATGTGCAGTAATATTAGTGTGATTGTATACAGACACATGCCAGCGCAACTTCTTATAAATATTTCAGGATGAGTGGTGAGCAATTAGAGACTGCGTACCCTTTAGGGGACCAGTCCCAGACAATTCCATTGGACCCATTAAGATCACCCCTTCAATCCAGTGACAATTATCCCAGTATATTTGATTTTGTCGATGAGCCCGTATGTGTCTGCTCTCACACAGGGTCTATCTGGCTTGGTTAGATTAATTTGATCAGTCTCTTGATATCCAAATCTCAATCCAGAAAGTAAATACAGCTGAGCCTTAGCGTGATTTCTGTTCAAAGAATTTACAGAAAGCCAAGCCTGCATTGATAGATTAAGATAGACCTGATTAGCACCCAGAAAAACGAGCCAAGTGTTAAAACCCAAAGTGTTATGGAAGGGGGTCCCCTCTTCCTTTTTATGAATGGGCCAACACTTGTCTTCTGGACCAGGGATCCAGGAGGAGTCATTAATGTAAGGAGGGATAGATCCTTCCACCCCAATTAACAGGCCTTAGCAGTGGGAAATTAGGTACATAGGCCAAATAGATATAATTCTTTGCTTCTGCTGAAGCCAGGGGTATACTCACTGCGATGGTTATCAGGGCAGACATAACCATGATCAGGTTGCCTGGAATCACTTACTGTTTCTGCTCAGTTTTACTCTGTGAGCTGGAATCCACACAGGTTCTAGACCTTCTCCTGGGGGGATACAAGAAAACCCTCTTCCCCATATAATTAGCTTCCCCTGTGACCAAGCACTTGTTAATGGATCTTGCCACCAAATCACAGGCTTAGTTGTATTTGTGGATGTAGCCTGAAAATGTCGCTCAGCTGCAGTTTCCATAGTTTGTGCCAAGATATTCAAAATATCAAAAGTAAAAAGCTTTATTCAATATTGTTTATTGTCCTACAGCATTTTTGTTTTTGTATGATATGTATAAGTGATTGATTGGCCTGTCCTTGTGGGTTATAGGGAATGCCAGCAGAATGTTTTATAGACCAAATTTTAAGAAATTGTTGCAATGCTCTACTGGTATAAGCAGGGCCATTATTAGTTTCAATAGCTTTTGGTAGTTTTATAACAGCAAAACAAGCATATAAATGTCTTTGTTTTGTAGTCTCACTGGAGTGAGCAGTGGCCCATATACACTGAGTGAAGTTGCTCAGTCATGTCTGACTCTTTGCGACCCCATGGACTGTAGCCTACTAGGCTCTTTGCCCCATGGGATTTTCCAGGCAAGAATACTGGAGTGGGTTGCTGTTTCCTTCTCCAGGGGATCTTCCTGATCCAGGGATCAAACCCAGGTCTCCGGCACTGCAGGAAGACTCTTTACCAGCTGAGCCTCCAGGGGAGCCCTATATAAACTGAGAGCATGTATCAATAGTCACATGTACATAAAAGAGTTTACCAAAGGAAGATATATGAGTTACATCCATTATAGCTGTGGATTTCATATGGAACTGTATACCATCATTATATCAGTGGCTCAGTCATACATTTTATAATGTAAGGGACAACATTTCTTGAAATAGGCAATATAGAAAACAATATAGTTAGAAATAATAGTAAAATCATAAGTAAGAATTTAAGTCAAGAACTTTCATAAGGTAGAGCCCAGAGACATCTTTAATTCATCTGACTTAGTTTGTTAAATGACTGTAGCTTGTTAATTTCCTGGTTGCAGATCCTGGAGCATTTGATATTTATTTAAAGACTGGTTACTGAGAGAAACTTTAGAAACAAACTTAGAGTGTCGTTTTTAATGAAGCACCTTTTAAATTTAATAAATGTCCTTTTAATTTAACTTAGTGAAGCCTGTTAGCAGTGTAACATAACCACAAGGAGCTATATTAGAAGTGAGTCAGAGTAAATACAGGCCTTAATTAACAAAATTAGAACTCACTATTCAGTGAAACAGATTAGATGTCATAGGCCTGACATCAGTTGTGTGGATATTTCTTTTAGAGCTCGCCAGTATACTCTGAGATTTTTGTATATGTCTGGAGACAGTCTTTTTACCTTGATAAGGCTGTTTAGAACTCAAATGTCTCCAATTTCTGGATTGACAAGGCAGAGAGAAAAGAAAAATGTTTTCATTTTACCCACAGATGTAAATCACTAACTTGTTTTAAAACCATCAGTGACTTGAGAAGAATACCTTTTTTATATCTGAAAATAAAGATTAGAAGCCAGTAATACGTCAGACAAAAAGTCATGAAAATTTTACTCATATTTAGCAGTCTGTTCAATCTCATGTAACCAGTCCCTTTGCTTTGTGGTCCTTGCCTGACGACAAAGGACGTCAATGAAAGTAATAGTCTCTAAGGAGCTCATGACATTTTTGCCAGTATCCATACAACCTGCCCAGCAAAGTGGGTGCCCTGATCACTAGAGATCACAGAAAATGATTTTAACCATTTCCCCCTGTGATATATTAACCCTGCAGCCAGGAAAGGCTTTATGCTATCAAATAAAAGTGAGGTTTGTCAGGGAGCTGGGAGAAGCCAAACAGCTGTCTTGGGCTTTCCATAGCCCTGATGTTCAGTTAATAGCCATTTTTTTTAATCCATTTTAAATTTTCTTATGAGGGGTTAATTTTGTAGAAGCAGAATGAGCTTTGTCTATGTGTGCCTTAGTCTCCACAGATCATTGTGAAATAACACTCATTTATTTTATCAAAGTAACAAAATTTTAAAAGCAAGTATGAATCACTTCAAGACAAATTTCCATAGTCTGTTATCAACAGCCTCAATAGTGGAATCACCAAGTCCTAAATAAACACTGGACCACCAGGGAATTCCCATTGGTCTTGAATTGAGTGAGTAGCACTGGCTTATCTGACAGTTACAAGAATAGTAGAATCTCCCTCTTAAACTATCTGCTCCTGGTTCTTTTATTTTTGAGGGACTTTTTAGAACCTTCCCTTTTCTATGAATATTAGTCTACTTCTGCTTCCTATCACCCTGTGCTTAGTTACTCAATCATGTCCAACTCATTGTGACCTGATGGACTGTAGCCCAATGGACTGTAGGATATTTGGCTCCTCTGTCTATGGGGATTCTCTAGGCAAGACTACTGCGGTGAGTTGCCATGCCCTACTCCAAGGGATATTCCCAACCCAGGGATCGAACCCAGGTCTCCTGCATTGCAGACGAATTCTTTACCAGCTGAGCCACCATGGAAACCCTCCTATCACCCTAATTAGGGTCAATATCAGTAAAGTTTAGTTTCCTAACAATTCCTAATATTTATTGATATTGAGTTGTACAAATGGGTGCACTGATATCTAATGTGGCTTATTGGCATCATGTCCTTCTTGTTACTTTGATCTGCTTTGAAAGCCTCAGATATTTGGACAAATTCTACTTCTTTGTTCTTAACTTAATTGATGATCCAGCTCAATATATGAAATTGGTAAAGAATTGCCCTGAGTACAGTTTTTCAGTGAGATGGAACCTCCTTTGAGATTCGTCCTTGCAACCAGCCCCTTACATGTCAGTCCTAAGTTGTTACTGCTTGCTCCCTGAGGTAAGCCTGTTTGCCTCCTGGGATCATGGAAAAGTGAGACTTGATCACAAACACTCTAATAGTCTCTTACAACATATTAGCTGGAAACTTCTTATTGCTCTTGACAGTTAGCAACTGGGATACAAGGACTTACTGTATGGCACAGGAGAAATATGCAATAACTTATAATAACTGACAATGCAAAATAATAGGAAATATATATATATAACTGAATCACTTTGCTGTGAAAATAACACAATAAGTCACCTATACTTTAAAAATCAAGTTAAATTGAAAAATAATCTCCAATGAATAAATAGTGATGATTCAGATAAAATTGTAGATCTACTTTTATTGGACTAAATATAGACCCGTGACAGGGGAAAGCAATTTGATTAGAAAGTAAGTCCACTATGACATATTTGTATAAAAATATAACCAAAATAGAATATTAAAGAATTCATTTTTCTGCCATTTCAGGTAAAATATCAGGTACAATATGAAACCACAATATAAAAAAGAGTATGTCTAAAACTAAAGAAAATTATCACGCATCAATATCAAAATGCCATTAGCTTTGGGATGATAAATGAGAAGCTTACTTAATTTTATTGCTTGTATATGATTGTGTTTCCATGGGAATCAGATTCCTATTGCTTCTGTAACAAACTGCCACGATATCAGCTGCCTGAAACAACATTCATTAATTTTCTCACAGGTCAGTAAGTCAGAAGTCAAAGTCAAAGTGTCTGCTCCCCTGGACTTTTTTTTTTTTCAAATTGAAGTATAGTTGCTTTACAGTCTTGTGCTGGTTTTGAGAGTCCAGCAAAGTGGATCAGTTGCATACATACATATCTCTAGGCTTTTAATGTGTGCTAAAGGACTTCCTTGGTGGTCCAATGGGTAAGACTCCACCCTTCAAGTACTGGGAGTATAGCTTCAATCCCTGGTCAAAGAACTAAGATCCCAAAAGATATATTGTGGATTCAAGGGGAAAAAAAGGATGTTAAATTTCTAGATAGAAGTTAACACATACTTCAGTTCAGTCACTCATTCATGTCCAGCTTTTTGCGACCCCATGAACCACAGCACGCCAGGCCTCCCTGTCCATCACCAACTCCCAAAGTTTACCCAAACTCTTGTCCATTGGGTCGGTGATGCCATCCAATCATCTCATCCACTGTGGTCCCCTTCTCCTCCTGCCCTCAATCTTTCCCAGCATCAGGGTCTTTTCAAATGAGTCAGCTCTTCACATCAGATGGCCAAAGTATTGGAGTTTCAGCTTCAACATCAGTCCTTCCAATGAACACCCAAGACTGATCTCCTTTAGGATGGACTGGCTGGATCTCCTTGCAGTCCAAGGGACTCTCAAGAACACCACAGTTCAAAAGCATCAATTCTTTGGTGCTCAGCTTTCTTTATAGTCCAACCTTCACATCCATACATGACTACTTGAAAAACCATATCCTTGACTAGATGGACCTTTGTTGACAAAATAATGTCTCTGCTTTTTAATATGCTGTCTAGGTTGGTCATAACTTTCCTTCTAAGGAGTAAAGTGAAGTGAGTGAAGTGAAGTCGCTCAGTCATATCTGACTCTTTGCTACCCCGTGGACTGTAGCCCACCCGGCTCCTCCACCCATGGGGTTCTCCAGGCAAGAATACTGGAGTGGGTTACCATTTCCTTCTCCAGGGGATCTTCCTGACCCAGGGATCGAACCCAGGTCTCCTGCATTGCAGGCAGATGCTTTAACCTCTGAGACACCAGGAGTAAGCTTCTTTTAATTTCATGGCTGCAATCACCATCTGCAGTGATTTTGGAGCCCCCCAAAATAAAGTCAGCCACTATTTCCCCATCTATTTGCCATGAAGTGATGGACCAGATGCCATGATCTTCATTTTCTGAATGTTGAGCTTTAAGCCAACTTTTTCACTCTCCTCTTTCACTTTCATCAGAGGCTTTTTAATTCCTCTTCACTTTCTGCCATAAGGGTTTGTAGTTACATGATCTTAAAGAACAGAATGGATGGTTAGAAGCAAATGAAGTGGAAGACATTGAAAAAAGGAGGTGGGGGGCGGTGGGAGGGCGGCACGGTGTCAGTGTGCTAACACTGGTTTTCCAATAGAGGGAGCCATGTAGAAGAGATTGTGAAGAATTCTTGCGAAGACATGAATCAGCCTGCAAGTAATTCTCCCCTAGAGGCTCCAGTTGAGAGCTCAGGTGAGCAGACTTCTTGATTCTGGCCCTGACTTGACTGAGCTATCAAAAAATGAATGAGTGTTGTTTCGGGTGTTATATTTTATGGAAGTTTGTTACAGAAACAATGGAAAGAGAATAATAAAGGAAAAATAAAATGAAGTAAAATTCTCATTTATTCTTTACAACTGATGCCATTGTGATATTTAAGTGTAACATTTTTTTGTTTTTCATCTATTCTTTTTAAAATGTGGTTTTGAAAAGGTATACCTGATATTATATCATAATTGGTGTAAAAATGCATTTTTAATATGTTGTTTTGCTTCAGTGTTTACATAAATATTGTCAGACTGTTGTTAATTTTTCTTAAGTTGCTTACCTCAATCAGGTTGTATATGAAGAAGATATTTTTATGTCAGTAAAAATAGCTTTACCACGTTCTGCCAAACACAACAATTTATTTAGTGGAGAATATCAGTGAGTCATCTTTATCAAAACACTCCCTGTTTATACCTTTAGAGTGTTGAATTTCAGCTATCACACACTTCGTGGGATGTTAAAGTACATCACATTGAACTGTCCATTCGTGAATTTTTATTGGTAACTGTGGCTCAGCAGCAAAGAATCCATCTGCAATGCAAGAGACACATCTGTGCTTTGGGACGATCCCCTGGAGGAGGAAATGGCAACCGACTCCAGTATTCTTGCTGATGAAAAATCCCATGGACAGAGGAGCCTGGCAGGCTATAGCTGTGGGATTGCAAGGAATTGCACACATCTGAACTGACTTATCATGCATGCACACAAAATCCCTCTGCGTTTTCTCTCTCTGCCCTCTCTATAACCCCAGGCCCCCAGGCTCCCTCCACCACCATCTTATCCTTATGGCTCCTTTTCTCTGTGGCCTATTCCTACTCCACTCTATCACACTGCACACTGTCACTTGCCAAAACACTCCAAGTTCCAGAGTGTATGTTAACACCAGGTAGCAATATTCACCACACATTTTAGGTGCTGTGCATTATGGTAAATATTGTCTTTGTGACTGTCGCAGGGTTGGAAGGACTGGAAAGTGTAGGGAGGCTCCTATTTGGAGGCATCAGAAGTTTGGAAATACAGCTATTCTACTCTGTACAATCATGTCAATTATGTACACGCAGAGTGACTGTACTTTCATGAAACAGTGTAATTGTGAGTTTGTGTATGTGTTTATATTAATGAGTATTTGTATATTCAAGAGGGAATTTTCATGTGTTCAGTGTGTGCATTCATGATTGTGAGTGTGCAGTTGAAGCTGTATGAGGACATGAGTGATTGTGTATGTGTACAAGTATGTGAATGTGTGCAAGTATATATTTGAGTGTGAATGTTCCTGCATGTGTGTGTAAATGAGCTTGGGTGTTTGTGTGTGTACAGTGGGTTGTGACTCTAACAACAGACTTGAAAACTAGGAGTGAATGCAGAATGAACCTGAATTAAAGAGTTAATTTGTAAAGGAAACCTGTAAAATTAAATTCAATTCATAATATATAAGTATTTTTCTTGACCCATTGAAAATGTTTCTTAATTAAAAATGCAATCATAATTCCTTAATGAAAAATTTCCACAAAACTGTGTAGAGTACTCTGTTGACCTCACCATGGTCTTGAATTAATCACTAGCACTGGCTTATCTGACTGTTATAGGAATAGTAGAGTCTCCCTCCTAAGTCGTCTGATCCTGGTTCTTTTATTTGCATGGGTCTCTTTTAGAGCCTTCTCTCTTTCTTCTATGGATAGTATATACTTCTGCTTCTAAAACTACAGAAGGTCCATATCAGTAAAGTTTTTTTCCTAACAATTTACATATTCATTGATATTGAGTTGTATATATGAATACCACAATGTCTAATGTAGATTGTTGAAATCATGTCCTTCTTGTTACTTGTATCTGTTTTGAAAACCTCAGATGTTTGGAGAAATTCTATTTCTTTTACTGATGGTCCAGCTCAGTGTATGAAATTAGGAAAGAGGTTTCCTGGGTAGCATTTCTCAGTGAGGCAGAACCTCCATTGAGATATATACATGCAGCCAGTCCCTTATATGTCAATCCTAATTTCTTCCTGCTCCCTGCATGTGAGCCCTGTCTGCCTCCAGGGATCATGAAAAAGTAAGCATCTGTCACAAACACTCTAATAGTCTCTTAAGACATATTAACTGGAAACTTCTAATTATCTTTGGCAATTAGAAACTTGCAAAATATTTTCAAAAACAATCCGAGCTCCCAAGTCTGTTCTTGCCCACGCTGCTACAGGTGACATGAAAATTGCGTTTTGGGGGAGGTGAGGTCACAGGTTCACAAATTCATATCTCAGGGTCCAGCTACCCCTCCTGCACACTTACTGATTGCTTTGGCCTTCACACTGAGACCACCATTCAGGTAGCAGGAAAAAGTCAATGGTTTTCTCTGAATTCACATAAGAAGTAGAATCTGCAAGGGAAAGATTTGTATCAGCAATCCAGTAAGTGAACATATTGGACAAAGGGATTCTCCCTTGTGTGAACCTAGTCCAGCACCAAAGCCCTGCAGGAGGGTGGGATAAATCCTGAGTCTGAACTGAGATAGAAAAGGGAGATGGGGTCCTAGACCTTTCACCAATCCCTGATGTCTGTAATGTGAGATTGTTGTGGTTTAATGCCAGTGCGATATTTTATGTACTTAAGGACTGTATTTCCCAAGTTAATATGATGTTCAGTCTACTTTCCAGGAATCACAGACATAAATTTCAGGGTTCAGAGGTGAGCACATAAAAGTCCAGTCTGTAACAAAGAGTGTGATGAGTCTGGAGGAATCATCTGGTCCAGTGCTGTAGCAGTGTGCCTTGCAGCCATTGCTGGAGTAGAAATGTTTCCTCTAACTGTGGGTGTGTGAAGTGTTAAGAAGATTTAATTATTGTGTCTCTATTGATTATGGAGAAAGTCTTCCCACTTAATGTTAGGGAGGCAGCATTTAAGAAAAATAGAACTTTATACATTTCAGATACTATTTTTTAGACTCCAGTTTATCTTCTATTATTTCTACCACTTTCAGATATCTTAATACTGATCCAACAGAGTATGTGCTTTGTACAGTACACAAGTTACTCACCTTAACATTCCATCTACATGTGCCTTATATTTTCATGTCTTTTGCAAATCTTGCTTTACTGGTAATACTTGTATTTGACTCAGGTATTAAAAAATAGATAGATGATGTGAAATTAGTACTAATTTTGCTTCTACAATGCACTATTACTCAGGCAGTAGTGTTTCCTGTCCCATATGTCCTGAGACCTGGCCATTGCACTTTTGTCCTGGAGTGAGAGTAAATGAGTCTTTCTGTTTCCATCTTAATATTGAGCTGTTCTTGTATATATTCAACCCACCATGTCATGGTACAGGTGTCTGCAGTTTTATATTGCAGGCAGTGTATTTACATTAAAAAATTTTTTTTTTGGCTGCTTCTAGTGGCATGTGGGATCTTAGTTCCCTAACCAGGGATCGACCTCATCCTGGGCCTGAAAGCAGGAGTCCTAACCCCTGGATCGCCCAGGAAGTCCTAAGGGCATCTACATATAATTAAGATCTCTAAAGCTTTATTCAAATTTTGTAATTGTGTAAGTGGAAATTTGTATTTGTGTAAATAGAAATTTCTTAGAACCTAAATTTTGAAATAAAATACAAGCCACCTAAATTGAAATGACAAGGTGCAAAACTAAACTAAATTTAGATGTGTTTTATTTGAAGGACAAAGGTGACTGGTATTTGAGTATGTTCTGGATTAAATGCACCATTGTTGTTATTAGCTGCTGCTGCTGCCAAGTTGCTTCAGTCATGTCTGACTCTGTGCAACCCCATAGATGGCAGCCCACCAGGCTCCCCCGTCCCTGGGATTCTCCAGGCAAGAACAATGGAGTGGGTTGCCATTTCCTTTTCCATGTTATTAGCTGAGTCAGGGTCAAATCCCCACTAGCCATCTGCCCCCAAACAGTGAGTGAATTTAAACCAAATACTTCATTTCTCTGTGTGGACGTTTGCCTCATTTTTATAGGGAAGGTAATAGTGTCTGCCTCATGAATTTGTGAGGGACAAAGACATTAACGCACATGTGTCTTTCATCGCAGTGATTCATATATTTCAAGTGTTTTTTTAGTGATTACACAGTCAACTCTTGGAAGCCTTGACCTGACAGGAAATTTTTAAGTAATTATTTCTCAGTAGGAGCATTTGTAAGGTCTTCCCTTGTAGCTCAGTCAGTAAAGAATCTGTCTGCAACGCAGGAAACCTGGGTTCAGTTCCTGGGTCAGGAAGATGCCCTGGAGAAGGAAATGGCAACCCACTCCAGTATTCTTGCCAGGAGAATCCCATGGACTGAAGAGCCTGGCGGGCTACAGTCCATGCGGTCCAAGAGTCAGACATGACTTAGCTACTAAACCACAGGAAGTATTTGTAAGTACAGAATGTTGCCTTTCAGTTTACATGGTACCTGTGTTCCACATCTCATGTTCCCATTCGGGACCCTCTAGCTCAGAAGACACCCATCAGTCACTGAGACCTGACAGCATGGCTGCTGGTGATTTGGCAATAAGAACAGTCTTCTTATCACAGACTCTATTTGGAGTCCTGGGGAATGTCTCTCTTCTTTACCATTATCTCTTCCTTTATTGCACTGGGTGTAGGCTGAGGACCATAGATTTGATCGTCAAGAATCTGATTGTCGCCAACATCTTGGTTCTGTTCTCTAATGGATACCATAATACAATGACAAATTATGGGTGGCACCACATGGACAGTGACTTTACATGCAGATTTTTCCCATATGTTCGTGGAGTGAGCAGAGGTGTGTCCATTGGCACCACTTTCCTCTTGAGTGTCTTCCAGGCCATCACCATCTGTCCCCAGACCTCCAGGTGGGCAGAGCTTAAAGTGAAAGCTCTGCAGTTGGTTTTCCCTTCAATTATCCTGTGCTCCATTGTGAACATGCTGGTAAATGTTGTTTATCCTATGTATATGACTGGAAATTTAAGCAACAAAAACTTCACAAACAGAAAACGTTTTGGACACCGTTCTTCTGTTCGTCATGACCAAATCAGAGACTCATTATATGCCGCGTTGATATCATTCTCTGATGTCTTATGTTTTGTGGTCACAATCTTGGCCGGTGGCTCCACGGGTTTTATCCTGTACAGGCACAAGCAGAGGCTCAAAAACTTTCACAGGATCAAAAACTTTCACAGGCTCAAAAACTTTCACAGGATCAAAGTCTCCTCTATATCCTCTCCTGAGTCCAGAGCCACCAAAACTGTCCTTCTTGTGGTGAGCACCTTTGTCTGTTTTAACACCCTTTTCTCCATCTATTATATTGTTTTGAGTGTTTTGAAAGATCCTGATTTGTTCATTATGAACATCTCTGCCATAATCACCGCATGTTTTCCAACTATCAGCCCCTTTCTACTCATGAGTTGTGACTCCAGAATATCCAGGCTCTGCTTTGCTGGGAAAAGGAATACAAACTCCTCTACTCTTATGAGAAAGATGTAAATGGTATATATTTGCACTGTGGGTCCAAAACAGTCATAGGATCAATGTCTCCTCCATATCCTCCCTTAATCCAGAGCCAACAAAACCATCCTTCTGGTGAGCACTTTTATCTATTTCAACACCTTTTCCTTCATCAGTAATATTACTTTGGCTTTAAAAAAATATATTGATTTTTTTGTTTGTTTGTGAAAATGTCTGCAATAATCATTGCATATTTTGCAACTCTCAGCTCTGCCCATGAGATGTGACTCCAGAATATCCAGGATCTGTTTTGCTAGGATAAGTAATAAAACATCCTGTAATCCTGTGAGAAACATGTAAAATGGATGTATTTGGACTATGTTCATTTCATAGTCACTTTCCCCAGAGTCCTAACTAAGATTATGAGTGAAGTTAGTTAAGTTGCTCAGTCATGTCCGACTCTTTGCAACCCCATGGACTGTAGCCCACCAGGCTCCTCCATCCATGGGATTCTCCAGGCAAGAATCATGGAGTGGGTTGCCATTTCCTTTGGCTGAGCAGAAATTGTAGGTCAGCAAGACATGGTGAGCATCTTCTCCAAGTAAGTCCAGTTATAATGCAGTTGTAATTGAAGATATATAAGTACTTATGTACTGGAAGTTTCACTAGTGCTTGCATTGGAGGAGTTCAGAATTTATGCACTAATGAACATCAGGTCCTAAACAATCTGGATACTATGGAGAATTGTATGAGTGTGTAATTTAAATGCGTCACAGTATATTTCAGAAAAATGAAGTTGACCTGGAATATTAAGAAAAGGTCCATGGAAATGGAAGAGAATGCGGCAGGCCATGACTGAAACTGAAGATAATTGTGCTGGAGGGGAAATTCAGAGGGATGGTATGGGGAGGGAGATGGGATGGGGGTTCAGGATTGGGAGCATGTGTACACCCGTGGCGGATTCATGTTGATGTATGGCAAAACCAGTACAATATTGTAAAGTAATTAGCCTCCAATTAAAATAAATAAATGTAAATTGAAAAAAAAAAGCTTTTCGAACCATTCATGAGGTTTGTCCATTGTGTCCCTAGAGAGAAGCCTGTTATGTACTTGAAATGTGATGCTACATAGGGAGATGTGCATGTTTAAACATTTTCAATTAGAAATGTCCAAAGTGAACTGGAGTTGGGCAAATGAGTGCATAAAATGACATTTTACCATAGTTTGAAACAATATCTCATGATGTGAAAATTGAAAAAGATGTGAACTGTATGAAATTGGGGTTTGCAGAGGCACATTTTTGTCTTTTGTGATGATGACTTGGGCAAGTTGTCAAGAAAGACATTTGGAGGTATTGCTCATGTCCCTAAAGTGATGAAGTTTATTTCTTCTGCTGTTGCTCAGTCAGTAAGTCATCTCCGACTCCTTGTGACCCTGTGGACTGCAGCACGCCAGGCTTCCCTATCCTTCCCTGTCTCCTGGAATTTGTTCAAACTCATATCCATTGAATCGATGGTGCCATCCAACCATTTCATTTTCTGTCATCCCCTTCTCCTCCTGCTCACAATCTTTTCCAGCATCAGGGTCTTTTCCAATGAACTAGCTTTTTGCATCAGGTGGCCAAAGTATTGGAGCTTTGGCTTCAGCATCAGTCCTTCCACTGAATATTCAGGGTTGATTTCCTTTAGGATTGACTGGTTTGATTTCCTTGCTCTCCAAGGGACACTCAAGAGTCTTCTCCAGCATCACATTTGAAAGTATCAATTCTTCTATGTTCAGCTTTCTTTATGACCCAGCTCTCACATTGTACATGACTACTGGGAAAACTATAACTTTGACTATTTGGACTTTTTTTTTGGCAAAGTGATGTCTCTGCTTTAGAATATGCTATCTAGGTCGGTCATAACTTTTCTTCCAAGGAGCAAGTGTTTTTAATTTCATGGCTGCAGTCACTGTCCACAGTGATTTTGGAGCCCAAGAAAATAAAAATATGTCACTGTTTTCATTGTTTTCCCATCTATTTGTCATGAAGTGATGGGGCCAGATGCCATGATCTTCATTTTGAATTTGAGTTTTAAGCCAGCTTTTTCACTCTCCTCTTTCATCCTCATCAAGAGGCTCTTTAGTTCCTCTTCACTTTCTGCCATTAGGGTGGTATCATCTGTATATCTGAGGTTGTTGATATTTCTCCTGGCAATATTGATTTCAACTTGTGATTCATTCAGCCCAGAATTTCATATGATGTACTCTGCATATAAGTTAAATAAGTAGGGTGATAATACACAGCTTTGACATACTCCCTTCCCAATTTTGAACCAGTCCATGTCTGCTTCTAACTTTTGCTTCTTGACCTGCACACAGATTTCTTAGGAGACAAGTAAGGTTGTCTGGTATTCCCCTCTCTTTAAGAATTTTCCACAGGTTGTTGTAATCTACAAAGTAAAGGACTTTAGCAAAGTCATTCAGAGCATCACATGAAGATCCATTTGCAAGGAAAAAACATGAAAGATACAAAAAGATCCATTTTGTGTATACAGAGTTTGGAATTTGTGGTTCCTTGATTTTTTTTCTCGTCAAGCTGCTTAGTTCCTGGGATCTTAGTTCCCTGACCAGGGATGGAACCTGGATGGAACCAGGGATGGAACCTCCTTCAGCAGATGCTCAGAGTCCTAATCACAAGACTGCCAAGGAATTCCCTGGAGCTCCCAGATTTTCAGTGAGCACTGTGGATATTGCCTCAAATTTAGGAGAGATTTTTATGTGGTTTTCTCTGTACTGATGTTCTGAAACCAGTGAAAGTATTGACAGTTCAACAGTTTGAAAAACAAAAAATTATTTTCAACCAATTGATATATAGATTGAACCTTGTATCCCAAATAGAAACAACTATTTCTTTCTCACATGAGACACTTAAATATTTACCAGAAACTGGATTACAACGGAAGAAGAAAAAAATGAAAGAAAAACCTACATATGTGTATATATGTCTGTGTGTGGTCCGTGTGTATATATGCATAAAGTTTATCATGTTTGTTATCCATCAGTCAGTACATTGGAAAGTTGTACAGTAAGAAAAATAAAAAATACCACTAATTACAATAACAAAACTCAAAGTGCATATTATCTAAGGAGTACGTTGCCATGTTAGCTGCTTTTTTAAAACTCCATGAAATGTTTTTTTCATTTTCCTACTTTAATTCTATTAATGTGGCCATATCTTCTGTAAACCCATTCATGAATAAGGTAAAAATTTTCAATTAAGAAATTAGTCTTTATAAATTTAATGTAATAATTGATACATTTGCTGTTAGAGTATTTTCTTATTTTATCTATGTTAGCTTCTTTTCTATTAATTTCTAAATATAATTCTATAGTATAATTTATATATTTTCTTTGAAAAGTTGCATACTATGTATTTATTAGCTTTTACCCAGAAATTATAGCATATTTTCCAAAGGTAATCACAGTGTCATTGTACCTAATGCTGTTAAACACCACCTTTATAATATGAGGACATTGCAACAGTAATCTGTTTTCTGTATCCCATCTTTTTTTTTTCCAGAATGCTCCAAAGAAATGTTTATTTCTTTAGTTGCTTATTTAATTCTTTACCTTTGTTTCCACTTTTTTTTTAAATTTAATTTTTGAAGATTGAGGTATATTTTGTTTACAATATTATGTAAGTTTCAGATCTACAGTAGTGATTCACAGTATTTAAAGTTTATACTCCACTTGCTATAAAAGATTAGCTGTATATCCTGTGCTGTACAATATTTCCCTGTACTTTATTTATTTCATACATAGTCATTTGCAGCTCTTAGCCCCCTACCCTCTGCCTCCCTTTGGTAGCTTCTAGTTTGTTTTCTATATCTTCAAGTCTGTTCTTTTGTTATATTCAGCAGTTTGTTCAATACTTTAGATTCCACAAATAAATGTATCATATAGTGTTTGTCTTTCTCTGACATATTTACTAAAGCATAATACCCTCTAATTCTGCAAGTGGCAGAATTTCATTATTTTTATTGCTAACTAGTATTCCATTGGAGAAGGCAATGGCACCCCACTCCAGTACTCTTGCCTGGAAAATCCCATGGATGAAGGAGCCTGGTGGGCTGCAGTCCATGGGGTCACTAAGAGTCAGACATGACTGAGCAATTTCACTTTCACTTTCATGCATTAGAGAAGGAAATGGCAACCCACTCCAGTGTTCTTGCCTGGAGAATCTCAGGGACGGGGGAGCCCAGTGGGCTGCCGTCTATGGGGTTGCACAGAGTCGGACACGACTGAAGCTGACTTGGCAGCAGCAGCAGCAGTATTCCATTTTGTTTGGTATAGATACATTCCATCTATATGTAGCACATATTCTTTATCCATTTATCTGTTGGTAACGCAATTTGCTTTCATATCTTGGTTATTGTAAATAATTCTGCCATGAACACTGAGGTGCACATATCATTTTGGATTAGTGTTTTCATTTTCTTCAGATATGTGCCCAGGAGTGGCCTTTGATGATGGTCATTCTCACAGCGTATCCCAACTTTTTGATTGTTGATATGTATTTTAAAATATTAAAGATACATGCAGTTTATACAGTCAGAGCTCAACAGAAATTCACAGAATGAACACATTTCTGTAGTCTGTACATAGATCAGCAAATGGAATATTGTCAGGCCCCCAGAACCCCCGAACTGTTCCTTCTCATTTGTTGTTCCTCAGGGTACCCACTGCCTTGACATCCAGCACATAAATCACTGTAGTCAGTTTGAATTTTATATAAAGTAAGTAAACTATTCTTGTTTTTGGCTTTTGTCATTTCTTATGTTGTTTGTGAATTTATTGCTGGGTGTTGTCATTGATCATTCGTTTGCATTGCTGTGTAGGGGTCTATCACGTGAATAGAAAACAGTTACTTTAATCACTCCCCTGTTGGCATATGGATTGTTTTCAGTTTGGGACTATTAGGAGTAGTGCTTGGTATGTAAATCGAGAACCTGTTTTGATGAGACACATACTAGTTTCTGTTGGCTGTACATTTAATAATGGAGTTGTTGGATGACAGATTTACATTCTTATCGTTTTTAAAGCTGGTTTTTGATGTGGACCATTTTAAAAGTCTTTACTGAATTCATTATAATATCGCTCCTGTTTTATGTTTTGGCTTTTTGGCTGTGAGGCATGTGGGATCTTAGCTCCCCGACCAGGGACTGAACATGTACTCCTTGCATTGTAAGGCTAAGTCTAACCACCGGCCCACCAGGGAAGCCCCTGCAGCTTTACCTTTTAAGGGTAGTGCCAAAGAGGTCTGGAAAATGTTTGGACCAGTTTCCACAGTCACAGTAGTGTAGGAGATACTCTTGGCTTACCAACATCCTTGTCAACACTTTCTCTCTCTTTTTTTTTTTTTTCATTTTGGACTTCTAATTGGTGTATGATGGCTATGATGAAAATGAAGCATGTTTTCACATATTTATCTTTATTGGGAAACCTCTTTCTGAAGTATGTATTATTTTATCCGTTTTTTCTATTTATTGCTTTTTTCTTATTGATTTATAGTAGTTCTATATATCTGCTGGACATGATGTCATTCTTGGTTTCCTTTATCTCATGCTCTCTGTCTCTGTCTTCCTCGTGTGTGTGTGTGTGTGTGTGTGTGTGTGTGTGTGAATGAGGAGGAAGTGTTAATTTTAATGTAAAAATATTTACTTCTCAATAACATTTATTAGTCTGCTTAGTAAAATTTCCCCATTCTAAGACTAGAAATGTTTGCCTTTGTTTTATTTTTAAATTTTTGTTTAGCTTTAATATTTAGATTAGCAATCCATCAGAATTAACTTGTTGCATGTGTGGACACTCAATTATATATTTTTCTGATAAGTTAAATTTCAGTTTATTCAGATATGTGACATTCTTTCTTTTCTTCTGTTCTCACCTCTCACTGCTCATCCAGGTTAATACCACCTCACCCATGAAGTCTCCTGTTAAATCTGTCTCCTGTCTTCTCTAGCCTTTTAACAGTCACACAGCACCACACAGGTGGTGCTAGAGGTAAGAATCCACCTGCTAACGCAGGAGACAAAAGAGATGCAGGTTTGATCCCCTGGAGGAGGGAATCACAACCCGCTCCAGTGTTCTTGCCTGGAGAATCCCATGGACGGAGGAGCCTGGTGGGCTGAGTCCATGGGGTCAGAGAGTCAGACACGACTGAAGCAAGTTAGCACAGCAGCACCACACAGCCAAGGTCAGTTTGGGTATTAGAAATCTTCAATGAATCTTTTTGCTCAGTTACTCCCAAAAGTTGAAAGGAAAGGTATTACCTTATTAGGAGACAGTCCTCCATGACCCTCTCATTTTATTTTTCATGTCTTATATGAGCTTCTGTTCTGGACTACTTTGAAAGGATTTTTATATAACCTCCTTGAAATATGGCAGTAGTGTCTGTCTTGGGGACAAGGGCAGATTCATTATCTAATTAATATAATAAATAAAATGTCTTCCTCAGAAGCAAAGGTTGATAGATGTTTTTACAATCCACACTGGAATATTAGGATTCTTAAGCATAATGTTCTCCATCTGTGACACAGACCCCGCTGTGAGTGTGGCATCCCCTGGACTTCTTTGCACAACCCCTGTGGGGCTTGTGGGAACAAAAGGAACCAGGTGTGAACTTGAAGCTCTTGCTGCCTGTAGTGCCACACATAATAACGGCTTCTGTCTCAGTCCTAGGCATCTCGCGTCTTATGCCAGCATCCATGAAACTGGCAAGGTACCTTGGTTTGCAAACAGGGTAAAATCTTACACCCTTTACCTTTCTTGACAATCTTGGAAATGAGGATGGGGTAGTGACTGAACTAACATAACAAACAGCCTTCATGTATTATCACAAAAGCAGAGGGAAGCTAAATAGATGAGGTAGTTGGGGGCCTATCTCAGTCTCTTCGAGTTGCTGTAATGAAATTCCAGAGAGCGGGTGGTTCATAAACATCAATTTATTTCTCTCAGTTCACAAGGCTGAAAGTTTGAGATTTAGGTGGCAGCATGGTCAGGTGAGGGCCCTCTTCTGGGTTGCAGACTTCTGGTTGTATCTTTACAAGACAGAAGAAGGCAAGAGAGCTCTTTCAGACCTCTTTGAAAGGTTATTATAATCCCATTCATGACCTCATCTCTTTCCAAAGCTCCATCTCTTAATACGATAACCGTGGGAGTTCAGTTTCAATATATGAATTTTGAGCACACACACAGAGACCATAGCAGGATCCTTTGGAAAAATTCAGCATCCTGCATCAGAACATATCAGAAATTGCTGTGTGATATGCTTCTGTTTCCTCATCCCACAGAGGTGACTGTTCCAGTAAGGGGAGACGCAGGTAGACACGTGTTAGTGAGACATATTACCTTTTACTTGCCTCCGGCAAGTGGTAAGGATTTTGGTCAAGCGCCACTAACATCTAATGTACAAAGTTTTCATTATATAAATTATATTCTCTTTGTTGGCAAGTTAGAGGCCCCAGCCTCCATAGCCTTGTCTAACTTGTCATCACATCTCGGCCAGTTGGGGTAGCTGATATAACCTGACCAAATTCCAGTCCTATTTTCCAGTGAAAGTTTAATGGGATTCTTTGGGCAGATTACCATGCTCAATCCTTCCATCAGTGAAAGAAAAACTATTGTCTCTTGGACTCCCCATTAGCCAAAGGAGGCCCAACACTCACTACACTCCTGAGACATGGGAGACAATGTCCTAATGATTTTGTCAGTTAATACCTCTGGCAAAGGGACGCAGCATCCATTTAAAAGTCCCCACTGCTTTACGAACTCAGGGCCACTCTGACACTACGAACAGGTGCATTGCTTATAAACAGCAGTGATTAGCTTGCCAATAAATGCACCTCAGGTGGGCTGCCATCTATGGGGTCGGATACGACTGAAGCGACTTAGCAGCAGCAGCAGCAGCAGCAGCAAATGCACCTCAAATCTGAAGCCTGATCCTTAGAAGCCTTGCAGTTCTCCCGCTTGATGATCCAAATTTGGGAATGAATCAATTTGGACTCCACTGCCACCAAGGTACGAAGGGCCCCCGAAGTCCTGCATCTTGTGGGAACCACTTATTCGAGAATGAACCCAGACTGGCTCCAGCAGCATCCTGGCTTTATAGGAATAAGTGGTATCTATCCCTTTGGGGAAATTTTCAGCTCTACACTATAGCCAAAGCCACTGGCGCTAGTAACCCTCAGTCCTCTGAGACCTCCCTAAATGCATGGTCTGACCTACACGGAAGGTTTAGGCAAGCTGAAACCTAATGTTGCTCCCTGGGCCGCTGTGGCTGTACAGTCTTAGTACCAGCTGTGCAGGAATAGAAAACAGATGTGGTCAGACACCTGGACGACTGCCAGTGTGTCCACGTGGCACACAAGCCTTTAGTGTGCCTTGGACATCCCTCTTTTAGGATGTGAACTGTGGAAACAAACTGTTGTGCTGAGAGAACGGTTTGGGTCACTGGTTGAAATACTCTTGGTCAGGGTCTTTTCTGTGAAGAGTCTGACCAGAATCAAGCTGCTGACTGCGTCTATGAGCTGCAGAGGCTGTCTCTGCATGGCACACTTGGGACTCTTTTGGGAGGCGGGGGGGCGGCGGGGAAGCTTTGAGGTGTAACTGACAAAATTATAAGATATTTAGAGCGAATCCTTAGCTAAGGAGATTTATAGCCTCCGTGAGTTGGAAGAGTTGGGGTTGGGGGAAGGTCCTGGGAATAAGAAGGAAAAGACTGAAATATGCAACGTCTCCGCTCAACCCCCCGCTCCCTTTATAAGGAGCAGTTTCCTAACTGGAGTGGGTCTTTAGCACAGACTCAGCTAAGGGATACGAATTTTGAGAGAGGGAGGGAGGGAGGGAGAGAGATTGAGACTGACTGATAACGTGGCTCTAGGAGCTTGGCCAGGACTGAAGAGAGGAAGGGAAGAGGAGATACGTAGAGATCTGACGATTTAACAGGAACTGCTTCCCAAATAGAACGTACAGTTTGGGCAAAGTCTTGTTGGCATGAAAAGCATGATGTGCTCAAGGAGTTAATTTTCCAGAACTGCTGAAGAGTAAAAAGGGGAGGTGGGAGACAGGCGTTCAGGAAGGGTTTTACCCAGAGTAAGGCAAGTCGCCACCTTTCTCGGGGCCTCAGCAAAATAAAGCATAAAAGACACACTGTCTCCTCCTCTTGCACAAAAGTTCGGGAGTCCGCTTGCCAGCAAGAGGAACCACTGTCTCCCAAACCAAAACCTGCAAATAGTTCTCGTTGCCCGGCCAATGACGTCATGCATTCCTAGAGACGCAGGCGCAGAAGAACTCGGAGACGAGCTGGCTTAGCCACGTTCCAATCTTCCTCCTCATTGGCTAGAAGCAACTGCTCGTCTAGGTCGCTGTTAGCGGCGACGTAGGCGGGCCCAATCTTGGTCGCTAAGATACCACGTACTTCCGTTTCCTCCTCCCCCTCTCCTAGGCTCCGGCAAACTTAATCTCGTCCCTTCGGCCAATGGCAAATGGGCGGTAGGCGGGACCTTATTTGTTCGGACCAAAGAAACGCAGGCTCAGCCCGCAGTATCGCGGCCAATGAATGTGGGGTCGCCCCTGTAAAGTGGCTCGGGCGTCCCCACGCCTTTCTTCCCTCCTCCCCGCCCAACCCCTCCCTATCCCGGTTTTAGCACGGCGCTGGCCGCAGTCTTGACAGGAACGGGACGGGCCCAAGATGGCGGCGGCCGATGGCGACGACTCGCTCTACCCCATCGCGGTGCTCATAGACGAGCTCCGCAACGAGGATGTTCAGGTCCGGAAGCAACGGGGACTTGAGGAAGAAGGGAAAGGGGACCTGGGGGCACGGGCGTCCCTCGCGGACAAGGTTCAGTGTTCGCTGGGAGTGGCGGAAGGGGCGGCGGCCAATCAGCATTCCGTTTTCATATGTTAGGGTCCCCGGACTCGATGAGACGGCGCCCGGGATTGGGTGTCGGCCCAGCGGAGGGCGGGAGCGAAGGCGAGCTTGGAGGGTCCCGGGCCTGCCAAGTACGCGCGGGGACCGGGCCTACGAGGCCGCGGCTCTGGAGAGAGTCGACCGATTGGGTCGGGGAGAGACGAAGGAACGGCTCGGTGATTGGCGGCAGCAGCCCTTGAATGGCGCCTTGGGGATGCTGTGGGCGCGTGACTTGCTCCGAGTGGGGGAGGGGCCGCCTGATTGGTGGGGGTCCGGGTAGTTTTCACCCTTCACGGTTTCAGCGGCTAAGGCTCTGCGCTGTGGGTTAAACTTTCCAAATGGAGACTGAGACGTGAAGACTGACTTTACAATTCCTGCCCTCCCACTCTCCAGTTTTGGTGTAGACCCCCGAAGGGGAGGGGGCGCGAAAGCTCACTCCCAAAGCGGAAACTGGCCAAATTCAGGTACGAATTACGAGGTGGAAACTCGCCCCCTTCCAAGGATCCTCCCGTTGAGTGGAGGGTGGGCAGTGTACTAAACGGACTAACATTTCTAATGTGTAGGAGCGGGAGGTTCAGATATCTGAGCCCAGCAGGCGAAGTATTGAGAAGAGGTAGGGTTCTAGGGTTTGCCTATCCCAGCCCTGCCTCTCACCCGAGTGACCTTGGGCCGATTACTTCACCGATCTGGGCCTTTGTTTTCCATAAACTGTGGTCTAATAATAGTCCTGGTCTCAATGGGAGGTTGTAAGGGACTGAATGAGTTAATAATACGAGTCATATAGAACGGCGCCCGGTCTGTTGTAAGGGGCCAATAAATGTTAGCTGTAATTGTGGAGAGTTGTGATTGAAGAATATCTGTCCTCCCTTTGGGCCTCAGTTTCCCCATTTATAAAATTGTGCGGGTTACACTGGCCCAGCCTTTGTGGTTTGGGCTCTTATGACCGTAGTTCGGGAGTCAGAACAGCAAGGCCAGCGTGGTGGCGGCACAGTGAATGTCGAAGTGGTGACAGATGAGGATTAATCCAGAGCTAGATCAAGTGAGGCCTGTGGCCCAGCAAGGCAAAGACTGGTGAGGTGGAGGAGCCAGTGCCAGGCTTTGCTTAGAGGAATGACATGCTCTTGAGTTTTTGCTATCGAATAGGGGCCAGGCAGGAGCAGAGAGACCTTTCTGGATGCCACAGCAGAGCAGCACCGGCATTGGCAGGATTGGGGGTATCTTGAAAAGGAGGGTTGTTGGGGCTTGCTGGTGGTTTGGATGCAGTGTGGTGAGTGATGGAGGAGTCAAGATGACGAGGTTTGAATGCCAGCACTGCCGGTGCCCTCCCTGTGTGCGCTGGACCAGTCAGTGCCTTGCCTGTTCTGGGTCCAGATTCCTCATCTGTAAGGAATGATGATGAGTGAGGAAGCAGCATCTGCCTGGTTGGGAGGTTGCAGTGGAATTGACCCCTTAAGAAGGCATTCAGTAATGACCTCATTCAGTTGTCATAGCAGTTTATGGTTTTATATTTGGAGAGAGAGCTTCAAAGAAATTGCTTCCTTATCCAGTAAGAAGCAGTGACTGGGTTGCATGGTCCACAGGTGGAGAGAACAGGTTTCTGTGTTACTTACACTGTCTGCTTCAGTTTTCTCATCTATGAAGTGGGAATAGGGAATTCACTGGCTGTCCAGTGTCTGGAACTCGGCACTTTCACTGCATTGGGCTCAGAGTTCAGTCTATGGTTGGGGAACTAGGGTCCTGCAAGCTGTGCAGTGAAACACACACCCTCGCCACCCCCACCCCCCCACCCGCCACCAAAGTAATACTTAGCATTTCATAGGGATGTTTCAAGGATTAAATAGGTTAGTGCAAGGAAAATGCTTAGAACAGTGCACGACATGTTTTAAGTTTTCATTAAATTTAGTCTGCCGCTTGTGGTAAGATGAGGGCTTCATCTCTTAAAGGTGAGATGCTTCAGGAATTTAAAAACTGTTCTCTTAATGGTTACTGTAGAGCAATGGGTCTTAACAGGTTGTCATGACTGGTAGGGGGAGAGCTGCAAGCAGTAGCTAGGCATGCTCCTCAACATCTGGCACTGCCCAGGCCCTCCCTTCACAAGGGATGGTCCAGCCCCAGAGGTCAGTCGTGCCGAGGCTGAGAAACCCTGCTGTCTGCCAGCCTGCTAAGTGCTTTGTGTGTGTTTGTTGAGTCCTCACAAAAGAAATCTGAGATAGGTGCTGGGTTTTTTTCCAGTAAATGATTTTTGATTGTCAAATCTCAAGCCACAGAGAAAATAGTACCAAATCCAGATTCAGCATTTAAAAAAAAAAAATTTTATCATATTTTTTCACCTGTTTCTCATCCTCCTCCTCACACACTTTTTTTTTTTTTTTGCTGAAGTATTTTAAAAATAAATCCCATGCCCCAGATACTTTCTCCTACATACTTGATTATGCACCTCTAAAACCATGGAATTTTTTTATTTGGCTGTGCAGTGCAGCATGTGGTATCTCTGTTCCCCACCAAGGGATCAGACTAGTGCCCCCTGCATTGGAAGCTTGGAGTCTTAACCCCTGGACCACCAGGGAGGTTCTAAAACAGTGGGCATTTTAATAACCACAGTGACGTTATCATACATCAGTTCAGTTGCTCAGTCGTGCCCTACTCTTGGCAGCCCCATGGACTGCAGCATGCTCGGCCTCCCTGTCCAACACCAACTCCTGGAGTTTAGTCAAACTCATGTCCATTGAGTCAGTGATGACATCCGACCATCTCATCTTCTGTCATACCCTTCTGCCTGCAATCTCCCAGCATCAGGGTCTTTTCAAATGAGTCAGTTCTTCACATCAGGTGGCCAGAGTATTGGAGCTTCAGTGTTTCAGCATCAGTCCTTCCAATGAATATTCAGGATTGATCTCCTTTAGGATTGACTGGTTTGATCTCCTTGCAGTCCAAAGGACTCTCAAGAGTCTTCTCCAATACCACAGTTCAAAAGCATCATACATAACAAAGTTTTTACAGTGATATTTGATGTCATCTAACAATTGATTCATACACATAATCAGATTTTCCTGATTGTTCCAGAAGTGTCCTTTTACAATTGGCTCCTTTAAATCAGATTCTGAATCTTCATTCTGAATGTTTTGTCATTGTCACACAACCCAGTAAATACTGATATAGGACTTTGCCAAGAGCATTGGGTTTCAGGGCAGCACTTTTCACCACCAAGCTGGGCGCTGTGGAGACAGAGTAGGCCTGGAGGTGACACAGAGGTGGCAGTGCCATGGGTGGAGGCAGACCAGGGTTTCAAGTCTGGTCTGGCAACTTTATGAGTTAGTCAACTCTTCTGGGCCTTGATTTTCTTGTTAAGTGAGAAAAAGGGTGGGAGACACACCTGGCAGGGCTGCTGTGAGGATTAAATAAGATAAACTGTGTAAAGACAGCAGGTTCTTGCATGGTCTAAGACATTTTGGGTGCCCACACCTTATAAATACGTCTCAGGCTCCGGCTTCTTTTCTGGACCACATACAGTACATGGGGGTTTGAAGCAGAACTCAGGAATCAGGTTGCTCTGAGAGTTTAGTTGGTGTAGGATGGTGGTGAAGAACGTGGGTTCAAGATCTGCCGTGACTTCTCTGGATGACCTGCATCTTTAAAGACTTGAAAAATATTTATGTTTGCTCTTTTGACGTGCCCAGCCCTATACTCGGTTCAGGAATCACCAGCTGGTAACAGTCATGCTCCTTCCTCATCCCAGAGACAAGTCACCTTCCAAATGGGGGAGCAGGGACCTCCCTAATTATAAGGCCAGGTAAACTGCTAGGGAAGGACTCCTTTGTGCTGCAGTTTCCAAGGAGGTGGGGAGATTACTTTTTTCCTTTCTATTTCAGGTTAACTATTTCTTCCCTGCTCAATAAATAAAAATATATGAGAAATAATGATAAGAATAATGCTTACACTTGTGTGCTTGCTTCATGCCGTGCTCTATGTCTTCTTTATTTGATTATCCCAGCAATCCTGTGAAATAGGCATTGTTGTGATAACCATCTTACAGTGAGGAAACTGAAGTTCTGAGGTAGCCAGGAATTACCTGGGGACCTTAGCTAATTGGTGAAGCCAGAGTGCATACTTGTTCATTGGTTACTTAAAAAAAAAAAAAAAATCAAATGCTCCAGAAATAGAGATTGTGGTCCTCATTTCACTCTCTGGTGATGCAGAACTTTTCACACCCATCTGCCTGCACACACCCACACACATATTCATTTAAAAACATGATTCTTTGTGGAATGAGGTGGAAGGATGTTAGGATTTTGTAGAAGTTGAAGAGGCACTTGTTTCACTCACTAGGCGTTTCCAGGGCTGAGGCTTGTTATTAAAGCAGCCACCTTGCAGCTCCTGCCACCCCGCTCATTCCCAGCCACCGGCTCTACCAAACTGTAACAATTTGGAGCATATTCCCCCAGGTTCTTTACTTCGCTGCCTGTAGAAATGGAGGTGTAGCCTTCATTTTAAAAAATTAATGCAGCATTTATTGGACTCTTCTTGTTTGCCAGGGCGTGCCCTGGGATTTGGAGGCACAGAGTGCAGAAGACAGAATCCCTGCCCTTGTGAAGCCCACATTCTAGTGGGGAAGGAGAAGCAGTGAACATAGAAGTGCAGTTGACCCTTGAACAGCACAGGTTTGAACTGTGTGGGTCCACTTACATGCAGATTATTTCAGTAGTAAATACTGTGGTGCTACATGGTCTGCTGTTGGTTGAACCCATAGATGTGGAACCTGAGAGGAGGGCCCACTGTAAGTTATATTCAGGTTTTCAGGTGAGCAGATGGCGGGCGCCCCAACCCCATGTTGTTCAAGGATCCGCTGCCTGTGTTGGAAATGATGAGAGTTAAAGATGTATAGAGTGATGGGGCCATGCTGGTGTACCTGGGGCAGGCATTGGTGAGGACTGAGCAGAGGCCTGAATGCAGTGAGGGGAGCCCTGGTGTGTCTCGGGGAAGCTGAGGAAACAGCATGTCAGCAAGTAAGAAGGTCTGACCATAATGTTTGTGTTTTAGTAGCTGTTGAGGGAGCTACTGTGACAGGAATCCAGGGAGCAGAGAGAGGGCATGGAAGTGAGGATGAACCTGTACACAGGAGCCAGTCGTGTTGGGCCTCATAGTCCACAGGCGAGCCTTCGGGTGTCACTCAGCATGAAGCGAAGTTGTACTACATGTGGGACCGTACTCTATGTGGTCGTATCGGGAAGTTCTGTGGATTGAGTGTGACTCGATTTTAAAAAAAAGTGGTAGCGTTTCTGTGGATGTAGTGGTGAGAAGGGAGTTATTACGTCTCGTGTAGTAGGCTGAGGGCTGCTGGGGACACAAGCAGCCCTGGCTCATGGAGATACGTGTGGTCGTGGAACCATGGGTGTGAGCAGAGAGGTTCTTCTCATCCTCCTCCTTCTCATCAAAGAGGAAAATCTTTCCTGGATGTTCCCTGGCCGGCTTGTCCTTATGTCTTTCTGTCCAAAAAGAACTCGGTCATTGACTGGGCTAGTTAGGATTAAGGTTGGCTGTAGTAGTGTCAGTCACTCAGTTGTGTCTGCTCTTTGCAACCCCATGGACTGTAGCCCGCCAGGCTCCTCTGTCCATGGGATTCTCCAGGCAAGCATAGTGGAGTGGGTAGCCATTCCTTTCTCTAGGGAATCTTCCTGACCTAGGGATTGAACCTGGGTCTCCCACATCTTTGGCAGATTCTTTACCATTTGAGCCACCAGGGAAGCCAAGTGAAAGTGAAGTTGCTCAGTCGGGTCTGACTCTTTGTGACCCCATAGACTGTAGCCTACCAGGCTCCTCCGTCCATGGGATTTTTCAGGCAAGAATACTGGAGTGGGTTGCCATTTCCTTCTCCATAGGATCTTCCCGACCCAGGGATCGAACCCGGGTCTCCTGCATTGTAGGCAGACCCTTTACTGTCTGAGCCACCTGAGAAGCCAAGGTTGGCTGTAAATAATAGGAAGACTCTGAATAAATGATACTTAAATGACTCACATCAGTAAGTCTGGCGGTAGTCCAAGCTGGTGTGACACTGTAGGTGTTAGAGTCCCAGGCTCTTACACGTTGTTCTATTTGTCCTCCATCCCGCCCTCCCCAGTCCCAGGTTACCTCAAGACCCCAAGATGGTTGCTGAAGCCCCAGCTATCATAGGCCCATTCCAGACAGGGAAGGAAGGATGAAGAATGTGACCCCCATCTCCCCATAAGAGCACTTCTAGAAGTCACACACACTGTTCCCACTTGGATTTCATTGGCCAGACATTAGTCTCATGGTCACATCCAAATGCAAAAGTGACTTAAATATCTTTGCAGGGACTCACATGCACAGATGAAAACCAGAGGTCCTAAGCGGCAGTACAGCCCAGTGCAGGAGCTCTTAACCTGGGCTCCATCTGGCATTCAGGCCATGTCCATGACATTGGATGAGGAAGATAACATCAGGGAGCGCCTGTGTGCTTCCCACTCAGATTTCACTGGCAGTTCACATTCACCATATTTAGTTGTTTATATGTTTCTGTACGTCTGTCTCTATATACATTTAATCTTTGGCTAAAAGATGCAGGGCTTGTGATACTTAATCTGGAGACCCTTTTGCTGCCAGGCAGGTGAGTGAGTGGACCACTTCAAGTCCACGGGGTCCAAAGACCCAGTGACACTGTATGAAAAGTGGGTTGTTTTTCTGAGGAGCGGCCACCATGGCATTTCTTCAGGCTGTCCTCACTGTGGTTGCCAAAGAGAGTCTTGGCACCTTCACCCGGATGGCCAGCAGGGTCCCAGGCACTTTCCGCCCTCTTCAGAGTCACATGGCCTGGGGAAGAGCGGGCTGAGGGAGCCCTTGCTGCTCCCCCCTTCGCCATACTCCTTTCTTTCCGCTCTTCCTCTGGGGAGGAGTCCAGCTTGTGCTCGGTTGGGCTGGCGAGGCTGACGGGCCTACCCACCAGCAGGGCATCGCCTTGCCCTCTCTGCACAGGAGCTCAGGGCTGCAGCCCCTCTGTCAGGCTGGAGACACGGAAGGGAAATTCCCAGGTGGCCAGGCCACCCGAGCAGCTGGGGTTGGGTCCTGGCCCACTCAGTGCTCATTCAGGCAGCAGTCTGCACCCCCGAGCCTGCCTCCACACTGGTGGAAAGGAGGCATTGGTCGTGTTCCCTGGGATGAGGGCATCAGATGAGGTCCTGACACTAACACTCTGAGCCTGAGGCCTGCCTTGTGTTAGCAGAGGGTGCGATTTCAGGGGTGGCCATGACAAAGCCCTGCAACTTAGGTGGCTGCAAACAACAGAAAGGGTTCTTTCAGCGTTCTGGAGGCCGGAGGTCCGAGATCAGGTGTTAGCTGTATTGGTTCTTTCAGGAGGTTCAAGTCTGAGATCAAGGTGTTAGCTAGCTGTGTTGGTTCTTTCAAGAGGTTTGAGAAATCCGAGATCACGGTGTTAGCTGTATTGGTTCTTTGAGGAGGTTCAAGAAGTCTGAGATCACGGTGTTAGCTGTATTGGTTCTTTGAGGAGGCTCCGCGCCTCTCTCCAGCTTCAAGGGTATGCCAGCCATGCTTGACAAATTCCTTGGTTTGTGGACACAGCCCCAGCTCTCTCTCTTGTCTTCACACGATCTTCCCCTCTGTGTCTCTTCGTCTTCTCTCCTGTCTCTTGTAAGTCACTGCCGTTGGATTTCGGGCTCGTGTCTTTCCTTTCCTCTCACACCCCTCCCACACTTACCACTTCTGACACCAGATGGCTTTCCCCCTTCCTGATCAGGCAGTTCTTGGCAACACCTGCTGGATGTCCTACAATTGGCATCAGAGCAGGCCCCCTCCGTGGATTTGATTATTTGCTAGAACAGCTCACAGAATGAGGAAACGCTTGCATTTACCAGTTTGTTACGTGATAAAAGGATGCAATAAAGAGTCTAGATGAACAGCCATGTACAGAGATGCAGAGGGTGAGGTCAAGGGAACTTCTGTCCCCTGAAGTTGGGGTGCATCACCCTCACAGTATGTGGGGGTGCACCCCAAGCCCCATACTCTGAGGTTTCTTACAGAGGCTTCATCACATGGACATGACTGATCATCCGGTCAGTGCCCCTCTTGGGGACATGGGGCTTGGGGCTGAAAGTTCCCAGCTTCTCAGCATGGCTTGCTCTCTGTGATGACCAGCCCCATCCAGGAGCCCAGCCAGAGTAACCTCATTAGAACAAGAGACATTCCCATCACCCAGGAAACTCCAAGGAATTTTGGGGCTCAGTATCAGGAACCAGAATCAAAAACCAAACATTAGAACAAGAGTTGCTCCTTGTGTTCCTGTCTCCTAGAAAGCTGCAGGGGTTTAGGAGCCAGGAACTAGGAGTAGACAAACACTTTTCTAATGTTGCACAGCAGCACCACCACCCCCGCCCCAAATTCAGGACGATCTCGGGACGCTTAGTTACATTTGCATATTTCACATTTACCGCTACTGAGGGTTAGGACTGGGACGCACCTTTTTGCAGCCACTGTTCAACCCACCGTACTAGTGGAATCATAGCAGTGTCATCATAATACCGTTTGTTCTGTTATCACCACTGCTAACCACCGCCTGCCATCTAACCCATCGCTGGGCTGCAGTCCCCGCTCCGTGCCACAGAGCTCTGTGACCCTTAGAAGGGACTTTCACTCCCTGAGCCTGTTTGCTCTCCTGGCGTAGGGCCTGTAACCCTCTGCCCTCAGCTTGTCTTGAGAGAGAAAATGAGACATGCAGCTGAGTACTCTGCCCGGGACTGGGCCCAGCACAGTAAGCTGGGAACGTAGGTGCTGCTGTTAAGAGCACAAGGTGGAGTGTGTGAGTGGTGTTGAGCCGAAGAGTGGGGACAGGTAGGAGGGTGGGGAACTTGGGCATGCAGGCACAGTGTCAGACACAGTGATCCTGGAAAGTGCTGAAGTGGGTGTTGGCTCAGTGAGACCTATCGGATACTGCTGCTGAAGCTGCTGCTGTAATTTAACAGTTCAAAGTCACACAGTCACTATAGGCTTGCATTATTCAGCACCCCACATGTGCTTAGCAAGGCTTCCAGTGGCCGACTGGGTCTAAAACTATCACCTTAAGTGTGGGCTTGCTAACATTTTCCCTTCCTTTTCTTCTTCCCCCGCATTAGCTTCGCCTCAACAGCATCAAGAAGCTGTCCACCATTGCCTTGGCCCTTGGGGTTGAAAGGACCCGCAGTGAGCTTCTGCCCTTCCTTACAGGTACAGTGGAGTCCTGGGGCCCACGTTGAGTGGAGGCTTCTGGGGGTGGTTCCTGCCAGATAGGAGAGAAACTTCTCTGAGTTTAACAGATAATTTTTAAGTGCCGTGTGCTGGGCGCTGGGGGCTGGCACAGGGACTGATAGAAGGGGGTCTCAAGGCAGATGGAGCCTGGTTTGAAGTTAGAAGCTGGTGACTTTAGGCAAATTACTTAACTTCTCTGTTCCATAGAGTTTTTATGTATGAAACAGGCATGGTCATCATGTGCTATAGCGTTGATGTGAACATTAAACAATCGTAATAGTAATAATAGCTACTACTTACTATAAACTGACGATATGCCAGATAGTGTTCTAAACCCTTTCTTGTGAGAATTAAGTTTGTTCACAGAGCTTGTGCTCTATACCACCATCATCGTAAAGGTTATCTCACAGTAACTTCTTAAGGCAGGTAAGACTACTGCCCTTATTTTATAGATGAGGAAACTGAAGTATGGAGAGATGAAGTGACTTAATTGGTCGTGTAGTTAGGAAGTGACTCAGGATATCAAGTCACGCTGGCTCTGAACTTGACAGTATTGGTGGTCTCTCTTCCCTAGCATCGCACACCTAATCACTTATTCCCGCCCACCCCCCCCCATCTCTGCCGCCCAGGTAGAAGGTGGCTGCCAGGTTGAGGAAGCGGACTGGAGCATGGTTGTTCCCCAGGGAAGTCAGCTGTGGGGCGGGACTGTAACCCAGTCTGTCTTGTCCCGCAGATACCATCTACGATGAGGATGAGGTCCTGTTGGCCCTGGCGGAGCAGCTGGGCACCTTCACCACTCTGGTCGGAGGCCCCGAGTACGTGCACTGCCTGCTGGTGAGTCTGGAAGCTGGGGAGGGCCCCTGCCCGCCCCTGGGGATCAGAACCAGGATCCCTCGCAGGGGGGGAGAGTGCAGGCCAGGCCGGGATCATCATCTCTGAACAGAGGGGCCTTGATCATTCACTTTAACCCAGCAGTTCAGCAGGCTTTTACTATATTTGAGCAAAAACGCACCCGTCTTCCTCACTGTTGACTGGGCGTGTCTGAGCAGCGCCAGGCCCCACCTGGCCCTCTGTGTGTGAGGTTTTCAGTTGGGAGTCAGGCTCCACTTACTTGCTGGGTAACTTGTAAGTCACCTGATTTCTCTGTGCTGTCCTTTCCTCGTCTGTAGAAAGGGAGTCCTTAGAACTTATGTTGAGGACCACCTCAAGAAGCCTTAGTACAGTACTCGGCATGTAGTAAGCACTCCAGAGATGTCAGCTCCGTTGTCATCCCGTCCATGCTTTGGGGTAGAGAGAGTCACACCGTCTACGGCCGTGCCACCCTGGACGCGCCCGATCTCATTGATCTCGGAAGCTAAGCAGGGGTTGGTCCTGTTTAGTACTTGGATGGGAAGACAGTCACACTGCTAGTGAGTGGCAGAGCTGGGATTCCAGGGTTGTCCCTGTGACTTTTCCTGAGTTCCTGTCCAGGTGACCCTGTGTTGGGTGAGGGTGGAGGTCAGAGATGGTCAGATACTGAGAGTAACTGCTGTTTGGGAGAAGGGAAGGGAGGAGGCGCTCTAGTCCTGTGGTGGGTTTAAAGAACCTTGGAGGTTGCTCGGTTTTCACTGTTCCTCAGAACTGCCATTGCCCCCTGTAATTCTGTCTTTCGTGGTCCCTAAAGATACAGCTTTATATTTTGGCATCTGCTCTTGATGGTGTTTTGTAGTTAGTCTGCAAGCTTTCTTTTAGTGGTATATGACTCCTTGCCACATTTTTAATGAGATTGTAAAGAATTTGTTCTTGATTTTTGTATTTTTTTTTCATGGTGAGTTAGTAATAATTAGTGACCATTTATTATTATTATTAGTAATAATGGTGATAAGTAGTTACCACTATTAAGAAGTAGTGACTGTTTTCGCCACTCTTCCCATGGCATTAAGTACATGCATACTGTGGTGCAGCCATCGCTACTGTTCATCTCCAGAACTTTCTATCTTCCCCAAAGAAACTGTACTCATCAAGCAGTAACTCCCAAGCTCCTCACGCCTGCCCCCAGCCACCATTCCACTTGCTGACTCTCTGAGTCTGCCTACAGACATAGCTCAGAAATTGTGGGTTTAGTTACAAACTGCCATAATAAAGAAAAGTGTGTGCTGCAATAAAATGAGTCACGTGAATTTTTTTGTTCCCTAGTACATATAAAAGTTATGATTACACTTTACTGTTGTCTATTAAATGTGCAGTAACGTTCTGTCAAAAAAAAAGATACCTATCTTAGTTAAAAAATACTTTCTCACCAAAAAACACTAACCATCATCTAAGCCTTCAGCAGTTGTAGTCTTTTTTTAGTAGTAACATCAAGGGTCACTGATCACAGATCATCATAATACATTAATGAAAATGTTTGAAGTATTCTGAGAATTATTGAAATGTGACACAAAGCGAGCAAATGCTGTTGGAAAAGTTGATGTTGATAGACTTGGTGGATGCAAGGTTGCCACACACCTTCAGTCTGTAAAACGTGGCGCCTCATGTGGGGAAGCATGCATTATGTAGTCTTTCGTGAAAGGCTTATTGCATTTAGTATGATGTCTTCAAGGAGCTCATCCACGTTGAAGCTTGTGTCAAATGAGATTTCTTTTTCACACGTGAGAGCCTGGCCCTTTTGGCTGCTTTTGAAAACCCCGAGATTTGCTTTCCCGGCCATGTCCACCTGTGACAGTTGGCGGAGCTGGAAGCTGGAAGCAGCTCTGCTCCCTGGACTGGACGCTCTCCAGCCAGTCTCTGCCCCCTGCTGTCCCTGCCTGTCACCTTTGCCCGTTGCTGCAGTCAGTCATCTGCCTGGGTCCTGGAAACATCTCCAGTTATGATTTTCTTTCTGCTTTCCGTCCCTGTTAGGCCAGGTTGGACTTCAGACCACACGTCTCCCACCCACATGTTTATTTGAACAGATTAGGATAAAAATTGAGTCTCGCTTCTTTAAGTCAGTAATTCCTGCTTTCCTGCTCTGTGCTAGGAGGTCTGCTCCAGGTGACCCCATGGTCAGCCAGTCACGTGTCCCTAAAGGAACACAATCACTCTAGGCCTCGCAGTAACAAGAGTCTCGAGCCCCAGGTTCCCCAGTATCGTGAGATCCTGGTGTGGTTGCCAGTCGGAAACCGCAGCTCTGCCCTTCAGCCCTTTGGCGGTTCTGGAGCCAGCTGGCCCGGTTTAGATCCTGACTTGTCACTGTTACATCTCGGGCAAGTTATTTAGCCTGGCTGTGCCTCAGTTTCCTGTTAGTTTAGAATGGAGACAGTAACAGGACCTGCTTCATAGGACTCAGGGAGTTAGAACCAACACCGCTGGAGCTGTGGCCCTGCTATGAACATGCAGTAAACAGACACTGCCGTCAAGATCAGTGATTATGACTGCACTTGAAGATGCCAGGGACAGCTGTGGCCCTCTCAGAAGGTGACATGTATAGCTTGGGGGTTTGTACACCCCACTGAAGCACCTTCAAGGACCTGTGCGTGAGGTTCTCTGTTGTGATTCTTCAAGGAGGAGACGCTGGGTGCACGCTGGCTTCTGGTGATCAGGGAAAGCCTGTCGGAGGAGCTGAGTCCCTGAAGGGGTGCAGCCGGGAGCTTGGGGGGCTGGGGGGAGCTCTGCGCTGACCTGTTCTGCCCCACAGCCGCCCTTGGAGTCGCTGGCCACGGTGGAGGAGACGGTGGTGCGGGATAAGGCAGTGGAGTCCCCTGCGGGCCATCTCGCACGAGCACTCTCCCCTCTGACCTCGAGGCCCACTTTGTGCCCCTGGTGAAGCGGCTGGCGGGCGGCGACTGGTTCACCTCCCGCACCTCAGCCTGCGGCCTCTTCTCCGTCTGCTACCCCCGTGTGTCCAGTGCCGTCAAGGCGGAGCTTCGACAGTGAGTCCCCCGGCCTCCTGGGCCCTGGCGAGACCCCACCTCCCGCTTCTGCTTGGTCCCCTTCTCTCAAGCCTCAGGCTCTGTTAGGCCCATCCAGCGCCCAGAAGCCCCTGAGCTCTGCCAGCCCTCAGAGAGCTGGTGTCTGGACACGGCCGGGTGTCAGTCTAGGCACTGCCTCCCTGCTTATTTAGGAAATGGAGATGATGATGGTTCTTCCTCCCGTTGGTTATTTAAATGGATTACTGTGTATAAAACGCTTAGGACAGACTCTGGTACATGGCAGGCGCCCATCCAGTGACTTGTGGTGCAATCGTAGGCCTGTCTCGGTGTGGCAGATGGGAGGCTGCTGCCTCCACCATCTCCCTCCCTCTTGGCTGAACCCCAGGAAATTGCTTGCATTTGAGATTTGGCCTGTGGAAGAACCAGCGTTTTTAATTGGATTAAAATCTCCCATTAATGTGTGTTTCCTCTCCTCCTCTTGGACGCCTGTCCTTCCACCATTGTCCTGAACCATGGGCAGCCCGCCCAGCCCCTGAGCCATCACCCCAGCCAGGACAGCAGCATGCAGCTGCTCGTAGGCGCTTGGAGGGCTGTTCTGGGCCCCTTGCATCTCTTTAACTGGAAGCAGTCGGTGCTGGAAAGGAAACGCTCTGAGAAGCTTCAGTGCAGCCTCTTAGCTGAGCAGTTCTATGTGGTCACAATAATAGATAGAATCAGCAGCTGCGGCTTGCTGTAGACCTGCACACAGAGAGATGGCTGGGTGTCTCTCACACGGCGTCTTGTTTAAGCCTCAGCGGCCCAGTGGGGTGGGTTCTGTTATCAGTTCCTTCGTGTAGGGCTGGGGAGACTCAGAGGCTGTCACTCGGGTCAGGATCACTTGGGCAAAGCCAGGAGCTGCAGGGCTGCCTGGGATTCCAGGGTTTCCTCCTCCTGAGCCCCCTCGACCCGCCCAGGTACTTCCGGAACCTGTGCTCAGATGACACCCCCATGGTGCGGCGGGCCGCAGCCTCCAAGCTGGGGAGTTCGCCAAGGTGCTGGAGCTGGACAACGTCAAGAGCGAGATCATCCCCATGTTCTCCAACCTGGCCTCTGACCGAGCAGGTGGGGCTGCCTGCCCGCCCCTCTGCTGCTTCTCCCGTGGCGGACCCGAGTCTAGGGAGGAGGCTGGGGCTGATGGGGCTTCTGCTCCCCCTCCTTGTTTCCACCCTTTCCCCAGGACTCGGTGCGGCTGCTAGCGGTGGAGGCATGCGTGAACATCGCCCAGCTCCTGCCCCAGGAGGACCTAGAGGCCCTGGTGATGCCCACCTTGCGCCAGGCTGCTGAGGACAAGTCCTGGCGCGTCCGTTACATGGTGGCCGACAAGTTCACAGAGGTGCGTGCAGGGGCTGCAGACAGCGTCTCACACACGGGAAGACGGAGGCCTCAGGAAGGGGCAGGGCCACACGGAGCCGGGGCTTCGTGATGCCCAGTGAGTCATCCGGCCCTCGAGGCAGGAAGCCCTGTCCCTTGGTTAGCTCGCCTGCCAACTCTGGTTGGCTGACAGCGGCAGCGTGAAGTGCCGCCTCGCGGTTTCTGAGGCCAGCTTACGGTGCTCTGGGGGAGAGCCACAGGAGCAGAGGAGGGCAGCGTGCGTGTTCCACCTACGAACCTTATCTCCTCTCATGGAGGCGTCTTTCCTTGGCCGTAGGCGGCCTCCTCTGTGTATGTTACCTGTGGGTTGTGTTCTCATCTTCTTGTAAGCACTTGAGACGTTTTGGCTTAGAGCTCAGCTTAATGACCTTATTTTACCTTGTTACCTCTTTAAAGACCCTGTGGCCAAGTATAGTCACATTCTGAGGTACTGGGGTGGGGAGTTAGGCGTCAGTGAATTTCAGGGGATACAGTCGAGCCCCAGAACACGGCCCAAATGTTTGAATGGTCAGAGCGATGTTGTCAAGCAGGCAGAACAGATGCCACGTCTCTGAGGACAGTGCTTTGTCCATGGAGTCTCAGTGGCTCATCGCACAGACATGTTTGTCGAGCTCTAGTTCGTGGCAGGGTGTTGGGGATCCAGTGAATTCAGCACATTCCTGGCCTTCAAGAATCAGGCAGCCTGAAGGGGGAAGGTCAGCTGAGACAGGGAATGCAGTGAGACAGTGTGACAGGTGCAGGGCCGGCCGGCGGGCGTGGAAGTGACAAGATGAGGAGGTGCTGCAGCAGGTTCTGGAGGACGAGAGAGAGCCGGGGGCAGGAACTGTGTCCCGTGTGTGCAGAGGGCCTGGGTGGTGAGAAGAGCACAGGCAAGAACAGTGGGCAGTGGCTCTCAGGGGAGAGGAAGCTGGAGAGGCGGGCAGCAGGCCCCTCTCTTCGCAGTCAGGAACCACTCTGTTCCTCCAGGCCCTCACGAAGCAGCTTCACGGCAGAACCTGTGCATTTTCCTTGCCTGGCTTCCTGAGGGGGACTCTAACCTGTACTGTTTTATTTTAATTACAAAAGTAATATCAGTTCTGGTAGTCTTAACACGGAAATAATACAAATGAGAAAGTGGCAGTGATTATACATCGTTAGTCTTTTGGGATCAGGGACAGAAAACCCAATCCGAGTAGCCTGAACAGTAAGGCAGTCTGTTGTTACTTTTAATGCAGACAGTAGCACTTTGCAGTAGGTACCCTCAGGGTTTGAGGAAGCAGAGGCTCAGAGAGGTGCAGGCACTCATCCAGGGTCACACAGATGATAAGAGTAAGAACTTGAGCCAGGCAGTTGGACTCCAGGGCCACGCTCGTGACCACTGCCCTGCCCAGCCCTCGGCACCATACACAGTTCATCACTGCACAACAGGAAACCGAGGCTCAGAGAGGCTCTGAGACCTGGCTGAGGTTGCCCCTACAGCACTCGTTACATCTCAGCGGTGACGCTGAGGGCTGCTTTTGCCTCAGTCCTGGTGCCTGTAATTTGATTTTGTTCTCATTCACTGAAGGTGCTTGGTAAGCCCTCTCACTCCCCCTGCACTTCCTTCCCTTCTGCAGCTCCAGAAAGCGGTGGGGCCTGAGATCACCAAGACGGACCTGGTCCCTGCCTTCCAGAACCTGATGAAAGACTGTGAGGCCGAGGTGAGGGCCGCCGCCTCCCACAAGGTCAAAGGTTGGTGCTGGTGACCAGAACACAGCAAGCGGGCGTGTGAGTGGTGGGCTGGGTGTCCGAGGGACTGCAAGCAGAGCGGGCACCTCGAGTCTCACCTCCCATCACCCTCCTCTCGCTGCCCACAGAATTCTGTGAAAATCTCTCCGCTGACTGTCGGGAGAATGTGATCATGACCCAGATCTTGCCCTGCATCAAGGTAACAGGGAGTTTGGTGGGAGGAGTAGAGCACGCCTGAACCTTCTGGAAGGAAGGTGGAGATAGGGCGTGAGAGGCAGCCCGATGCACACTGAGTTCCCAGCCTCCTCAGACCAGGCAGTGTTGGGTTTAGAGCAGTCAGGAAGCCTGAGGGCAGGCGGAATCTGAGGCTCGGGGCTGAGCGTGGTTGTGGGGTGCTTCCTCCTCAGAGCTCACAGCGTCTCCTCATCCACAGAGCTTTGGGTTTGGGGCAGAGGTTCCCGGCGGGGCAGGGGTCATTGAACTCCAGGCACACTGGACGTGTAAGGCAGGCGCTCCAGTTCCCCTCGTGCACTCAGCCTGGATCGAGAGGACAAAAGCAGGCAGTGTCTTGGGGTTTGTAGGACTTGAGTTTCCGCAGCCACTGACCCCGTGGCCCCCATCCTCCTCCTACCTCCCAGGAGCTGGTGTCCGGCGCCAACCAGCACGTCAAGTCGGCGCTGGCCTCCGTCATCATGGGCCTGTCCCCGATCCTGGGCAAAGACAGCACCATCGAGCACCTCCTGCCCCTCTTCCTGGCCCAGCTGAAGGATGAGGTGCGGGCGCTGTGGGGCTCTGCATGCTGGCTGTGGCGGGCGGGGTGGCTGCTCCCAGGGTCACCAGCACCTGCAGCAAACGCCCAGGTTGCCAGGGAGTTGAATGTCTGTGGGCCTGGTGGGCTGCACGTTAGCTCATTCGCTTATTTGGTATTTGTTTCACGTGTCTTTATTCTGTCCTAGTCTTTTTCTTGGGCATTAGGGATACTGAGAAAAAAAAGGAGCAAGATCCTTTTTGATCCTCCAGGACCCTCAGAGACTGGCAGTGGAGAGGGACAGATGGACGGTCCCTTGACTCCTTGATAATACGGGCGCTGTGACAGGTTCATGTCTATCCAAGTTCAGGCTAAGGTGCTTACTAGAGACCCTGAAGTGCTGTGGATTAAATAAGGTGGAGAATGGTTTCTCTCACAGGAGTCCAGGGTTGGAGGGGACCTGCACTGAGGGCGTTGCCCCTGCTGACCCCAGCACCCTGTGGGTCTGAGGTGGCTGCCCTGATTTGTTCCGTCTCAGCTGGCGTGAAGGGAGAGGGCACCGACCAGCAGCAGGCCAGTCCTCTCAGTCAGACCCCAGAGAGGGTGCCCATCCTGTCTGCTGATGGCTGACCTTAGGTTACAGGTCTCCAGCCTGTGTGGAGGTCAAGTTGATGCCACATGGCCCAAGGGCCTCACCATAAGTCACAGTGTTAGCATGATCTTTTGACATGGGCCAGGGCCCTACTGAGAGATCATCTCCCAGAAGCTGGTGGGGGGCTAGTCCTCTGGAATGTGCCAAGTTTGAACAGCCTAGCACTGTCCAGTTAATAACCCTTCACTGTGCACTTGATTATTTGGTTCATTGATTGATTTCAGTGCATGCCTGTTCACCCCACAGCTCCCAGAGGAGATGCAGGAAAAACTGGTGTCTGCCCTCTAGGAGTATATGATGTTGGACAAGGAATTAATTATATTTGTGTGCCTTTTCTTAGAAGTTGTTTCAGAGATTTTGGAAGCAGATGGGGATATAGGTTCCCCCTCTGTGCTAAGATAGAGCATTCCTATAAGCCTGTCTTAGGCTAAAATGGCGTAGAGTGAAGCAGCTCTTTTTTCCCTTTGGTAAAGCACAGATCCTCTTTGGGTTTCTTTTAATGAAAGCAGGAACCCATGTAAGTCTCATGGTGGTGTGAAGTTAACTGGATAAATGGGGGCTACCTGTGTACATGCGCTTGTGTGTTTGTGTCTATGTTAGTCACCCAGTCATGTTCGACTTTGCAACCCCGTGGGTAGCCCACCAGTCTCTTTTGTCCATGGAATTCTCCAGGCAGGAATACTGGAGTGGGTACCATTCCCTTCTCCAGGGGATCTTCCCAACCCAGCCTGGGTCTCCCGCATTGCAGGCAGATTCTTTACTGTCGGAGCCACCAGGGAAGCCCATACATGCATGTAGTGTAAGTCAGAGCCTTGCCCTGGGCTCCGTGTGCAGTGCACCTTCTCAGAATGCTCCTGTCCTCTCCTCAGTGCCCGGAGGTGCGGCTGAACATCATCTCCAACCTGGACTGCGTGAACGAGGTGATCGGCATCCGGCAACTGTCGCAGTCCCTGCTCCCTGCCATTGTGGAGCTGGCGGAGGATGCCAAGTGGCGGGTGCGGCTGGCCATCATCGAGTATATGCCTCTGCTGGCAGGACAGCTGGTGAGAGCGCAGGCCTGGGCCAGGCCCGCTGCCCGGGGAGGTGGGTGGTGCAGCCAGGCCTGGGGGCCGTGCTGGCCCAGTGGAAGGTGTGAGGGCTGTCGTGGGAGTCAAGGGGAGGAAAGGGAAGAGAGCCCCTCAGGTGAAGTGGAACAGTGCCTGGCTCTTTGCAGGGGTTGGGGGTGGTTTCCCTGGGCTTCGCCAGATCTGCACAGTCTCAGCCCTGATCTATTATCTCATCTCCTGCAGGGGGTGGAGTTCTTTGATGAGAAACTCAACTCCTTGTGCATGGCCTGGCTTGTGGATCATGGTGAGCACCTCTCCAGGACCTCTGGGAGGAGACTGGGGCTCCAGAAGGGTGCAGGGGTGGGTTGCTTGGGGTAGGTGGGAGCTGGGCGTCACCCCATTGCTGCCAGGTACATGGACCAGCTCCCTTGCTTTCTGGATTCCCACAGGAGATCAGGGTGGGAGGTGGATGTATCAGGTCACCCAGGGCTGCCAGGTCCAGTGGAGAGTCCGAGGGCCACCCAGCAGACAGCCCGAGTTTGAATCCCACTTCCTGGCTGTCGGAACTTTAAACATGTCACTTGCCACCTTGAGCCCACACTCTGTGAAACATAGGTTGCCTCATCCCAGTCTTTGAAGGCCATTGTGAGAATTGCTCATTGATTTCACTAGGAGTGGCAAAAATAAAAGTTAGCATTTGTCTGTAACAGGCTCCATTCCACGTACTAAGTCATTCACTTGGGCAAATTCAGAGCCACAGTCTGCCCGTCTGTGCCTTGGAGCTGTTGAGAATGTGCTACGTGAAACGAAAACCCTACATCTAGTGCACAGCCCTCTCTTTCTCTGCGAGTTTATGGGTTCTCATGTGGCCTGGTACCTGGGGCTGCTCTGCAGGCGGGAGCGAGTGTGACTGAGTCCCCACCTGCGTCAGTCCTTCACCTCCTGAGTCTCCCTCTCTCCTCCTCCTCCCACAGTCTATGCCATCCGCGAGGCGGCCACCAGCAACCTGAAGAAGCTGGTGGAGAAGTTCGGGAAGGAGTGGGCCCATGCGACTATCATCCCCAAGGTCTTGGCCATGTCTGGGGACCCCAACTACCTGCACCGCATGACCACACTCTTCTGTATCAATGTGAGCGCCCACGGCCCCCACCTCTCCCTGGGGGAGGGGAAGTAGACGGGAGAGGAGGAATGGAGAAGGTCCTCGGGGGAAAGCTGGCTTGGGAGTAGGAAAGTGATGGGATCTGGGGCCGTAGGGGTTAGTCCTTGGGGAACTGCAGGCTGGAGCTTGGGGCTCCCTGGTCAGAGTATAGGGCCTTTCCAGCTGGGGACCTGTGTGGGGGAGATGGGAAAATTTGGCCAACAGAACAGTGATGGCCAGGTCTGTCTGAGTACCCCCTCCTTCCCCACAAAATAAGTGATATTTATGATACAATGGTTAAAGCACAGTTTCTAGAATCAGACCTACTATTTAATTCTAGCTCTGCCATATATTGACTGTGCACCTCGAGAAAATTACCTTACCACTTAGTGCCTCAGTTTTCTCACCTGTAAAGGGTTCATACCAACAATCACAGCCCCAGACTCCCGAGGCTGTGACATTGACCTGGTTATACAGCTTAGAACAGTGGTTCATATGTAATGTATGGTATGTATGTTATATGTATAGTGTGTATGTAATGCATAATGTATGGGGGTGTGTGTGATAAGTAATGTATGCTGTGTGTGATATGTAATATATGGTGTGTGTGTGATATATATAGTATGTGTGTGTGGTATGTAATGTATGGTGTGTGTGATATGTATGCTGTGTGTGTGATATATAAATGTGAATACAGTAGAAAGTACTGATAGATAAATACAGTAGAAAGTGCTTGTATGTAGTCACTTAAATAAACCATACACTTAAATAAACCACTTAAATAAACGTAAAACCACTTAAAATAAACCACATAACTACAAATTAAAGAATGAGATTTAAAAGTTAGCATAAAATTGTTCTAGTAATCCCTTCCCGTGCGTCACTCTGGAGACCACGGCACTGAGGAACGGATCCCAGGGTCAGGAATCCAGTCCCATCCCCAGAGGATGAGGGAGACTCTGAGGAGGGAGCTGGGATGGGACAGTGTGGGCTGGGGGTTTTCAGGGCAGGGAGACGGTGGAGTTAGGAGGGTTTTAGGGAACCTGGGAACTTGTGGAGAATCAAGGCCCTCAGGCTGGGCGAGTCTGAGCTCAGAGTCCCCTGATGCTCAGGTAGCTTCATCCCCAAGCCTGACGGCCACTAAGAGCGAGGACTCTGGGGTGTTACCCTCTGCTGCTCCCTGGCCTGCAGGTGCTGTCCGAGGTCTGCGGGCAGGACATCACCACCAAGCACATGCTGCCCACCGTGCTGCGCATGGCCGGGGACCCTGTCGCCAATGTCCGCTTCAATGTGGCGAAGTCCCTGCAGAAGATCGGGCCCATCCTGGACAACAGGTGAGGCCTGCCCTTCCTCCACACACAATTGCATTTGTATCAACGTCAAAAATGGATCAAGGGGGACACAGGCGATGGAAGTGAGACTGGTGGTTATTTTGGGGGAAGGGCCTTGTGACGCCTGTACCCTCTGTCTGTCCAGGACACAGCTTCATCCCTTAGCTTCTCTCTGAAGGCTGCCTTCATCCCCCCAACAGCTGACTGCCGCTGCAGAAGCATTCCCCGGCCCTTACCTCCCTGGGCCCCTGTAGGGCTGAGTCCCTCCCTCGGGCGCTTGCCTCTCCTGTTACTTGTCAGCAGTTTGATCTGCCTTCTCCCAGTCTGGGCTCCGTGTGGGTGAGAGTCAGGAGGGTTGGGTTTTCCCGCTGTGTCCACACCTGATGGGCAGTAGGCCTCAGTAGATAATGTTACACAAATGCAAGGCGTCATGTGGCCGAGGCTCAGAGACTTGAGGGTTCTGGGTTTTCTGCCCTACCTTTCCATACCACCTCACCTCCCTATACCTATTCTGGGCCCCGAGGCCTCTGTCCTGGTTTGCTGAGAGTTTCAGCCTTCCAAGTACTGATTGGTCTGGCCCCTGAGAGCTTTATGCACCTGTGTGTCTGCGTATGTGCAGACACCCAGCAGCCCCCACCTGGCTGACCCCTCGCCTTCCCCCTCTCCCTCCCCAGCACACTGCAGAGTGAGGTCAAGCCCGTCCTCGAGAAGCTGACCCAGGACCAGGACGTGGACGTCAAGTACTTCGCCCAGGAGGCCCTAACTGGTGAGGCGTCAGGAATCCAAGACCCCAGTAGGAGGGGGGTGGGGGTGTGTGAGGGCGATGCTTGGCCTGGGAGTGGCTGTGGGCAGCGGGCTGGCTGCCTTCTGACTCCCGTCTCTTCCTGTCCCCTCAGTTCTGTCTCTGCCTGATGCTGGAAGAGGAGCCACCGCCAGCCTCCGGTGTCTACCCTCCCCTGCCAAGCTCCTCCCTGGGGGACAGTGGGAGGCCCTTTGGCTGTCACTCCCTGTGCATGGTCTGACCCCAGGTCCCTCCCCCGGCACGGTTCCTCCCTCAGCCTGGGACATCCACCCCCACGGGGCTGGGGGTGCACAAGGTGGGACAGAGCAGAGACCCTGGGAGGAAGGGGCCACTCCTGCCCTCTGGGGTGAGGTGCGAGCATCCCAGGTCGCTGGCTCCTGCTGCTGTATGGGGACCCCTCCCCCATCTCCTCCACTTCCCTCCCTTCCTCTCGGTGGTTTTTTTGTGTCAATTGTGCTGTTTTTATTTTATTCCCTTTCCCCCTTTTCACAGAGAAATAAAGGTCTAGAAATAGCTGGTCCTCTGGTCTTAGTCACTAGATGGAGAAGAGGGCACCACCACAGGGCCCCAGCCTTGCGCTTCTGTCTGACGAGAACTGACTGGACTTGCCACACCCCGTACTGCAAGTGAGGAGGATTCCCTGGGAAGCCAGTGGGAGTGCCCCTGGCCCCCAGGGGCCAGCGGAGTCCTGAGGTGCACTTAGGTTTCACAGAGGCTGGCTGGAGTGTGTGGTGGTTAGAGCAGGTGCCTTGGTGCCAGACTGCCTGCGTCCAGATCCTTGTCCTTCCGTTAATAGCTGTGTGGCCTTGAGTAGGTGCCCAGTCTCAGATTGCAGGACTGTAAAATGGGGGTAACAGAATCTAGATTGAGTGGGGCAGGAATGAAGACTAAATGAGGTAATACAGAGTGGGCAGTGATGTTGGACGCATGAAAAGAGAGTGGGCCAGGAGCTCTCAGGATCATCAGGGCTGCGACAGAGCAGGCTGGGCACTGTGGCTAGTTTAGTACTGGATTAGACACCTGTATTTTTACGGGGGCACATGGCTGCCTGGATTCAAGGCATTTTCACAGGGTCTCTTGAAATTTGGGTGTGGCATTGCAGCTAAATTCAGGCCAGTAATATGTGAACAGAAATGGCACGGGCAGCTTCTAGAAAGCATTCCTAAGCAGGGAAATAATGCCTCTGCCTCCCTGCTGAGCCCCAGAATGTGGCCTATGGCGGGAGTGGGTGCAGCCATCCCAAGCCAGGACGTGAGCCCAGAAGTGCAGGCCCAGCGAGGCAGCAGCGCACAACAGGCGGGGCCCACACGGGCTACCCGTCACCTGGCGGAGTTAAACGTATAAGTGACTTTGGGGTTTCATCACTTGGCAAGTCACCCAGATCCTAACTGATGCAGGAGCCAAAGAGCCCTGCAGAGAGGAGCAACAGGTGACGCAGATGGTGTGTGTAAAGTTTCACAGAGGATGTGACACCGGAGTGAAATCTGGCCTTGCAGGGTGGCAGGGACCTTGGCATTTGGTGGCAGGTTGTTTTCACCAGCGAGCTCTCGTGTTACTGAGTCCCTGCTCTTTGTTAGGGCAGATCAAACCCTGGGGGATGAGGGCGAAGGAGACCCTCTTCCTCACTGTGCTAGCTGACGTTCATTTCAAAGGACAGGGCCTGTGGTTTAAACTCAGCCCATTGCTCTCCACACCCCCCTGCCTCACACACACATACATGTGCCTTCCTAAATATCAATACTCGAAGGACTGAGTGAGTGAAGAGTTTGTGGGGTGGCGACGAGGGTAGTGTAGTCACTTGCAGCATGGTGTTGAATGTTCTGGCATAGCCAGCAGCCCAATAATGAATGATCCATGGTGTCCCACTTATATTTTCCTGCCTTTCAACCCATCCCCCAAAACTTAGTGACTTAAAACAGTGAAACGTATCATCCCTTGTCCGTCTGCAGTCTGGGCTTGGCTCGTTGGGAAGGTTCTGCTCCATGTGGTGTCTACTGGGGCTGCAGCCTTCAAGGTGCCTTCTTCACTCCGCATCTGGCCCTCAGCCAAGGCCTGCTGTATCTTCTCCCAGCATTTGGCTGCTCCAGGGTGGTTGGGTGTCTTTATTTGATGGCTGATGGCTCCAGAGCAGTTTCCGAGAGAACAAGTCCCAGTTTCCAAGTGCCTTCTAAGCCTCTGCTATCATTACAGGCCAAGTCAAGTCATGTGGCCAAGCCTGAGTCAGTGTGGGAGGGGCCGCTCAAGATGTGAGCGCTGAGTGTGATCCATTGCAAAGTGGGGATGTAACGGTCCTCACATGTGGTCCAGAGATAGCTGAGCTCCACTGCTGGTGAGCAGAGGCATCGAGCATAAAGAAATAAGGCTGACTTCAGGGAATGTATTTTGGGAAGAGCTGAAGATGGATGCTTTACCCTGGAAGGCAGAAGAAACCGCAGGGTGTTTTGGCAAAATAGTGACAGCATCCAAATTGAAGGGCAGGTTGAGGCTAAGAAACCTGAGAGAATTCTGGTCTAAGTGAGCTGGCGCAGGTGGAGTGAGGGAGGTGGCAGGTAATGAGGGTGACGAGGAAGATTCCCAAGGGAGGCAGATTGGGACTTGGTGACGCCTGGATTAGGGGAGTAAAGGGAAGGATGCAGTCACCTTGGCACCCAGGATTCAGATCTTCCCAGTCTCAGCACCCACTATTCCCTGGGAAACATTCTTGGTTCCTGCAAACCCACACATGCTTCAGCATCTCAGTCTTTTGCCTGTAATGTGAACCTCTACCTGGAAAGCCTTCTTTCCTTGTCACTTGTCAGGGGAACAAGTAATTTGGTGTGCAGAGTGCGAAAGTGAGACCGAGTGGCACAGTGAGCGTGGAGGAGGAAGGTACGTAGGGGTCCAGATCCCGAGGAGCCTCTAAGTAGCAGGGTCGGGGGCTTGAACTTGTCCCTGAGGGATGGGGTCCAATAAGACTTGGGGAGATCTTTCCAGGGTCAACAAAGCCCAGAGACAGGGAAGAGGCTGGGATGATGGTCCTGGAAGATGAAGACCTCAGCTGGGCAGTGGTCGAGGACAGAGGGCAGAGGGGATCAAGGAAGTGGACTTGATGCCACTTCCCCTTTCCAAACCCCAAGAAATTACACAAAGAGCAGCCGGAAGGAAGGCCCTTCTCTCCCGTCGTTGGTTCTCATCAGAATATCCAGTCTCAGCACACGCCTGTCATCAGTCCGCCCTGTCCAGCTGTGTCTTCCAGATGGGAGAACAGCCCCCAGAGGTGTAGGGTGTGTGATGTGGGCTCTAATGGAGCGACCACACCAGAACTCCACAAACCTCCCAGAGTAAAGAAAATGCCTCAATTTCCTGTGGTAATTTAAGATCCTCTTCAGCCCAGCCAAAGACGGAAGCTGGCCCTACAAGTTACATGAGGCCGAGCGGGCTGTGGCTGGCTTAGTAGCACTGTGGGAACCGTGATGCACATTGTAGAAATTCTTTTATGTGAATCACTGGGGGCAGAACCCTGATCTGACCTGAACTACTCTATTGACAAAAGCTGACTTGGACTGCTGTGTAGAGTATTACCCTTTTCTGTGGAATAGAAAGTACAGCAGAAATGTCCTTGTGTTTGGAATACATGGAATATACTGAATCAATAAAAAGCATCCACAAAGAGAAGCACAGGCCATGATGGCTTCTTTGAGATCTACCAAAACACTTGCAAAATTAATAACCAGTTCTCAAACTCTTCCAAAAACAGAAGGGGAGGGAAGCACTTCCCAGCTTACTCTGAGGCCGATATTGCCCTGATACCTAAAGCCAGACGAAAACACCAAAATGACACCTACAGAACATTTATCTCTTAGAAACATAGATACAAAAATGCTGACATACTGAATTCAGCAGCATATAAAAAGAATTGTATACCATGACCAAATATAATTTATCTCAAACATTAAAGGTTAGTTTAATGTCAAGAAAATCAACGTAATATACCATATCAGTAGAATAAAATGCAGAGAAAACCACATGATCATCTCAACTGATGCAGAAAAAGCATTTGGCAAAATCTAACCCCTTTTGTGATTAAAAACACTCAAACTGGGAATAGAAGGGAACCTCCTTAAACTGATACAAGGCATCTCCCAAACCTCACAGTTAACAGTACTTAGAGATGAAAGACTTGAGTGTTTTCCACATAAGATCAGGAATAAAACATTCTTGCCACTTCTGCAGACCATACTGGAAATTCTAGCCAGAATATTTAGTCAAGGAAAAGCAAAGGCTTGCAGATTGGAAAGGAACAAATAAAACTTTGCAGGTGACATGTTCTTATATATAAGAAATCCTAACAAATCCACTAAGGAAAAAAAAAAAACCCACCACTGTTTGGGCTTCCCAGGTGTAGGTGGTAAAGAATCCACCTACAAATGCAGAAGATTTAAGAGATGCAGGTTTGATCTTGGTAGCCAAATCCGCTGGGGAAGGAAATGGCAACCCACTCCAGTATTCTTGCCTGGAAAATTCCACAGGCAGGGGAGCCTGGCAGGCTGCAGTCCATGGGACCACAGAGAGTCACACACACACACAGCACAGCACAGCGGCAAACATGTTTAGCAAGATGGGCAGGATACAGGATCAACATGAAAATCACTTGCATTATTGCAGATGATAACAGGTGTTTTCTGAGGATGTGGAGGTACTGGAATCCTCATACAGCTGATGAGGATGTAAAATGCTGGACCCCACTTTGGAAAACATTACCCAGCCAATTCCATTGCGAGGCATATTCCTGAGGGAACTGAAAATGTGGCCACACAAGAGCTTGCACACACAAATGTTGGTAAGATTGTTCACAAGTCAAAATGTGGAACCCATTCGAATATTTATCAACTGATGAATGGGTAAATGTATCCATATAATGGATATTTCTTAGCTATAAAAATAAGGACTGACATGTACTACAACATGTTGGAACCTGAAAAAACAAACAAAACAACAACAAAAACCATTGTGCTGAGCAAAAGGAGCCAGACACAAAAGGCTGTATGTGGTGTGCTTTCATTTACAGGACATGTCCAGATTGGTAAATCTGTAGAGACAAAGTAGCTGAGCTCAGCGGGTAGAGGGTGAGCAATGGAAAGTGACTCGTTAGTGGGTATCAGGTTTCTTCTGGAGGTGATGAAATGTCGTGGAGTTAGTGGAGATGGTTCCCCACTTGATAACACCTATGCAGTTGTGCCCTATAAAAGGATGAGTTTTATGGTATATGAATTATGTCTCTCTGAAAAGCAGTCACCACCAAGCCCTATCTGGCTACCCTGGTTTAGGTAAGTGGATTTGTAAGAATAAAATAGAATTGTTTTCTCCCTCTCCACCCTCCATACCCTTGGGTCAAAAATATTTGGAAAAACATTCCAGAAAGTTTCAAACATCAGAACTTGTACTTGCTGCATTTGTTGTTCAGTCGCTCAGTTGTGTCCAACTCTCTGCAACCCCATGGACTGCAGCACACCAGGCTTCCCTGTACTTCACTGTCTCTGAGTTTGCTCAAACTCATGTCCATTGAGTCATTTACATTGCAGTAGGTATTATAAGTAATCTAGAGATGATTTAAAGTATACAAGAGGATGTGTGTAGGTTGTGTGCGATTGTTAAACATAAGGGGGCTCGAGCATACATGGATTTTGGTATTCATGGGGGATTCTGGGGTTAACCCGCGTATACTGAGGGATGACTGTTTCACGTGCTGTTTTCAAGAAGACTTTCTAACACATTCGCTATCAATTTCTATCTTCATTGCACTATAACTGAGGATATGTTTGGTATTTTTAAAAATCCTTTGATTACAGCCAAGACTTACTTTGCACTCAATATGTGGTTGAGTTTTATAAATCCTTTTGTGTCTTTAAGAGGTTTAGTCAGCAATGGAAGCAACATTCTGCAAAGTCCAAAGGCCAGGTTTATTGTTTGTGGTAGGCAGACCTGCTATTCATTTCTAAATTAATTCAGCTTTTAACAAATTAATACTAAGGAAATTGCTTAACTCCCACTTTTAATTACAGAATTGCCTGCTCTTCCTGTTTTATTTTTGCTTTATATATTTTGAAGCCATGTTTATAGAGCATAAAATGAAGACTTTTGTATTTTTGGTGAATTCAGTCTTTTATCATTATGAAACTGCTTCTTTATACTGAGCAAGACCTTTTCATGTCAAGTCTTGTATCTCTGAAATTAATATAGATGCATCAGCTTCTTTGGATTAGTATTTTCATGCCATGCTTTTTCCATCCTTTTACTTTAAAACTTTCTTCATCCTTAGATTTTATATATAGCAATTATAAATGGCATATTTTTGGAAAATCTAGTCTGACGATCTTTGTAAATATTTTATTTAACAAATATTGTTAACTAATATTTAATTCCAGTTATACTTAATATACTTGATGAATATATTTGCATGTAAGTCTGCTGCCTCCCTATATGTTTTCTATTTCTTCTATTCTTCTATGTTTCTTTTTTAATTTTTATTTTTTAAAATTTTACTTTATTTTACTTTACAATACTATATTGGTTTTGCCATACATCAACATGAATCTACCACGGGTGTACATGAGTTCCCAATCCTGAACCCCCCTCCCACCTCCCTCCCTATACCATCTCTCTGGGTCATCCCAGTGCATCAGCCCCAAGCTTCCTGTATCCTGCATCGAACCTAGACTGGCGATTTGTTTCTTACATGATATTACACATGTTTCAATGCCATTCTCCCAAATCATCCCACACTCTCCCTCTCCCACAGAGTCCAAAAGTCTGTTCTATACATCAGTGTCTCTTTTGCTGTCTTGCATACAGGGTTATCGTTACCATCTTTCTAAATTCCACCCAAGTAAGATGGTAGGTATTGCAAGAGGCATCAGAGGGCAGACACACTGAAACCATACTCACAGAAAACTAGTCAATCTAATCACACTAGGACCACAGCCTTGTCTAACTCAATGAAACTAAGCCATGCCCGAGGGGCAACCCAAGGCGGGTGGGTCATGGTGGAGAGGTCTGACAGAATGTGGTCCATTGGAGAGGGAATGGCAAACCACTTCAGTATTCTTGTCTAGAGAACGACATGAACAGTATGAAAAGGCACAATGATAGGATACTGAAAGAGGAGCTCCCCAGGTCAGTAGGTGCCCAATATGCTACTGGAGATCAATGGAGAAATAACTCCAGAAAGAAGGAAGGGATGGAGGCAAAGCAAAAACAATACCGAGCTGTGCATGTGACTGATAATAGAAGCAAGGGCCAATGCTGTAAAGAGCAATATTGCATAGGAACCTGGAATGTCAGGTCCATGAATCAAGGTAAATTGGAAGTGGTCAAACAGGAGATGGCAAGAGTGAACGTCAACATTCTAGGAATCAGCGAACTAAAATGGACTGGAATGGGTGAATTTAACTCAGATGACTATTATATCCACTACTGCGGGCAGGAATCCCTCAGAAGAAATGGAGTAGCCATCATGGTCAACAAAAGAGTCCAAAATGCAGTACTTGGATGCAATCTCAAAACGAAAGAATGATCTCTGTTCATCTCCAAGACAAACCATTCAGTATCACAGTAATCCAAGTCTACACCCCAACTAGTAATGCTGAAGAAGCTGAAGTTGAACAGTTCTATGAAGACCTACAAGATCTTTTAGAACTAACACCCCCAAAAGATGTCCTTTTCATTATAGGGGACTGGAATGCTAAAGTAGGAAGTCAAGAAACACCAAGAGGAACAGGCAAATTTGGCCTTGGAATGCGGAATGAAGCAGGGCAAAGACTAATAGAGTTTTGCCAAGAAAATGCCCTGGTCATAGCAAACACCCTCTTCCAACAACACAAGAGAAGACTCTACATATGGACATCACCAGATGGTCAACACTGAAATCAGATTGATTATATTCTTTGTAGCCAAAGATGGAGAAGCTCTATACAGTCAACAAAAACAAGACCAGGAGCTGACTGGCTCAGATCATGAACTCCTTATTACCAAAATCAGACTTAAATTGAAGAAAGTAGGGAGAACCACTAGACCATTCAGGTATGACCTAAATCAAATCCCTTATGATTATACAGTGGAAGTGAGAAATAGATTTAAGGGCCTAGATCTGATAGATAGAGTGCCTGATGAACTATGGAATGAGGTTCGTGACATTGTATAGGAGACAGAGATCAAGACCATTCCCATGGAAAAGAAATGCAAAAAAGCAAAATGGCTGTTTGAGGAGGGCTTACAAATAGCTGTGAAAAGAAGAGAGGCGAAAAACAAAGGAGAAAAGGAAAGATATAAGCATCTGAATACAGAGTTCCAGAGAATAGCAAGAAGAGATAAGAAAGCCTTCTTCAGCAATCAATGCAAAGAAATAGAGGAAAAGAACAGAATGGGAAAGACTAGAGATCTCTTCAAGAAAATTAGAAATACCAAGGGAACATTTCATGCAAAGATGGGCTCAATAAAGGACAGAAATGGTCTGGACTTAACAGAAGCAGACGATATTAAGAAGAGGTGGCAAGAATACACAGAGGAACTGTACAAAAAAAGTCTTCATGACCTGGATAATCATGATGGTGTGATCACTCATCTAGAGCCAGACATCCTGGGATGTGAAGTCAAGTGGGCCTTAGAAAGTATCACTACGAACAAAGCTAGCGGAGGTGATGGAATTCCAGTTGAGCTGTTTCAAATCCTGAAAGATGATGCTGTGAAAGTGCTGCACTCAATATGCCAGCAAATTTGGGAAACTCAGCAGTGGCCACAGGACTGGAAAAGGTCAGTTTTCATTCCAATTCCAAAGAAAGGCAATGCCAAAGAATGCTCAAACTACTGCACCATTGCACTCATCTCACATGCTAGTAAAATAATGCTCAAAACTCAGCAAGCCAGGCTTCAGCAATACATGAACCGTGAACTTCCTGATGTTCAAGCTGGTTTTGGAAAAGGCAGAGGAATGAGAGATCAAATTGCCAACATCTGCTGGATCATGGAAAAAGCAAGAGAGTTCCAGAAAAACATCTACTTCTGCTTTATTGACTATGCCAAAGCCTTTGACTTTGTGGATCACAATAAACTGTGGAAAATTCTGAGAAATGGGAATACCAGACCATCTGACCTGCCTCTTGAGAAATCTATATGCAAGTCAGGAAGCAACAGTTAGAACTGGACATGGAACAACAGACTGGCTCCACATAGGAAAAGGAGTACGTCAAGGCTGTATATTGTCACCCTGCTTATTTAACTTCTATGCAGAGTACATCATGAGAAACGCTGGGCTGGAAGAAACAAGCTAGAATCAAGATTTCTGGGAGAAATATCAATAACCTCAGATATGCAGATGACACCACCCTTATGGCAGAAAGTGAAGAGGAACTAAAAAGCCTCTTGATGAAAGTAAAAGAGGAGAGTGAAAAAGTTGGCTTAAAGCTCAAAATTCAGAAAGCGAAGATCATGGCATCTGGCCACAGCACTTCATGGGAAATAGATGGGGAAACAGTGGAAACAGTGTCAGACTTCATTTTGGGGGGCTCCAAAATCATTGCAGATGGTGACTGCAGCCATGAAATTAAAAGGCGCTTACTCCTTGGAAGAAAAGTTATGACCAACCTAGATAGTATATTCAAAAGCAGAGACATTACTTTGCCAACTAAGGTCCATCTAGTCAAGGCTATGATTTTTCCTGTGGTCATGTATGGATGTGAGAGTTGGACTGTGAAGAAGGCTGACCGCCGAAGAATTCATGCTTTTGAACTGTGGTGTTGGAGAAGACTCTTGAGAGTCCCTTGGACTGCAAGGAGATCCAACCAGTGCATTCTGAAGGAGATCAGCCCTGGGATTTCTTTGGAAGGAATGATGCTAAAGCTGAAACTCCAGTACTTTGGCCACCTGATGCAAAGAGTTGACTTATTGGAAAAGACTCTGATGCTAGGAGGGATTGAGAGCAGGAGGAGAATGAGTCTGAGTGAACTCCTGGAGTTGGTGATGGGCAGGGAGGCCTGGCGTGCTGCGATTCATGGGGTCACAAAGAGTCAGACACGACTGAGCGACTAAACTGAACTGAACTGAACTGATGCTCTATTGGTGTTTTTCTTTCTGGCTTCACTTTGTATAATCAGCTCCAGTTTCATCCACCTCTTTAGAACTGATTCAAATGTGTTCTTTTTAATGGCCGAGTAATCCTCCATTGTGTATATGTACCACAACTTTCTTATCCATTCATCTGATCCTCTATGACCCATCTCCTAGAATACTGGAAATAATAGCAAAAATAAACAAACGGGATCTAATTAAAATTAAAAGCTTCTGCACAACACAGGAAACTATAAGCAAGGTGAAAAGACAGCCTTCAGAATGGGAGAAAATAATAGCAAATGAAGCAACTGACAAACAACTAATCTCAAAAATATACAAGCAACTCAGGCAGCTCAACTCCAGAAAAATAAATGACCCAATCAAAAAATGGGCCAAAGAACTAAATAATCATTTCTCCAAAGAAGACATACAGATGGCTAACAAACACATGAAAAGATGCTCAACATCACTCATTATCAGAGAAATGCAAATCAAGACCACAATGAGGTACCATTTCACACCAGTCAGAATGGCTGCAATCCAAAAGTCTACAAGCAATAAATGCTGGAGAGGGTGTGGAGAAAAGGGAACCCTCTTACACTGTTGGTGGGAATGCAAACTAGTACAGCCACTATGGAGTATAGTGTGGAGATTCCTTAAAAAACTGGAAATAGAACTGTCTTATGACCCAGCAATCCCACTGCTGGGCATACACACTGAGGAAACCAGAATTGAAAGAGACACGTGTACCCCAATGTTCACTGCAGCATTGTTTATAATAGCCAGGACATGGAAGCAACTTAGATGTACATCAGCAGATGAATGGATCTGTTTCTTTTTCTAATCACCTCTTTGCTGATTGTCTTAGGATGTATTTTATCAGTTCATTTCTCCCCTCTCCTGGTTTGGAGTCCACCGACTCTGCTTGCTTTTTAGAGGTTCCCCTAGGGCAGTATTTCCCCACCTAAGTACTCTGAGGTTTTCAGCTGGATAGTTTCCTGTGGAGGCTGTGCTTTAGGAAGTTTGTCAGCATCCCTAGCGTCCACTCACTAGTCAGCAGTCATAGCACCACCCCTCCTCCATGAACAGAAATGTCTCTAGTATGGCATACACAGTTCAGTTCAGTTCAGTCGCTCAGTCGTGTCCGACTCTTTGTGACCCCATGAATCACAGCACGCCAGGCCTCCCTGTTCATCACCATCTCCCGGAGTTCATTCAGACTCACGTCCATCGAGTCTGTGATGCCATCCAGCCGTCTCATCCTTGGTCGTCCCCTTCTCCTCCTGCCCCCAATCCCTCCCAGCATCAGAGTCTTTTCCAATAAGTCAACTCTTTGCATCAGGTGGCCAAAGTACTGGAGTTTCAGCTTTAGCATCATTCCTTCCAAAGAAATCCCAGGGCTGATCTCCTTCAGAATGCACTGGTTGGATCTCCTTGCAGTCCAAGGGACTCTCAAGAGTCTTCTCCAACACCACAGTTCAAAAGCATGAATTCTTCGGCGGTCAGCCTTCTTCACAGTCCAACTCTCACATCCATACATGACCACAGGAAAAACCATAGCCTTGACTAGATGGACCTTAGTTGGCAAAGTAATGTCTCAGCTTTTGAATATACTATCTAGGTTGGTCATAACTTTTCTTCCAAGGAGTAAGCGCCTTTTAATTTCATGGCTGCAGTCACCATCTGCAATGATTTTGGAGCCCCCAAAATGAAGTCTGACACTGTTTCCACTGTTTCCCCATCTATTTCCCATGAAGTGATGGGACCAGATGCCATGATCTTCGTTTTCTGAATGTTGAGCTTTAATACACGGTGGAAGGCAAAAATCCCTCCTGCTGAGAACCTCTGCCCTAGAAATTACCACACACATAGCCAACTCATTAAAGTCTAACATCAAGACCGTCATCCTCATGGTTAATGTGAGAACCTTAGAATCTTGATACTCAGAATCCAGAATGGACTAACAGCCTCAGCTGCCCCCATAAGCTTGTTAGAAGTACAGAATGTCTGACCACAACCCAGATCCGTTTGATTTTATATTTAGAATACTTCTTTTGTCTTATATGCTGGAAATCTTAGTTTTTAATGAAATATATAAGATATAAAAGTATTACAAGTAGATTATATGTTAGTTATACATTCCATATATCAGGAAGGCATATACCACACCTATAATAATTCCAGAATGACTAACAAATTTATAGATCGTCTACTAAATATAGCTCAACATATTCTTTATGGCTCACTTTTTGGAAGAAATTTCCCACTTCATGTGACCTGAGGTTGGTCACATGGCCCTTCTCATCCACCCACTCACACTTGAGAAGTGCTTCAGCCATGGGGTGTGTGGAAAAGGTCACTGGCCATGGGGGCCCGTCGTCCCATTTCTCCAGTCCTATCTTCTCCACCTGGAGGGTGACTTGGCTTCTGTGAACTTCACACTGGGAGAATAAAAGGATGACTGCGTGGTGATGAATGTATTGCTATGAGCAGCACCCCAGCCCACAGGCTCTGCTTCCTGTGTAAGCCTGAGCCTTTCTTTAAAAGCTGCAGTTTGCTGCTCCAGGTCGTTGATCCCATCAGAGTGAAGAGACCAGAGTGGAGCTGGGATGAGCTGCGTGGCTCTAATTCCTCGTCCCCCGCAGGCCCAAACCAGCAATGGTGTGTCACTCATCTCTTCCATGACACTGTTCATGAGAACGACCACACTAACGTTCTTTCCCTATTTATGACTCCACTTTGGCTGGAATTTTTTTTTTTAACCACCAGCTTCTCCATTCAGCCCTCCAACTACTTCAACCTAGATGACCTGAAAGTGGATGAGTCTGGGGAGTCATTTGCTACCTTTGGCTGCTTTAACTTAAATGGTCGGGGTAGAGGTTCTAGCAGAGCCCTATGATCACTGTGCTGTCAGGAGATCTACCTGCGGTGCATGAGATGTGGGTGTCTTGGGTGGCTCAGTGGGTAAAGAAAGCACCTGCAAGGCAGGAGACACGGGAGACATGGTTTTGATCCCTGGGTCAAGATGATCCCCTGGAGCAAGGCATGGCAAGCCACTCCAGTATTCTTGCCTAGAGAACCCCATGGACAGAGGCGCTTGATGGGCTACAGTCCATGGTATCTCAGTCAGACATGACTGAAACGACTGAGCCCACAGGCGCTGGAGAATTACCATGTGGGCCCAAGGAGATAATGGCCACACGAGGGCACGTTGTTCCTGATGTGCAAACTGTCCAGGTGAAGGACAAGATCTTGCATACTATCATCAAGTATGGATGGAAGGCACCAGGTTTATCTTCCCAAATGAGTGGTGACAGGCCTGAAGACATCTCTCACATCTTTGTGCTCAAAGACAAGTTCCACACACACTTTGGCAGGGATGCATCAGTGTGGTCTGGAGTTTACCACGGAGCCACAAGGACATGGCAACTGGATCCTTTAGTGTGTGTGAGTAGATGGTGAAGAAGAAGATGATGGGAATGTTTTCATTCATTACCACCAGGCTGGCTGTTCTTTGCCCCCTTTATTCATTTCCGAGGCATTCTACCTCAGCCTCTTTCTCACTGTCTGCCTCATTTTACCCTAAGGCAGCATGTGCTTCCCTCATGAACACTCCCACCACTACTGGAGGATTTCATCACCCCACAATGAAATTGTCATGACAGGCATGTAGTCTGCATAGGGAGGGTTTCCTCTTTCCCATGGTGCCACCAAGGGGGAGATGACAGGGTCAAGTTCATATTGTTTCCAGATGGGGTAATATCAGAAGACAGATCCCAACATATATTTAGGCTTTACTTGCTCTTCCCAGGATCCACATTAATACACACACACACACACACACACACATTCACACACATATATATCTCCAGATCATACCTTCATCTAGTACCCTTCCAAAATTACTTCTCCTCAACACTGATGACATTTTCTAAACTGCAGCAACAACAATGCCTCTGATTCTGGGAAAACACCCCTGAACCTGAACCTCTTCAGAGTTGCTCTGCCTTGTAGAAAGAGGGCATGGGGAGAACTTGCACACGTCAGGGTTCACATTTGATGTCCCTAGCTTGGAAGCCACTTCTATCCAGCAGCTGGAAAGAGACTTGGATGCTGCTTGGACATAGGAAAAGATCTCTTGTCCAAGCCTGCAAATAGCACATCTTCTTTCCCCTCCAGTTTTTAAAGGCCTGCCCTGTGCTCCTTCTGGCCGGGGTCCAGCAGTCAAATAGCTGGGGCTACTGCAGACTTGTTCATGCACCGTTACCCTTCTCACAGAATTGTTTGCCCAAACTCTAGGTTGAGACAGGAAGGAAGGGCAATAACCTCTCAACACTTTTCATCTGGGACATGGAGCTGAACAAGGCCCAAGGTAGGGTTCTTAATAGCTCTCCTGCTTCCCCACACTTGGAGCTGGAAGGTCTATTTTCCCTAATATTCTAGGTTATATGCGCACAGGGTAAGGGAACAGCAGAATGGGAATTGCTCTTCATTTCCATTAAGGCTAAGCTCTAGGGTGGGGAGCAGATTCCAGTCCTCAGCCTCCACTGGGGCAGGGGGCAGCTACTTGCCGTGAAGAATATCAGGGCCACAGGTTTCCTTCCACCCTTCTGAAGTCAGAGTCTAGGCAACTCAGACTTCTAGTTCTAATTTTGCAACACATGGAGCTACTTTTCTTTTACTCTTCTGGAGGCTGGGCGGGAACCCAGCTCTACAAAGCCTGTAGCCCCACTCACCCACAAATATGTTTAAAATCTTGAGAGAGAAGAGGGAAGGGCTTCTGGAGCCAGGTCCTGGGGGTAGGTCTTTACTGCTGTTCAGTTTCTCAGTCATTCTGACTTTTTGCGACCCCATGGACTTCAGCACGTCAGGCTTCCCTATCCTTCACTATCTCCTGGAGTTTGCTCAAATTCATGTCTTTACTAGATTTTTTTTTTTGACAAGACCCTGTATATATTTTTTGAGATCTGAAAAATCATAGTAAAAATACTCATAAAATTTACCATCTTAACCATTTAAAATGGTACAGATCAGTGGTATTAAATATATCCATAATGTTATGCAAACATCACCATATCCAGCTCCATAATTCATTTCATCTTGTAAAACTGAAACTCTATGCCCATTAAACAACAATTGATTAACTTCTCATTTTCCCCTTCCCCCAGTCCCCAGAAACTACTCCCCTACTTTCTGTCTCTTATGATGTTGACTCCCGTTAAGTATATCACATCCGTGGAATCATACAGTATTTGTCCTTTTGTGACTGGTCTATTTCTCCTAGCATAATGCCTTTGTTAACCGAAAACAACATTTTACCAGACAAGTAGGTTTATGCAAGAGCAACAAAGAATTGCAATTTGGGATAAGCAAACTCTGGCGAGACATACAGAAATCCAGTAACGCAAGTAAGAGGAAACTTTTATAAAGGAGAAGAGGCAGTTGGGAGGGGCTGTTATAAACAAAAAGTCCATTGGAGGAAACCGGGAGTTCAAAGTGCAGTGGCTTTTCACTGAGTTGTGACAGTCTCTCATTGGTTGAGCTGTCGTCTGGCTTCCTGCTGCTAGTGGTGGGAGTAAAGTAGTGTCACTTCAAAATGCAAGGTAACATCTCTTCTTGCTGGGATCTGTATTGCAATCCAGCGGTTACATGTGTGAGTGTTCCCCCTGCTGGTCACCCGACAACATTTTTGGTGAGATTTTCCTTTATTAGTCACATTTCTCAAGTTTCATTCTCGTTGCATTATATTGCAGAATGTCCTTTCTTTTACATTTTATGTCTATACTATCTTTTACTTATCTGTTCATCTATTGATGAGCTGTTGGGTTGTTTCCATGTTTTAGCTATCAAACATCTATTTGGGACCCTGCTTCTGATTCTTTTGTATAGGTACCCGAAAGTAGAATTGCTCAATCATATAGTGTTTCTATTTTTAATTTTCTGAGGAGCTGCCATCCTGTTTTCCAGTGGCTATGCCATCTTACATTTCTGCCCAACAGTGCATAGAATTGCTTCCAATTTCCCCACATTCTTGTCTTCACTTGTTGTTTTCTATTGCTTTGATAGGAGCTATCTTAATGGCTGCAAGATGGCATTTCATTGTAGTTTTGATCTGCATTCCCTGATGGATAGTGATGTTGATCATCTTTTCATGTACTTACTTGTCATTTGTATATCTTCTATGGAGAAACGTCCTTTCCCAAGTTCTGAATTGCATTATTTCTGGGTTGGTTTTTTTGTGCTTTTTGTTTAAGAGTTTTCTCCATATTTTGGTTATTAATGTCTTATCAGGTATATGGTTTGCAAATATTTTCTCTTATTCAGTGAATTCTCTTTTACTCTGATGATTCTGTCTTTGATACACAAAAGCTTCTTAAATTTCAGGAGGTTCAGTTTGTGTTACCTGTGCTTTTAGCGTCAAATCCAAAGAAATCATTGCCAAGTCTAATGTAAACTTTTGCCCTGTATTTTCTCCTAAGAATTTTATTGTTTTAGGTCTTACATGTAGGTCTTTGATCCATTTTGAGTTAAGTTTTGTATGTAGTGTTAAGTAAGGGTCCAACTTCCTTCTTTTACACGTGGATATCCAATTTTCCCAGCCTCATTTGTTGAAAGAACTGTCATTTTCCCACATTATCCAGAACTTGGGTAAGAAGATTTCCACTTGTTCCAGGAAGCATTCTCATATCCCCTAACCAGGACTGTGTAAGATCTTTGTAATTTTCTCTTTGAGAAAGTCATGTCTCTCTCAACATTACATCCTTATCATCATGACTATTAAATAATGTGAAGAAATGTCTTAGATTTTACCCTACATGCAAAATAACAAATTATCCTGTCAACTTCATGGATGCTGTCAGAAGGCATGAGACTCCTGGGTCTGAGAAGAAAGATTTTATTATTCATGACACAAGAACAGCAAGAGCTTTGTGTTTTCATTTGTTCTTCTTGTCTGTATCAGGCTTCTCAGAGGTGATAAAAAGAGGCCCAAAAAACACATAATAGGTTTACATCAAAAGTGAAGATGTGAAGGTTAAGAAATCCAAATATTTTAATGTTGGTCACGAACAAACCTGCCCAAATTTTGCCTCGGAGGAAAGCATTGTTTTTAGTATGCTGATCAAGTAATTAACCTGTCCTTTTCCCTGGAGAATATACTGTAGAGATTGTCTGAGGCTGGTTGTTATATGAAAAGTTCTTGAAAAGATAATCTAGGGCGGAAGCTGACCCAACCATGAAGAGACTTAGAGCAAAACTTGTCTCCCGGCACAGGGCAACTTTCCCTTTAAAACAGGAGCCTGATCAAGCTTCCAAACAAAAAGGCCACTGACGCTTTCTGGTCCCAAGACTAAACTTGACTGACTGTGGCACAATGGGGTTGTAAATATTGGAAGAGATAAGAAGAGATGGGATCACCAGGAAATCTGACCGAAAACCAGCTCCAAGAGTGAGGTGATGTCAAACTGGATGAGGCAAAGATAGATGACAGCAAATAAAAAGCAAGGCAAGCACAGCATTTTCAGAAGAAGCGGAAGTGTGTTATCTTGAAGTGTAAAGAGCCAAGTTGCTACTGACATATATAGCAAATTATTCTGAATAGATTGCTGATGTAAATTTTAAAGATATAAAATGATGTTTTTAGAAGAAAACAGAGAACATTGCTGAGCTCTAATAGGAAAAGACTGTTCTTAAACAGAGCAAAAATATCGACTATAAAGGAGGACACTAACAAATGAGCTTGTATTGAAGTTAAGTGCTTCTACTCATCAAAAAAGAAGATAGAAAACAAGATAGAGAATTTGTTTCATCTTGCAAAACTGAAACAGTAACTCCCCATCTCTCCTTCCTCAGTACCCTAACAACTGCCTTCCTGCTTTTATTGCTGTGATTTTTACTATGATAAATATCTTGGACTGCAAGGAGATCCAACCAGTCCATTCTGTAGGAGATCAACCCTGGGATTTCTTTGGAAGGAATAATGCTGAAGCTGAAACTCCAGTACTTTGGCCACCTCATTCGAAGAGCTGACTCATTGGAAAAGACTCTGATGCTGGGAGGGATTGGGGGCAGGAGAAGAAGGGGACGACCGAGGATGAGACGGCTGGATGGCATCACGGACTCGATGGATGTGAGTCTGAATGAACTCCGAGAGATGGTGATGAACAGGGAGGCCTGGTGTGCTGCAATTCATGGGGTTGCAAAGAGTTGGACATGACTGAGAGACTGATCTGAACTGAACTGAAATATCTCATAAAAGTGGAATCATACAGTGTTTGTCTTTTTGTGACTGGTTTATTTCACTTTATATAGTATCCTCAAAGTTTATCCATGTTGTGGTATATATCATTATTTCCTCCTTTTAAGCCTAAATAATATTCCATTGTATGTACATACCAGTTTATTTTTGTATATGATATAAGAAACTATTCCAGTTTGAGTGTTTTGCATGTAGCTGTTCAGTTTCCCAACACCATCTATTGAAGAGGCTGTCTTTGTCCTATTGTATCTGCTTGCCTCCTTTGTCATAGAGAAATTGACCATTAAGTGTAGACTCATTTCTGTTCTATGTATTCTGTTCCATTGATCTATGTGTCCATTGTTCTTGTGTCAGTACCACACTGTTTTGATGCCTGTAGTTTTATAGTATAGTTTGAAATTGGGAGCAAGATAGCTCCAGCTTTGTTTTTCCTTCTCAAGATTGTTTTGGCTATTCAGGGTCTTCTTCTGTGTTTCCATACAGACTCTATGTCTTCACTCCAGGCTTACCCCACCATGGTTTTATTTGGGTATGACTACATACCCTTTCACTGTTATACCTTGAAGCATGCTATCTTTCTTACCCACTGACCCATGAGGAGGTAATGCTCACATGGACTATAGAGTCCATGGAATTCTCCAGGCCAGAATACTGGAGTGGGTAGCCATTCCCTTCTCCAGGGGGTCTTCCCAACCCAGGGATCGAACCCAGGACTCCCACATTGCAGGCAGATTCTTTACCAGCTGAGCCACCAGGGAAGCCCAATTTTAAGGCAGTTTATAGCAAATATTGTCTAGATTGTTGCGTGGTGAAAGGATTACAAGCAGAGGAAAGGATGCCTTTTTCCTGTATCCAAAAGTCTGGAGATACACCTGTTCTTCTATATATGAAATCATCGTTCAGAGATACCCAGGGACCATGTAAGTTGATATTTTGAAGGTGAACATGACCGTGTGAGTTCATATGGATGTGTGTCATGTGTTTAGGAATATGATGTGAGTTTGTGTGTGGCGAGCATGTGCACAAATGTTTGTGAGTTTTAAACTATAATTGTGCAAGTACTATATACATAAGTATGTGAGTATTAATGCACATGGGTGTTTGCATCTGCCTGTAAGTGTTTAAATGAGTTTGTGTGCAGACTTGGTTGACCACCAAGTATGGCTCCAAATCCCTAACTTGAAAATCGGCACTGATTGCATCATGACGCTGCATCAAATGTAGATGTATTTATATGAAAAAAAAAAAACCAAACAGATTTCTTGCAAGTCCTAATTTATATTTCTTAATTATCAGAGTACCAAGTGCTCATTCTGGAAAAATAGCACAATTAATTAATTAATGTAGAGCACTGTGGTAACTATTTTATCTCTTTGAATGAAGTAATTGAGCATTGGTTCATCTGATATTTACAAGAATGGTAGAATCTGTCTGTTGAGCCATCAGAACTAAGTGCTCATTTGTGAGACACTCATTTTGAACCTTCCCGTTTTTCCCAAGCATATTGTTCTGTTGTGTGTCAGTTGCTCAATCATGTCTGATCTTTGTGACCCCATGAACTGTAGCCCACCAGGCTCCTCTGTCCATGGAATTCTCAAGGCAAGAATACTGGAGTGGGTTGCCATTTCCATCTCCAGGGCTTCCCAACCCAGGGATTGAACTTGCATTGCAGGCAAATGCTTTACAATATGGGAAGCCCCATATTGTTCTGTGTCTGATTCTAATTGCTAATGGAGGTGAATAATCATAAAGTAAATTTTCCTACAACATCTCCATATTGATTGGCATTGATTTATGCAAAGCATCCAATTAATTGGCTCTGATTTGTGCTGACATTTTCTATAGAGTGATGTGTCCTGTTCTTCCTTTTACTTGTATCTCTTTGAATGTTTTTCCCAGGTATTTTGTCCCATTCCATTTCTCTAACAACACTTTGATTGATCATTCAGTTTAACGGTCTAAAGATTAGGAGAGCTCTAGTTTCAGGGTAGAGAAACATCTCAGGGAAGTAAAGACTGCAGAGGGACACGCAGTTTATGCCAGTCCCTTAAGTGTGTGACTTCAGGAAGTCCAGCTTTCCTCAGTGTGAGACCCTGTCTGCCTCCAGGGATCATGGAAATTAAGAAGGCTCTTAGAAACACTCCTCTAGTCTCCTAAGGGTGTTAACTAGAAACTTGTAATTGTTTCCGGTAATTAACAACTGAGAAAAGTTTCCAGAAGTGTTCTTAGATCCCAGGCCTGCACTCCCATTGCTGCTGCAGGTGAAATGATAATTGCAGCTCTGATGGGAGAGGAGGGGACGACACAGCATCTCAAACCCATATTTCAGGATCCAGTTGCCTCCTTCCCACACAGACACTGGGTATAATGACCACCAGGAAGCCCACTCTCCTGATAGCAGGAAGGTGTCAGGTAAGTATTTTCCATCTCGTTCTAAGCAGCAGAGTCTGTAAGAGAAAGTCAGATCAAGAGTCTGGAGAAGAGATCATATCAGACAAAGGCAATCTTCTGTGTAGTAACTGGATTCAGTGCCAACAGTGGGCAGGATGGTGTAAGTCTGAGGCATGAGCTGAGCTAATATAGAGAGATAGGTTTCTAGAACCCACAGCAATCTCTGAAATCCCTTCATGCAATCAAATGTAATCCTCTGACAGTTTCTGTTATGACTCAATCCAAGTTACAGCAAACCCTGATTTTTAAGGTTCTTAAAAATATTTGTGATGAAAAGGATCCAAGTCCACACTGGGGAAATGTCATTTGTAAATAAGTATATGGTCTATCATTTGGTAATATTTAAGCTATTTGTTAACTATACTGAAAAAAGCTTTGCTTCTCACTGAATTCAAGCTCTTGGATTTAACTCATTCATGTCCATCAAAGCCTTTTCTAGGCAAAGAATGAAACTGCACACATGGCATAATTCCAATAAAGATATTTTTCTCAACTTAAAAAAATTGTATTTTAAGTGGTAAAATACATTTGTAAAATCAATCTGCTGTTGAGTCTGCCTTGCAGGAATTATAGACTCCATGTTCAGGATGACTAGAAGTTCACCACCAATCCATACAGGTTTGCAATAAAATGTATGATGGATCTGAAGAAATCATCTAATCCCATGCAGAAAGTGTATCTAAATGAAAACATCTTGAATAGAAAGGGTTGCTCCAATCCTGGATGTCTGATGTAATTAGTGTAGACAGTAACTTTGCCTGAACTGAAAATCTCTGTAGTGTGTTAATTCTGGTGAGGTTACTGTCAGTCTTAGATTTAAAGAACAGTTGACATGGTAATTGTAAATTAGAGGCAGCAGCTGGCAGTCTCCTAGCATGTTGATTCATTTTTTTAAAAAATAGGCTGCTATCAATCCAAAAACCCAGTCTCTGAATTTATAAAATACACAAGAATACATGCCTTGCAGATGCTATTTTTACACATATGTCTGGTATGTCAGTGGCATGCACAAATATTATTTCTTTGTTGCTATTTTTGCTTAGCTCTGGAATTAACAAATATATAAGTATATAAATTGAAAATAGCAATAATTCAGTTTTTGCACTCTTTTATCATGTATTAGTGTTTTATGGCTCAAAGTTTACAATGTTACTTGTGCTTATTCAATAATACCCGTGATAGGTACATTATACCTGCTTTTCAGACATAAAAGCATCCTAATACCATCCCAATACCGAGCCATTCTCATCTTCATGACATTACATTATCTTGGGCAGGTTCCTGCCATATGCTATATTCTACTGCCAGCAATCCATATATATGTATTAAGATATCTAAAACCTAATACATAATACGTAATGCCCTAAAGAATAAAGCTTTACAAAAATGGAATCTTATAATAAAAATATAAAGGCCATTGGTCTAAAATCAAGTTAAGAAGTTGTGAAATCAAAACTAAATATGGGTATGGATTATTATTTGAATACAACTGACTGGTTTTTGGCAGAGCTGGTAGGTGAGTGCACTTTCTAATGCACTAATAAGTTTCTAAAGTCTAATGAGTTTCTAAAGTCCTCACTCTGCCCTGTGCAGCAGATCTCAGCAAATACCTAACCTTTCTGTTACCTTTCCCTGAAAAAATTGAAGTCACAGAAATCCCGGGCTCGTGGATTTGTGAAGAATGAAGTGATAGCATGGAGTGCCTTCAGCAAGTAATTTTGCATTTTAAGTGCTCTTTCAATGTTATACATTGAACCCTTTTAAGGCTACTAGTAGCAGAAAAGCATAAAGCAAAATTTTCCAAGTGGGACCTGAGGATAAGTGGAGAATATTGGATTTCAGTGGATATGATGCATGCAGCCCACGCCTGATGTTCCCATAGAGACACTAACTCACGAGACAAGTACCAGTGACTGTGAACTGAGAGGATGGCTGGCAGCTTTTCCATAATAGGCATGATCATCTTAACACAGACTGTGGTTGGAATCCTGGGGAATCTCTCACTCCTTTGCAGTTGTATCATCCTTCACTTCATGGGTTACAGGTTAAGGTCCACAGATTTGATCCTTAAGCACCTGATTGTGGCCAACTCCTTGGTCCTCCTCTGTAAAGGGGTCCCCCAGACAATGGCAGTGTTTGGGTGGAAGCATATCCGCAGTGATTTTGGCTGCAAATTTCTCTTCTTTCTGCACAGAGTGGGGAGGGGAGTGTCCATCGGTAGCATCTGCCTCTTGAGTGTCTTTCAGGTGATCACGATCAGTCCCCGGAACTCCAGGTGGGCAGCGCTGAAAGTATCAGCCCCCAAGTACACTGTTCCCTCTCTTTTCCTGTGTTGGATCCTGCAAATGCTGGTAAATGTCATTTTTCCTATCTATATAACTGGCAAATGGAGTCACAATAACATCACAGAGGAAAGAGATTATGGCTGCTGTTCTACTATTGTTACTGACCAGAAGAATACAAAAACCAGAGACGCCTTGCATGCAGCATTGCTGTCGTTCCCTGATGTTCTATGTTTGGGGCTCACACTCTGGGCCGGAGGCTCCATGGTTCTCATCCTGTACAGACACAAGCAGCAGATCCAGCACATTCGTAGGACCGACGCCTCCTCCAGGTCCTCCCCTGAGTCCAGAGCTACTAAAACCATCCTTCTCCTGGGGGGCACCTTTGTCTACTTTTATACTCTTTCCTCCATCTTTCAAGTTCTTCTGGCTCTTTTTGTTCAGCCCAGCTGGTTCTTTGTGAACATGACTGTAATCATAGCAGCGTGCTTCCCAACTGTCAGCCCCTTTCTGCTCATGAGCCGTGACTCCAATGTACACAGGCTCTGCTTTGCCTGGATAAGAAATGCGAAGTCCTCTGCTATTATGAGAAAAGTGTGAATTTTATTTATTTCTATAATGAGCCATTGCCAGCTCATTTATTCACCCTCAGAATCCTAATTTAAATTTTGAATTTCAAGATAATATACCAGACATGCCAAGCATCTTCTTCCATATAAACACCAATTGAAATATATTGTCATGAAATATGAATACCTCATAAAAATCATATCATTGAAGTTTCCTTGTAGAAAAGGAGTTCACAAATTTATGCAATAAACAACAAGTCTTAAAATGATATGCATATTATAAAGTGTTCAAACGTGTTACTTTCAGTCTAACAACGAATTTCCCACAAATGAAATAGATATGGAATTATAGATAAAAGTATACATAAAAATGGATCAGTGGGTACAGTAGTCAGAAATAAAATTGAAGAAATTAATGTCCTCACAGCGTAAAGAATACCCGGGTTACTACTCAAAGGTAAAATCAGGTAAGAATTCGGGAGTCAATTACAAGTTTATAGTTAACATTGTTAAGAGAAATGGCAGTATTTATTAGAAAGAGTCTTGCAGGGAGATTAGCACACTAAAATATTTTCATGTAGAAATGAGCAGTTTGAAATGAAGTACAATAAAAAACACACTGAAAGAAAAATGTATTTCAGCAGATTTTAAAACTGAAATACATTTGACATATAACATTGTGTAAATTTAAAGTGTAAGTTTTGATAATTGGCTACATGTAAATATTGTAATGTGACTGCCATTAGAACCACATAGCACAATGCATAACTTTTCTTTCATGTCAAATTTTTCATTGAATTATAGTTGATTTACAGTGTTATAGTGGTGGCAGAGGTACAACATTGTGATTCAATATATAGGTTACACTTTGTTTAAAGTTATTATGAACTATTGGCTACATTCCCTGTGCTGTAAAGTATGTCCTTGTAGTTTATTTATTTTATACATAGTAATGTGTACTTCTAAATCTCTACTCTGCCTTGCCCCTTCCCACTTTCTCTCCCCACTGGTAAGCACTAGTTTATTCTCTATATGCGAGAGTCTTTTTCTACATCATTATTTTCATCCATTTGTACTAGTTTTAGATTCTATATGTCAAGGGATAATATACAGTATTTATCTTTCTCTGTCTGACTTAATTCACTAAACAGAATGATTTCCAGGTCCATCTATGTTAGAAGTAGCAAAATTTTATTCTTCAGGGGTGAGGAATAGTCCAGTGTGTGTGTGTGTGTGTGTGTGTGTGTGTGTGTGTGCTGAATTCATTAGTTTCCTGGTGGAGACATTAGGGTTTTCTATATAAAGTATCATTTCTCTATAGTAGTGACAGTTTTACTTCTTTTGGGTGTTGGATGTCTCATTACTTTTTTGTCCAAATGCTGTGGCTAGGACTTCCACACTGTTAAACCAGAGTGGCAAGAGTGAGCATCCTTCTCTTGGTCCTGATTTTAGAGGAAAAAGCTTTTGGATATCCACCTCTGTGGGTTTGCCTTAATTATGTGGAGATATATTTTCTCTATGCCCATTTGTCTGAAAGTATTTATCATGAATGGATGTTAGATTTTGTCAATGTCTTTTCTATGTCTATTGACACAATCTTGTGTTTATCTTTCTTTTTGAATGTGGTGTATCGCGTGGATTGATTTGTGGGTTTTTAAGCATCCTTGCATCTCTGGAACAATGCTACATGATAATCGTTTATGATGCCTTTTATAGATTGTTGACTTCTGTCTGCTAATATTTTGTTGAAAATTTTTCTCAACCATATTCATCAAGAACATGATCTGTAATTTTCTGTAATGTCTCTTTATAGTACTGATATCAGTGTAAAGATAGCCTGATAGAATAAATTTAAGAGTGTTCCCCTCCTCTTTAATTTTTTGGAATAGTTTAAGAAGGATAGATGTTAAATTTTTTAAAATGTTTCATAGGATCACATGTGACACCTTCAGGTCGTGGACATTGTTTTCTGGGAGATTTTTGATTCAGTTCAGTTCAGTTCAGTCGCTCAGTCGTGTCCAACTCTTTGTGACCCGATGAACTACAGTACACCAGGCCTCCTTGTCCATCACAAACTCCCGGAGTTTACCCAAACTCATGTCCATTGAGTGATGATGCCATCCAACCATCTCATCCTCTGTCGTCCCCTTCTCCTCTCACCTTCAATCTTTCCCAGCATCAGGGTCTTTTCAAATGAGTCAGCTCTTCACAGGATGTGGCCAAAGTATTGGAGTTTCAGCTTCAACATCAGTCCTTCCAATGAATATTCAAGACTGATTTCCTTTAGGATGGTCTGTTTGGATCTCCTTGCAGTCCAAGGGACTCTCAAGAGTCTTCTCCAACACCACAGTTCAAAAGCATCAATTCTTCGGCACTCAGCTTTCTTTATAGTCTGACTCTCACATCCACCCGTGACTACTAGAAAAACTATAGCCTTGACTAGATGGATCTTTGTGGACAAAGTAATGTCTCTGCTTTTTAATATGCTGTCTAGGTTGGTCATAACTTTCCTTCTAAGGAGTAAACGTCTTTTAATTTCATGGCTGCAATCACCATCTGCAGTGATTTTGGAGCCCCCCAAAAATAACATCAGCCACTGTTTCCACTATTTCCCCATCTATTTCCCATGAAGTGATGGGACTCGATGCCATGATCTTAGTTTTCTGAATGTTGAGCTTTAAGCCAACTTTTTCACTCTCCTCTTTCACTTTCATCAAGAGGCTTTTTAGTTCCTCTTCACTTTCTGCCATAAGGGTGGTGTCATCTGCATATCTGAGGTTATTGGTATTTTTCCCAGCAGTCTTGATTCCAGCTTGTGCTTCTTCCAGCCCAGCATTTCTCATGATGTACTCTGCATATAAGTTAAATAAGCAGAGCAACAATATACAGCCTTGACATGGTCTTTTCCTATTTGGAACCAGTCTGTTGTTCCATGTCCAGTTCTAACTGTTGCTTCCTGACCTGCATATAGGTTTCTCAAGAGGCAGGTCAGGTGGTCTGGTATTCCCATCTCTTTCAGAGTTTTTCACAGTTTATTGTGATCCACACATCAAAGGCTTTGGCATAGTCAATAAAGCAGAAATAGATGTTTTTCTGGAACTCTCTTGCTTTTTTGATGATCCAGCAGATGTTGGTAATTTTATCTCTGATTGGTTTCTCTGCCTTTTCTAAAACCAGTTGAACATCTGGAAGTTCACAGTTCATGTACTGCTGAAGCCTGACTTGGAGAATTTTGGGCATTACTTTACTAGCGTGTGAGATGAGTGCAATTGTGTGGTAGTTTGAGCATTCTTTGGCATTGCTTTTCTTTGGGATTGGAATGAAAATGGACCTTTTCCATTCCTGTGGCCCCTGCAGAGTTTTCCAAATTTGCTGGCATATTGAGTGCAGCCCTTTCACAGCATCATCTTTTAGGACTTGAAACAGCTCAACTGGAATTCCATCACCTCCACTTTGTTTGTAGTGATACTTCCTAAGACCCACTTGACTTCGCTTTCCAGGATGTCTGGCTCTAGGTGAGTGTGAATGATCACACCATCATGATTATCTGGGTCATGAAGATCTTTTTGTATAGTTCTTCTGTATATTCTTGCCACCTCTTCTTAATATCTTCTGCTTCTGTTAGGTCCATACCATTTGTATCCTTTATCGAGCCCATCTTTGCATGAAATGCTCCCTTGGTATCTCTAATTTTCTTGAAGAGATATCTAGTCTTTCCCATTCTATTGTTTTCTTTGCATTGATTGCTGACGAAGGTTTTCTTATCTCTCCTTGCTATTCTTTGGAACTCTGCATTCGAATTGGTATATCTTTCCTTTTCTCCTTTGCTTTTCACGCCTCTTCTTTTCACAGCTATTTCTAAGGCCTCCTCAGACAGCCATTTTGCTCTTTTAAATTCAAGATTGTCTATTGAATTGGTTTTGCCATACATGAACATGAACCCGCCACGGGTGTACACGTATTCCCCATCCTGAATCCCCCTCCTCCCTCCCTCCCCATACCATCCCTCTGGGTCATCCCAGTGCACCAGCCCCGAGCAACAAAGACTGTTTCTAGAAATTTGGTCAGTTAAGTGGATTTGGGTTTTATCTTTAAATTTTTTCAGACATTTGAAGTAGGCCTGTATTGCTACAAAGTGTTCTCTTATAACTGTGTTTACTGTGTTCCATCAATTTTGGAAAGTTGTGTTTTTGTTCTCATTTGTCTTCTGGTAATTTCTGATTTACTCTTCATATCTTTTTGAACCTATTGAGAGGGTAACAGGCAGGAAGGCCAGGGGTCTCCAAATGGAGGAAATAGCCTGCAAGACATTTTTATATCTCTTAAGCGGCAGGAGAAAACAAACTGGCGATATTTTTTTCTTCTCTATACAAATTTAAAAGGCAGTTTCTCTTAAAATACTGTGTTGCTATAATAACACCTGGTTTCACCTGAAGTTAACTATTCTCAAACCTTGAGATAACCAATGCATTTTTCTTATGGAAATGTTTGTCTTAAGCTATTTAATGTACTATGCATTTACCCCAAACTGTGTCTTCAAGTCAGTTCCGCCTAATGGCTCATCTACTTGACAAACCAGTATGTTATACTCAGATATTGTTCCTCTAATCTATGTAAACAAAACTATTTGTATGGTAATCCACCCTTCTACAAGATTCAAGTTAATCATTTTATGGCCCGGGATGAATCCTCTAGTGTCAAGATTATCCCAAAATGCATCTTATGGGTGAGAGGCCTGGTGCCATTCTGAGTTTTAAGACACTCCTTTCTTTCATTCAGACTATTAGTGATGGCACCCCACTCTGGTACTCTTGCTTGGAGGATCCCATGGACGGAGTAGCCTGATATGCTGCAGTCCATGGGGTCGTGGGGAGTTGGACACAACTGGGCGACTTCGCTTTGACTTTTCACTTTCATGCATTGGAGAAGGAAATGGCAATCCACTTCAGTGTTCTTGCTTGGAGAGTCCCAGGGATGGGGGAGCCTGGTGGGCTGCCGCCTGTGGGGTCGCACAGACTGAAGTGACTTAGCAGGAGCAGCAGCAGCAGCAGCAGCGACTATATACCATCCAGCTGAAGACTAGCAGGGGGCACTCTTTCTGCCCCCTTCTGATGCCTATGTCAGAAGCTTTCTCTATCTCCTTTATACTTTAATAAAACTTTATTACACAAAAGCTCTGAGTGATCAAGCCTTGTCTCTGGCCCCGTATTGAATTCTTCTTCTCTGGAGGCCAAAAATCCCGGAGTCTTTGTGTCGTTCAACAACAACCTTTCACTATCATATTTTAGTGCTGTGTTGTTTAGTCTCTATGTGTTTAGTCTCTTTGCAGATTTATATATAAGGTAAGTCTCTTACAGGAAACATAGTGAAGGAACTCGTTTTTTGTTTTTAATCCAATCAGGTGCTGGAACAGAAACCCTGTGGGTCGGGCTGAAGGTGAATCTCTTTCTTCTAAGCGTGTGTTTTTCCTCTCCACACAGTGGGTCCATTTCCTCAGAGGAAGAAGACATCTGAATCAATTGGGAACCATAGGCAGACAGGGGTCTGATGCTCTGCCTATGTAGGTGCCAATGGCTGTGCTGTCGCAGCCTCAAGTGCAAGTTCCCATTGTCCTTCCCAGTTGAAGACTGCTCCCTGTTTTTGCAGCCCCCCACCCTGTTATGGAGCCCCTCTTTACAGCTTGCAGGAGCTCACATGGACCCTAAGCATTGGTTGAGAAGTGAGCTGTTGCAGAACCACTCTGTTCCAGACCAGGTTGCTCTGTGTCCTTTGGTGAAGTCTTCTCTCTGGTTGTAGGCGCCCTAGATCCAGTGACATGGATTGAGTTGGGCAGAAGCATTTGCTGTGTTCAGGCTGGGCACATGAGTAGGTGGTAGGTGGTCGTGGGAAACTGCAGCCACTAGAGCAGACCTCTCTGTCTTGTCTGGGCGGAAAGTCCTTTGTGTCTCTAAACTTTCCCCATCCTCTGTCACTCCTGCACTGTTGTGAAACTGCTCCTCAGGATAGGCAGTTCTTTGCATGTGATATCAGGGAATGAGCTGCAGTGAAATAGCTGTCGTATCATCTCCAGGCTGCTTCAGGGGGTTGCTTGAATTAACACCAACAGTGGCTGCCACTGCTCCATCCAGGCTCTGCTCTGGCTGTGGGTTACCTCTGTGTCCCTCCGTCAACTCTTCCCTCACAGTGACTGCTCCAGATACAGTGCCATGGAGGGAGGAGGACTGGTGTGTTGGTTCCCCTGGGGCTGGGGTGTGTGGTGAGTTGGTTGTGGGAAAACAGCAGCTACTTGAGTAGACCTCTGTCTTCCGTGCCTCACGGGCTAGTCAATGTGTGCTCCTCGTGAGCATAGTCCTACCTTCCTATAGCTCTTCTTCTCATCCCAGCCCTCCTCCCACCAGACAATGTGGCTTGTATCAAACACACAGGACCCTAGGACTGGGGTACCCAATCTGTGGCTCAAACTACTCCCTCACCAAGGTATCCATTTCTCTGAGTTGTCAGCCATGGGTGCAGTTCCTGGCTCGATTGCTCAAGGATAGATCATATATTGGAACACAAAACAAATCTCAACAAGTTTAAGTAGAAATCACATATATCCTATATTCCACTCACAATGGTATGAAATGAAGAAGCCATCTCTGAGAAGAGAACTAGAAAAGTGAGAGGGGAGTTTACAGCAATATGGGCCCACCTAAAGAGAGAAGGAAAATCTCGAGTAACATTCTAGCCATACACCTAAAGAAACTAGAAAAAGAGGAACAAACAAAGCCCAAAGTCAGGAGAATGAAGGAAATGATAAAATTAGTGTGGAAATAAATAAGACAGAGACTAAAAAGACAGTAGAAAAGATCAATCAGGGCCTTCCCTGGTGTTCCAGTAGCTAAGCCCATTGGGACTCCATGCTCCCAATGCAGGGGGCCTAGGTTTGACCCATGGTCCGGGATCTTGATAGTACACATGACAACTAAGATTTCACATGCTGAAACTAAAGATACCGAGGGCCACAACTAAGACACAGTGCACCCAGATAAATATTTTTAAAAAGATCAATCAAACTAAGAACGAGTTCTTTGAAAAGGTAAACAAAATTGAGAAACCTTTAATTAGACTCACTTTTAAAAAGAGACAGAGAAGGTTCTGATCCATAAATTATGAAACAAGAAGAAAAAGAGCAATAATTACACAAGAATACAAATAACTGTGACAATATTGTGAACATCTATCTATGCCATCAAACTTGGACAGACCAGAAGAAATGGATCCATTTTTAGAATCATACAACCTTCCAAGACTGAATCATGAAGTAGAAAACCTGACTAGACTGATCACTCATCCAGTGCTTAAAATAGTAATAGAAAACTTCCCCAAACAGAAGTTCAGGACCAGATGGCTTCACAGGTGAATTCTACCAAACATTCAAAGAGTTAATACCATGCTTCCCAAGCACTTCCAAAAAAACTGAAGAGTAGAGAATGCTTTTTACCTCATTTATGAGGCCAACATCACTCTGATACCAAAAGCACCAAATAGCAATATATATAAAGAAAATTACAAGCCAGGATCTCTCATAAACATAGATGCAAAAACCCTCCACAAAATATTAGAAAATTGCATGCAACAATATGTTGAAAGACTCCTATGGACCCACATTCAGCTTGGTAACATCTACTTGTCCCGGAGTCCAGCTCCAGCAGCCAGGCATTTAGCCTGAAGGGGTGGGCGGTGTTGGTAAGTGAAACTGAGGCAGCCTCTCAGTTTTCTTGGACTGCCTGTTTATTTCAAGCTTCTGATTCTCTTTTATACTTTTACAAAAACATTAGCTCAGAGGTTTGACATTTTTAGTTCCCAGAGACCCAGATTTATTTTTCTCCAAAAGTCATTGTTGCCCCTCAAAAGGAGTTTCTTCCTCAGCGATTCTCTTATCTACTTTTTCTCATGTGTCCTTGTGAATACACTGTAACTCATGCTAATGTCTGGGCCTCATACCACGTTCCTGTTTAATTCTTATCTTTTTAAGTCCTGTTTGCCCCTAGTATCTTAAGTTCACTATTTCTTAGAAAGGGCTTCCTGCTAATAATATCTCTAAAGTCTCTAATTTCTATAAGCTATAGTAGAATATTGTAACATTACAGCAATCCTTAAATCTTTAGCTTCTAACTGTTTTAATTATTCCTAAGCCCTAAATTTAGCAAACTCCTTTGCCATTAACACTTTTCTCACAAATAGGCTTCAGATAGGACTCCCTCCCGTGCTCTCAAGCTGCGGCCTCTGTGCTCACCCTGGAACACTCTTTTGTAAAAGTCCTTGAACAAATGTCAGTGATTACCTTTATGAATTATTCTTTGAGCACAGCTGCAGAAGGCTTTATGCCTTCTCCTGCTCCTCTCAAAAACAATAAGCACCTTAATATTCTCTTCAGTCAACTCAGCTGAGGAAAGGAAAAAACAAGTCAGAACCACAAAGCCTAACTCCTTCATTCTGGATCCGTGCCTACGGAACAAAGGGAGGGGGTTTAGGGCCTTGCCTCTATCTGGTCAGTAATGCCTAACGTGGCTCCCGACATACTTGTAGGAAGGAGGAGCTGGAAATGAAGGATGTGGCAGAGGAACCATTCATTAATTCCACAATTTGTCATCTAATCATAGCTTCCCTGGTAGCTCAGCTGGTAAAGAATCACCTGCAATGCAGGACACCCCCGTATAATTCCTGGGTCAGGAAGATCCGCTGGAGAAGAGAGAGGCTACCCATTCCAGTATTCTTGGGCTTCCCTGGTGACTCAGATGATAAAGAATCTGCCTGCAATGCAGGAGACCTGGATTCGATCCCTGGGTTGGGGTGATCCCCTGGAGAAGGGAACGACTACTCAATCCAGTATTCTGGCCTGGAGAATTCCATGGAGAGAGGAGCCTGGCAGTCTACAGTCCATGGGGTCTCAAAGAGTTGGCTACGAATGGGCAACTGTCACTTCACTTCATATCTGACACATTCAGTTTATTTTTTTTTAAATTTATTTTACTGATATGCAGTGTTGATTTACAATATGGTGTTAATGTCTGCTGTACTGCAAAGTGATTTAGTGACCTTTTTTTTCATATTCTTTTCCACCATGGCTTATCACAAGATATTAACTATAGTTCCATGTGCTATGCAGTAGTACATTGTTCTTGATACATTCTGTATTTAATAGTTTTCATCTACTAATCTCAAACTCCCAATCCATCCTTCCCCCACCTTCCCACTTGGGAAGCACAGTTCTGTTTTCTATGTCTGTGAGTCTGTTGTTTTTCATAGATAAGTTCACTTGTGTCATGTTTTCGCTCATCCAGTTGCTTTGGTCACGTTCAGCCCTTCAGACTGCAGCCTAGCAGATTTCTTTGTCCATGAGGATTCTCCAGGCAAGAATACTGGAGTGGGTTGCCATACACTACTCAGGGAATCTTCCTGACCCAAGTAGTGGATCAAACTCGGATGGATCCCACGTCTCTTTATGTCTCCTTCATTAGCAGGAGGGTTCTTTACCACTAGTACCACCTGGGAAGCCCCAATATTTTAGTTCCCATACATAAATGATATCACGTGGTATTTGTCATTCTCTTCCTGGCTTACTCCCCTTAGTATGATCGTCTCTAACTCTATCCATGTTGCTGCAAATGGCATTATTTCATTCTCTTTATGGCTGAGTTGTATTGCATTGTATACATATACCACATAGTATTTAATCATTCAGGGTTACTTTCTAATTTCAGCCAGGGGAAAAATATCTTGCTTATTAAAATACCCTCAAAACTGTTTTAAAAGCACATACAGTAAAGGAGGAAAGCTAAAATTTTGAGGAAACAACACTCAACAGCATTCTCCCTCTTCCTTCACAATATCAGTCATAGGATGTGAACTCACAGGGTCAGGAAGGAGAGGCTGTTTACTGATGTCCAGTGATGCAGGTGTTGGGGAGTGATGTTAGCTCATCGTGTTCAAAGTCTGCTGTGTTATTCAATATTTGCTATACCTCAAAGAAATTCTATGCCTGTCTACTGATATGATGAAAACACATCTATGTGTTCTGGTATTTCTGAAACATACCATTTAAAATGCAGATATATGAGTCTTTAAACCCTTTAAGCTTTACTGTAACCAGTTCAAAAGTATGTGAACCGTAAACTTTCAGATGTTCAAGCTGGATTTAGAAAAGGCAGAGGAACCAGAGATCAAATTGCCAATATCCACTGGGTCATCAAGAACGCAAGAGAGTTCCAGAAAAAACATCTACTTGAGAGGTTAACAGGCAGGAAGGCCAGGGGTCTCCAAACGGAGGAAATAGCCTGCAAGTGTCAGACATTTTATCTCTCTTAAGCGGCAGGAGGAAACAAAACTAGCGATACTTTTTCCTTCTCTATACAAATTTAAAAGGAGGTTTCTCTTAAAATTCTGTGTTGCTATAATGACACCTAGTTTCACTTAAAGTTAACCATTGCCTTTTTCTTATGAAAATGTTTATCTTAAGCTATGTTAATGTACTATGTATTTGCCCCAAGCTCTGTCTTCAAGTCAGTTCCGCCTTTTGGGCTCAGACCTACCTGATAACCCAATATGTTATACTCCGATATTGTTCCTCTAATCTATGTAAATGAAACTATTTGTATGGTGATCTGCCCTTCTTCAAGATTCAAGTTAATCATTTTATGGCCCAAGATAAACCATTTAGAGCCAAAGTTATCCCAAAATACATCTTATGGGTGAGGGGCCTGGTGCCATTCTAAGTTTTGAGACATTCCTTTCTTTCATTAACAAACTGCTGATGACTATATAACATCCAGCTAAAGACTAGTAGGGGGTACTCTTTCTACCCCCTTCTGATGCTTATGTCAGAAGCTTTCTCTATCTCCTTTATACTTTAATAAAACTTTGTTACACAAAAGCTCTGAGCGATCCAGCCTCGTCTCTGGCCCCGGATTGAATTCTTCTCCTCCGGCGGCCAAGAATCCCGGCGTCATGATTCAACAACAACCTTTCATACTTCTGCTTTACTGACTGTGCCAAAACCTTTGACTGTGTGGATCTCAACCAACTGTGGAAAATTCTTAAAGAATGGGAATACCAGACCACCTGACCTGCCACCTGAGAAATTCGTAGAATGGAAATACCAGACCACCTGACCTGCCTCCTGAGAAATCCACAGAATGGGAATACCAGACCACCTGACCTGTCTCCTGAGAAATCTGTATGCAGGTCAAGAAGAAACAGTGAGAACTGGACATGGAACCACAGACTGGCTCCAAATCGAGAAAGGAGTATGTCAAGGCTGTATATTGTTACCTTGCTTATTTAACTTACATGCAGAGTACATCATGTGAAATGCTGGGCTGGATGGAGCAAAAGCTGGAATCAAGTTGGCAGGGAGAAATATCAATAACCTCAGATATGCAGATAACAACACCCTTATGGCAGAAAGCAAAGAAGAACTAAAGAGCCTCTTGACGAAAGTGAAAAAGTTGGCTTAAAGCTCAACATTCAGAAAACGAAGATCATGGCATCTGGCCCCATCACTTCATGGGAAATAGATGGGGAAACAGTGGAAACAGTGTCAGACTTTATTTTTCTTGGCTCCAAAATCACTGCAGATGTTGATTGCAGCCATGAAATTAAGAGACACTTGCTCCTTGGAAGTAAAGTTATGACCAACCTAGACAGCATATTAAAAAGCAGAGACATGACTTTGCCAACAAAGATCCATCTAGTCAAGGCTATGGTTTTTCCTTAGGTCATGTATGGATGTGAGAGTTGGACTGTAAGGAAAGCTGAGCACTGCAGAATTGATGCTTTTTAGTTGTGGTGCTGGAGAAGACTCTTGAGACTCCCTTAGATTTCAAGGAGACCCAACCATTCCATCCTATAGGAAATCAGTCCTGAATATTCATTGGAAGGACTGATGCTGGCTGAAGCTCCAATATTTTGCCCCATGATGAGAAGAACTGACTCATTTGAAAAGACCATTATGCTGGGAAGGATTGAAGGCAGGAGGAGAAGGGGATGACAGAGGATGAGATGGCTGGATGGCATCACCGACTCTATGGACATGAGTTTGAGTGAGCTCCGGGAGTTGGTGATGGACAATGAAGTCTGCCATGGTGCAATCCATGGGGTCACAAAGAGTCAAACAAAAGGTAAGATCACTAAAAATTGTGAGGGCATATCTTATACTAGCTTCTTCTTAGTAAGAAACCATCACAGGAGGTAAAGATTGCTCATAGTGTTGAAAACATATTGATAATTATATAAATAATAAGCAGTTCTCTTCTCATGGATGTGACATTATCTGGGTAGTCATGTTATATTACATGGCAAGTGTATTTTTCAGGTCCATTAAGTTTACTAATGAATTGATTCAAGATAGGAATTTCCCCCAATTATCTGTGGGCCCAATGTAATTAGTTCAGTTCAGTTGCTCAGTCACATCCAACTCTTTGTGACCCCACGGACTGCAGCATGCCAGGCTTCCCTGTCCAGCACCAACTGCCAGAGCTTGCTCAAACTCATGTCCATCAAGTCAGTGACGCCATCCAAGCATCTCATCCTGTTGTCCCCTTCTCCTGCCTTCAGTCGCGCACAGCATCAGGGTCTTTTCCAATGAGTCCAGTCTTTGCATCAAATGGCCAAAGTATTGGTGCTTCAGCTTCAGCATCAGTCCTTCTAGTGAATATTCAGGACTGATTTCCATTAGGACTGACTGGTCTGATCTCTGTGCAGTTCAAGGAATTCTCAAGAGTCTTCTCCAACACCACAGTTCAAAAGCATCAATTTTTCTGTGCTCTGCTTTCTTTATGGTCCAACTCTCACATCCACACATCACTACAGGAAAAATCATAGCTTTGACTAGATGGACCTTTGTCAGCAAAGTAATGTCTCTGCTTTTTAATATGCTGTCTAAGTCGATCATAACTTTTCTTCAAAGGATCAAGCATCTTTTTCATGGCTGCATGACCATCTGCAGTGACTTTGGAGCCCAAGGAAATAGATTTTGTCACTGTTTCCATTGTTTCCCCATCTATCTGACGTGTAGTAGTGGGACCAGATGCCATGATCTCTGTGTTTTGAATCTTGAGTTTTAAGCCAGTTTTTTTCACTCTCCTCTTTCACATTCATCCAGAGGTTCTATAGTTCTAGAGGTCTATAGTTCTTCACTTTCTGCCATAAGGGTGATGTCATCTGCATATCTGAAGTTATTGACATTTCTCCTGGCAATCTTGATACCAGCTTGTGCTTCATCCATCCTGGCATTTCGCATGATGTACTCTGCGTATAAGTTAAGTAGGCAGGGTGACAATATACAGCCTTGACGTACTTCGTTTCCAATTTGGAGCCAGTCCATGGTTCCATGTCTGTTCTAACAGTTGCTTCTTGACTTGCATGCAGATTTCACAGGAGGCAGGTCAGGTAGTCTGGTACTCTCATCTCTTGAAGAATTTTCCACAGTTTACTGTGATCCACACAGTCAAAGGCTTTGTTGTATCCAATAAAGCAGAAGTAGATGTTTTTCTGGAACTCACTTGCTTTTTTGATGATCCAGCAGATGTTGGTAATTTGATCTCTAGTTCCTCTGCCTTTTCTAAATCCAGCTTGTACATCTGGAAGTTCTTGGTTCACATACTGTTGAAGCGTGGCTTGGAGAATTTTGAGCATTACTTTGCTAGTGTGTGAGATTAATGCAACTGTGTGGTAGTTTGAACATTCTTTGGCATTGCCTTTCTTTGAGATTGGAATGAAAATGGACCTTTTCCAGTCTTGTGCCCACTGCTGAGTTTTCCAAATTTGCTGGCGTATTGAGTGCAGCACGTTCACAGCATCATCTTTTAGGACTTGAAATAGCTCATCTGGAATTCCATCACCTCTACTAGCTTTGTTCGTTGTGATGCCTTCTAAGGCCCATTTGACTTCAGACTCCAGAATGTCTGGCTCTAGGTGAGTGTGAATGATCACACCATTGTGGTTATCTAGGTTATGAGATATTTTGTATAGTCTTCTGTGTCTTCCTGCTACCTCTTCTTAATATCATCTGCTTCTGTTAGGTCCGGACTTCCCTGGTGGCTCAGATGGTAAAGCGTCTGTCTACAATGCGGGATACCCGGGTTCAATCCCTGGGTTGGGAAGATCCCCTGGAGAAGGAAATGGCAAGCCACTCCAGAACTATTGCCTGGAAAATCCCATGGACAGAGGAGCCTGGTAGGCTACAGTCCATGGGGTTGCAAAGAGTCAGAAACAACTGAGTGATTTCACTTCATTTCACTTCTGTTAGGTCCATACCATTTCTGTCCTTTATTGTGCCATCTTTGCATGAAATGTTCCCTTGGTATCTCCAATTTTCTTGAAGAGATATCTAGTCTTTCTCATTCTATTGGTTTCCTCTATTTCTTTGCATTGATCACTGAGGAAGGCTTTCTTTTCTCTCCTTGTTATTCCCTGGAAGTCTGTATTCAGATGGGTATATCTTTCCTTTTCTCCTTTTCCTTTATCATCTCTTTTTTTTCTCAGCTAATGTAAGGCCTCCTCAGACAACCGTTTTGTCTTTTTGGCATTTCTTTTTCTTGGGGGTGGTCTTGAACACTGACTCCTGTACAATGTCACCAACCTCTGTCCATAGTTCTTCAGGCACTCTGTCTATCAGATCTAATCACTTGAATCTGTTTGTCACTTCGACTGTATAATTGTAAGGGATTTGATTTAGGTCATACCTGAATGTTCTAGTGGTTTTCCCTACTTTCTTCTATTTCAGTCTGCATTTGGCAATAAGGAGTTCATGATATGAGGCACAGTCAGCTCTTGGTCTTGTTTTTGCTGACTGTATAGAGCCTCTCCATCTTTAGCTGCAAAAAATATAATCAATCTGATTGTGGTGTTGACCATCTGGTGATGTCCATCTGGTGTAGCGTTGTCTCTTGTGGTGTTGAAATAGGGTGTTTGCTATGACCAGTGCGTTGTCTTGGCAAAATCTGTTAGCCTTTGCCCTGCTTCATTTTGTACCCGAGGCCAAACTTGTCTGTTACTCCAGGTATCTCTTGATTTCCTATTTTTGTATTCCAGTCCCCTGTGATAAAAAGGATGTCTTTTTTTGGTGTTAGTTCTAGAAGGTCTTATAGGTCTTCCTTCATAGAATCGTTCAACTTCAGCTTCTTCAGCGTTGCTGGTTGGGGCATCGACCTGGATTACTGTGATACTGAATGCTTTGCTTTGGAAATGAACAGAAATCATTCTGTCATTTCTGAGATCATACTCAAATACTGCATTTCGGACTCTTTTTGTTAACCATGAGGGTTACTCCATTTCTTCTAAGGGATTCTTCCTCATAGTAGTACATATAATGGTCATCTGAATTAAATTCACCTGTTCCAGCCCATTTTAGTTCACTGATTCCTAAAATGTTGAGGTTCACTCCTCCCATCTCCTATTTGACCACTTTCAATGTGAATAGGAACTAAAAAGCCTCTTGATGAAAGTGAAAGAGGAGAGTGAAAAAGCTGGCTTAAAGCTCAACATTCAGAAAATGAAGATCATGGCATCCGGTCCCATCACTTCATGGGAAATAGATGGGGAAACAGTGGAAACAATGTCAGACTTTATTTTTGGGGGCTCCAAAATCACTGTAGATGGTGACTGCAGCCATGAAATTAAAAGACGCTTACTCCTTGGAAGAAAAGTTATGAGCAACTTAGATAGCATATTCAAAAGCAGAAACATTACTTTGCTGACTAAGGTCCGTCTAGTCAAGGCTATGAGTTTTCCTCTGGTCATGTATGGATGTGAGAGTTGGACTGTGAAGAAGGCTGAGCGCTGAGGAATTGGTGCCTTTGAACTGTGGTGTTGGACAAGACTCTTGAGAGTCCCTTGGACTGCAAGGAGATCCAACCAATCCATTCTGAAGGAGATCAACCCTGGAATTTCTTTGGAAGGAATGATGCTAAAGCTGAAACTCCAGTACTTTGGCCACCTCATGCGAAGAGTTGACTCATTGGAAAAGACTCTGATGCTGGGAGGGATTGGAGGCAGGAGGAGAAGGGGACGACAGAGAATGAGATGGCTGGATGGAGTTACTGACTCGATGGACACGAGTCTGAGTGAACTCCAGAAGTTGCTGATGGACAGGGAGGCCTGGTGTGCTGCGATTCATGGGGTTGCAGAGTCAGACACGACTGAGTGAATGAACTGAACTGAACTGAACTGAATGTACCTTGATTCATGGATCTAACATTCCAGGTTCCTATGCAATATTGTTCTTTGCAGCATAGGACTTTACTTCCATCACCAGTCACATTCACAACTGGGCTTTGTTTTCACTTTGGCTCCTTCTCTTCATTCTTTCTCGAGTTATTTCTCCAGTGGCTGGACAGCCTCATGTAAATCAGTGAGGTCAAATCACACCCTCACACCATACACAAAAATAAACTCAACATGGCTCCAAGAGTTAAATAGAAGACATGACACCGTAAAACTGCTAGAAGAGAACATAGGCAAAACTTTCTCCAATGTAAATTGCAGGATCACCCTTGGAAGTCCCAGATCAAACAGACAGGCTCTTACAGTTTGTATTACATTTTAGGTCTGCCTTAATAAAATACAACAGCCTGGGAGGTTTAAACATAGATAGTTTTCCCAGTTTTTCACATAGATGGTTTTTCACAGTTCTGGAGGCTAGAAGTACATGATCAAGTTGTCTGTGTGTTTGCTTTTGTGAAGCCTCCTACGTGCATTTCAGATTTTCTTTTAATTTTGCACTGAGGCACTGGTTTTTAGTGGCACATTGTTTCATCTCCAGGATGCTCCTGAATTAAGTACTTGATAAAAATCACCAAGCCACCAGATCTATGTGCTTTTATTTTAGAACAATTTTCAAACCCTCTCTCTTTTTCAATTTTTTTTTGTTCTGCACCCAATTCTTATCACAGGGTTCAATAATAATAAAGTATATTTTCCTACAAAATTTCCATAATAATTGGCATTGGCTTATGAAAATGAGTCTAAATTGATATAAGTTGTGCCTGTGGTTCCTATCATGAGTTCTTGATGATGTTCCTCCTTTTCCTTTTGTCTCTTTGAATATACTTCCCAGGTATTTTGTCTCATTCCATTTCTTTACCAATACTTTCACTGATGGTTCCATTCCATGGTTGAAGCTGAGGGAAGTACTAGAATTGGCAGAGATGCATCTCAGGGAAGTGAAGAATCCAGAAGGATGCAAATGGTTTGTGTCAGTCCCTAATGTGTGTGATTTCAGCATTTCTTCCTCGTGAGACCATCACCTTCAGGGATCATGGAAAAGAAAATGCCTCTCAAGTACAGCCAGTTGTCTCCAAAGGGTGCTAACTAGAAACTTGTAATTGTTTCCAGTAATTAACAACTGAGAGAAAAGTTTCCAGAAATGCTCTCAGCTCCCAGGCCTGCACTCCCATCGCTGCTGCAGGTGAAATGATAATTGCAGTTTTGACAGAAGGGGAGGGGAGGACAGCGTCTCAAACCCATTTATCAGGATCTGGCTGCCCCCTCCCCACACACATACTGGGTATAATGGCCATCCCACTGAGCCCTTGTCTTGCCAGCTGGAAGGTATGTTCATTGTACTTTCGTCTGAGCAGCAGAGTCTGTGAGAGGAGGGCATATCAAGATTCTGGGTAAGTGATCAGATCAGAACAGACACCAACACCAATTTGTTGACATTCTAACAAATCTAGTATGTCAGTTTATGAAAGACACAAGAATACATGCTTTACAAGTGCTAAATTTTGCCTCTGTATCTTGTATGTAATGTCAATTGCAAATATTAATTCATTGCTAATATATTCACTAGGCACAGACAATAACATACTGGTTCAGTATACGATTGGACAATAATTTTGTTTTGTCTTAAACTGTTTTATCACATGCTAGTGTTTTATGCCCTAAGGTTTATTGCCTGCTTATGATTATTCAAACATTTCTATATGTTATTTTAGTTGTGTTTCTGTCATAGGAAAAAAGAGTCTTTCTGTTGCCATCCTCACAGTGAAGCATTCTCATCTTTATGACATTGCCTTGTCCTGAGGCAGGTTCCTGCTGTATTCTACTGCCAGCAATGATGTTCATGTACTAAGATGCTAAGACTTTATCCATAAAACGTGGTACCATAGAATAAAGCTTTACAACTAAATGGAATCACATTATATGAAAATTACAAAATACCACAGGTCTACAATCTAGAGTTGTGAAATCAAAATCAAATATAGTTCTGGTTTATTATATGCTTGCAGTTAACTAGCTGTTTGGCATGGCTGGTGATCAGTGCACTCTTTTTTTTTTTTGTCTTTGGCAGTGCATCAAAGTTCATGGAATCTTAGATCCTGGACCAGGGATTCAACCTGGACCCTCTGCGATGGAAGACAGAGTCTTAACCATTTAAGCACCTGGGAAGTTCCTCAAACCACTGTCTTGAATAGCCCAATGGGATTCAGTCTTCACTCTGCATTAAGAAGCAGATTTGACAAATACTTAACCTGTCTGGGTAGAGGTTATACTCCTCTGTATAACTAAGGTCCCTTCAGTTCCTGCCTAATAAATTTGTGAAGAAGTGATCACATGAGTATATTCAGTAGTTAATTTTACTACTGAATATACTTTAGTTAATATTTTAGTTAATATTAGTTCTCTTTAAATGTTATATATGAAACCCTTTAAAGGCTGCTGGTAACAGAAAACACAGGAAGCAAATATTTCCAAGTGGGAACTATCATTAAGTGGAGAATATTGGATTACAGTTGACACGATGCATGTAGCCCATGCCTCATATTCCCACGCAGGACATTCTAACTCACAAGTACCAACAAGTGTGAACTGAAAGGATGGCCAGCAGCTTTTTCATAATAGGCATGATCATCTTAACACAGACTGTGGTTGGAATCCTGGGGAATCTCTCACTCCTTTGCAGTTATATCATCCTTCACGTCATGGGTTACAGGTTAAGGTCCACAGATTTGATCCTTAAGCACCTGATTGTGGCCAACTCCTTGGTCCTCCTCTGTAAAGGGGTCCCCCAGACAATGGCAGTGTTTGGGTGGAAGCATATCCGCAGTGATTTTGGCTGCAAATTTCTCTTCTTTCTTCACAGAGTGGGGAGGGGAGTGTCCATCGGTAGCATCTGCCTCTTGAGTGTCTTTCAGGTGATCATGATCAGTCCCTGGAACTCCAGGTGGGCAGTGCTGAAAGTAATAGCCCCCAAGTACGTGGTTCTCTCTCTTTTCCTGTGTTGGATCCTGCAAATGTTGGTAAATATAATTTTTCCTTTCCATATAACTGGCAAATGGAGTGACAAAAACATCACAAAGGAAAAAGATTTTGGCTACTGTTCTTCCAATCTTAATGACAAAATTAAAAACGCCTTGCATGCAGCACTGCTATTATTCCCTGATGTTTTATGTTTGGGGCTCACACTCTGGGCCGGAGGCTCCATGGTTCTCATCCTGTACAGACATAAGCAGCAGGTCCAGCACATTCGTAGGACCGACGCCTCCTCCAGGTCCTCCCCTGAGTCCAGAGCTACTAAAACCATCCTTCTCCTGGTGAGCACTTTTGTCTACTTTTATATTCTTTCCTCCATCTTTCAAGTTCTTCTGGCTCTTTTGATCAGCCCAGCCGGCTCCTTGTGGATATCACTATAATCATTGCAGCGTGCTTCCCTACTGTCAGCCCCTTTCTGCTCATGAGCCATAACTCCAATGTACAAAGGCTCTACTTTGCCTGGATAAGGAATGCAAAGTCCTTACTATTATGAGAAAAATGTGAATTTTATTTATTTCTATAATGAGCCATTGCCAGTTCATTTATTCACCCTCAGAATCCTAATTTAAATTTTGAATCTCAATATTATACCAGACATGCAAGCATCTTCTTCAATATAAAGACCAATTGAAATATATCGTCATGAAATATCAGTGAAGTTTTCTTGTAGAAAAGGAGTTCAGATTTATGCAATAAACAACAGGTCTTGAAATAATCTGCATATTATGAAGTGTTCAAATGTGTTACTTTCAGTCTAACAAAACGAATTTCCCAGAAATGAAGTATGTATGAAATTATAGATAAAAGTATACATGAAAATGGATCAGTGTGTACAGTAGTCAGAAATAAAACTGAAAAAATTAATGTCCTCACAGAGTAAAGAATACCCTGGTTAGCACTTGAAGGTAAAATCAGGTAAGAGTTTGGGAGCCAGTTACAAATTTATAGTTAACATTGTTAAGGGAGATGGCAGTATTTATTAGAAAGAGTCTTGCAGGGAGATTAGTACATTAAAATATTTTCATGTAGAAATGAGCAGTTTAAAGTGAAGTACAATAAAAAACACACTGAAAGAAAACTATATTTCAGCAGATTTTTAAAACTGAAACATATTTGACATATAACATTGTGTAAATTTAAAGTGTAAGATTTGGTAACTTGTTACACATAAATATTGTAATATGACTGCCATTTAGTTCAGTTCAGTTCAGTCTCTCAGTTTTGTCCGACTCTTTGCGACCCCATGAATTGTAGCACACCAGGCTTCCCTGTCCATCACCAACTCCTGGAGTTCACTCAAACTCACATCCATTGAGTCAGTGATGCCATCCAGCCATCTCATCCTCTGTCATCCCCTTTCCCTCCTGCCCCCAATCCCTCCCTAGCATCAGTCTTTTCCAACGAGTCAGCTCTTTGCATGAGATGGCCAAAGTACTGGAGTTTCAGCTTTAGCATCATTCCTTCCAAAGAAATCCCAGGACTGACTTCCTTTAGAATGAACTGGTTGGATCTCCATGTAGTCCAAGGAACTCTCAAGAGTCTTCTCCAACACCACAGTTCAAAAGCATCAATTCTTCAATGCTCAGCTTTCTTCACAGTCCATCTCTCACATCCATCCATATATAACTACTGGAAAAACCATATGCTATCTATCTTGGTCATAACTTTGTTCCAAGGAGTAAGCATCTTTTAATTTCGTGGCTGGATCATCGAAAAACAAGAGAGTTCCAGAAAAGCATCGATTTCTGCTTTATTGAGTATGCCAAAGCCTTTGACTATGTGGATCACAATAAGCTGTGGAAAATTTTGAAAGAGATGGGAATACCAGACCACCTGATCTGCCTCTTGAGAAACCTATATGCAGGTCAGGAAGCAACAGTAGAACTGGACACAGAACAACAGACTGGTTCCAAATAGGAAAAGGAGTATGTCAAGGCTGTATATTGTTACCCTGCTTATTTAACTTCTGTGCAGAGTACATCATGAGAAACACTTGGCTGGAAGAAACACAAGCTGGAATCAAGATTGCTGGGAGAAATGTCAATAACCTCAGATATGCAGATAACAACACCCTTATGGTAGAAAGTGAAGAGGAGCTAAAAGCCTCTTGATGAAAGTGAAAGAAGAGAGTGAAAAAGTTGGCTTAAAGCTCAACATTCAGAAAGCAAAGATCATGGCATCTGGTCCCATCACTTCATGGGAAATAGGTGGGGAAACAGTGGAAACAGTGTCAGACTTTATTTTTTGGGGCTCCAAAAGCACTGCAGATGACTGCCATTACAACCATATATCACAATGCATGTTTTCTTTTATGTCAAAATTTTCATTGAATTATAGTTGATTTACAGTATTATAATAGTGGCAGAGGTACAACATTGTGATTAAATATATAGGTTATACTTTGTTTAAAGTTAAGAACTATTGGCTATATTCCCTGTGCTGTAAAGTATGTCCTTGTAGTTTATTTATTTTATACATAGCAGTGTATACTTCTAAATGTTTCCTCTGTCTTGCCCCTTCCCGCTTTCTTTCCCCACTGGTAAACACTTGTTTATTCTCTATATGTGAGTCTTTTTCTACATCATTATTTTCATCCATTTGAACTGCCTTTAGATTCCACATGTCAAGTGATAATATACAGTATTTATCTTTCTTTGTCTGACTTAATTCACTAAACAGCAGCAAAATTTTATTCTTAAGGGGTGAGGAATATTCCACATTGTGTGTGTGTGTGTACTGAATTTATTAGCTGATTTTCTGGTGGAGATATTATGGTTTTATATATAAAGGATCATTTCTCTGCAGTAGTGACAGTTTTACCTCTTCTCTTATGCGTTCAGTACCTGTTATCACTGTTTTGTCCAATTGCTGTGGCTAGACTTCACTTTCACTTTTCACTTTAATGCATTGGAGAAGGCAATGGCACCCCCACTCCAGTACTCTTGCCTGGATAATCCCATGGATGGAGGAGCCTGGTGGGCTGCAGTCCATGGGGTCACTACTACTCGGACATGACTGAGCGACTTCACTTTCACTTTTCACTTTCATTCATTGGAGAAGGAAATGGCAACCCACTCCAGTATTCTTGCCTGGAGAATCCCAGGGACAGGGGAGCCTGGCGGGCTGCCATCTATGGGGTCACACAGAGTAGGACACGACTGAAGCAACTTTGCAGCAGCAGCAGGACTTCCAACGCTGTGTTAAGCCAGAGTGGCTAGAGTAAGCATTCTTCTCTTGTCCCTGATTTTAAAGGAAAAAGCATTCAGATCTCTACCTCTGAGTATGATGTTAGCTGTGGGTTTGTCATAAATGGGCTTTATTATGTTGAGATGTACTTTCTCTCTACCCATTTTTCTGAGAGTTTTTACTATGAATGGATGTTAGACTTTGTCAATGCTTTTTCTACATCTATTGACATAATCATGTGTTAATCCTTCCTTTTTAAAATGTGATATATCCCATGGATTGATTTGTGGATTTTTAATCCTTGCATCTCTGGAAAAATGGTACTTATAATCATTTATAATAGTTTCTATAGATTGTTGAATTTTGTCTGCTAATATTTTGTTGAAAATTTTTCAATATTCAAAGAAAATACACTATAATTTTCTGTACTTTTGTTTTCTTTTTGTCTTTTTCTAGTACTGATATCAGTGTAAAGGTAACTTGATAGAATAAATTTAGGAGTGTTCCCTCCTTTTCAATTTTTTGGAATAGTTTAAGAATGATAGATATTATTTTTAAAAATGTTCTACAGGATCCCTTGTGATGCCATCAGGTCCTGGACATTGTTTGCTGGGAGGTTTTGATTACTGACTGATTTCACTACTCATCATCAGTTTGTTCAGATTGTCTATTTCTTCCTGATTCAGTCCTAGAGACTGTTTATAGAAATTTGGACAGTTAAGTGGGTTTGGGTTTCTTCTTTAGATTTTTCTCATATATTTGTAGTAGCCCTGTATTGATATAAAGTTTTCTCTTACAACTGTGTTCACTGTGTTTCATCAATTTTGGAAAGTTGTGCTTTTATTCTCATTTGTCTTCTGGTAATTTCTGATTTACTCTTGATATCTTTTTGAATCTATCATTTCTTAGTAGTGTGTTTAGTCTCTATGTGTTTGTTCTTTTCCTATTTTTCTTTCTGTACTTTATATCCAGTTTCAAAAGTGCTTGATATGATTTCTATTCACTGAAATTTGTTAAGACTTGTTTTGTGGCTTAGCACATGATGCATCCTGGAGAACATTTCACCTTAAAAGAAAGTCTATTCTATTGTTTTTCAATGTAAAATCCTAGAGGTATCTACTAAATTCAGCTAGTTTGTTGCACCACATAAGATCTCTGTTGCCTTACCAATTTTCTGTCTGGATGATGTGTCCAGTAATGTAACTGGGGTGTTAACATCCCATACTATTTTTGTATTATTGTCAATTTCTACCATGATGAGTATGGTTATTTGCTTTATACTTTTAGTTACTCCTTGTTTTTGGGTTCAGCGCGGCAAACAGTGGAAACAGTGGCTGACTTTATTTTTCTGGGGTTGAAAATCACTGCAGATGGTAATTGCAGCCATGAAACTAAAAGACGCTTACTCCTTGGAAGAAACGTTATGACCAACCTAGACAGCATATTAAAAAGCAGAGACATTACTTTGCCAACAAAGGTCCATCTAATCAAGGCTGTGGTTTTTCCAGTGGTCATGTATGGATGTGAGAGTTGGACTATAAAGAAAGCTGAGTGCTGAAGAATTGATGCTTTTGAACTGTGGTGTTGGAGAAGACTCTTGGGAGAATACCTGTGATTGCAGCTTTTTCCTTTTCAGCACCTTGAATATATCATGCAGTTCCCTTCTGGCCTCCAGAGTTTCTGCAGAGATATCAACTGATAGTCTTTGGGGATTCCCTCATAGAGGACTCTTTGTTTTTCTGTTGCTGCCTTTTGAATTCTCTCATTTTTAATTTTTGACTTTTAAATTATGATATTTCTTGGATGATATGTGTAGGTCTGTTTCAGTTCATCTTTTCCAACTCTCTGTGCTTCCTGCATCTGAATATATGTTTTCTTCCTCAAGTTTGGTAAATTTTAAGCCATATTTTCTCAAATACATCTTCCATCCTCATCCCTATCTCTCTCTCTCTTTTTGGAGTTTCAGCTTTATTTATTTATTTTCATACTTTAAAATTTTTATTTTTACTTTATTTTGCTTTTCAGTACTCTTATTGTTTGAATACCTGATGGCTCAGATGGTAAAGAACCTGCCTGCAATGTGGAGACCTGGCTTCGATCCCTGGGGCAAGAAGATCCCCTGGAGATGGGAGTGGCAACCCACTACAGTATTCTTACCTGGAGAATTCCATGGACAGAGGCTGTAGTCCAGGGGTCACAAAGAGTCGGACATGACTGAGCAACTAACACTTTCACTTTCACTGTTGATGTTGTCTCAGAGATCTCTTTTTATAATTTATTTTTAAATTGGAGTCTAATTGCTTTATACTGTTGTGTTGGATTCTGCCATATATCAGTATGAGTCAGCCATAGGTATGCACATGTCCCCTCCCTCTCGAAACTTCCTCCCATCTCCCAGTGCATCCCACCCCTCTAGGTTGTTAAAGAGCTCCAGGCTGGATTCCCTGAACTATATAGTAATTTCCCACTTGCTATCTATGTTACATATGGTAGTGTATATCTGTTACCACTACTCTCTCAATTCGTTCCACCTGTTCCTTTTTGTGCTGTGTCCATAAGGTCTGTTCTCAGAGATCTCTTGAGTTGCTATCGTCTTGAAAATTGTCCTTTTTCTACTCTGCTTATTGGGTAATTTTCATTATTGTGTCTTCCAGATCAGGTGTGCATTCTTCTGTATCACCTAGTCTGCTCTCTATTCCTTCTATGTATATTTTCTTTCAGCTATTTTTCATTTCTAATATTTTTAATAATATATTTTCCAGTTCCTAGTTAAAATATTCAGTATTTGCATCACTTTCCCCCTTTCATTCAGTTCATATTTTTTAAAATTTTTTTCTGATAACTTGTTGATTTTTTTTTTTCAGGAGTTGTTCTGCTAGTCTTTCAGTTGCGAGTAGTTCTTTTGCCTTTTAATTTTGCTTATTTTCTCTGCATCAGTGAATTTACATAAAACAGTTGCCTAAGAGTGGTCCTGAGGAGATATGTATATGGGCCCATATGTACCTGGTGCGTGTCTGTTGCCTTTGGTGGTCGAGCTGGATTTGAGGTGGGTGCAGGTCTCCTCTTTTCTCAGGAGTGTGCTGGCAGTTATTACCGCGGAAGGGGATGTGGTTGGAGATGGCGGAGCTGGAATTGCTGCTGATTTGAGACATTGCTTCCTCTCTGCTTAGTGAATGTCACCCATTCTATTGGCAGTGGTGTCTGATCCTAAGGTGCTGGAACCCTGTGGGTCTGATCCAAGATGAATCTCTTCCTTCTAAGTATGTGTTTTTCCTCTCCACACAGTAGGTCCATTTCCCCAGATGAAGGAGAGTGCTGAATCAGTTTGGGCCCATGGTCAAATCCGTTAAGTTTACTAATCAGTTGATGTTAAGAGAGGGAATTTGCCTGGGTTATTTGGTGGCCCCCATGTAATTACATGAACCCTTAAAAGAAAAGGAAACCAGTGAACTGTGTTGGAAAAAATAAAACTAAAGATTTAAAATGTGTGTGTAGTTTCTCAGCCTTTGAGATCCCATGGACTGTAACCCGCCAGGCTCCTCTGTCCGTGGGGAATCTCCAGGCCAAGAGTAGTGGAGTGGTTTGCCATGCCCTCCTGGGGATCTTCCCAACCTAAGGATCAAACCCAGGTCTCCCTGACTGCAGGCAGATTCTTTACCATCTAAGCCACCAGGGAAGCCCAAGAATACTGGAGTAGGTATCCTATCCATTCCCCAGGGAACTTCCCAACCAAGGAATCGAACTGGGGTCTCATGCATTACTGGAGATGACAGCATTTATTGGAAATACTGTTTTGTACGGAGATTAGTGCACTCAAGTATTTTCATGTAGAAATGACCAGATTTAAGTGAAGTGCAACGAAAGGAGAACAAAAGAAAATTATACTCCAATAAAAATTAAAAACAAAAGTATGCTTCAGCTGATTTTTAAAATTAAATGTATTTGACATTTAGCATTGTATAAATGTATAAGTGTACAAGATGGTAATATATTTAGGTATTGTATTATGATTGCCATTTTAGCCATAGTTAGCACCTCTATTGGGCTTCTCTGGTGGCTCAGAGGTTAAAGCGTCTGCCTGCAATGCATGAGACCCCGGTTCAATCCCTGGTTAGGGAAGATCCCCTGGAGAAGGAAATGACAACCCACTCCAGTATTCTTGTCTGGAGAATCCCATGGAGGCAGGAACCTGGTAGGCTACAGTCCATGGGGTTGCGAAGAGTCAGACACGACTGAGCTACTTCATATTAGTCCTTTTAAATTTAAGTTTTTTCTATATAATTGTATTTGATTTACAGTTTAGTTTTATGAATGCAGCATTGTGATTTAGTGTTACATATAGATTCTAAATTCTAAATCTTTACAGTACCTTGTTCCACCCTCTTTTTCTCTCCCCAGTGGCAACAGTTAGCTTCTTCTCTGTATCTGAGTCTCTGTCTGTTTAGTTGTATTCATTCATTTCTGTTTTATATTTTAGGTTTCCCATATAAGTCATAGCATACAGTATTTGTCTTTGACTTATTTCACTAAGCTTACTAGCTTCCGTGTCTATCCTTGTTGTTGCAAATGGCAAAATATAATTCTTTTGTGACTGTCTGATATACCAGTGTGTGTATTTCTGTGTGTGTCTGTGTGTGTGTATAACATCTTTATCCATTCACTTCTCAGCGAGTTAGCATTTTTATTTTCTTTGGATGTGTATTATTGTTGTTCAGTCGCTCAGTCGTGTCTGACTCTTGGTGGCCCCATGGACCGCGGCACACCAGGCCTCCCTGCCCTTCACCAGCTCCCAGAGTTTGCTCACACTCATGTCCGTTGTGTCGGTGATGCCACCCAACCATCTCATCCTCTGTCATCCCCTTCTCCTCCTACTTTCAATCTTTCCCAGCATCAGGGTCTTTTTTAATGTATCAGTTCTTTGCATTAGCTGGCCAAAGTATACTCAGGCGTATAGTTGCTGCTTGACATGGTAGTTCTTTTTAGGTTTTTGAGGACACTCCATACTGCTTTCCAAAAGAGGCTGCACAAATTTCCATTCCCTTCCACAGTGTACTAAAGTTCTCCTTTCCCCACATCCTCACCAACACTTGTTATGTGTGACCTTTTTGATGATATCCATTCTGATGGATGTGGGGTGATATACAACTGTGGTACTGACTGCATTCCTCTAATGGATAATGATGTTGAGCATGTCCCTGTGGGCCATCTGCACATCTTCTTTGGAATAATGTTTATTGAGGTTTTCCACCCATTTTCTACCACGTTGCTTTTGTTTCTAGTATTGAGTTGTATGACCTGCGCATACATTTGACTATTAACTCTTTATCTGTCACGTTCTTGGAAACTATTTTATCTGATTCAGGATGTTATCTTTTCCTTTTGTCAATGACTTTCTTTTCTGTACAAAGATTTTTTTAAAATTTAAGTTTATTTTAATTGGAGGCTAATTACTTTACAATATTGTATTGGTTTTGCCATACATCAACATGAATCCTGAACCCCTCCTCCTACCTCCCTCCCCATAACATCCCTCTGGGTCATCCCAGTGCACCAGCCCCAAGCATCCTGTATCCTGCATCGAACCTAGACTGGCGATTTGTTTCTTATATGATATTATACATGTTTCAATGCCATTCTCCCAAATCATCCCACCCTCTCCCTCTCCCACAGAGTCCAAAAGACTGTTCTATACATCTGTGTCTCTTTTGCTGTCTTGCATACATTGTTATCGTTACCATCTTTCTAAATTCCATATATATGCATTAGTATACTGTATTGGTGTTTTTCTTTCTGGCTTACTTCACCCTGTATAATCGGTTCCAGTTTCATCCACCTCATTAGTTAGGTCTCATTTTTGAAATGTAGTGTTGGAGAAGACTCTTGAGAGTCACTTGGACTGCAAGGAGATCAAACCAGTCAATCCTAAAGGAAATCAGTTCTGAATATTCATTGGAAGGACTGATGCTGAAGCTGAAATTCCAATACTTTGGCCACCTGATGTGAAGAACTAACTCATTATAAAAGACCTTGATGCTGGGAAAGATTGAAGGTAAGAGGAGAAGGAGATAACAGGAGATGAGATGGTTCAATGGCATCATGGACTCAATGGACATGAGTTTGAGCAAGTGCCAGGAATTGGTGATGGACAGGGAAGCCTGGCATGCTGTAGTCCATGGGGTTGCAAAGAGTCAGACACGACTGAGCAACTGAACTGAACTGAGGTCTCATTTGTTTATTTTTGCTTTTGTTTCCTTTGCTTTAGAAGACAGACTCCCAAAAACATTGCTACCTTTTATGACAGAAAGTGTTCTGGATATATTTCCTTCTAGGGATTTTATGGTTTCCAGTTTTGCACTGGTGTCTATCTATTTTGTGTTTATTCTTGTATACACTTTGAGAAAATATTCAGATAATTTCATTCTTTTACACATAGCAGGCCAGTATCGCTTTTTAAAATTTATTTTTGATTGGAGGATAATTGCTTTACATTGTTGTGTTAGTTAGTGCTGTGTGCTGCACAACAGCATAAATCAGCCATAAGTATATACATAATCCCTCCCTATTAACCATTCTCATGCCTACAATTCCACCCCCTCATTACACTTCTGGAAGAGACTATCTTTTCTCCATTATATAGTCCTACCTTCCTTGTCATAGATTAAATGGCCAATAGGGCATGGATTTATTTCTGGGCTCTCTGTTCTATTCCAGTTTTCTATGTGTCTGTTTTTGTGTCAAGTGGATACTGTATTAATGACGGTAGCTTTGTAGTATAGTCTGCAATCAAGGAGCCTGTTTCCTCTATTTTCTTCTTTTTTGAATTCAGACATATAATGTGCTAACCAAATTACAATAATGAGATTGCATAAGATGGACATTCTCATTACCAAAACAAGAAATCAGAAAGAAGAAACAAATCATCTGTCCAAAGCAGCTAAAAGTCCTAGGAGGGTAAATTTCATCAGATTTTAAAGTTTGAGAAATAGCCTATTTGTCTCAATGTTCTGTCTCTGGCCTGTCTGTTTACAACCCCACCTCTCAAATACCCAGTAGCCATGAGCACATGAACAATGCATGTTGTGTTTCATCACACCATTCACTAACAAAAGCAGCTGCTGCTCTGTGGAGTAATGGTTGAAGCTGGGACTAAGACAGAACAGGATATATATCTATATATTATTCCTGGAGTATCATATAGAACTAGAAAATTTTATTATTTTGTTTTTTATTCATTCAGTCATGTCCAACTACTCTGCGACCCCACAGACAGTAGCCAACCTGGCTCCTTGCCTCTGGGGTTTCCCAGATAAGAATACTTGAGTGTTTGCCATTTCCTCCTCCAAGGGATCTTCTCAACCCAAGGACTGAACCTGCATCTCCTGCATTGGCAGGCAGATTCCTTACCACTGAACCACTAGGGAAGCCCACTAGAAAATAAGAAAATTCCTTAAATAAGAAGAAATAAAAAACATAGAAAAAAAGCTATACCAAAGACACATAGGAGTTGCCTAAAAGAGCTCCCAATGACCAAGTAGAATAATTTGATTTTTTTAAGAAACTAGTTTTAGATTATGACTTAAAGTATAAAATAAATGTGCATCAGTCTAAACTGATATGAAGTACAATTGAAAAAATAATTTATTTGAGGAAACAGGTGGAACTGTTTTTCAGAAATATTCCAGATAATTGTGTTGAAATTTTATCATGAAAAAGGTGGAACATAACAGCTCATTCTTAAGTGTGGTCTGCACAGAGTGTCTTGTCTTCCTTTCAAAAGTACACCATGAACGGGGACAAAAATAACATCGCATGAGCAAATCAGTGGCCCCTGCCTCATCCAGGAGACTAGGTTAATATCAATAGTGATGTCATGTTGGTTATATGTTGGTTATATGATGGAATGAAAATGGCTCTTACCCCTCTGCAGTCTTCCTCCCCAAAACACTGAACCCAAGTGTAATCACGAGAGGAGTGTCACATTAATCTCAGTTAAAGGGCATTTCAGGAAATACTGGACTAGTGTTTCTCAAATCAGTCACCTCGTTAAACCTGAGGAATATCTGACTAATTGTCCCAGCAAAGGCGAGCCTTGGGAGAGGTGACTACAACTTGAGATTTGGTATCTGGAAGAGTTCTTGGAAAAGAAAATGGATATAAAGGAAAAATTGAGAAAAATCTGAAAAAAGTGTTGACTTTAGTTAACACAATGTAATCATTAATTATGACAATTCAACACACATAAGATTTTCAGAGTTAGTGTACTGAGTATGGGATATGTGGGAACTCTGTATACAGTCTTGCCATTTTGGTAAGTCAAAAACTGTTCTAAAATAAAATCCTTCTAAAACAAACAAACAAACAAACCACGACTAGAATTCCCAATACATATTTGAGTTAACCACACAGTCTTTTCTCCTGAGTTGTCTCTTGGAATAAATACCAAGAGGGTGAGATTCTCTGCTTGGTTTTCAGCAGTCTCAGCTGAGTGGTGCATGCATGCTATGTCACTTCAGTCATGTCCAACTCTAAGTGATCCTACGGACTGTAGGCCTCCAGGCTCCTCTGTCCAAAGAATATTGAAGTGGGTTGTCATTTCTTCCTCTAGGGGATTTTCCTGACCCAGGGACTGAACCCACTTCTCTTATGTCTCCTGCATTGCCGGGCTGGATCTTTACCACTAACGCCACCTGGGAAGCCTCAGCCCAGTGGTGGAAAGAGGTAATGGTCTCCTTCAGGACACACATAGAAGCCTCGGGTCTTTATAGAGCACTGAAACGGGGCATTCCAGTCCCTGAGCTCAACTTTTCACTCACCTCTTAGTCCAGCCACATTAAGAGCAAGCAGCCAATGTTATTACATTCATTACTTTCTCCCAAAAGTTCAAAAGTATTGTAAACAAAATCACCAAGGAACTTACTTCTTCTAAGAGGTGATGAATCCCATGGACAGAGGAGCCTGGCAGGTTACATTCCATGGGGTGGCAAAGAGGCAGACATGACTTCAAGACGTGATGGGGACTATCCTGTGCAGATGTGTTCCGAGTCTGTATTGCTCAGTCAGGACATGGACTATCTGTGCTCTCCTTACTGCTGAAAATGAACTCATTAGTGTCTTTACTTCTAATCAGATTCGAAAGCCATTTCCAAAACCCAGAAGCCAATGAAAAGCTCTCCCTTAAATTGCGTTTCTCTAGAATCACTCCTCATAACAGTGGACTCATATGACATTATTTAATATTCTTCAAATGAAATCCTATATTGTATATTGCAGAAGGAAATGGCAACCCACTCCAGTATTCTTGCCTGGAAAATCCCATGGACAGAGGAGCCTGGTGGGCTACAGTCCATGGGGTTGCAAGAGTCAGACAGGAGTTAGTGACTAAACCACAACCACGATCATATTGGCATATACAGCAAAGCCAATGAGTGCTGTAGAACTTTCTGCTAATCTTAAATTCGCAAACAACATAAGAAATGTAAGAAGACTAATACTAAGCAGTAAATGTACTTCTTTTTAAAGATTTTTGATTTTTTTTTTTTTTGCCGTCTTCTGCTTTATTGACAGGAAATCGTTCAAAAATGTTCTCACAATTCAATAATTACAAAGACTCAGACTTACATTAAAAAGTAAAACCAGAACCCCCAGCAGGTGCCAGCCCCAGCGGAAGGCCCGGGGCGGGGCGGGCAGGCCACAGTGCCCACGTCGCTCAGTGCCGACTCACGGGAAATGCATGTCTTCCACAGCGTCGCGAGGACGTCGGCTGGCAGGGGGCAGAGGAAAGCCTGCCGCTGGCTCACAGCGAGCTTTCTGAGGCCGCCCCCAGGCCCTGGCGCCGGGAGGGGAGGCAGAAGCGCGCAGGGTGCGGGGGTGGAGTGTGGCGGTGTCTACACCATCCAGTAGAGGGCACGAATCACAGGGCTCCATGCGGGGTGGGGCGCCCCCTGGGCGCGGCCTCTTGACCCATGGGCATGGGGCCCCATCTACCCGCCACCCACTGGTTTCAGGGCAGGAGGCTGAGCAGTGGAAGCGAGCAGGACAGAGCATAGCTGACTTCACAGTAGTAGAGACTGGTGAACAGGTGGCTGTGACTGGGAACGGACTGACTTGGGAGGGCCTCTGTCCACGGCTACGAGAGCGGCAGGAGGACTTCCGCCTCTGACTATGTATGGGCTAAATGAACAAAAAGGCCACGAACTACCCTCCACGTTTCCTGTCTTCAAGACTCTAGTGACACTGGGAATGGTATACAACTTCCTACGATGCTCCTAAGCGCCTAGGAAACGGTTTCAGGGAACAGGGGCCGGAAGCAGCACCGAGGAGTCTTTATTGAACTTGTTACAATATTTCTTCTGTTTTATGTTTTGATTTTAGGCAGCAAAATTTTAGCTCCCCAACCAGGGATCAAACTCCCACTTTGGAAGTCTTAACTACTAGAACACCAGCAAAGTCCCAGATTCACCTTTTTTTTTTTTTTTTTTTTTTTTTTGATGACTCCTAGTAAAGGCTTGTCAGTTGTGTGTGTCTTTTCAAAAACCAACTCTTGGTTTCACTGACTTGTTCTATTGGTTTTTTGATCTCTGATCTTAAAATTTTCTCTTTGGTGTATCCCTTCCTCTGTCTGCTATCTTTGACATTATGTGTAGTTTTTTCCTGATTTCTTTAGATGGTAGGTTAGATTGCTTATTTGAGATTTTTCTTGCTTCTTGAGTTAGGTTTTTTCCTCTATCAAGTTTTTGAAATTTTCTGCTTTTATTTTATTTGCTTCAAGGTAATTTCTCATTTTCCTCTGATTTCATATGGATCCATTGGTTATTGATAGCCTGTTGTTCAGTGTCCAGGTTTGATCCTCTTGAATTAAGTAATTGTTAAAAATCACCGAGCCATTAGATCTAGGTGATTTTATTTTATGACATATTCTTTTACCCCATCCCTTTTTTCTGAGTGTATGTTCTGCATCCACAGACAGAAGTCAATAATAATAAAGTATTTTTTTCCTATAAGATTTCCATAATAATTGGCATCGAGTTATGAAAATGAGTAAATTGATTTGATTTGTGCCAGTGATCCACATAATGAGTTCTTAATCATATTCCTCCTTTTTCTTCTGTCTCTTTGAAAGTACTTGCCAGGTATTTTGTCTCATTCCATTTCTCTACCAGTACTTTTGTTGATGGTTTGGTCCAGTGGTTGAAGGTGAGGAAAGTACTAGTTTCAGAGCAGAGACACATCACAAGGAAGTGAAGAATCCAGAGGGACAAAAAGGGTTTATGTCAGTCCCTAACATGCGGGATTTCAGCATTTTCTGCTTTCCTCCTTGTGAGACCCTGTCACCTTCAGGGATCATGAAAAAAAAAGACTCTCAAATATATCCAGTTATCTCCTAAGGGTGCCAACTAGAAACTTGTAATTGCTTCCAGTAATTAACAACTGAGAGAAAAGTTTTCAGAAATGTTCTTGGCTCCCAAGCCTGCACTCCCATCGCTGCTGCTGGTGAAATGATAATTGCAGCTTTGGGAAGGGAGGACACAGAATCTCAAACCTACATATCAGGGACCAACTGCCTGCCTCCCACACACGAACTGGGTATAATGACCATCAGGGAGCCCACTCTCCTGGCAGCAAGAAGGTGTCGGGTAAGGGTGTTCTATTTCAGTCTGAGAGGGCAGAGTCTGTGAAAGAGAGGCAGCTCAAGATGCTGAGTGAGCATATCAGAAAGGGGCAGTCTTCTGTGTAGTCACTGGATTCAGTGCCAATACTATGCGTAAGGTAGTAAAATCCTGAATCATGAGTCGAGATGGCAAAAAGAGATGGTGTCCTCACCCTGAACCAATCCCTGCTGGCTCTTCCTGTAGTTTAATTTAATCCTCACTGACAGTGGCTGTTGTGACTTAGTCCAAGTGGTAACAAAACCTGATTTTTTTGAGGTGTTTAAAAATGTAGATATAAAATCAATTTTCTCTTGAGTCTGCCTCAGGGGAATCATAGACTAAATGTTGAGGATGACTAGAGGGGCCACAAGAATAACTCCAGGGTGGTAATAAACAGTATGGTGAGTCTGCAAAAATCATGTAATCCTGTACAGAAAGTGAATGCAGCTGGAAATGGCTTGAAGGGAAATGTTTTCTCTGACTCTGGATATTAATGGAGACAGTAATTGTGTCCTCACTGAAAACATCCAGAGTCCATTGATTATGGTGAGGCTGTCTTTACTCTTCATGTTATGAAATGAGCAGTTAAGGAAACTTGACATAATGCCGAGTTTTAGGCCTCAGCTCTCAGTCATATATCGTATTGTTTTTGCCCATTTAAAAGGTATTTTAATATGAATCTAAATGCCTCGTATTTTAATTTATAAAATGCATAAGAACAGATCCCTTGCAGGTGCTGATTTGTATATATCTCTGGTATGTTAATATCATTTGAAAAGCATAATTCATTGCCATATATTCAATTAACTCTGCTATTAATGAATAGATACCTGTATCACTGGAAAATAATAATAATTTACTTTTTCCTTTTGTACTACTTCATCATGCATGACTATTTTATGTCCCAAGTTACTGACTTTATATGGGATTATTTAACAGTTTCTGGAGTACTTGCATTTTAACTGCTTTTCTGAAATAAAAGCAAAAGACTTTCTGTTTCCCATCCTAATTCTGAGCCATCCTCATCTTCATGATATTACCTGGTCCTGGGGCAGGCTCCTCCCATATTCTCCTGGCAGGCCACAGTACATGTACATATACTAAGACATCTGAAGCCTCATTTATAATACAAAATGCCTTGTCTCTAATAAAAATTATGAAATAGCAGCAGTCAAATTTCAAAGAACAAGTTCTGAAAACAAAACTGAATATATATCTGAATTATTATATGAACAGTTAACTAACTTTTTGGCAAAGTCGGGGTTCAATGCACTATCTTTACCAGTCCAGTGGGTTTCAAGTCCTCATTCTGTCCAAGAGCAGATTTTGACAAATATTCAACCTCTCTGTGCTTATGTCACCCTCCTCTGCATCATTAATGTCACATAAGTACCTGGCTCATAGATTGTTGAAGAATGAAGAAGTGATCACGTGTAGAACGTACAGCTTTTAATTTTACATAGTAATGCTCTTTAAATATCATAAAATATCATATATGCAACTATTTAAAGCTGCTGGTAACTGAAGAACATAAAGTAAATGTTTCTCAGTGGGAACTAAGGGTAAATGGAGAATACTGGATTTCAGCTGACATGATGTGTGTAACCCACACCTCATGTTCCCATGCAGGACATTCTAACTCACAAGAAAATATCAGTGACTGTGAACCAAGAGGATGGCCAGTATTGATTTAACAATAGGCGTTATCTTCTTAATGCAGATGGTGGTTGGAATCCTGGGGAATTTCTCACTCCTTTGCCATCATATCATCCTTCACTTCACTGGCTCCAGGTTAAGGTCCACGGATTTGATTCTTAAGCACCTGATTGTGGCCAACTCCTTGGTCCTCCTCTGTAAAGGGGTCCCCCAGACAATGGCAGTGTTTGGATGGAAGCATATCCGCAGTGATTTCGGCTGCAAACTTCTCTTCTTTCTGCACAGAGTGGGAGGGGAGTGTCCATCGGTAGCATCTGCCTCTTGAGTGTCTTTCAGGTGATCGCGATCAGTCCATGGAACTCCAGGTGTGCAGTGCTGAAAGTTAAAACTCCTAAGTACATCGTTCCCTCTATTTTCTTGTGTTGGATCCTGCAAATGCTGGTAAATTTCATTTTTCCTCTACATATAAATGGCAAATGGAATGACAAAAACAACACAAACAAGAAGGATTTTGGATACTGTTCTTCTATTCATCCTGACAAAATCCAACAGTCATTGTCTGCAGCCTTGCTATCACTCCCCGATGTTCTATGTTTGTGGCTCATGCTCTGGGCCAGCAGCTTCATGGTTTTCATCCTGTACAGACATAAGCATCGTGTCCAACATATTCGTAGGGCCAATACCCCCACCAAATTCTCCCCTGAGTCCAGAGCTACCAAAACCATCCTTCTCCTGGTGAGCACTTTTGTCTATTTTTATACTCTTTCCTCCATTTTTCAACTCATGATGGCTCTTTTTGATTATCCCAGCTGGTTCCTTGTGAACATCACTGTAATCTTGGCTTTGTGTGTCCCAACTGTCAGTCCCTTTCTGCTCATGGGCTGTGACTCTAATGTACACAGACTCTATTTTGCCTGGATAAGGAATACAAAGTCCCCTACTATTATGAGAAATGTGTGAATTGGGTATATTCTGAAGTGTACAGTTGACCATTCATTAATTCACCTCAGTTGTTGTTCAGACATTCAGTCATGTCTGACTCTTTGCAACCCCATGGACTGCAACACACCAGGCTTCCCTGTCCTTCAACATCTCCTGGAGTTTGCTCAGACTCATGTCCACTGAGTCGATGATATCATCCAATCATCTCTTCCTCTGTCATCCTCTTTTCCTGCCTTAAATCTTTCCCAGCCTCAGGGTCTTTTCTAATGAGTCATTTCTTCGCATCAGGTAGCCAAAGTATTGCAGCTTCAGCATCAGTCCTTCTAATGAATATTCAGGATTGATTTCCTTTAGAATTGACTGGTTGGATCTCCTTGCAGTCCAAGGGACTCTAGAGTTTTTCCAACACCACAGTCCAAATTATCAGTTCTTCAGTGGTCAACTTTCTTTATGGCTTCTCCTCAGAGATCTAGCTCAAATTTTGAATCTCAAGAGAATTGTAAACATGACATACTGAGCATCTTCTTCAAAATAAACTATTGTAATAGTATTGTCATGACATACAGTTATCTTGTAAAGAATTATATGATTTAATTTTTCTAATACTTTCAGAAAATGAGTTCAGAATTTATTATCAAGACTTGATAATAAAATCAAGTCTTGAAACAATCTGCATATGATAAGCTATTCAGGTGTGTAGTTTTCAGTCTGCTACAGTACGTTTCCTAAAGTTATACAGGCATGAACTTATAGAGAAAGGTATGCATGACTGTGGGTTAGCATGTGCAACAGTCATTAATGAAACAGAACAAGTTAATGTCCTCACAGAATAAAGAGTGACTTGGTGGGGCGTTGGAATTTAAAATCCATCTCCTTCAGTAGAGACTTTGGCAGTCCGTTATGAGTTTATAGATAACATGCCTAGAGAGGTGGTAGTACTTATTAGAAATATGTTGTTTGGCACTGAGATTAAAACATTTAAATACTTTCATGTGGAAATGACCAGATTGAAGTGAAATATACTTTCTAAAAAGAAACACAAAAACAGAAGAATATTCCAATATTTTTAAAACAATAGATGAACTATGTCAGCTGATTTTTAAAATTAAAATGTATTTTATATATAACATTATGTAAAGTGCACAAAATATTGAAATAATTTTATTGTCTTACATGTACATAGCTGTTGAGTTTTCCCAGCATCACTTTTGAAGAAACTATGTTTTCTCCATTTTATATATATATCTCCATTATATATTATTCCATCCATGTTTGTGTGGTGAGAGTTAGTCTATTTCATGCTCATTCACAAAGGAGGTGTGTTAAGGTCTTTATAACAAGCATGGACTGGGAGGAGAGAAAGTCCTGGAAGGAGAAAATCCTCAAGAGGGAGGTCCATCAGCCCTCAGTGGTAGAACTTATTTGCCATAGATTAATTGACCAATAGCACATGGGTTTATTTCTGGCCTCTCTATTCTATTCCAATTATTTTTGTGTCTATTTTTGTGCCAGTTTGATACTGTTTTGGTGACTGTAGCTCTGTAGTATAGTCTGAAATCAAAGAGCTTGTTTCCTCCATTGTCTTCTTTTTTTTTTGAAAGCAGATACGTAATACGCTTACCAAATTCCAATGGTGTGACTGAATAGGATGGATATTCTCTTTCTCAAAACAGGAAATCAGAAAGAAGAAGCAACTCACCTGTCCAAGGCAGGTAAAATCCAAGGAGGGTAAATTCTGTCAGACTTGAAAGTTTGAGAAAAATAATATTTGGCTGGATATTCTGTCCCCTGGACTACCTGAGTACAACCCCACCTTTCAGACACCAGTGGCCATGACCACATGCACAGTGCATACTGTGGTTCATCACACCATTCACTAATAAGAGCAGCTGTTGCTTTGTGAAATAATGGCTGAAGCTGGGGCTAGGATATATATATTTCCTTGAGAATCCTATATTAAATAGTAGAAAACAGGAAATGCTTTAAATAAGAAGTAAGAAGAACCATAATGACGGGCTATATCAGACTCACAAAGAAGTCACCTAAAAGAACTGCCAATCACCAAGTTGGACAATTTGATTTTTAAGAAAGTAATTTTGGATTATAACTCAAAGTATAAAAATTAATGTGTAACAGTGAAAACTGAAATGAAATTGAATAAATAATGTATTTGAGGAAACAAAACTCCTTTTCAGAAAGATTATACATAATTGTGTTAAAAGTTTATCATGAAAAAGTGGAAAATAACATCCCATGCTTAAGTGTGGCATAGTGTCTTACTTTCAATGAGTTCACCATGAAAAGGGACAAAAATAACATTTGATGAGCAAATCAGCGGCCCCTACCTCATCCTGGAGACCTAGGTTAATATCAACAGTGATAAGTCATGTTGGTCCCATGGACTCCTGACATGATGAAATGAAAATGGCTCTTATACCTCTGCAGTCTTCCTCCCCAAAACACAGAACCCAAGTATAATCATGAAAGAAATGTCACATTCAGTTCAGTTCAGTTCAGTTGCTCAGTCGTGTCCGACTCTTTGCGACCCCATGAACTGCAGCACGCCAGGCCTCTCTGTCCATCACCAACTCCTGGAGTTCACTCAGACTCACGTCCATCGAGTCAGTGATGCCATCCAGCCATCTCATCTTCTGTCGTCCCCTTCTCCTCCTGTCCCCAATCCCTCCCAGCATCAGAGTCTTTTCCAATGAGTCAACTCTTCGCATAAGGTGGCCAAAGTACTGGAGTTCCAGCTTTAGCATCATTCCTTCCAAAGAAATCCCAGGACTGATCTTTAGAATGGACTGGTTGGATATCCTTGCAGTCCAAGGGACTCAAGAGTCTTCTCCAACACCACAGTTCAAAAGCATCAATTCATTGGTGCTCAGCTTTCTTTACAGTCCGACTCTCACATCCATACATGACTACTGGAAAACCATAGCTTTTACTAGACGGACCTTTGTTGGCAAAGTAATGTCTCTGCTTTTCAATATGCTATCTAGGTTGGTCATAACTTTTCTTCCAAGGTGTAAGTGTCTTTTAATTTCATGGCTGCAATCACCATTTGCAGTGATTTTGGAGTCCCCCAAAATAAAGTCTGACACTGTTTCCACTGTTTCCCCATCTATTTCCCATGAAGTGATGGGACCAGATGCCATGATCTTCACTTTTTGAATATTGAGCTTTAAGCCAACTTTTTCACTCTCCTCTTTCACTTTCATCAAGAGGATTTTTAGTTCCTCTTCACTTTCTGCCATAAAGGTGGTGTCATCTGCATATCTGAGGTTATTGATATTTCTCCCGGCAATCTTGATTCCAGCTTGTGTTTCTTCCAGCCTAGCATTTCTCATGATGTACTCTGCATATAAGTTAAATAAGCAGGGTGACAGTATACAGCCTTGATGTACTCCTTTTCCTATTTGGAACCAATCTGTTGTTCCATGTCCAGATCTAACTGTTGCTTCCTGACCTGCATATAGGTTTCTCAGGAGGCAGGTCAGGTGGTCTGGTATTCCCATCTCTTTCAGGATTTTCCGTAGTTTATTGTGATCCACACAGTCAACGGCTTTGGCATAGTCAATAAAACAGAAATAGATGTTTTTTCCTCTGCCTTTTCTAAAACCAGCTTGAACATCTGGAAGTTCATGGTTCACATATTGCTGAAACCTGGCTTGGAGAATTTTGTGCATTACTTTACTAACGTGTGAGATGTGTGCAATCGTGTGGTAGTTTGAGCGTTCTTTGGCATTTCCTTCCTTTGGGATTGGAATGAAAACTGATCTTTTCCAGTCCTGTGGCCACTACTGAGTTTTCCAAATTTGCTGACATACCGAGTGCAGCACTTTCACAGTATCATCTTCCAGGGTTTAAAATAGCTCAACTGGAATTTGATCACCTCCACTAGCTTTGTTCGTAGTGATGCTTTCTAAGGCCCACTTGACTTCACATTCCAGGATGTCTGGGTCTAGGTGAGTGATCACACCATCATGATTATCTTGGTCATGATAGCTGTGAAAAGAAGAGAAGTGAAAAACAGAGGAGAAAAGGAAAGATATAAGCATCTGAATGCAGAGTTCCAAAGAATAGCAAGGAGAGAAAAGAAAGCCTTCCTCAGTGATCAGTGCAAAGAAATAGAGGAAAACAACAGAATGGGAAAGACTAGAGATCTCTTCAAGAAAATTAGAGATACCAAGGGAACATTTCATGCAAAGATGGGCTCGATAAAGGACAAAAATGGTATAGACTTAACAGAAGCAGAAGATATTAAGAAGAGGTGACAAGAATACACAGAAGAACCGTACAAAAAGATCTTTCATGACCAAGACATCACCAAGACATCAAAGATGGGCTCGATAAAGGACAGAAATGGTATGGACCTAACAGAAGCAGAAGATATTAAGAAGAGGTGACAAGAATACACAGAAGAACTGTACAAAAAGATCTTTCATGACCAAAACATCACCACCATGGACATCACCGAAATCAGACTGGTTATATTCTTTGCAGCTAAACATGGAGAAGCTCTATACAGTTAGCAAAAACAAGCCTGGGAGCTGACTGTGGCTCGGATCATGAACTCCTTCCTTATTGCCAAATTCAGACTGAAATTAAAGAAAGTAGGGAAAACCACTAGACCATTCAGGTATGACCTAAATCAAATCCCTTATGATTATACAGTGGAAGAAATAGATTTAAGGGACTAGATCTGATAAACAGAGTGCCTGATGAAATATGGATGGAAGTTCGTGACATTGTACAGGAGACAGGGATCAAGACCATTCCCGTGGAAAAGAAATGCAAAAAAAAGTCACATTAATCTCAGTTAAAAGTCATTCCAGAAAATGCCGGACTAGTGCTTCTCAAATCTGTCACCATCATTAAACTTGAAGAATGTTTGATTAATTGTCACAGTGAAGAGGAGACTAGGGAGTGATGACTACAACGTGACAGTTGGTATCTGGATCAATTCTTGGAAAAGAAAATGGATATAAAAGAGAAACTGAGAAAATATGAATAAAGTATTGACTTTAGTTATCACAAATTAATTACTATTGGTTCATTAATTAAACAACTTGACACATAACAAGATTTCAGAGTCACCAATTGAATGTGGAATATAAGGAGGCTATAGTTTTGCCATTTTTGAAAATCTAAAACTATTCTAAAATAAAATCTTCCTTAAAAATCCCAACTTGATTTACAATTCTCGATACATAATTGTGTGAACCCCACAATTTTTCTCCTGAGTTATCCTTTGTAATACATAACAAGAGGGTGTGATTCTCTGCTTGATTTTCAGCAATCTCAGGTAAAGGGTGGGAGAGGGTAAGGGTCTCCTTCAGGGCACACATAGAAGCCTTGGGGTTCTATATATGGTGCTGGAACGGGGCATTTCAATCACTGAGCTCAAACTCTTCACTCATCTCTTAGTCCAGCAACATTAGGGGCAAGCAGCCAATGTTAATACATTCATCAGTTTCTCCCAAATGTTCAAAAGTACTGTAAGCAGAGTCACTCAGATACTTACTTATCTAAGAGGTGATGGGGTGTATCCCATGCAGATGTGTTGAGAGTCTGTACTGCTGAATTGGGACATGGACTCTCCATGCTCTCTTTACTGCTGGAAATGAACTCATTAGCATCTTCACTTCTAATCAGATTTGAAGTGAAGTGAAGTGAAAATTGCTCAGTTGTGTCCAACTCTTTGTGACCTCATGGACTTAGCCTATGGAATTCTCCAGGGCAGAATACTGGAGTGGGTACCCTTTGCCTTCTCCAGGAGATCTTCCCCAACCCAGGGATAGAACCCAGGTCTCCGCATTGCAGGCAGATTCTTTACCAGCTGAGTCACAACAGAAAGGCTTCAGATTCAAAAGCCCTTTCCCCAAACCCAGGAACCAATGCAAAACTCTCCCTTAAATTCCATTTTTCTAGAATCACTCCTTATAATAGTGGGCTCATGACATTATTTGATATTCCTAACATGAAATTCTCATACAGCAATGCTAATGAGTGCTGTACAACATTATGCAAACTTTAAATTCACAAACAACATAAGAAATGTAAAAAGTCTAATACAAAACAGTACATGTATCTATTTTCTTTTTCTTTTTTTTTAATATGGACAATTTTTAAAGTATTTATTGATTCTGTTACAATATTGCTTCTATTTCACATTTTGCTCTTTGTCCACAAGGGATGTGAGATCTTGGCTCCCTTTCCAGGGATCAAACCTGCACCCCTTGCACTAGGAGGCGAAGCCTTAACTGCAGCATCACCAGGGAAGTTCCAGGTTTCTCTCTCTCTCTCTCTCTGTCTCTTTTTTTTCTTTTTTTTGATGAACCCCAGCTAAAGGCTTATCAGTTATATGTATCTTTTCAAAAAATCACCTCTTGGTTTCATTGACTTGTTCTGTTGGCGTTTTAATTTCTGATTTTAAAAATACTCTTTGATTTGTATCATTTCCTCTTTCTCCTATCTTTGACATTTTATGTAATTCCTTTTATAATTTCTTTAGATGGTGGGTTAGGTTGTTTATTTGAAATTTTTCTTGTTTCTTCAGGTAGGCTTTTATCTTTCTCAGTTTCTCTTAGAATTGCCTTTTCTGTTTCTTGATTTTTAAAGTTTCTGTTTTTATTTGCTTCAAGGTAATTTCTGATTTTCTTTTGATTTCCCATTGATCTACTGGTTTTTCATAGTATTTTATTTAGTCTCTAGGTTTGATCCTCCTTAATTAAATAATTGCTCAGACTATTGAGCCATCAGATCTAGATGATTTTATTTAAGAGCTACTCTTTTCAAACCCTCTCATTGTTTCTATGCATTTGTTCTGCATCCCATTCTTATCACCAACAGAATTAAATAAGAATAAAGTGTATTTTCTGACAAGATTTCCTTCATAATTGCCATGAAATTGTGAAAATGAGTCTAAATCAATTGATTTTATTTGTGCAAATGATTCATATAATGAGTTCTCCCATGTCTCTCCTTTCCCTTTTATCTCTTTGAATATACCTCCCAGGTGATTGGACTCATTCCATTTCTCCATGTATACTTTAATTGACGGTTCAGATTAGTGGACTGTAGAGAAACATCTCATGGAAGTGAAGAATCCAGAGAGACCCAAGTAGTTACCTCAATCATATATGTATTTCAGTATTTCTTATACTCTTCCATGCGAGACGGTGTCTGCCATTAGTGGTCAGAGAAAATGGAAACATTCCTTTAGTCTCCTAAAGGTGCTAACTAGAAACTTGTAGTTGATTCCAGTAATTAACAACTGAGAGAAAAGTTTCCAGAAATGTTCTCAGATCCCAGGCCTGCACTCCCGTTGCTGCTGCAGGTGAATTGATAATTGCAGCTCTGATGGGAGGGGGAGGGGAAGACACAGCATTGCAAATCTATATATCAGGGCCTGGCTGCCTCCCTCCTACACACATACTGGGTATAATGACCGTCAGGGAGCCCACTCTCCTGGGAGCAGAAAGGTGCCAGGTAACAATGTTCTATTTCAGTCTGAGAGGCAGTCTCTACAAGAAAGGCAGATCAGGATGCTGAGTAAGCGATTATATCAGAAAGGTACAGTCTTCTGTGTAGTAACTGGATTCAGTGCCAACTCCAGGTGGGAACATGGGAATATTGTGAAGTATGAGCTGAACTGATAAAGAGAGATTGAGGTCCTAATCCTAAACCATCTCAGGCAGTTTAACTGAATCCTCACTGACAGTGACTGTTGTGGCTTCGTCCAAGTGAAAACGAAACCTGATTATTTAAGGTGCTTAAAACTGTAGATGTAAAATAAATTCACTCTTGAATCTACCGTAGGGGAAACAGACTCAATGTTCAGGGTGAGTAGAGGTATAGCAATAATAACTCTGGGGTGGCAATAAAGATTATGATGAGTCTGCAAAAAATGTTATCCTGTGTAGAAAGTGTATCCAAATGGAAACAGCTTGAAGGAAAATGTTTTCTCTGCCTCTGGATGTTAATGGAGACAGTAACTGTGTCCTCACTGAAAACATCCTGAGTCCACTGATTATGGTGAGGCTGTCTTCACTCAATATTATGAAATGTTAAGGAAAGTTCACATAGTAATGCTGAGTTTCAGGGAGCAACTCTCAGTCATATATCATATCGTTTCTGCCCATTTAAAAAGTATCTTAATATCAATCTGAATATGTAGTGTTTTCATTTATAAAATGCATAAAAATACATGCCTTGCAGGTTTTGATTTGTATATATCTGGTATGTTAATATCATTTGCAAATCCTAATTCATTGTCATATTTTCTATTACAAATAGATAATTGTATCACCTGAAAATAATAATTTAGTAACTCCTTACACTAATTAATCATGCATGAGTATTTTATGTCCCAAAGTTTATGGCATTACATGTGACTATTAAACAGTTTCTGGGATACATGCTATTATCACTGCTTTTTTGAAATAAAAGCAAAGGATCTTCCTGTTTGCATCTTAATTCTGAGCCATTCTCATTTTCATGACATTACCTTGTCTTGGGCAGGTTCCTGCCAGATTCTCCCGGCAGCAGTGCATGTACATATACTAAGACAGCTAAAGCCTCAGTCACACTACATAGTACCCTCCAGAATAAAACTTTACAAAACTGGAATCTTCTTATAATGGAAGTTATAAAATAGTACCAGTCTAAAATCAGAGAACAAGTTGTGAAAAAAGCTAAATATAAATCTGGGTTTATATGAACACAGGTAATTAACTTTTTGGCAGAAATAGGGGATCGATGCACTTTTTTTACCAGTCCAGTGGGTTTCAAGTCCTCACTCTGTCCTAAAAGTAGATTTTGACAAACACTCAACCGCTTTGTGGTTATCTTACCCTTCTCTGTGTCATTAAGGTCAAATAAGTGTCTGGCTCATAGATTTTGAAGAATGAAGAACTGATCGCGTGTAGAGCCTGCAGTGATTACTTTTACATATTAGTACTCTTTAAATATCATAGATGCAACTGTTTATAAACTGCTAGTTTCCAAGTAGGAACTAATGTTAAGTGGAGAATATGAGATACCAGCTGACACCGTGTATGTAACCCACACCTCATGTTTCCAGGCAGGATATTCTAACTCACAAGACAAGTATCTGACTGTGAACTGAGAGAATGAGTAGCAGCAAGTTGGCAATAGGCATAATCATCTTAACTCAGACGGTGGCTGGAATCCTGGGGAATTTCTCACTCCTTTGCCATCATATCATCCTTCACTTCACTGGCTCCAGGTTAAGGTCCACAGATTTGATCCTTAAACACCTGACTGTGGCCAACTCCTTGATCCTCCTCTGTAAAAGGGTCCCCCAGACAATGTCAGTGTTTGGGTGGAAGTATGTCCACAGTGATTTTGGCTGCAAACTTCTCTTCTTTCTGCAGAGTGGGGAGGGGAGTGTCCATTGGTAGCATCTGCCTCTTGAGTGTCTTTCAGGTGATCACAATCAGTCCCCGGAACTCCAGGTGGGCAGTGCTGAAAGTAACAGCCTCCAAGTACGTGGTTCTCTCTCTTTTCCTGCGTTGGATCCTGCAAATGCTGGTAAATGTAATTTTTCCTTTCCATATAACTGGCAAATGGAGTGACAAAAACATCACAGAAGAAAGAGATTTTGGATACTGTTCTGCTGTTCATCATGACAAAACCAGAGAAGCATTATCTGCAGTGTTGCTATTATTTCCTGATGTTTTATGTTCAGGGCTCACACTCTGGGCCAGTGGCTCCATGGTTCTCATCCTGTACAGACATAAGCAGTGAATCCAACACATTTAGGGGACCAACCCCTTCCCCAGGTCCTTCCCTGAGTCCAGAGCTACCAAAACCATCCTTCTCCTGGTGAGCACTTTTGTCTATTTTTATACTCTTTCCTCCATTTTTCAACTTGTTGTGGCTCTTTTGATCATCTGAACTGTTTCCTTGTGAACAAGGCTGTAATCATAGCAGCGTGCTTCCCTACTGCCAGTCCCTTTCCGCTCATGAGCTATGACTCCAGTGTACACAGGCTCTACTTTGCTTGGATAAGAAATAAGAAAATCCCCTACTATATGTGATATATGTGGATTGTATGTATTTCCACAGTGCACAGTTTCCAGTTCATTCAGTCTTTCCCTTTCAGTGTCCAAAGAGATTTTTGAAGTGGAACCTAAATACAAATTGTTTCCAGTCTGATTCATATTGTTGGTAAAATTTGTTTCCTTTAATAGACTTACATTTGAAATCTCTCCATCTACCATGCCTGCATTGGCAAGTTGAGTCCCCTTCCTGTTTTCAATCTCTTATATTTCAATTATCTCTATTTGACTTCTAAAGTTCAGGTGAGTATAATCAACCTACCTTCCTTAACCAGAAAAATCTATTTTAGTCAGCTGGGGGCTGCTATACCAAGAATACCCCAGGTGACTGCTCCAAAATGGTGGAGCAGGAAAACTGTGAGCTCTTCACTTCTCATGGACACACCAAAATTACAACTGTATACAGAGCAAATATTGATGAGGAAGACTGGAAGCTACCAGAAAAGGTCTGCTACAATGCAAGAAATGCAGAAGGATCCACAACAAGACAGGTAGGAGGGCTGGAACCTCTGTATAGTCAGGAACCATAGCGCTGGGTGAGTGACATACAACAGGAGAATAATACAACTACAGAGATTCTCCTCAATGGGCGAGGGTTCTCAGCCCGACATGGGGCTCTAACACGGAGAAGATAAGCACCCAGAACATTTAGCTTTAAAATCCAGCAGGGCTTTCTTTCAGGCGAGCCAGAAGGCTTTGGGAAATAGAGACTCCACTCTCTCTCTCTCTCTCTCTCTCTCTCTCTCTCTCTCTTTTTTAAGAGGTATAGTTGATTTACAATAGCGTGTTAGCCTCAGTGTACAGCAAAGTGACTCAGGTTTTTCTTCAGATTATATGCCACTTTAGATTATTACAAGATACTGAATATATTTCCCTGTACTATAAAGTAACTCTAAAAATAAAGAACATCAAAAACAGCAAGAGAAAAGGAACACGTTACCTACAAAGGAATACCTGTAAGGCTATCAACTGATTTTCAACAGAAACTCTGCAGGTCAATGGGTGTGGAACAGTATTACTTAAAAGATGAAAGGAAAATAGTGGATTGACCAAAAGTTCATTTGAGTTTTTCTGTAAGATCTTATGGGAAAACCCAAATGAACTTTTGACCCAACCAATATCTGTAACCAAGAGTACTCAGCAAAGCTTTTGTTTAGATTTGATGGAGAGGTAAAACGTTTTACAGACAAGCAAAAGTTAAGAATTCAGCACTATGAAACCAGCTGTAAAAGAAATGTTAGAGGGACTTCTCTAAGCAGAAAAAGGCCACACTAGAAGCATGAACATTACAAAAGGAAAAATCTCATTGGTAAAGGTAGTAAATCAACCATGTTCAAAGCTAGTAAAATGCTTTCAAAATATAGTAAAAGCATCCATTTCCTCAGAAAGTAAGAAAGGAAGTAAAAGACATGTGCTTGGAAATCTGTAAGACATCAAGGAAAGAAATTACAACACAAACAGGTGGGAAGATATACCAGATTCATGGTTTGGGGGATTAGAATTGTAAAAATGAACACACCACCCAATATAAGCTACGTATTTAGTGGAATCTCTTTTATGTGCCCATGCCTCCTGTAACCCTTATTCCCCATAGTGCAAATATGTGATGTGCCCTTAATGTTTTTGCTTAACCTCTGAGTTCCCTTAAATCCCACAGTGGACTTGAAACCCACTGCAGCCTTCAAATCCATGTGCTGTTTACTCCTGCACCCTCTTTCCTCCTGTACTCTGCACACCAGAATCTCTTTCCCTCACCTTACCCTCTCACCTGCCCCCCCCACCATGTCCTCTTGCTTATCTCTCTCCATTACACCCACTCCCAGTCATACCCACAGACACTCCAGCGTGGCTCTGACGGTAAAAGCGTCTACCTGCAGTGTGGGAGACCCGGGTTTGATTCCTGGGTCGGGAAGATCCCCTGGAGAAGGAAATGGCAATCCACTCCAGCACTCTTGCCTGGAAAATCCCATGGACGGAGGAGCCTGGAAGGCTGCAATCCATGGGGTCGCTGAGGGTCAGACAAGACTGAGCGACTTCACTTCACTTCCCCACGTCAAGAGGCAAAGCTCTCAGAAATTTTTAAAAGATGTATGTCTAATATATTATCCTTGAGTCCTTTGACAGGATGGACTGAGGATAAAGTGCATATGTTTCCGCCCTTTTTCTGGCCTTCACTCCCCAGAAAAGATGCAGCCTTACCTTATACAAACACATGATGGACATAATAACCCTCTTGATGACTGAATAAATGATTCTGTGAAAGTGGGTGGGATTGTGTCTTTTATGTTGCTATGTGAGTGACAACTGAGTAATAGTGTGAGTGTGGTTCCACATGTCATGAGCTTTTTGTGAGTGTGGGATGAGTGTGGAGTATGGGGTGGTTAAGTATATATTTGAGTGTGAAACATGTCTGTGTCAGACTATGTATGTGTATGTTTGTGTTTGGAGTATGTGTGGCCAGATATGATTGCATTCACTGACTTGGAAGCAGAGGGTCATGTGGTGAAGAATGAGCAAGGAGGAAAGAAAATTTGAATTAGTAGAAATCTGTAAAAATGTATGTAATAGCTTTGTAGGATGGGGTCACTGTCTCATTAAAATCTCATTAAATCTCTATTTACCTCATACTAGCTCTTCAAATGTTAGGCACATTCAGAGATACTATTGCTGTCTGTCTGGTGAAGTCTATAGTAAATGTACTAAATACAGATGCTCAAAGATGTGCATTTTGCTGAGAGCTGTGGCCAGAGACCAGAAGATGCCGTCTGCAGAGAACAATGAGCTCAGCAGTTTTGCATTGTCCTGGGCTGCTGTACCCCTTGCATCTCTTCCTTGTCTGGTGCTAATCTATATCTTTCCATATAATAAACCATAACCGTGAGGAGAAGAGCACCAGTTAGTTCTGAGTCCTTAAAGAGAATTATCAAAATGGTCATGGGTTTGGGAAAGTCCACACTTGGAGCTGGAGTCAGAAGTGGATGTGCTTTTGTGTGAACCGTGTTTCCTTTAACTTCCCAGCGGGACCAAAAACACACGAGGGAACTATTGAGTAGACCTTGTTCAGACTGTGGGTGTGTCTGTGGGAAAATGTGAAGCAGTGATGGAGGTTCTTATTTTGGATGTCTTCATCAATCCCGTAACCAATGAGTGCTCCTTAATGAAATTTCAGCACAAGTGTAAAGACCTCTGGTAACAATCCAATGCTGCTGAGTTGAGAAAGCAGCACTGGCTTGTCTGATGTTTAAAAGAATTGTAAAAACAATCTGTTATACCACCTGATCCTTGTGCTTTTGTTTATAAAGGATGCTTTTCAAAATGTTCTGTTTTCTGTGGTATATCCCTATTTGCACTTAATGTCATTGTTAGCATCAGTCAGTCAGCTCTGTCACTCAGTCATGTCTAACTCTTTGCAACCCCACAGACTGAAGCAGGCCAGGCTTCCCTGTCTATCACCAACTCCCAGAGCTTGCTCAAACTCATATCCATTGAGTCGGAGATGCCATCCGACCATCTCATCCTCTGTCGTCCCCTTCTCTTCCTGCCTTCAATCTTGCCCAGCATCAGGGTCTTTGCAAATGAGTCAGTTCTTCACATCAGGTGGCCAAAGTATTGGAGTTTAGCATCAGTCCTTCCAAAGAATATTATGACTGATTTCCTTTAGGGTGGACTGGTTGGATCTCCTTGCAGTCCAGAGGACTCTCAAGAGCCTTCTCCATCACCACAGTTCAAAAGCATCAATTCTTCAGTGCTCAGCTCTCTTTATAGTCCAACTCTCACATCTATACATGATTACTGGAAAACCATAGCTCTGACTAGATGGACCTTTGTCGGCAAAGTAATGTCTCAGCTTTTTAATATGCTGTCTAAGTTGGTCATAGCTTTTCTTCCAAGGAGAAAGCATCTTTTAATTTCATGGCTGCAGTCACCATCTGCAGTGATTTTGAAGCCCAAGGATATAGTCTGTCACTGTTTCCACTGTTTCCCCATCTATTTGCCATGAAGTGATGAGACCGGATGCCATGATCTTCATTTTTTGAACACTGAGTGTTAAGCCAAATTTTTCACTCTCCTGTTTCACTTTCATCAAGAGGCTCTGTAGTTCTTCTTCACTTTCTGCCTTAAAGGTGGTGTCATTGGCATATCTGAGGTTATTGATATTTCTCCCGGAAATCTTGATTCCAGCTTGTGCTTCATCCAGCCTGGCATGTCACATGATATATTCTGCATATAAGTTAAATAAGCAGGGTGACAATACACAGCCTTGAAGTAGTCCTTTCCTGATTGGAACCAGTCTGTTATTCCACGTCCAGTCCTAACTGTTGCTTCTTAATCTGCATTCAGATTTTGCAGGAGGCAGGTCAGGAGGTCTGGTACTGCCATCTCTTCAAGGATTTTCCAGTTTGTTGTGATTCCCACAGTCGAAGGCTTTGGTGTAGTCAATAAAACAGAAGTAGATGGTTTTCTGGAACTCTGTTGCTTTTTCAATGATCCAGTTGATGTTGACAATTTGATCTCTGGTTCCTTTGCCTTTTCTAAATGCAGCTTGAACATCTGGAAATTTAAAGTTCACATCATGTTGAAGCCTGGTTTGAAAAAATTTGAACATTACTTTGCTAGCATGTGAGATGAGTGCAACTGTGCAGTACTTTGAGCATTCTTTAGCATCACCTTTCTCTGGGATTGGAATTAAAACTGATCTTTTCCAGTTCTGTGGCCACTGCTGAGTTTTCCAAATTTGCTGGTATATTGAATGTAGTACTTTCACAGCATTATCTTTTAGGATTTGAAATAGCTCAACTGGAATTCCATCACCTCCACTAGCTTTGTTTGTAGTCATGGTTTCTAAGTCCCACTTGACTTCACATTCCAGAATGTCTGGCTCTAAGTGAATGATCACACCATTGTGGTTATCTGGGTCATGAAGATCTTTTATGTACAGTTCTTCTGTGTATTCTTGCCACCTCTTATTAATATCTCTTGCTTCTGTTAGATCCATACCATTTCTGTCCTTTATTGTGCCTATCTTTGCATAAGATGTTCCCTTCATTTCAGTTGTTCAGTTGTGTCCAAATATTCCCTTGGTATCTCTAATTTTCTTTCTTTTTTTAAAAAAATTTATTATTATTATTTTTTTACTTTACAATACTGCATTGGTTTTGCCATACATTGACATGAGTCAGCCACAGGCTCCCAATCCTGAAACCCCTCCCACCTCCCACCCCATATCATCTCTCTAGATCATCCCTGTGCACCAGCCCCAAGCATCCTGTATCCTATATCGAACGTAAACTGGCGCTTTGTTTCTTACATGATAGTATATATGATTCAACGCCATTCTCCCAAATCATCCCACCCTATCCCTCTCCCTCAGAGGCCAAAAGTCCGTTCTATACATCTGTGTCTCTTTTGTTGTCTCACATACAGGGTCATCATTACTATCTTTCTAAATTCCATATATATGTGTCAGTATACTGTACTGGTGTTTTTCTTTCTGGCTTCACTCTGTATAATCGGCTCCAGTTTCATCCATCTCATTAGAACTGATTCAAATTTATTCTTTTTGAGGGCTGAGTAATACTCCATTGTGTATATGTACCACAGCTTTCTTATCTAATTTTCTTGAAAAGATCTCTAGTCTTTCCAATTATACTGTTTTCCTCAGTTCTACTGTTTTCCTCTATTTCTTTGCACTGATCACTGAGGAAAGCTTTCTTATTGCTCCTTGCTGTTCTTTGGAACTCTGCATTCAAATGGGTATATCTTTCCTTTTCTCTTTGCTGTTCATTTTTCTTTTCTCAGCTATTTGTAAGGCTTCCTCAGGCAACCATTTTGTCTTTTTGTGTTTCTTTTTCTTGGGGATGGTCTTGAACGTTGGCTCCTGTACAATGTCATGAACCTCTGTCCATAGTTCTTCAGGCACTCTGTCTATCAGATCTAATCCCTTGAATCTATTTGTCACTTCCACTGCATAATCATTTGGGATTTGATTTAAGTCATACCTGAATGGTCTAGTGGTTTTCCCTACTTTCTTCAATTTAAGTCCAATTTGTCAATAAGGAGTTCACAATCTGAGCCACAGTCAGCTCCTGGTCTTGTTTTGTGCTTGAGAGCATGATGATAAGACATCTTTAAATTAACATTCGCTTCTTCAGATCCAGTACCAGTAAGGAAAATTCCTTACTGGCATTTCCTTTGAACTGCTGATTTTTAAGAAGTGGTTTTAAAACAAAATCATGAAAAGTAGATTATATGGGTTGCATATGACCAACTTCAACAGAAAAGCACCATATTGGTAAAGTACCATCTCTTAGAAACTTTTTCATATTTTCATTTCCAAATTAAATTAGTTAATTTGGTTGTTGTGCTGGGTCTTCGTTGCAGTTTATGGCCTTCTCATCGTGGTGGCTTCTCTGGTTGCAGCTCCTGGGCTCCAGAGCATAGGCTCATAGTTGTGGTACCCCAGCTTTGTTGCTCTACACCAAGTAGGATCTTCCTGGACTAGGGCTTGAACCTATATCCCCCTGCACTGGCAGGCAGATCCTTATCCACTGTACCACTGGGGAAGTCTCAAATTTACCTGTTTTTAATTATACAAATGAAAAATAACATCATGCATGTTCTTCCTTTTATTCCTACCCCAGATACTCTTCTTGTGCTATATCTGAATCCAAGTCTAATAGTAGTGCAGCTTAGAAGTCCAAAGATGAAGGATGAACTAGATGTTTAGTGGAAGAGCTTCTCAGAGAATCCGGGAATCCTGAGACACACATAACTCACTACTAGTCACTCATACATTGACATGACTCCTCCTTCCACAGGTGACCTTCTGTGCCATCAGGGATCATGAAAAATTACAAGCCTCTTCCCAAACACATCAGTGGTCTCTTTGGAGATACTCACTGGAAAGTCATAATTGGTTTTGGTAGTTAGCAACTCAAAAAAAGTTTTCCAGAAAGATCATTAGCTCCTCAAGCATGCCCTGTTATTACGACTTCAAATGAAATGATAATTGCATTCTGAGGGATGATGAGGTCACAGAACATGAACCTATATCTTGGGGTCTGACTGCCTCCCTCCCATTCACAACCTGGCTGTCATGACCTTCACCCTGAACCCACCATCCTGGCAGTGGGAAGGCGTCCAAGAGACAGAGTTTATGGAAGAAAGTCTATAAGTGTTCATGTCTGGAAAAGGGATTTGGGGGTGTAAGAACAGATTCAGTGGCAAAGCTAGACAGGGAAGCAGAATAAGACTGTAGGAATGAGCTGAGCTTGTAAAGAGATATGAGGATTCTAAACCCTGCCTCATGCCTCCTGGTGTCATTGAATGAAATCTTCACTGTGGGTGATCAATGTTGAATCATTGCAGTGAGGATGAAGAATCATTTTTTTAAGGTCTTAAGGCTTTTTTTTTTTTAAATCATTCTGATGTTACCTTGCATGCATGCTTGCAGGCTCAGTTGTGTCCAACTCTTGGTGACCCCGTGGACTATAGCCCACCAAATTCATCTGTCCATGGAATTTTCCAGGCAAGAATATTGGAGTGGGTTGCCATTTCCTTCTCCAGAGAATCTTCCTAACCCAGGGATCAAACCTGCATCTCCTGCACTACAGGTGGATTCTCTACCACTGAGCCACCTTTACATTACTTTACAGGGTTTAAAGATTAATTTTTCATTATAATTAGAGGTAGGTTTATAATGCCTTTTGCCTATAATACAGAGTAGGATAGCACTGTGCATGCATGCTCGGTTACTTCAATCATGTCTGACTATTTAAGACTCTATGGACCATAGTCTATCAGCCGCCTCTGTCCATGGAATTTTCCAGGCAAGAATACTGGAGTGAGTTGCCATTTCCTCCTCCAGGGGATCTTCCCAACTCAGGGATTGAACCCACATCTCTCTGATTGCAGGCAGATTCTTTAATGCTGAGCCACCAGGGAAGCCAGGATAGCACAGTAACAATTTCCTAATCCTCTGCATAAATTGAGAATATGAATTTATTTCTGGATAAAAATTTTTTTTAAATCAAGCTCTACAATATGATACATTTACTAGATTCAGTGATTATCTCCATTGAAAACGTTCAAGGTCTAACAACTGTGGAGAGATGCTTTCCCTACTCAAGTTAGAAAAGTAACATTTAAGGAAAAGATAACTTTTAAATTATGAGTCTTAAGATATAGTCATGACCAAATGTATCTTATCTTGTGTTGTATGGCTTGATAATATTTTAGCATCAATTCCAAGCTCACAACTAATTTCTTTATGATTTCAACTTAAACAATACACAGGGTTCCATATTCACTATGTTGCATTTAAGACATGCATAAAATATATGTCTCTTGTATTTTAACATTCACAAATCTTGCTTCATTGTTAATAGTTTTACTCATTGTAAGCATTAATAACCCCACTCCAGTACTCTTACCTGGAAAATCCCATAGACGGAGAAGCCTGGTAGGCTGCAGTCCATGGGGTCACTGAGAGTTGGACACGACTCAGTGACTTCACTTTCACTTTTATGCATTGGAGAAGGAAATGGCAACCCACTCCAGTGTTCTTGCCTGGAGAATCCCAGGGATGGCGGAGCCTGGTGGGCTGCCATCTATGGGGTCGCACAGAGTCAGACATGACTGAAGCGACTCAGCAGCAACAGCAGCAGCAGCAAGCGTTAATAAATACCTAGGCATTTAGGCCAAAATTATTAATAACAGGTAAAAGAGCTACACTCTTTTTATCACATAGCAGTATTTCATGCATTACAGCTTAGTAAAGAAGGATTTATCACCCAATAATTTATTTGATACATACCATTGTGTTTTGTTCCTGGAATGATACCAAACGAGCCTTTCTGCAGCCAACTGCTGCTGCTACTAAGTCACTTCAGTCGTGTCTAACTCTGTGCGACCCCATAGATGGCAGCCCACCAGGCTCCCTCGTCCCTGGGATTCTCCAGGCAAGAACACTGGAGTGGGTTGCCATTTCCTTCTCCAATGTGTGAAAGTGAAAATGAAAGTGAAGTCGCTCAGTCATGTCCGACCCTCAGCGACCCCATGGACTGCAGCCTTCCAGGTTCCTCTGTCCATGGGATTTTCCAGACAAGAGTGCTGGAGTGGGGTGCCAACTAACACTAAACAAACCTTGTGTTTTTAAATCCAATTTGGACATTTACTGTAACAGTAGTCTGTGAAACTGCATCTGTACTTTATTATTACCTCAAAAAATCATTTATATTTGATATTGACCATATGGTAAATTCTTAGACTAAAAAACAGTTCCTAATAGCATTGAAACATGTATATTATCATATGCAAAATAGATCACCAGTCTATGTTCAATGCATGAAACAGGGTGCTCAGAGCTGGTGCACTGGGATGACCCTGAGCGGGGGGGAGTTGGGAGGGGGCCTCAGGATGGGGAACACATGTACACCCATGGCTGATTCATATGAGTGTATGGCAAAAAGCACTACAATATTGTAAACTAATTAGCCTCCAATTAAAATAAATAAATTAATTTTTTTAAGTTCCTAAAAATAGGAACTGTTCACAACCATGATTATATAATAAAATTTAAAAATGATGTGAACTAGGTGGAAAAGTGTAAAAACAAAATGAAATTCAGCTCTGGATGATTTAGAAACAGAGCGTACACGATTAATTAGTGTAACCCAGTGGTCAGGGCACTGTCTTGGCAACTAGCCTACCAGGTTCCTATCACTCAGCCCCATAGCAGCATGTGAATTTACATAGGTCATTCAATTCTCTGCACCTCAGGTCTCCTTACTGAAATCATGCTGAAAATAATGCCCTCAGGAAAATAAATGTACCTCCGGCAGGTACAAAAATCAAAGAAAGTACCTCATGTGTACGATAGTGATGTATCCATCATAAGCACTGTTTATAGGTTACATATTCAACTCTGTGAAGCCTCTTAATATTTACTTGAGACCATGAACCTCTCAAGTAAATATTTATCAAGGCAAATATGGGATTTCCATTGATCTGAAGACTGTAGCCCACAGCACATGTTCCAAAACAGGATCCTCTCATTCTGAAGACAAAACACCAGTCACCAACAACTGGCACAATGGCCTCAGGGGATTTGCAAAGAAGGGTCTGCTTATTTCAGACAACAGGAGGAATCCTAGCATTTTCTTCCTTTACCATTATCTCTTCCTAAAGGTTGAGATCAACACATTGATCCTCAAGCACGCATATACAGTCGCTTCTTGGTCATTCTCTTTAAGGCATCCCCACGACACTGGTAGTTGTTAGTTAAAGCATGTCTTCAGTGACGTATCCAATTTTCTACCTCACAGACCTGGCAGGGTATGTCCATGGGCACCTCCTGCCTCTTATGTGTCTCCAGCCATCACAATCCTCCCCAGAAACTAGAGTTGGGTAGAACTGAAAAGCTCCAAAGGAGTTGAGGTTTCATATTCCTCTGCTGGACCTTATATAAGCTACTGCTGCTGCTGCTAAGTCACTTCAGCCATGTCTGACTCTGTGCAACCCCATAGACGGCAGCCCACCAGGCTCCCCCATGCCTGGGATTCTCCAGGCAAGAACACTGGCGTGGGTTGCCATTTCCTTCTCCAATGCGTGAAAAGTGAAAGTGAAGTCGCTTAGTCATCTCCAGCTCTTAGCGACCCCATGGACTGTAGCCTACCAGGTATAAGCTGGTGTATATCAATTGCCAGTGCATAGACTTGCCGAATGAAGCAATAGATGAACACAAAGAGCAAAGATCTGGGATACCACTCTTCTGAATTATAAAATCAGTGACTCACTATATGCAGCCATGTTATTATTGTCTGATGTTCGTTGTTGGGCTTGTGATCAGGACCTGTGGCTCTCTAAGGCTTATCCTCTACAGACACAACCAGCAGATCCAACATTCAAAGAAATAGCTTTTTCCCAGTTTCTTTAAAATCTGTATTTTGTAATAGATTTTATTTTAAGTTAAAAACATATGCACAGGTTATAAGTACACAGCCTAATGGAGTTTCAGGAATGACCACATCTCTGTAGGCAATGAGTGGATTAAAAAACCAGACTGTTGAGGTTCTCTGGTGACTCAGTGGTAAGGAGTCAGGCTGCCAATGCAGGAGACGTGGGTTCAATCCCTGATCTGGGAAGATTCCACACACTGCAGAGCAATTAAGCTCATGCACCAACTATTGAACCTATGCTCTAGAGCCTGGGAGCTACAAATACTGAGCTCACATGCTGTAATGAATGAAGCCTGAACACCCTAGAGCTTGAGCTCCTCAAGATAAGCCACTGCAGTGAGAAGCCTGAGCACTGCAACTAGAGAGTAGAACCTGCTCTCTGCAACTAGAGAAATGCCCATGCAACAGTGAAGACCCAAAACAGCCAAAGTCAACAAAGAAAATTATATATATATATATATATATATATATATATATATATATATATATATATATATATATATATGAAGGAAACCGAATGTTGTGGGTCACCTAGAAACCCTCTATACTCCAAGTCTCTATTCCCAAGACTATAGTTGTCTTGAATCTATTTGTAGGTCAGGATTTTTGGTAAGAGCTTTACAACTATTCCAACATTTAAGAGATTAGATCACTTTTGCCTGCTTCATACTTAAATGGAGTCATAGGGTCTGAAAACCTTCATATCGGCCTTTTCTCCCAGTTGCATATGATTTTGGGGAATCTATTTGTATGTTATTGTTCTACTCATTAATTTGTGTCCTACTGTTTACCATCCTGTGAACTGTAGCACTCTAGGCTTCCCTGCACTTCCCTATCTCCCGGAGTTTGCTCAAGCTCATGTTCATTGAGTTGGTGATGCTACCTGACCATCTCATACTGTCCCTCCTCCTCCTCCTGCCCTCAGTTTTTCCCAGCATCAGGGTCTTTTCCAGTGAGTCATCTCTTCACATCAGGTAGCCAAAGTTTTGAAGCTTCAGCATTAGCCTTTCCAATGAATAGTCAGGGTTGATTTCCTGTAGGATTGACTGAGTTGATCTCCTTTCAGTCCAAGGGACTCTCAAGAGACTTCTCTAGCACCAAAATTTGAAAGCATCTATTCTTCAGTACTCAGCTTTCTTTCTGCTTCAACTTTCATATCCACACATGACTACTCCATATTATTGCATTTAATTATTCGTATACATTAGCATTGCTATATAGGGCTTTGCTGTGTGATTATCAAAGGATTAATTCTACTGATTTATTCTACTGTTCATGGACAACTGGGTAGTTTTTATTTTAGAGTATGAGTAATGTATGGGCTTCCCAGGTGGCTCAGTGGGTAAATATCTGCCAGCAATTCAGAAGACACAGGTTTGATTCCTGCATTGGGAAGATCCCCTGGAAGACGGCATGGCAACCCACTCCAATATTCTTGCCTGGAGAATCCCTGGCAGGATACAGTCCATAGGGTCTCAAATAGTCAGACACAGCTGAAGCGACTGAGCATGCACACACACATGAGTAATGGGTAAGTGCTAGCATATAAATTCTACTAGTGTTGGTGATACACATAGAAGAGGAATTGTTGAAACATAAATTACATATAGTGTCCAAAATCTTTGCTCCAATCTTAATATCTGATTGAGATTCTTGGTCAACCCACATCTTTGCCAAAATGTTATATTTCTGTCATTTCCATTCTAGTTTTCTGGATGGTGTTTGATGTGTAGGTAGTGGTTATATTTTCCTTTTCCTGACTCCTAAGGAATATTTTTTACATATGCATTATCCACTGAATAACTATTGAAGTTTCTGTTGAAACAGTTTGGTCATGTTGTATTCTACTATATGGTCTTTAGGAGTTCTTTGTGCTGGTGGCAAATCGTGTGTGTGTGTGTGTGTGTGTGTGTGTGTGTGTGTGTATTGATGTGAGCCAGTCTTAATAGAAGCTAAAGATAAAACAAAGTCATTTTGCCATATGGTTTATATGTTTTGTGGTGTTTCAGATATATCTTTAATTTAAAATTTTGAAATTGTTTTTCTAAAAATTGCATAATTTTTAAAATTAGAAATGGAATCTATTCTGAATAGATTTGTCTGATGATATGGGCCATGATTGAAGTGTTACTTTTCCCCAATCTGGCTAGCAAATTTCAGCTAATTCTTGAAATGCTGTAATAAGCTCTCTTTCCAATTACTCTCACTTTTCATTGCTTCCTCCAGGTTAACTCTGCTTCATTCTTATTGCTGACTTTTCCTTGAAATACACCAGCTATCTCTCCATCTCTTCCTGTCTTGGGAAACCTTGGGAAACCAATAGGAGCACAAAAGTAACATTATACTTGCTGTCCAAAAACATCAATGAGACATTTTACTCAGAAGAATGACTGTCACTATTTAAAGGAAAATATTCTGGGGACATCTGTGGTGTTCCAGTAGCTAAGATTCAGCGCTCCCAATGCAGGGGGCCTGGGTTCAATCTCTAATCAGGGAACTAGATCCCACATGCCACAATGAAGATCAAAGATCTGGTGCAACCTAATAAATAAATAAGATACAAACCCTTTAAAAGAAGGAGAACACTTTCATTTAAAAATATTGAATGAAAAAAATAACCCCCAGAGATTTACCCCTAGGAATAATATTTATGTCACAGATTATGATTGGAATACCAGGCAATTTCTTCCTTCTTTACCATTACCTATTTCTTTACCACACTCAGTGCAGGATGAGAGCCATGGTTATGATTCTGAAACACCTGACTATAGCCAACTCGTTGATCATTCTCTTGAAAGGAGCCCTTCAGACAATTACAGCTTTGGAGTGGAAACACGTTTTCAGTGATTTTGCCTGCAAATTTATTTTGTATGTTGAGAGAGTGGGCAGGAGTATGTCCATTGGCACCACCCGCCCCTTGAGTGTGTTTCAGACCATCACAATCAGCCCCATGAACTCCTGTTGGAAGAATCTTAAAGTCAAAGCCTTCTCCATTTCCTTCTGCTGGATCCAGTGCCTGTTTGTACATCTCATTTTTCCTCTGTATGCATTATATGTTTCTGAAAAATGGCACAGCACAAACATGAGAAATACAAGAGATCCAGGGTACTGTGTTGCCACAGATCTTGAGAAAACTCAGACTCAATAATATGTAGCTTTGATAGTGTTCCCTGAAGTTTCATTTTCTGTGCTCATCCTCTGGACCAGTGGCTCCATGATTCTCACCCTGTACAGACACAGTCGGCAAGTCCAGTATATTCACAAGGCTAGTGTGTCTCCCAGGACCCTCTGCTGAGTCCAGAGCCACCCAAAGCATCCTACTTTTGGCGAACACCTTCATGTGTTTCCACACTCTGTCCTGCACCTTTAACATTACTCTTGCTCTTTATCATAATCCCAGTTGGTGGTTGGTGAATACAGCCAGCCTGCTTTCTGTGTGTTTTCCCTTTATCGGCCCCTTTCTGCCCATGAGCTGCGACTCCACTGTATCCAGTCTCTGCATTCACTGATGAGGAACTCAATACGCTATCTTATCTGAAAAATGTAAATTATATGTCTTCATATATGTATTGGGGTATAGTTGATCTACAACGTTGTGATAGTTTCAGGTGTAGAGCGAAGTGATTCAGTTATACATATATTCTTTCATTTTCAGATTATTTTCCCGCTAATTTATTACAGGATATTGAGTGAAATTCCTATGCTATACAGTAGGTTATATATTTTATATATAGTACTGTGTATCTGTTAATCCCAAACTCCTAATTTATCTCTCCCTCCCACGTTTCCCCTTTGGTAACCATAAGTTTGCTTTTGAAATCTGAGTCTCTTCCTGTTTTCTAAATAAGTTCATTTGTATCATTCTTTAATCAGATTCCAATAATAATAATAATAAATTAGATTTCACATGAGTGATATCATATATTTGTCTTTCTCTCTCTGACTTACTTCACTTAGTATGACAATCTCTAGGTCCATGGTGTTATTTTTCCACAACTGTCAGGTGTTCATTCACTCATGAGCATAAGGTCAGTGGACAGTATATAAGGAAGTCACATGTCTTTCAAAGTAATGAGTGTGGGAATTTCATCGTTGGTGAATACAGAACCTACATGGGCAGAGTGGAGAGGAATAAAGAGCTCTGCCTCTTTCTGATGCCTAGTAACCTGAGTGTCATAGTCCTTTTTAAAAAAATTAATTCTATATTGAATTATCATCGATTAACAATGTTGTGATAGTTTTAAGGAGATAGCAAAGGGACTCAACCATACATTTATGTGTATCCATTCTCCCTCAAACTCCCCTCACATCCATGTTGCCACGTAACATTGAGCAGAATTCCCAGTGCTAAATATTAGGTCATTGTTGGTTATCCATTTTTAATATAGCAGTGTGTGCATGTCCATCCCAAATTCTCTAACTATCACTTTCCCTCAATCTTCCCTCTACTTAGACAACCATTTTGTCATCTAAGTCTGTGAGTCTCTTTCTGTTTTGTAAATAAGTTCATTTGTATCATTCTTAAATTAGATTCTAAAAAATAATAATTCATTAGATTCCACATATGAGTACTATCCTATATTTGTCTTTCTCTGTCTGACTTACTTTACTTAGTATGGAGTTGTGAGAACTTATTCCAGACTTTTGCTGATATGTTTGTGTTAAAAAAAAAAAAAAATCTCCTAAGATGGGTATAGTATCATATTTGGGACAGAGGGCACTTTCTAAATATTTTCTTTTCTTTTTTTCTTTTTTTAGCTATGCCAGGTCATAGTTGCAGCATGTGGGCTCACTAGTTGCTGCAGACCAACACTTAGCTGCACTTTGTGGGGATGAGTTCCCCAACCAGGGGATCGAACCTAGAACCCTGCATTTGGAGTGAAGAATCTTAATCACAGGACCACCAGGGATGTTCACAGAGGGCTGTTTCTTTTGTATACAGGAAAATTAGCGGCTCTAATGAGGAGTAGCTGGTTACAGAAATTTCATAGATGCAGGAGGAAAGGTAAGCCTGAGAAGTTCTCTGGTCCTCAGTCCATATTAGGAGAAGTGTCCTGAGGAGAAGTCAACTGAGGGCTCTAGTAAGCATGCCATACTCTCCTCTACCCTGCATGCTGATGCCATTCCTTAAAACCCATTTTACTAGTGAGTAGAGTGTAAAACTGAAGGTAGAGCTCCAGAGCCAGCTTCAGAGTTGTCATCACAGCATCCTTGTATCAGAAAACTTGGCTTTTAATGACTGAGTTATTTTCCCATCCCCAACTGTCCTTGGGAGAAATATGGTAGCTTCCCAGGGGTTCTTAAAGCCATGCGGAGGGCAGAAGGGACAGCCAGGTGTCCTTGGATCCGTAGATCCCAAAGCCCAAAGCTTCGTCTCTGAAAGAAGTGATGACCCTAGAATATTGAAATCAGGAAAAACATTAAGGAGAGAATGCAGAACTGGGATCTCCCATTCCAGTGGGTAAATTTCTTGCCCAATTCAGACAATAAAAATGTGAGCAGGATCATCCATTTCTGCCACCAAAATGGCAAGCTTCTCCAAAATGGTCAGGCATATATTTCAGTGATTTACCCCCAGTAAAGAAATGAGTGGAAATTCCATTGCAAAAAAGTATGACACAGTCTGTCTCTGACTAATTCCAAATCCTTTAATACCAGAGCTTTCTTCATCCACAGTAGAGACACAAACTCAGGACTCAGGAGCATAAACCACTGACTTTGTGGAGCACAACAAACTGTGGGAAATTCCTCAAGAGATGGGAATACCAGAACACCTTACCTGCCTCCAACAAAATCTGTATACAGGTCAAGAAGCAACAGTTAGAGCCAGACATGAAAAATTGGACTGGTTCCAAATTGGGAAAGGAGTATGTCAAGGCTGCGTGTTGTCACCCTGTTTATTTCACTTATATGCAGATTACATCATCGAAATGCTGGGTTGGATGAAGCACAACCTGGAATCAACATTTCTGGGAGAAATATCAATAACCTCAGATACACAGATGACACCACCCTTCTGGCAGAAAGCAAAGAGGAACTGAAGAGCCTCTTGATGAAAAATGAAATTGGAGAATGAAAACTGACTTAAAACTAAACATTCAAAAACAAAGATCATGGCATCCAGTCCCATCACTTCATGGCAAATGGTAATGATAACCCTGTATACGAGACAGCAGAAGAGACACGGGTGTATAGAAGTCTTTTGGACTCTGTGGGAGAGGAAGAAGGTGGGATGATTTGGGAGAATGGTATTGAAACATATATAATATCATATATGAAATGAATCACCAGTCCAGCTTTGACTCATGATACACGATGCTTGGGGGCTGGTGCACTGGGATGACCCAGAGGGATGGTACAGGGAGGGAGGTGGGAGGGAGATTCAGGATGGGGAACATGTGTACATCATGGCAGATTCATGTTGATGTATGGCAAAACCAATATAATATTGTAAAGTAAAAAAATATAAAGAAACAATGGAAACAGTGACAGATTTTTATTTTCTTGGGCTCCAAAATCACTGCAGATGGTGACTGCAGCCATGAAATCAAAAGACACTTGCTCCTTGGAAGTAAAGCTATAACCAACCAGGAAAACATATTAAAAAGCAGAAGCATTACTTTGCTGCCAGAAGTTGATCTACTCAAAGCTATGGTGTTTTCAGTAGTCGTGTATGGATGTGAGACTTGGACCATTAAGAAAGCTGAGTGCCAAAGAATTGATGCTTTTGAATTGTGTGGGAGAAGACTCTTTAAAGTCCCTTGGACCACAAGAAGATCCAACCAGTCCATCCTAAAGGAAATCAGTCCTGTATATTCATTAGAAGGACTGATGATGAAGCTAAGCTCCAATACTTTGGCCACCTGATGCTAAGAACTGACTCACTGGAAGAGACCTTAAGGTTGGGAAAGATTGAGGGCTGGAGGAGAAGGGGACGACTGAGAATGAGATGGTTGGATGGCATCACTGAATTGATGGACATGAGTTTCAGCAAGCTCTAAAGTTGGTAATGAACAGGGAAGCCTGGTGTGCAGAAGTCCATCGGTTGCAAAGAGTTGGACATGACTGAGTGACTGAACTGAAGGCAATCATCAGCCTATTTCAGGGGAGAAAATGGAGCTGAGGTGTGAACTGTAAATGGTGGAGAAAGGTAAACTCAAGGATTTGGCTCCAGGCCCAAAGGGAGCCATGGTAGATATGTCAGTGACTAGAAGCCTTTCAGTGTCAGACTTTATTTTGGGGGCTCCAAAATCACTGCAGATGGTGACTGCAGCCATGAAATTAAAAGATGCTTGCTCCTTGGAAGAAAAGTTAAGACCAACCTATATAGCATATTCAAAAGCAGAGACATTACTTTGCCGACTAAGGTCCATCTAGTCAAGGTTATGGTTTTTCCAGTGGTCATGTATGGATGTGAGAGTTGGACTCTGAAGAAGGCTGAGCGCTGAAGGATTGATGCTTTTGAACTGTGGTGTTGGAGAAGACACTTGAGAGTCCCTTGGACTGCAAAGAGATCCAACCAGTCCATTCTGAAGGAGATCAACCCTGGGATTTCTTTAGAAGGAATGATGCTAAAGCTGAAACTTCAGTACTTTGGCCACCTCATGTGAAGAGTTGACTCATTGGAAAAGACTCTGATGCTGGGAGGGATTGGGGGCAGGAGACGAAGGGGACGACCAAGGATGAGGTGGCTGGATGGCATCACGGACTCGATGGATGTGAGTCTGAGTGAACTCCGAGAGATGGTGATGAACAGGGAGGCCTGGCGTGCTGCGATTCATGGGGTTGCAAAGAGTCGGACACGACTGAGTGACTGAACTGAACTGAGCTGAATATTGTATTGTGTTTAATTACCATTTCTGGGGGCTGTCCTAAGATGGCGGAGGAATAGGATGGGGAGACCACATTCTCCCCATCAAATTCATGGAAATAACATTTGAACACTGAGAATATTCCACAAAACAACTTCTGAATGCTGGCAGAGGACATCAGGCACCCAAAAGGTAGCCCATTGTCTTTGAAAGGGACAAAATATAAAGATAAAAAGAGAAACAAGAGGTAGGGATGGAGATCCATCCTGGGAAGGGAGTCTTAAAAGAGGAGCAGTTTCCAAACACCAGGAAATACTCTCACCGGGGGTCTGTGGGGAGTTTTGGAATCTCAGAGGACAACATAACCAGGAGGATAAATAAATAAATAAACCCCACGGATTATGTGCCTAACGGCAACTCCCAGTGCTCTCAACCACCACCAGCAAGTGGCTGAACAGGGAGGCATGGGCTGCATTGCTTAGGGTAAGGACTGGGTGGCAATCTGAGGGAACTAACATGAGATAGCAACTCAAACTGTGGGATAGCCAGAGGGAGGGAGAGAGAGAGAGAGAAAAAAAAAGAACTATCCTGTGAAAGCCCTAACCTAAGGCACTGCCAGGCTGCTCACAGAACAAAGGACCGAGGAGAGCTAGCCAGCTGCAGATCCTGCCCATCCCCTGCCAGAGGCAGGGAGGAAGGCGGGGTCAGCCAGAGCCAGAAAGGGGCAATCTTGGCCCCAGAGAGGCATCCTCTACTAAACTGCAAGCAGGTTCCCAGTTGTTAACTAAGACTTCTTGGGATTCTGGACAGTTGACATCCGCTGGGAGGGTTGCAGCCAGAGATCAGCTCCCCAGAAGAGGCACAGGTAACACCTGAGATGGGCGTGCCTGCTGCCACCCAGGAAACCGAGCGGCTGGGACCAGGGAGGTGAGAAGATGCACTCCCACCTGAGGAGAGTGCGCTAATCAAGCACCTGGTCACCTGAGCTGCTCGGACCGGGGAAGGGCACAAAACGCAGGCCCAAATGCATCTACACCTTTGTGGAGTACTCAAGAACCTGAACCTGAGTGGCTTAGACCTGGGAAGTGCACGCAACTCAGGGCCCATCTCAGACAGTTCCTGGGCAGAGTAACCTAAAGCCTGAGAAATGTAGACGGGGCAAGTGCACACACCCTGAACAGGGGCAAACTCAGTGCAGCTGAGACACTGTGAGCACTCCCCACACATGCCAGTGATATTTGTTAGCAGTGTTCCTCCCTCCCCACAGCATGACTGAACAAGTGAACCTAAATAGATGACCACCTTCATCCCCTTGTGTCAGGGCAGAAATTAGACACTGAAGAGACCAGAAAACAGAAGAAACTAAAATAAACAGAAGGAACTGCTTTGGAAGTGACAGGTGCAACAGATTGAAACCCTCTAGTTAGTACTGTAACCCTGTAGTTACACTGGAAGGGGCCTATAGATCTTGAGAAGTATAAACTGGATCAAGGAACTATCTGAAACTGAATAGACCCCACACTGCCCACAATGGCTCCAGAGAAATTCCTAGATATATTTTTACTGTTATCTAATTTTCATTTTTATAACCTACTATTACCTTGCCAAAAAAAAAAAAAAAGACCCTATTTTTAAAGCAAACGTGAAACGTGAAGTCACTCAGTCATGTCCGACTCTTTAGGAGTCCCCATGGACTGTAGCCTAATAGGCTCCTCTGTCCATGGGATTTTGCAGGCAATAGTACTGGAGTGGATTGCCATTTCCTTCTCCAAGGGATATTCCCAACCCAGGGATCAAACCCAGGGCTCCCGCATCGTAGACAGACGCGTTACTGTCTGAGCCACCAGGGAAGTCCTTTAAAGCAAACTTCATATATATATTTTATAATTTTGTGACTTTGTTTTATTTTTATATATTGTATTTTTTAAAGAGTATAACTTCTACTCTAAATTTTTAATCTTTGCTTTTTGGTATTTGTTATCAATTTTTTACCTTTAAGAACCCAATCTTCAGCACCATTTTTACTTGGGAGTGTGATTACTGGCTTAATTGCTGTCTCCTCCTTTTGACTCTCCTTTTTCTCCACCAGGTCGCCTCTATCTCCTCCCTCCCCCTTCTCTTCTCTACCCAACTCTGTGAATCTCTTTGTATGTTCTGGGTTGTGGAGAACACTTAGGGAACTGATTACTGGCTGGATCTGTCTCCTTCCTTTTGATTCCCCCTCTTCTCCTTCTGGTCACCTCTGTCTACTTCCTTCCTCTTCTCTTCTCTGTGTAACTCCATGAACCTCTCTGAGGGGTCCAGGCTGTGGAGAGCACATAGGGAATTGATTACTGGCTAGCTTGCTCTCGTCCCTTTTGATTCCTGCTCTTCTCCTCCTGGTCACATCTATCTCCCTCCTCCCTTTTCTCTTCTCCATGTAACTCTGTGAACCTCTTCGGGTGTCCCTCACTGTGGAGAAGCTTTTCATCATTAACCTAGATGGTTTATCATTGGTTCTGTATAGATGGAGAAATCTTGAGGCTACTGTAAGAATAAGACTGAAAATCAGAGGCAGGAGGCTTAAGTCCAAAACCTGAGAACATCAGAGAACTCCTGACTCCAGGGAACGTTAATAAATAAGAGCTCATCCAAAAGCTTCCATACCTACACTGAAACCAAGCACCACCCAAGAGCCAACAAGTTCCAGAGCAAGACATGCCACACAAATTCTGCAGCAACACAGGAACATAGCCCTGAGCTTCAATATACAGGCTGCCCAAAGTCACACCAAACCTATAGACAGCTCAAAACTCACTACTGGATACTTCATTGCACTTCAGAGAGAAGAAATCCAGCTCCACTTATCAGAACACCGACACAAGCTTCCCTAACCAGCAAACCGCGACAAGCTACCTGTCCAACCCCTCCCACAGTGAGGAAACTCTACAATAAAAAAAAAAAAAAGAGAGAGAGAACTCCACAAACTGCCAGAATACAGAAAGGCCACCCCAAACACAGCAATCTAAACAAGATGAAAGGGCAGAAAAATACTCAGAAGGTAAAGGAACATGATAAATGCCCATCAAACCAAACAAAAGAGGAGAAGATAGAAAGTCTAGCTGAAAAAGAATTCAGAATAATGATAGTAAAAATGATCCAAAATCTTGAAAACAAAATGGAGATACAGATAAATAGCCTGGAGACAAACATTGAGAAGATGCAAGAATTGTTTAACAAAACCTAGAAGAAATAAAGAGTCAATCAATAATGAATAATACAACAACTGAGATCAAAAACACTCTAGAGGGAACCAACAGGGAATAACGGAGGCAGAAGATAGGATAAGTGAGGTAGAAGATAGAATGGTAGAAATAAATGAAGCAGAGAGAGAAAAAAAAAAAAGAATTAAAAGAAATGAGGACCACCTCAGAGACCTCTGGGACAATGCTAAACACACCAACATTTGAATCATAGGAGTCCCAGAAGAAGACAAAAGAAAGGCCGTGAGAAAATACTTAAGGAGATAATAGTTGAAAACTTCCCTAAAATGGGGAAGAAAATAATCACCCAAGTCCAAGAAACCGAGAGAGTTCCAAACATGATAAACCCAAGGTGAAACACCCCAAAACACATATTAATCAAATTAACAAAGATCAAGCACAAAGAACAAATATTAAAAGCAGCAAGGGAAAAACAACAAATAACACACAAGGGGATTCCCATAAGGATAACAGCTGATCTTTCAATAGAAACTCTTCAGGCCAGAAGGAAATGGCAGGACATACTTAATGTGATGAAAGAGAAAAACCTACAACCCAGATTACTGTACCCACCAGGGATCAAATTCAAATATGAAGGACAAATCAAAAGCTTTACAGGCAAGCAAAAGCTGAGAGAATTCAGCACCACCAAGCCAGCTTTTCAACAAATGCTAAAGGATAATCTCTAGAAAGGAAGCACAGAAAGGGTGTATAAACTCGAACCCAAAACAACAAAGTAAATGGCAATGGGATCATCTGTTCAGTTCAGTCGCTCAGTCGTGTCCGACTCTTTGCGACCCCATGAATCGCAGCACGCCAGGCTTCCCTGTCCATCACCAACTCCTGGAGTTCATTCAGACTCGCATCCATTGAGTCCGTGATGCCATTCAGCCATCTCATCCTCGGTCGTCCCCTTCTCCTCCTGCCCCCAATCCCTCCCAGCATCAGAGTCTTTTCCAATGAGTCAACTCTTGGAGTTTCAGCTTTAGCATCATTCCTTCCAAAGAAATCCCAGGGCTGATCTCCTTCAGAATGGACTGATTGGATCTCCTTGCAGTCCAAGGGACTCTCAAGGGTCTTCTCCAACACCACAGTTCAAAAGCATCAATTCTTCAGTGCTCAGCCTTCTTCACAGTCCAACTCTCACATCCATACATGACCACTGGAAAAACCATAACCTTGACTAGATGGATCTTAGTCGGCAAAGTAATGTCTCTGCTTTTGAATATGCTATCTAGGTTGGTCATAACTCTTCTTCCAAGGAGTAAGTGTCTTTTAATTTCGTGGCTGCAATCACCATCTGCAGTGATTTGGGGGCCCCCAAAAATAAAGTCTGACACTGTTTCCACTGTTTCTCTATTTATTTCCCATGGAGTGATGGGACCAGATGCCATGATCTTTGTTTTCTGAATGTTGAGCTTTAAGCCAACTTTTTCACTCTCCTCTTTCACTTTCATCAAGAGGCTTTTTAGTTCTTAACTTTCTGCCATAAAGGTGGTGTTATCTGCATATCTGAGGTTACTGATATTTCTCCCAGCAATCTTGATTCCAGCTTGTGTTTCTTCCAGTCCAGTGTTTCTCATGATGTACTCTGCATACTTATCAATAATTACCTTAAAAGTAAATGGGTTGAATGCCCCAATCAAAAGACAAAGACTGGCTGAATATATACAAAAACAAGACCCCTATATATGTTGTCTACAAGATACCTGCCTCAAAACAAGGGATACATACAAACTGAAAGTGAAGGGCTGGTAAAATATATTCCAAGCGAATAGAGAACAAAAGAAAGCAGGAGTAGCAATACTCATATCAGATAAAATAGATTTTAAAATAAGGGCTCTGAAAAGAGACAAAGAAAAACACTACATAATGATCAAAGGATCAATCCAAGAAGAAGATACAACAATTGTAAATATATATGCACCCTAGATACGAGCACCTCATTATGTAAAGCAAATGCTAACAAGTATGAAAGGGGAAATTAACAATAACACGATGATAGTGGGAGACTTTAAACCCCATTCACATCTATGGATAGATAAACAGAAAATTAACAAGGAAACACAAACTTTAAATGATATAGTAGACCAGTTAGACCTAACTGATATCTATAGGACATTTCACCACAGAACAGTGAATTTCACCTTTTTCTCAAGTGCACATGGAACCTTCTCCAGGATAGATCACATCCTGGGCCATAAATCTAGCCTTGGTAAATTCAAAAATTGAAATCATTCCAAGCATCTTTTCTGACCACAATGCAGTAAGATTAGATTTCAATTACAGGAGAAAAGCTATTAAAAATTCCAACATATGGAAGCTGAACAACATGCTTCTGAATATTCAATAAACACAGAAGAAATAAAAAAAAGAAATCAAAATATGCATAGAAATGAATGAAAATGAAAACACAACGACCCAAAACCTATGAGTGCTAAGGGGAAGGTGCATAGCAATACAGGGTTACCTCAAGAAACAAGAAAAAATTCAAATAAATAATCTAATGCTACACCTAAAGCAACTAGAAAAAGAAGAAATAAAGAACCCTAGGGTCAGTAGAGGGAAAGAAATCTTAAAAATTAGAGCAGAAAAAAATGCAAAAGAAACAAAAGAGACTATAGCAAAAATCAACAAAACTAAAAGCTGGTTCTTGGAGAAGATAAATAAAATTGACAAACCATTAGCCAGACTCATCAAGAAAGAAAGGGAGAAGAATCAAATCAACATAATTAGAAATGAAAATGGAGAAATCACAACAGACAACACAGAAATACAAAGGATCATAAGAGACTACTATCAGCAACTATATGCCAATAAAATGGACAACTTGGAAGAACTGCATGAATTCTTAGAAAAGTATAACTTTCAAAAACTGAACCAGGAAGAAATAGAAAATCTTAACAAACCCATCACAAGCATGGAAATCAAAACTATAATCAGAAATGTTCCAGCAAAAAAAAATCCAGGACCAGACGGCTTCACAGCTGAATTCTACCAAAAATTTAGAGAATAGCTATCACCTATCCTACTCAAACTCTTCCAGAAAATTGCAGAGGAAGGCAAACTTCCAAACTCATTCTATGAGGCCACCATTACTCTAATACCAAAACCTGACAAAGATGCCACAAAAAGAAAACTACAGTCCATATCACTGATGAACACAGATGCAAAAAATAAAGCTAAAAACCATATGATTATCTAAATAGATGCAGAGAAAGCCTTTGACAAAACTCAACATCCATTTATGATAAAAACCCTCCAGGAAGCAGGAATAAAAGGAATATACCTCAACATAATAAAAGCTATATATGACAAACCCACAGCAAACATTATCCTCAATGGTGAAAAATTGAAAGTATTTCCCTAAAGTCAGGAACAAGAAAAGTGTGCCCACTCTCACCACTACTATTCAATAGTTTTGAAAGTTTTGGCCACAGCAATCAGAAAAGAAAAAGAAATAAAAGGAATCCAGATTGGAAAAGAAGAAGTAAAACTCTCACTGTTTGCAGACGACATGATCCTCTATGTAGAAAACCCTAAAGATTCCACCAGAAAATTACTAGAGCTAATCAATGAATATAGTAAAATTTCAGGATATAAAATTAACACAGAGAAATCCCTTGCATTCCTATACACCAGTAGTCATGTATGGATGTGAGAGTTGGACTGTGAAGAAGGCTGAGCACTGAAGAATTGATGCTTTTGAACTGTGGTGTTGGAGAAGACTCTTGAGAGTCCCTTGGACTGCAAGGAGATCCAACCAGTCCATTCTGAAGGAGATCAACCCTGGGATTTCTTTGGAAGGAATGATGCTAAAGCTGAAGCTCCAGTACTTTGGCCACCTCATGCAAAGAGTTGACTCATTGGAAAAGACTCTGATGCTGGGAGGGATTGGGGGCAGGAGGAGAAGGGGATGACCGAGGATGAGATGGCTGGATGGTATCACGGACTCGATGGACTTGAGTCTGAGTGAGCTCCGAGAGATGGTGATGAACAGGGAGGCCTGGCGTGCTGCGATTCATGGGGTCACAAAGAGTCGGACACGACTGCGCGACTGAACTGAACTGAACAAACAAATGAAAAGATGTTCAACATCACTCATTATCAGAGACATGCAAACCAAAACCACAATGAGGTACCATTTCACGCCAGTCAGAATGGCTGCAATCCAAAAGTCTACAAGCAATAAATGCTGGAGAGGGTGTGGAGAAAAGAGAACCTTCTTACACTATTGGTTGGAATACAAACTAGTACAGCCACTATGGAGAACAGTGTGGAGATTTCTTAAAAAACTGGAAATAACTACCATATGACCCAACAATCCCCTGCTGGGCATATACACCAAGGAAACCAGAATTGAAAGAGACACGTGTACGCCAGTGTTCATCGCAGCACTGTTTATAATAGCCAGGACATGGAAGCAACCTAGATGTCCATCAGCAGATGAAATGAGGTGGATAAAACAGGACCCTATTATACAGAGTGAAGTAAGCCAGAAAGAAAAACACCAATACAGTATACTAATGCATGGGATATATATGGAATTTAAAAATATGGTAACGATAACCCTGTATGTAAGACCGCAAAAGACACAGATGTATAGAACAGTCTTTTGGACTCTGTGGGAGAAGGTGAGGGTGGGATGATTTAAGAGAATAGCATTGAAACATATGTATTATCGTATCAGTCCAGGTTTGATGCATGAGACAGGGTGCTCAGGGCTGGTGCATTGGGATGACCCAGAGGGATGGGATGGGGAGGGAGGTGGGAGGGGGTTCAGGATGGGGAACACATGTACACCCATGGCTGATTCATGTCAATGTATGGCAAAATCACTACAATATTGTAAAGTAATTAGCCTCCAGTTAAAATAAATAAATTTTTTAAAAAGAAATGAAAAAAATTGGCACTTCCTCTTTGTCCATTCATCAGGCAGTGCACATTTAGGTTGTTTCCATGGCTTAGCTATTATAAATACTGCTGCTGTGAACATTGGGATGTGTGTATCTTCCCCAAATTATAGTTTTCTCTGGATATATGCATAGGAGTGGGATTGAAGTATCATATGGTATTAATTGCTCAATTTTTAATATTTTTAATGAAACTGCATCCTGTTCTTGACAGTGGTTGAACCAATTTATATTGCCACCAACAATGAAAAAGGGTTACCTTTTCTCCACACCCTCTCCAGCATTTATTATTTGTAGACTTTTTGATGATGGACATTCTGACCAGTGTACGGTGATATCTCACTAGGTTTGATTTGCATTTCTCTGATAATTAGCCATGTTAAACATTTTTTTCATGAGCCTGTTGGCCACCTGTATACTTTCTTTGAAGAAATGTCTATTTGGTTTACTTTTTGGTTCACATGTGTTTATTTGGTTCACTTTTTGATTGGGTTCTTTGAATTTCTGATACTGAGTTGTGTAAGCTGTTTGTATATTTTGGAGATTAAGCCTTGTCAATTGCATCATTTGCAAATATTTTCTCCCATTCTGTAGTTTGTCTTCCTAATAACAGGAGTATTGTTTTTCTTTGCTGGCATGGCCACCAGCTGCTCTCACAGTGTAAGTTTGCTGGGACGTTAGGCTACATAGCCTCAGGTTGGCTTCTGGAGGGACTGGAACTAACAGGATTAGCCTGACTCTTAGAAGAACTGGAGACTAAAGCTCAGCCACACATACAGATCCTAATAGAACTCAAATAAAACACTCTGGGCACCTGGGCTTGGGTGAATCTGCCTGGTGACAGTACTCCTGAGTCATCAAGTAACAATGCCATGAAAATGACATACCATCACTTCATGAAGAGAGGAAAACTGGAACTCCAGTTTGACTATGTTTTCTGAACTCTGACTCATGCATCTCTTCCATTAACAGATTTATTTTATTTAGTCACTCTCTCAAGCCCAACTCCATGTAACCCCAAGGACTATAGCCCACCAAGCTACTCTGTCCATAGAATTCTCCAAGCAAGAATACTGGAGTAGATTGTCATTCCCTCTCCAGGAGATCTTCCCAACCCAGGGATTGAACCCAGATATCCTGCATTGCAGGGGAATTGTTGACTGCCTAAAACACCAGGAATGTATCTTTACCCTGTAATCAACCATTACAGTGAGTGAACCAGCTCTCAGTAAGTGCTGAGTCCTTCTAGAGAATTATTGAAACTGAGTTTGGTTTTGGGAACCCCCACACTTGCTGTTAGTGTCAAAAACAGGCGTGGCCTGGACTGATGATGTTTCACTCTTAAACTTCTCAGTTGGACTGAAACTCACAGGGGAAATGGATAGTGGGCTTTGTTCAGATTGTGTGTTTGCCTGTTGGAAAATGAAAAGGAGTGATTTTGCCCCTTAAAGTTCATGTCTCATCATTCATCACATAACCAACGAGTGCTCCTTAATGAAATTCAGCAAAAGTATGTGCAAAGACCTCTGGTAACCACCCAGTATGGCTAAATGGAGAAGGCTTCACTGGCTATACAAAAACAATAGCAGAGGACTTCTCTGGTGCCCAGTGGTTTAGAATACACCTGTCAATGCAGGAGACATGGCCTCGATCCAGGAGGATTCCACATGCCATGGGGCAACTAAGCCTGTGCACCACAAGTTCTCAAGACCATAGGTCTAGAGCCTGCGCTCTGGGAACATAGAAGCCACCACAATGAAAAGCCCATGCACCAGTATTAGAGAGTAGCCCCTGCCCCCAGCAACTAGAGAAAGGCCATGTGCATCAGTGTAGACCCAGCACAACCAAAAATACATTTTAAAAAGAAAAAGTAGTTGAGACTCTCTGCTAAACCATTTGATTCTGGTGTTTTCATTTGTGACGGGCACTTTCATACATGCAACTTGCTCTTCTGTGGATATTTCTCTATTTGCACTTCATATCAGTGTTAGGAACTGTATTGATAAAGTACACTATCCTAGAGAATGTCTATTATCACCATTTCCAAACTATTTTTCATTAATAAAAATTTGTACAAATTAGATCAAATTCTTTTTTAACTTTTTATTTTTTTCTTGGAGTATAGACAATTAATGGGGCTTCCCAGGTGGCACTAGTGGTAAAGAACCTGCCTGCCAACGCAGGAGACTGGAGTTCAACCCCTGAGTCAGGAAGATTCCCTGGAGGAGGGCATGGCATCCCACTCCATTATTCTTGCCTGGAGAATCCCATGGATGGAAGAGCCTGGCAGGCTATAGTCCATAGGGTTACAAAGAGTCAGACACAACTGAAGCAACTTAGCACACATATAACCAATTAACAGTGCTGTGATACTTTCAGATGAACAGCAGAGGGACTCAGCCATATATATATATACCTCTGTTCACCCAGGACAGTGATTTCTAATGTAAACTATTGACATGTTCTTCCTTTTACACCTCAGTTCTGTTCAGTTCAGTCACTCAGTCATGTCCGACCCTTTGTGACCCCATGGATTGCAGCCTCCCTGTCCATCACTAACTCCCAGAGTTTACTCAAACTCATGTACATTGAGTCTCTGATGCCATCCAACTATCTCATCCTCTGTTGTCCCCTTCTCCTCCCGCCTTCAGTCTTTCCCAGTATCAGAGGTTTTTTTTTTTTTTTTTTTTTCCAATGAGTCAGTTCTTTGCATCAGATGGCCAAAGTATTGGAGCTTCAGCTTCAGCATCAGTCCTTCCAAAGGATATAGGACTGATTTTCTTTAGGATCTCCTTGCAGTCCAAGGAACTCTCAAGAGTCTTCTCCAACACTACAGTTCAAAAGCATCAATTCTTCGGTGCTCAGCTCTCTTTATAGTCTAACTCTGCAGGCTAAGTCTTAGTTGAGACTTGCGGTGTCTAGTTCCCCAAAGAGGGGATCAAACCTAGTCCCCTGCATTGGAATTGTGGAGTGTTAACCACTGTATCAGCAGGAAAGTTCACAGAGACCTGTTTCTTTGGTACGCAGGAAAATTAGTGGCTCCAGGGAAGAGTAGTTGGTGAGAGGAATTTCAATGACTCAGGAAGAAAGTTAAGCCTAGAAGTTCTCTGGTCCTCAACCAATATTAGGAGAAGTATCCTGAGACATACTGGAAAATAGACCAAATTTTACATGAAGAAAAGTCAACTGAGGGCTTCAGTAAGCATGCTATGCTCTCCTCTACCCTGCATGCTGATGCCATTCCTTAAAACATATCTTGCAATACAAGCTTACCTAAAGAAACAGGAGAAAAATCAAGTAAATAACCTAACTTTACACCTAAAACAACTATAAAAAGAAGAAATGAAGAATCCCATGGTTCATAGAAGGAAAAAAAATCATAAAAATTGGGGCAGAAATAAATGAAAAAGCAACAAGGGAGACTATAGCAAAAATCAACAAAAGTAAAAGCTGGTTCTTGGAGAAGATAAACAAAATTGACAAACCATTAGCCAGACTCATCAAGAAAGAAAGAGAGAAGAATCAAATCAACAAAATTAGAAATGAAAAGGGAGAAATCACAGCAGACAACACAGAAAGGATCATAAAAGACTATTATCAGCAACTATATGCCAATAAAATGGACAACTTGGAAGAAATGCATGAATTCTTAGAAAAGTATAACCTTCCAAAACTGTACCAGGAAGAAACAGAAAATCTAAACAGACCCATCACAAGCATGGAAATTGAAACTGGAATAAAAAATCTGCCAATAAGCAAAAGGTCAGGGCCAGATGGCTTCACAAGTGAATTCTACCAAAAATTTAGAGAATAGCTATCACCTACACTTCTCAAACTCTTCCAGAAAATTGCAGAGGAAGGCAAACTTCCAAACTCATTCTATGAGGCCATCATCACCCTAATGCCAAAACCAGAAAAGGATGCCACACAAAAAAGAAAACTACAGGCCATTATCACTGATGAACATAGATGCAAAAATCCTTAACAAAAGCTAGCAAACAGAATCCAGAAACGTATAAAAAGATCATACATCATGACCAAGTGGGCTTTATCCCACAGATGAAAGGATTCTTCAATATTTGCAAATCAACGTGATACATCACATTAACAAATTGAAAGCTAAAAACCATATGATTATCTCAATAGATGCAGAGAAAGTCTTTGACAAAATTCAACATCCATTTATGAGAAAATCCCTCTAGAAAGCAGGAACAGAAGGAACATACCTCAACATAATAAAAGCCATATATGATAAATCCACTGCAAACATTATCCTCAATGGGGAAAAATTGAAAACATTTCTTCTAAGGTCAGGAGCAAGACAAAGGTGTCCACTCTTACCACTACTATTCAACATAGTTTTGAAAGTTTTAGTCACAAAATCAGAAAATGAAATAAAAGGAATCCAGATTGGAAAAGAAGTAAAACTCTCACTGTTTGCAGAGGACATGATCCTCTACAGAGAAAACCCTAAAGACACCACCAGAAAATTCCTAGACCTAACCAATAAATATAGTCAAATTTCAGGATATAAAGTTAACACACAGAAATCGCTGGCATTCCAATACAGTAACAGTGAAAAACAGAGAGAGAAATTAAGAAAACCATTCCATTTACCATTGTGACAAAAGAATAAAATACTTAGGAATAAATCTACCTAAAGAAACAAAAGACCTATATATAGAAAAACTATAAAACACCGATGAAAGAAATCAAAGATGACACAAATAAATGGATAAATATATCTTGTTCATGGATCTGAAGAAGCAATATAGTGAAAATGAGTATACTACACAAAGCAATCTATAGATTCAATGCAATCCCTATCAAGCTACCAACAGTATTTTCCAGAGAACTAAAACAAATAATTTCACACTTCGTATGGAAATACAAAAAAAGAAAAGAAACTTGAATAGCCAAATCAATCTTGAGAAAGAAGGATGGAACTGGAGGAATCAACCTACCAGACTTCAGACTATACTACAAAGCTACAGTCAGTAAGACAGTATGGTACTAGAACAAAGACAGAAATATAGATCAGTGGAACAAAATAGAAAACGCAGAGATAAATTCACACACCTATGGACACCTTATCTTTAACAAGGAGGCAAGAATATACAATGGGGAAAAGACAATCTCTTTAACAAGTGGTGCTGGCAAAACTGGTCAACCACTTGTAAAAGATGAAATTAGAACATTATCTAACACCATACACAGAAATAAGCTCAAAATTGATTAAAGACATAAATGTAAGACAAACTATAAAATTCCTAGAGGAAAACATAGGCAAAACACTCTCTAGCATAAATCACAGGAGGATCCTCTGTGACCCACCTCCTAGAGTAATGGAAATAAAAGCAAAAATAAACAAATGGGATCCAATTAAATTAAAAGCTTTTCCACAACGAAGTAAACCATAAGCAAGGTGAGAAGACAGCCATCAGAATGGGAGAAAATAACACCAAATGAAACAACTGACAAAGAATTAATCTCAAAAGCATACAAGCAGCTCATGCAGTTCAATTCTAGAAAAATAAATGACTCAATCAAAAATGGGCCAAAGAACTAAACAGACATTTCTCCAAAGAAGACATACAGATGGCTAACAAACACATGAAAAGATGCTCAACATCATTCATTATCAGAGAATGCAAATCAAAACCACAATGAAGTACCATTTCACGCCAGTCAGAATGGCTGCCCATCAAAAAGTCTACAAACAGTCAATGCGGAAGAGGGTGTGGAAAAAGGGAACCCTCTTACACTGTTGGTGGGAATGCAAACTAGTACAGCCACTATGGAGAACAGTGTGGAGATTCCTTAAAAATTAGAAATAGAACTGCCATATGACTCAGCAATCCCACTGCTGGGCATACACACTGAGGAAACCAGAATTGAAAGAGACATGTGTACCTGAATGTTCATCAAAGCACTGTTTCCAATAGCTAGGACATGGAAGCAACCTAGATGTTTATCAGCAGATGAATGGATAAGAAAGCTGTGGTAGATATACATGGTGGAATATTACTCAGCTATTAAAATGCCTTTGAATCAGTTCTAATGAGGTGGATGAAACTGGAGCCTATTATACAGAGCGAAGTAAGTGAAAGAGAAAAATATCAATACAGTATATTAACTCATATATATGGAATTCAGAAAGATGACAACAATGACCCTATATGCAAGACAGCAAAAGAGACACAGATGTAAAGAACAAGCTTTAGGACTCTATGGGAGAAGGCGAGGGTGGGATGATTTGAGAGTATAGTACTGAAATATGTATATTACCATATTTGAAATAGATAGCCAGTCCAGGTTCAATGCATGAGACAGGGCACTCAGGGCCAGTGCACTGGGATGACCCTGAGGGATGGGATGGGGAGGGAGGTTGGAAGGGGATTCAGGATGGGGAACACATGTAAACTCATGGCTGATTCATGTGAATGCATGGCAAGAAACATTGCAAGATTGTAAATTAATTAGCCTCCAATTAAATTAATTAAAATTGTATAAAATGGGAATTTTCCAGAAAAAAAGAAAATCTTGCTGATGAGTGGAGTATGAAACTAGAGGTAGAGCTCCAGAGCCAGCTTCAGAGTTGCTGTCACACCGTCCTTGTATCAGAAAACTTGACTGACTCATTGTCCCATTTCCAGACTGTCCTTGGGAGAAATACGGTAGCTTCCCAGGGGTTCTTAAAGCCACGTGGAGGGCAGAAGGGACAGCCAGGTGTCCTTGGATCCCTAGAGCCCAAAGCCCAAAGCTTCATCTCTGAAAGAAACAATGACCCTAGAAGACTGAAGTCAGGAAAACAGTAAGGACAGAATGAAGAACTGGGATCTCCCATTCCAGAGGGTAGTTTTCCTGCCCTATACAGACAATAAAAAATGTGAGCAGGACGATCCATTTCTGCCACCAAAATGGCAAGCTCCTCCAAAACCGTCAGGCATATATTTCAGTGCTTTAAACCCAGTAAAGAAATGAGTGGAAATTCCTTTGCAAAAAGGTATGACACAGTCTGCCTCTGACTAATTCCAAATCTTTTCAGCTAGAGCTTTCTTCATGCACAGTAGAGACACTGAAATTGAGAACTCAGGAGCATAAGCCTTTGACTGTGTGGATCACAACAAACTATGGAAAATTCATCAACACATGGGAATACCAGACCACCTTACCTGCCTCCTAAGAAATCTGTATCCAGGTCAGGAGGCAACAGTTAGAACCAGACATGGAACAAAGGACTGGTTCCAAATTGGGAAAGGAGTATGTCAAGGCTGTATATTGTCACCCTGTTTATATAACTTCTATGCAGAGTACGTCAAGTGAAATGCTGGGCTGGATGAAGCACAAGCTAAAATCAAGCTTGCCAGGAGAAATATCAATAACCTCAGATATGGAGATGACACCACCCTTATGGCAGAAAGCAAAAAGGAACTGAAGAGCCTCTTGATGAAAGTGAAAGAGAACAATGAAAAATCTGGCTTAAAACTCAATATTCAAAAAACGAAGATCATGGCATCTGGACCATGACTTCATGGCAATAGAAGGGGAAAAATGGAAACGGTGACAGACTTTTTTTCTTAGGCTCCAAAATCACCTTACATGGTGACTCACCCATGACATTAAAAAACTCTTGCTCCTTGGAAGTAAAACTATAACATACCGGGACAGCATATTAAAAGCAGAGACATTACTTTGCCAACAAGCTCCATCTAGTCAAAGCTATGGTTTTTCTAGTAGTCATGTATGAATGTGAGAGTTGGGCCATCAAGAAAGCTCAGCACCAAAGATTTGATGCTTTTGAACCATGGTGTGGGAGAAGACCCTTGAGAGTCCCTGGGACTGGAAGGAGATCAATCCAGTCAATTCTAAAGGAAATCAGTCCTGAATGTTCACTGGAAGGACTGATGCTGAAGCTGAAGTTCCAGTACTTTGGCCACCTGACACTAAGAACTGACTCATCGGAAAAGACCCAGATGCTCAGAAAGATTGAAGGCAGAAGGAGAAGAGGACGACAGAGGATGACATGGTTGGATAGCATCAAAGACTTGATGGACACGAGTTTTACTGAGGTTCATGAGTTGCTGATGCACAGGGAAGTCTGGTGTGCAGTAGTCCATGGGTTGCAAAGAGTTGACAGAGTGACTGAACTGAAGGCAATCATTGGCCTATTTCCAGGGAGAAAATGGAGTTGAGGTGCAAACCATAAATGGTGGAGAAAGGACAACTGAAAGATTTGGCTCCAGGCCCAAAGGGAGCCACAGTGGATATGTCAGTGACTAGAAGCCTTCCATATACCAAAAGCAAATGCCATGAGAGTGCTGCAAGGACAGATGAGTGCTCCAGTCAACATTGAAAAGCCACCTCTAAGACCCAAAGATATTCCTTCATTATCATTTCTGTTCCTGTAGCTCTAACAACAACCTAAGTCTTCACCCAGGATCTAAAACTGCATAGTCCAGTGTAGGATCAGAGATGCAGGAAAGATAAGAGGTAGAGCTGTTTTGAGTACAAGAAAGAAGGTCCTGTACAGGGACTTCCCTGGTGGTCTGGTGGCTAAGACTCCAAGCCCCTATTGCAGGGTTTGTGCAAGTTTGATCCCTGATAATGGAACTAGATGCCACATGCTCCAACTAATAGTGCCCATGCCACAACTAAGACCCAGCACAGCCAAGTAAATGAATAAATGAATACACACACACAAAAAAATTCTTATGTCATGCTCAAGTTTAATTCGGTGTTTTGTTTTGTTTTGTTTTCTCAGAACAAAGCCTGGTAGACTCACAATTGACTTTGTAAGTGGGTTGGGTGTGGTTGTGGAGAAATCCCTAAGATCAAACAAACTGTTTACAAAGGCAACAGATTTCAGAGTTGTGGAGAAATCCTAATCATTTCAAAATAACCTTCAGCATGAAAAGTTATGAGCTTCTCTCAAACACATCAGTGGTCTCTTAGGAGATACTCACAGGAGAGTAATTAGCAACTCAAAAAGTTTTTCAGAAAGATCATTAGCTCCTCAAGCTGGCCCTGTCATTGCCACTTCAAGTGAAATGATAATTGCAGATCTGAAGGAGGATGAGATCACAGCTCCTAAACCTATATCTCAGGGTCTGACTGCCTCCCTCCCACTCACGTCCTGGCTGCCATGACCTTCACCATGAGGGCCAGCATCCTTCTCATAAGAAGGAACGAGAAGGTGTTGAGTACTTTGTATTTCAGCCTAAGAGGCAGAGTCTGTAAAGAAGCAGGTCTGAGTAAGTGTTCATATTTGGAAAAGGGATCTTTCTGTGAGCTGGGGCTAGAGTGGGAACAGATTCAGTGGCAAAGCAGGTCAGGAAAGCAGAAAAATTCCTTAGGAGAGAATTTAGATAAAGCAAGACCAAGATCTTTGTTGTTCAGTCGCTCAGTTGTGTCCGACTCTTTGTTACCCCCTGGACACCAGGCTTTGCTTTCCTTCATTATCTCCCAGAGTTTGCTCAGACTCATGTCCATCGAGTCGGTGATGCCATCCACCCATCTCATCCTCTGTCCTCCCCTTTTTTTCCTGCCTTCAATCTTTCCCCCGCATTTGATAGCTCCTAAAGCTAATTTGTGAAACTCTTATTGTGGAGGACTCACAGGAACAATCCTAGTGATAATAATGTGGACTCATTTTTAAAAGCATGTATCTTAGTTGCAGCATGTGAACTATTAGTTGCAGCATGTGGGACCTATTTTCCTAACCAGAAATCAAACCCAGGCTCCCTGCATTGAGAGGACAGAGTCTTAGCCACTGGACCACCAGGGAAGTGCCAAAAGATCATCTTCAAGGAGCTTAAGGGTTGTATTTTTAAAATCAATCTGTTGTAATGTTACCTTTCAGAAATTCTAGATTAATTTTAAATGTGTATTAGAAGTGTTATCATGCTGCCTCTATGCTTTCCATAAAGACTAGGATAGAAAAGTAATGATTTTCTAATCCTCTACAGAAAGCATGAATATGAGTTTGTTTGAAGAACAGAAATGATTATATATATATATATCGATCGCTAGGCATATAACATGCTTACTGGACATAGCAATTGTGTCTTTTCTGAAACACTTGGGGTCTGATAACAATGGCGAGATTGCTATCCCTCTTCAAGAAAGAGAAGCAGCTTTTAAGGAAAAGGCAGCTTTATAATGGTGACTTTTGGAATATACTTGTCAGGACCAAATGTATCTTCTCATATGTTGTCTAATCTCATAATATTCTAACACCAATTTCAAGCACATATTCATTTCTTTACAGTTTCACTTTTGCCACACAAGAGTCAATATTCTCCAGATTGTACTTTGCATGGGTCTAGTATGTTAATATTCTTCACAAATCTTGTTATATTGTAGTCTCACTTAACCTCGATTTTAAAAAGACCTAAGGGTTTAGATCAAAAAAATAATTTCATTTCTATCCTACACTCATGTATCATATAGTAATATTTCATGGTTCATAGTTTATTAAACAAAGTAATATTGTCCAAGACTTTTTTTGATAGATACCGTAGCTAATTTGTGCCTGGCATGTTAGGAATGCATTTTTCTGTTGCAAAACTTATATTGAGGAAATCTTGCATCCATTATGGACAGGAGGTACTTTCCCATAGGATTGTGTGTGTGTGTGTGTGTGTGTGTGTGTGTGTGTGTACATGTTAGTGGCTCAGTTTGTGACCCCTGGGCTATAGCTTACTAGGCTCCTCTGTTCATAGGATTTCCCAGGCAAGAATATTGGAGGGGGATTCCATTTCTGAATCCAGGGAATCTTTTTGATTGTTATTGATCTACAGAACAAATACTTATGCAGATATGGAAACTTTCTACAACAAAAATTTTAATATATAAACACAGTGAATAAACTCCAATACTCTGGGCCACCTGATGTGAACAACTGACTCATTGGAAAAGACCTTGATGCTGGGAAAGACTGAAGGCAGGAGTAGAAAGGGATGACAGAGGATGAGATGATTGGATGTCATTACCAACTCAATGGACATGAGTTTGAGGAAGATCCAAGAGCTGGTGATGGACAGGGGGCCTGGTGTGCTGCCGTCCTGGGGGTTACCAAGAGTAGGACATGACTGAATGACTAAACTGAACTGATAGAATAAGCTATATGATATAAAAACAAAACTAAATTTCACAATGGATTATTCAAAAACACAGCTGATGTGTTTGGTTGGTGCCTCACAGTGATTAGAACACTGTCTTGGACTCAGCCTACCAGGTTCTTACCACCACTCAGCCTGTAATCAGTGTGTGAATTTAGACAGATCCTTTGACCTCCCTGTACCTAGGATCTCCTTATCTTGGCAATAAATCAGCTGTCAGTACCTACCCCATGCAGTTATGAACATCAAACAACTGGCAGAATGGCCTCCAAGGAGTTGGCAACAAGAATGTTGTGCTCCTGTCAGACTTTAGTTGGAATCCTGGGTGCCCCCTCTCTTCCCTTAATCTCTTCCTTTACTACAAAAAATGTGGGTTGAAGTTCACAGATCTGACCTTCAGGCACGGACTCTACTTGCTTTATGGTCATTCCTTTTAAAGGGTATCTGTGACAATGGCAGCATTTAACTGAAGCTTGTCTTCAGGGATTTAGCCATGCAAATGTGTTCTCTATGCCCTCAAGGCTGGTAGGGTGTGTCCATTGGCCCTCCTGGCCCTTAAGTGTCTCCATCAAGATCAGCCCCAGGAAATCCAGGTGGGTGGAGCTTAAAGCAAAAGCTCCCAAGGAGGGGACTTCCCTGTGGTCCAGAGGTTAAGACTGTACTCTCAATGCAGGGGGTCCAGGTTCAATCCCTGGTCAGGGAACTAGAAACCACATGCCATATCTGAGAGTTTATGTGCCATAGCTAAGAGTTTGCATGGCATTAACTAAGACCTGGTGCAGGCAAATAAATAAATAATAAGATGAAATATATAATATCATTTAACAACAACAACAAAACACTCCCAAGCATATCAGCGCCTCCATTTTGCACTACTAGAGAGTATATAACTTCTTTCTCAAGCTTTCTGTATGAAAACTGTATCTACTGTTCATTATACTTCCTAGTCTTTAGGACAAGATTGTATGGTCACAAGTCGCATCTCTCTGTACACAATATTTTCCCCATGGATATGATGCCAAATGGAGCAAAAATCAACACAAAGCATGAAGACTTAGGATACTGCTTTGTTGAATTTTATGATAAAATCAGTGATTCACTGTATGCAGCAGTGATACTATTCTCTGATGTTTCATTGTTGGAGTTATGATCTGGGCTTACAGCTCCTCTTCTTCACAGACACAGGCAGCAAAAGAGACACAGTCACAGAAACAGCTTTTCACAAGCTCGTTCCACATTTTTGATAATACATATTTTTTTAAAATTAAAGACATGTTTCCAGGTTATAAATGCATAATATCTCAGTGAAATTTCAGGAATTATTGCACATCTGGAGATCACAACTAGATCAAGAAACACAGTGTTCTCAGTTCCCATGAAACTCTTGTGTCCCTTCTAACTCACTATTTCCAAGACTATAGCTTTGTTGGGTATATTTGTAGGCCTGGATTATTATGTACACATTTACAACTATTATGACATTTAATATTATATCACTTTGCCTGTCTTGGCCTTCACATGAAAAAATATCATACAGCATCTTTCATTTGGACTTTTGTCCTCCATTCCTTTATATCTTTGTGAATTTATCTTTATTGTTTTATATTATCGTTGATTTTTCATTATCACTACTATATAGGACTTCATTGTGTGACTATCAAGGGATTAACTGATCATTCAGCTGTTAATGAGTATGTGGGTATTAAGAGTTAGGGACTATCACAAGTAATGATTAGGGCTCTCATTACTTTGCCAACTAAAGTCTGTCTAGTCCAGGCTATGGTTTTCCCAGTGGTCATGTATGGATGTGAGAGTTGGACTGTGAAGAAGGCTGAGTGCCGAAGAATGGATGCTTTTGAACTGTGGCATTGGAGAAGACTCTTGAGAGTCCCTTGGACTGCAAGGAGATCAGCCCTGGGGTTTCTTTGGAAGGAATGATGCTAAAGCTGAAACTCCAGTACTTTGGCCACCTCATGCGAAGAGCTGACTCATTGGAAAAGACTCTGATGCTGGGAGGGATTGGGGGCAGGAGGAGAAGGGGACAACTGAGGATGAGATGGCTGGATGGCATCACTGACTCGATGGACATGAGTCTGAGTGAACTCCGGGAGTTGGTGATGGACAGGGAGGCTGGGTGCGCTGCGATTCATGGTGTCGCAAAGAGTCGGACACAACTGAGCAACTGAACTGAACTGATAAATTCTATTAATATAAGTAATCTTTGGGTGATACATGTACTAAATATTGTTGAATATATTCATAGAAGTGGATTTCTTGGGAGAGGATTACATCTGATCTGTTAAGTAGATGCCACAGTTTTCCAAAATATGTGTACCAATTTGAACACCCACCATCAGTGTATGAGATTCTCGGTTCATCCACAGCTATAAACTTGGCATTTTTGTCATTTTTCTTTCAGATTTATTGATGGTATTTGATGACATATAGGTAGGGGTTACATTTTAATTGATCTGATTGCCAAGGATGTGGCATATTTTTCCACATGTCTTACCCGTTGAATAAATTCTTTCTTGAGGTTTCTCTTTGAAGACTCTGTCCACTGTTTACTCTATCTTCAGGTTTTTAGGACATGCTTGTGTGATTTTAAGTTAGTCTTAATTTTAATGTGTGCAAAAGTTATTTCACCATATGGTTTACATATACTGTGTGCTTTAGTATATATAAATATTTATTTATTTAGTTGCATTGGGTCTTGATTGCATCATGTGGTAACTATGTTGTATCACACAGGATCTTTTGTTGTGGTGCACAGACCCTCTAGTTGCATATCCCAGGCTTAGAAACCCCACAGCATATAGGGTCTTAGTTGCCCAACCAGGTATCAAACCTGTGTTCTCCTACATTGCAAGGCAGTTTCTTAACTACTGGACAACCAGGGAAGTACCTTTAGCATATATTTTAAATTGTTAGACCCTAGAATAACTCCTGTCTTTTTTTCTAAAATAATACATTATCTTCTTTAAATACCAGCTGAGCCACATGAGAAGCTCAAGAATTCTGAAGTAGGTATTCTTGGAGTGGGTAAGACTATCCCTTCTCTAGCGGATCTTCCTGACCCGTGAATCGAACTGGAGTCTCCTGCATTGCATGCAGATTCTTTACCAACTGAGCCACCAGGGAAACCTCTACAATAATATATTATCTTCTTAAAATTTAGAAGAGAATGCATTTAGAGTTGACCTCTTTTATGATGAGGGCAGTGATGGAGATTTTTTTCCTCCAATAAGCTTCTCCTTAAAAGTTGGTTTTATACTATCTTTCAACTTACTTTCACTTGTCATTGCTTCCTCCAGGTTACAACCACTTCATCTTTCCTGCTGACTTCTTTGTAAAATAGACTGATTTCTCTCATCATCATTTCCCCGCATGAAGTCTTGGAAATTTCACAAAAGCATACAAGGAAAGTTGTCTCTTGATGTCACAAATTTATATGAGCCATTCTGCTCTGAGAAATCACTGTTGCCATCATTTAAAGGGGAGTATCTTGAATGACACAACAGCCTCCAACCAACTGGCCTTTGGAATAACCTTCTTGTTACAGACTGTGGTTGGAATCTGGGGCAATTTCTCCCTTCTGTACCGTTACTTTTTTCTTTACCACACTCAGTGTAGGTTGAGGGTCACAGATTTGATTTGCAAGCACCTGACTATAGCCAACATTTTGGTCATTCTCTCAAAAGGAGTCCCTCAGACCATTACAACTTTGAGGTTGAAATATTTTGCCAGTAATTTTGCCTGCAAACTTATTTTGTATTTTGAGAGAGTGGGTAGGAGTATGTCCGTCAGCACCACCTGCCTCTTGAGTGTGTTTCAGACAATCACGATCAGCCCAAAGAACTCCTGTTGGAAGAATCTTAAAGTCAAAGCCCCAAAGTACATTGCCTTCGCCATTTCCTTCTGCTGGATCCAGTGTATGTTTGTAAATCTTTTTTTCCTCTGTATGCATTATATGTTTCTGAAAAAATGGCACAGCACAAACATGACAAATACAAGAGATTCAGAGTACTGTGCTGCCTCAGATCTTGAGAACATCTCAGGCTCAATATATACAGCTTTGGTTGTGTTCCCTGAAGTTTCATTTTCTGTGCTCATCTTCTGGGCCAGTGGCTCCATGATTCTCACGCTGTACAGACACAGTCAGCGAGTCCAGTATATTCATAAGGCTAGTGTGTCTGCCAGACCCCCTGCTGAGTCCAGAGCCACCCAAAGCATCCTAATCTTGGCAAGCACCTTCATGTGTTTCCACACCCTGTCCTGCATCTTTAACATTACTCTTGCTCTTTTTCATAATCCCAGTTGGTGGTTGGTGTATACAACTGGCCTGATTAATGTATGTTTTCCCTTTATCAGCCCCTTTCTTCTCATGAGCCGTGACTCCATCATATCCAGTCTCTGCTTTCTCTACACAAAGAACTCAGTATCCCCTGATCTTATCAGAAAAAAGTAAATTGTATGTTTTTAAAATTTTATTAAGGCATAGTTGATTTATAGTGTTGTCTTTGTTCCAGGTATATGAAAAAGTGAATCACTTATACATATGTGTGTATATCTACTCTTTTATGTCCTTTCTCATATAGGCCATTACAGAGTATTGAATAGAGTTTCCCATGCTATACAGTAGGTCACTTCTTTTTTGTTGTAAACCATGCCTCTGGGCATGTGGGACTTGGTTCCCAGTGATTGAACCCCTTCTTTCTGCCTAGAAAGGGCTTAGTCTTAAGCATGGGACCATCTGAGAAGTCTCCACTAGGTCCTTAGTAGGTACCAATTTTATATATGGTAATGTATATATGGGGCTTTCCTGGTGCCTGAGTGTGAAAGAATCTGGCTGCCAATGCAGGAGACTCCAGTTCGATTCCTGGGTCGGGAAGATCCCACATGCCACAGGGCAACGAAACCCATGCACCACAATACTGAGCCTGTGTGCCTAGAGCTTGTGCTCTGCAAGGGAAGCCATCACAGTGAGGAGCCCATGCTCACTGCAACTAGAGAAAGCCTGCATGCAACAGCCAATACCCAGCACAGCCTAAATAAGTAAATAAATAAAATTCCACTTGTGATCCTTTAGTGTTTAAAGGGTAAAAGTTTTCCAGGCATATTTTATATGCCTAATTTGCACCATGGTCTCAAATGTAGAAACAATCCATGAGCAAGACTTAGCCCAGTTTAAATGAGGGCTTTTTTTGGTTTGCTTTTTTAATTTAGATATTCTTTAAAAAATTGAAATATATGTTATCTTAGTTTCAGGTGTAGACAGCAAAGTGACTCACTATATATATATATATATAATTTTTCTTTTTCAGATTCTTTCCTTATAGATTATTACAAAATATTGAATGCAATCCCTGTGTTGTACACTAGGTCTTTGTCCCTTATCTATTTTATATATGATAGTGTGTATATGTTAATTCCAACTTCCTAAATTGTCCTTTCTCCCTCTTTTCCCTTTTGATAATCACGTTTCTCTTCTATGTTTGAGTATCTTTCTGTTTTGTAAATAAGCTTATTTCTATCTTCTTTTGAAAAAAGATTCCACATATAAGTGATATTATATCCTATTCGTTTCTCTTTATACAGCTTACTTCATTCAGTATGATAATCCCTAGGTCCATCCATGGTGCTGCAAATGGCATTATTTCATTCTTTTTAATTGCTGAGTAATATTCTATTGTGCTTATATACCATATCTTCTTTATCCATTAATCAGGTGATGGACATTTAGTTTGTTACCATGTCTTAGCTACTGTAAACAGTGCTGCTGTGAACACTGGAATGCATGTATCTTTCCAAATTGTAGTTTCCTCTGGCTATATGCCCAGGGGTGGGATTGCTGGATCATATGGTATTAAGTGCTTTAAGATTTTTAAAGGAAACTGCAGCCTGTTCTTGATAGTAGCTGAACCAATTTACATTCCCACCAACAATGAAGGAGAATTCCATTTTCTCCACACCCTCTCCAGCATTTATAATCTGTAGACATTTTGATGATGGCTATTCTGACCAGTCTAAGGTGTTATCTCACTAGCTTTGATTTGCATTTCTCTAATAATTAGTGATGTTGAGCATTTTTTCATGAGCCTTTTGGCCACATGTACACTTTGAAGAAATATCTACTTGGATCTTTCTCCACTTTTTGATTGGGTTGTTTGAATTTCTGATATTGAGTTATATGAGCTGTTTGTATATTTTGCAGATTAATCCTTTGTCAGTTGCATCATCTGCAAATATTTTTTTCCCATTCTGTAGATTGCCTTTCTGATAGCAGGAGTATTTTTGTTTGTTTCATGGGGTGGGCACCAGCCTCTCTCACATTATGTTGGCTGGGGCTTTAGGCTGTGTAGTATCAGGCTGGCTTCTGGAGGAACTGAAGATAACAGGATAAGCCTGACTCAGAAGAGCTGAGGACTAAAGCTCAGCCACACAGACAGATCCTGATGGAGCTCAAGTAAAACACTCTGGGCACCTGGGCTTGGGTGACGATCCCTGGTGGCCATACTCCCTGTGTCGTCAGGTATCAATGCCAGGAAAATGACATAGCATCACTTCATGGGGAGAGGAAGACTGGAGCTCCAATTTGACTATATTTCTGAACTCTGACCCATGCATCTCTTCTATTGACAGATGTCATTTTTTTTAGTCACTCTGTTGTGTCCAGCTCTTTATGACCCCAAGGACTATAGCACACCAGGCTCCTCTCTCCGTGGAATTCTCCAGGCAAGAATACTGGAGTGGGTTGCCATTCCCTTCTCAAGGAGATCTTCCCAATCCAGGGATCGAACCCAGGTATGCTGCATTGCAGGGGAATTCCTTACATCTGATCCACCAGGGAATATATCTTTACCCTGTAATTAAGCATTACAGTGAGTGGACCAGCTCTCAGTGAGTGCTGAGTCTTTCTAGAGAATTATTAAAACAGTGTGGGTTTGGGAACCCCCACACTTGCAGTTGGAAGTGGAAAATTCTGTGGAAAATTCTGAAAGAGATGGGAATACCAGACCACCTAACCTGCCTCTTAAGAAACCTGTATGCAGGCCAGGAAGCAACAGTTAGAACTGGACATGGAACAACAGACTGGTTCCACATAGGAAAAGGAGTACATCAACGCTGTATATTGTCACCCTGCTTATTTAACTTCTATGCAGAGTACATCATGAGAAACGCTGGACTGGAAGAAACACAAGCTGGAATCAAGATTGCAGGGAGAAATATTAATAACCTCAGATATGCAGATGACACCACCCTTATGGCAGAAAGTGAAGCGGATCTAAAAAGCCTCTTGATGAAAGTGAAAGAAGAAAGCGAAAAAGTTGGCTTAAAGCTCAACATTCAGAAAATGAAGATCAGGGCATCTGGTCCCATCACTTCATGGGAAATAGATGGGGAACAGTGGAAACAGTGTCAGACTTTATTTTCCTGGGCTCCAAAACCACTGCAGATGGCGACTGCAGCCATGAAATTAAAAGACGCTTGCTCCTTGGAAGAAAAGTTATGACCAACCTAGATAGCATATTCAAAAGTAGAGACATTACTTTGCCGACTAAGATCCATCTAGTCAAGGCTGTGGTTTTTCCAGTGATAATGTATGGATGTGAGAGTTGGACTGTGAAGAAGGCTGAGCGCCAAAGAATTGATGCTTTTGAACTGTGGTGTTGGAGAAGACTCTTGAGAGTCCCTTGGACTGCAAGGAGATCCAACCAGTCCATTCTGAAGGAGATCAGCCCTGGGATTTCTTTGGAAGGAATGATGCTAAAGCTGAAACTCCAGTACTTTGGCCACCTCATGTGAAGAGTTGACTCCCTGGAAAAGACTCTGATGCTGGGAAGGATTGGAGGCAGGAGGAGAAGGGGCCGACTGAGGATGAGATGGCTGGATGGCATCACGGACTCAATGAACGTAAGTCTGAGTGAACTCCGGGACATAGTGATGGACAGGGGAGGCCTGGCGTGCTGCAATTCATGGGGTCGCAAAGAGTCAGACATGACTGGGAGACTGAAATAAACTGAACACTTGGAGTTAATGTCAAAAACAGGCATGGCCTGACTGATGATGTTTCACTCTTAAACTTCTCAGTTGGACTGAAAACTCACAGGGGAAATGGATAGTGGGCTTTGTTCAGATTGTGTGTTTTCCTGCTAGAAAGTAAAAAGAGTGATTTTGCCCCTTAAAGTTGTTGTCTCATCATTTATTGTATAACAAATGAGTGCTCCTTAATGAAATTGCACAAAGACCTCTGGTAACCATTCATTACTGGTGAATGCAGAGAGCAGCCTGGCTATAGTTAAAAGAACAGCAGAGGACTTCCCTGGTGTCCAGTGGTTTAGAATCCACCTGTCAATGCTGGGGACAAGGGCTTGATCCCTGGTCCAGGAAGATACCACAGGCCATGGGACAACTAAGCCTGTGCACCACAACTACTCAAGACCATAGGTCTAGAGCCCGTGCTCTGGAAGAGGAGAAGCCACCACAACGAGAAGTCCACACACCACAATTAGAGAGATGCCCCCATTCACCACAACTAGAGAAAGGCCATGGGCATCAGTGAAGACCCAGCACAACCAAAAATACATTAAAAAAAAAAGGACAATTGATAGTGCTTGCTAAACCATCTGATCCTGGTGTTTTCATTTGCGATGGGCACTTTTATATATACCCCTCTGTCTTCTGTGGATATTTCTCTGTTTGCACTTCATATCAGTGTTGGAATCTGTATTGATAAAGTAAAATATCCTAGAAAAGTCTATTATCACCATAACCATTTTAACTTTTATTAATACAAATTGTACAAATTAGGTCAATGATTTCTTTTTTTTTTTAACTCTTAATTTTATATTGGAGTATAGCCAATTAATGGGGCTTCTGAGGTGGCACTAGTGGTAAAGAACCTGCCTGCCAATGCAGGAGACTTTGTTCATTCCCTGAGTCAGGAAGGTTCTCTGGAGGAGGGCATAGCAACCCACTCCAGTATTCTTGCCTGGAGAATCCCATGGACAGAAGAGCCTGGCAGGCTATATAGTCCATAGGATTGCAAAGTGTCGGACACAACTGAAGTGACTTAGCACACACATAACCAATTAACAGGGTTTTGATACTTTCAGATGAACAAATAAGTGACTCAGCTATGTATATACATGTCTCCATTCTCCCAAGACAGTGATTTCTGATGTAAACTATTGACATATTTTCAGTTCAGTTCAGGTCAGTTGCTCAGTCATGTTTGACTCTTTGCGACCCCATGGATCGCAGCACGCCAGGCCTCCCAGAATGCACTCAGACTCACGTCCGTCGAGTCAGTGATGCCATCCAGTCATCTCATCCTCGGTCGGCCCCTTCTCCTCCTGCCCCCAATCCCTCCCAGCATCAGTCTTTTCCAATGAGTCAGTTCTTTGCATGAGGTGGCCAAAGTACTGGAGTTTCAGCTTTAGCATCATTCCTTCCAAAGAAACCCCAGGGCTGATCTCCTTCAGAATGGACTGGTTGGATCTCCTTGCAGTCCAAGGGACTCTCAAGAGTCTTCTCCAACACCACAGTTCAAAAGCATCAATTCTTTGGCGCTCAGCCTTCTTCACAGTCCAACTCTCACATCCATACATGACCACAGGAAAAACCATAACCTTGACTAGACAGACCTTAGTCAGCAAAGTAATGTCTCTGCTTTTGAATATGCTATCTAGGTTGGTCATAACTTTTCTTCCAAGGAGCAAGCGTCTTTTAATTTCATGGCTGCAATCATCATCTGCAGTGGTTTTGGAGCCCAGGAAAATAAAGTCTGGCACTGTTTCCCCATCTATTTCCCATGAAGTGATGGGACTGGATGCCATGATCTTCGTTTTCTGAATGTTGAGCTTTAAGCCAACTTTTTCACTGTCCTCTTTCACTTTCATCAAGAGGCTTTTTAGCTCCTCTTCACTTTCTGCCATAAGGGTGGTGTCATCTGCATATCTGAGGTTATTGATATTTCTCCCTGCAATCTTGATTCCAGCTTGTGTTTCTTCCAGTCCAGCGTTTCTCATGATGTACTCTGCATAGAAGTTAAATAAACAGGGTGACAATATACAGCCTTGACGTACTTCTTTTCCTATGTGGAACCAGTCTGTTGTTCCATGTCCAGTTCTAACTGTTGCTTCCTGACTTGCATACAGATTTCTCAAGAGGCAGGTCAGGTGGTCTTTAGGAACACCATAATCAACTAGACATCATAAGTTTTTGGAAGTCAGACTATTCTGATTGCTGCTTCAACTCTGCTCCCCATTGTGATAACCACTGTTTGATGCCTTGGGTGGTTGGGTGTAACAGGTGGTCTCTGCCACTCTGAAAGCCTATTACTCCTGGTACATTTATGGCAACCAAATAAGCCACAGTAGTTCCCCACTGAGTTCTGTCCTACAGAGAATAGTGATTATGGAGCTCTTCAAAAGTGCTTGGGCTCCCAGCAAATTTATCTCTCACAATTGTGTTGAAAAGTCTTTCTTCTGGACCCTCCCAGGGTGGGTAAACAGGTGTCTCATGACAAATCTACTCTAAGATCCTCATTTCCAAAAGCCTCTGAATCCAGATCCTTTCTGCAGTAAACGAAGGCAACTCTGGCATTTCCAGTTCACTGAACATCACCTTTTGGCCATGTTTCTGTCAACCAGCAAACTAAACTAGAGCCCTCTTTAAGTGTTAACAACACTGCATATACCCAACACATAGTGAAGCCAAACAAACAGAAATGTAGGAGTTTGGAGCAGATAGTTTTATTTCAGGGCCACGCGAGGAAACAAGTGGCTCATGCCCTAAAAGCCCCAAACTCTCTGGAATGTTTTGGCAAAACACTTTTTAAGGCCCAGTGGTGGGGGTGGGAGGATCATATCACTTGGGTTAAGTCCCTCAGTCATTTCCTGTCCGACTCCTTGTGAGCCCATGGGCTGCAGTACGCCAGGCCTCCCTGTCCATCACCAACTCTCTGAGTTTGCTCAAACTCATGTCCATTGAGTCAGCGATGCCATCCAACCATCTCATTCTCTCTTGTCCCCTTCTCCTCTCACCTTCAGTCTTTCCCAGTATCAGAGTTTTTTTCAATGAGTCAGTTCTTTGCATCAGGTGGCCAAAGTATTGGAGTTTCAGCTTCAGCATCAGTCCTTCCAATGAATATTTGGGACTGATTTCCTTTAGAATGGACTGGTTGGATCTCCTTGTAGTCTAAGGGACTCTCAAGAGTCTTCTCCAACACACAGTTCATAAGCATCAATTCTTTGGCCCTCAGCTTTCTTTATACTCCATAGCTGCAGGCCAACACTTAGTTGTGTCTTGTGGGGTCTAGTTCCCCAACCAGCAGATCGAACCTAGACCCTGTGGATTGGGAGTGCAGAGTCTTAACCACTAGACCACCAGGGAAGTCCCTAGAGGGCTACTTCTTTGGTATACAGGAAATTAGCAGCTCCAGCAATGAGTAGCAAGAGACAGAAATTTTATAGATTCAGGAAGAAAGTTAAGCCTGAGAAGTTCTCTGGTCCTCAACCAATATTAGGAGAAGTGTTTTGAGACATAGCTGAAAACAGTCCAAATTTTACATGAGGAAAAGTCTACTGAGGGCTCCAGTGAGCATACCATGCTCTCCTCTACCCTGCATGCTGATGTCATTCCTTAAAACCCATCTTACTAGTGAGTAGAGTGTAAAACTGAAGGTAGAGCTCCAGAGCCAGCTTCAGAGTTGCCATCACAGCATCCCTGTATCAGAAAACTTGGCTTTTAAGAACTGGTTCATTGTCCCATCCCCAGACTGTCCTTGGGAGAAATATGGTAGCTTCCCAGGGGTACTCAAAGCCATGTGGAGGGCAGAAGGGACAGACAGGTGTCCTTGGATCCCTAGATCCCAAAGCCCAAAGCTTCATCTCTGAAAGAAGCAATGACCCTAGAAGATTGAAATCAGGAAAACATTAAGGAGAGAATGCAGAACTGGGATCTCCCATTCCAGAGGGTAATTTTCCTGCCCAATTCAGCCAGTCAAAAATGTGAGCATGATCATGCATTTCTGCCACTAAAATAGCAAGTTTCTTCAACAAGGTCAGGCATATATTTCAGTGCTTTAAACCCAGTAAAGAAATGAGTGGAAATTCCTTTGCAAAAAGGTATGACATAGTTTGTCTTTGACTAATTCCAAATCCTTTAAAACCAGAGATTTCTTCATGCATAGCAGAGACACTAAAACCCCAGACTCAGAAGCATAAGCCTTTGACTGTGTGGATCACAATAAACTGTGGGAAATTCCTCAAGAGATGGGAATATCATACCACCTTACCTGCCTCCTGAGAAATCTGTATGCAGGTCAAGAAGCAACAGTTAGAACCAGAGATTGAACAACGAACTGGTTCCAAATTGGGAAAGGGGTATGTCAAGGCTGCACATTGTCACCCTGCTTATTTAACTTCTATGCAGAGTATGTCTTGCAAAATGCCAGGCTGGATGAAGCACAAGCTGGAATCAAGATTTCTGGGAGAAATATCAATAACCTCAGATATGCAGATGACACCACCCTTATGGCGGAAGCAAAGAGGAACTGAAGAGACTCTTGAGGAAAGTGAAAGAGGAGAGTGAAAAAGCTGACTTAAAACTTGACATTCAAAATACGAAGATCATGGCATCAGGTCCCATCACTTCACGGCAAATTAAAGAGGAAATGATGGAAACAGTGACAGACTTCATTTTCTTAGGCTCCAAAATCACTGTACATGAGGACTTCGGCCATGAAATTAAAACCCACTTGGTCCTTGGAAGTAAAGCTATAACCAACTAGGACAGCATATTAAAAGCAGAGACATTACTTTGCTGACAAACTTCCACCTAGTCAAAGCTATGGTTTTTCCACTAGTCATCTATGGATATGAGAGTTGGACCATAAAGAAAGCTGAGTGCTGAGGAATTGATGCTTTTGAACCATGGTATTGGAGAAGACTCTTGAGAGTCCCTTGGACTGCAAGGAGATCAAACCAGTCAATTCTAAAGTCCTGAATATTCATTGGAAGGACTGATGCTGAAGCTGAAGCTCCAATACTTTGGCCACCTGATGCTAAGAACTGACCCACTGGAAAAGACCCAGATGCTGGAAAAGATTGAAGGTGGGAGCAGAAAGGGACGACAGAGGATGAGATGTTTATACAGCATCAACAACTTGATAAATACGACTTTTAGCAAGCGTGGGGAATTGCTGATGTACAGGAAAACCTGGTGTGCAGAAGTCCATGGGTCACAAAGACTCAACTGAGTGACTGAACTGAAGGCAATCATCAGGTTATATTAGGAGGAGAAAATGGAGTTGAGGTGTGAACCCTAAATTATGGAGAAAGGTCAACTGAAGGATTTGGCTCAGGCCCAAAGGGAGCCATAGTGGATGTGTCAGTGACTAGAATCCTTCCATGTACCAAGAGCAAAGGCCATGAGAGTGCTGCAAAGACAGATGAGTGCTCCAGCCAACATTGAAAAGCCACCTCCAAGACCATAATATATTCCTTCACTATCATTTCTGTTCCTCTAGCTCCAACATCAACCTAAGGCTTCACCTGGGATCTAAAACAGTGTAGTCCTGTGTAGGATCAGAGATACAGGACAGAGAAGAAGAGGTAGAGCTGTTTTGAGTACAAGAAGAAGGTCCCATACAGGGACTTCCCTGGTGGTCTGGTGGCTAAGACTCCAAGCTCCCAGTGCATGGGTTGTGCAAACTTGATCTTTGATCAGGGAAATAGGTCCCACATGCTGAAATTAATAATTTGCCTGCCACAATTAATACCCAGCACAGCCAAGTAAATAATTAATGAACACACACACACACACAAATTCTTATGTCATTCTCAAGTTTAATTAGGTGTTTTTGTTTGTTTCCAGAACAAAGCCTGGTGACTCACAGTTGACTTTGTTAAGTGCATTGCTTGTGGAGGTGGGGGAATCCCTAAGATCAAACAACTGGTTTATAAACGCAAGAGATTTCAGAGTTGTGTAAAAATCCTAATCATTTCAAAATAACTTTCATTATGAAAAATTATGAGTTTCTCTCAAACACATCAGTGGTCTCTTTGGAGATACTCACAGGAGACTCACAATTGCTTTTGATAATTACCAACTCAAAAAGTTTTTCAGAAAGATCATTAGCTCCTCAAGCTGGTCCTGTCATTGCCACTTCAAGTGAAATGATAATTGCAGTTGTGAAGGAGGATGAGATCACAGCTTCTAAACCTATATCTCAGGGTCTGACTGCCTCCCTCCCACTCCTGGCTGCCATGACCTTCACTCTGAGCCCAGTATACTTCTCATGAGAAGGAGTGAGAAGGGGTCGAGTACTTTGTATTTCAGTCTAAGAGGCACAGTCTGTAAGGAAGGAGGTTGGAGTAAGTGTTCATGTTTGGAAAAGGGATCTTTCTGTGGGGCCGAGGTTAGAGTGGGAATAGATCCAGTGTCAAAGCAGGTCAGGAAAGCAGAACAATTCCTTAGGAGAGAGCTTAGGTAAAGCAAGATCAAGATCTTTGTTTTTGCTCAGTCGCTCAGTTGGGTCAGACTCTTTGCAACCCCATGGACTACAGCCCGCCATGGTTCCCTTTTGTTCACTATCTCCCAGAATTTGCTCAGACTCATGTCCATCGAGTCGGTGATGTCATCCACCCATCTCTTCCTTCGTCGTCCGCTTCTCCTCCTGCCTTCAATCTTTCCCCGCATCAGGCAACACCGAACTTGACAGCTCCTAAAATTAATTTCTGAAACTCTTACCATAGAGGATACACAGCAACAATCCTAGTGGTGATGATGAGGAATCATTTCTTTAAAGTATTTATCTTAGTTGGAGCATGTGAACTCTTAGTTGCAACATGTGGTATCTCTTTTCCTGACCAGAAATCAAACCCGGGCTCCCTGCATTGGGAGCGCTGAGTCTTAGCCACTGGACCTCTGGGAAATGCGGTAAGATCATCTTCAAGGAGTTAAAGCGTTGTATTTTTTAAGATCAATCTGCTGTAATGTTACTTTTCAGAAATTCTAGACTAATTTTAAATTTGTACTAGAAGTATCATAACGCCGTTATGCTTTCAATAAAAACTATGATAGAAAAGTAATGATTTTCTAATCCTCTACAGAAAGCATGAATATGAATTTGTTTGAAGAACAGAAATGATTTTTTCTTATATATCTAACTCTAGGCTATAACATGCTTACTGGACATAACAGTTTTGTCTTTCCTGAAATATTTGAGGTCTGATGCTGATAGTGAGATTGCTATCCCTCTTCAAGATAGAGAAGAAGCATTTCAGGAAAAGGCAGCTTTATAATGGTGAGGTTTGGAATATAGTTGCCAGGACCAAATGTATCTTCTCATATGTTGTCTAATCTCTTAATATTCTAATGCCCAGTTCCAAGCACACATTCATTTCTTTATGGTTTCACTTTTGCAACACACAATAGTCAATATTCTCCAGATTGTACTTTACATGGGTCTAGTATGTTAATATTCTTCACAAATCTTGTTATATTGTAGTCTTATTTAACCTTGATTTTAAAAAGACCTAAGGATTTAGACAAAAATAATTCTTTCATTTCTAGCTTATACTCATTTATCATATAGTAGTATCTCATGGTTCATAGTTTAATAAACAAAATAATATTGTCCAAGTCTTTTTTGATAGATACCATAGTGAATTTGTGCCTGGCATGATAGGAATGCACCTTTATGTTGCAAAACTTATATTGAGGAAATCTTCCATTCATTATATCCAATATGGACAGGAAGTACTTTCTTATAAGTTTGTGTGTGTTTGTGTGTATGTGTGTGTATACATGTTAGTGGCTCAGTTTGTGACCCCGGGGACCATGGCTCACCAGATTCCTCTGTTCTTAGGATTTCCCAGGCAAGAATACTGGAGTGGGTTGCCATATCCAATCCAGGGAGTCTTCTTGTAATGTTATTTACCTACCGAATAAATACTTATGCAGATATGGAAACTTTTTATAACCAAAATTATAATATATAAAAGGTAAGGAATAAACTCTTACATTTTGGCCACTTGAGAAGAACTGACCCATTGCAAAAGACCCTGAGCTGGGAAAGACTGAAGGCAGGAGGAGAAGGGGATGACAGAATATGAGATGGTTGGATGGCATCATGGACTCAATGGACATGAGTTTGAGCATGCTCCAGGAATTGGTGATGGACAGAGAAGCCTGGTGTGCTACCGTCCATGGGGTTGCAAATAGTCACATGACTGAGTGACTAAACTGAACTGATAGAATAAACTATATATTAAAAAAAAAAAACAAACTAAATTTCAGACTGGATTATTCAAAAACAGCTGATGTGTTTTGTTGGTGCGTCACAGTGGTTAGGACACTGTCTTGGACTCAGCCTACCAGGTCCATACCATCACTAAGCCTGTAATCAGCATGTGAATTTAGACAGATCCCTTGACCTCTCTGTACATTGGATCTCTTTATCTTTGCAATAAAATTAGTGCCAGTGCCTACCCCATGCAGTTGTGACCGTCAAACACCTGGCAGAATGGTCTCCAGGGAGTTGGCAATAAGAATGGTGTGATCCTCTCAGACTATAGTTGGAATCCTGGGTGTTTTTCTTCTTTATCTTAATCTCTTCCTTTACTACCATGAATGTGGGTTGAGGTTCACAGATTTGACCTTCAGGCCCAGGACTATAGTTGCTTCTTGGTCATTCCCTTTAAAGGCATCTCCACGACAACTACAGCCTTTAACTGAAGCTTGCCTTCAGGGATTTAGCCATGCAAATGTGTTCTCTATGCCCCCAGAGTTAGCAGGGTGTGTCCACTGGCATCCCTTGCCCCTTAAATATCTCTAGCCATCAGCCTTAGAAAATCCAGGTGGGTGGAACTTAAAGCAAAATCTCCCTTGGAGGGACTTCCCTGTGGTCCTGAAGTTAAGACTGTGCTCCCAATGCAAGGGATCCAGGTTCAATTCCTGGTCAGGGAACTAGAAGTTGCATGCCATAACTGAGAATTATACCATTAACTAAGACCTGGTGTAGCCAAATAAATAAATGAATAAGATGAAATAAATAAAATCCTCTTTAAAATAAAAACCTCCTGAGCATATCAAGATCTCCACTTTGCACTACTGAACAGTATGTAACTTCTTCCTCAAAGTTTATATATGAAGACTATGTCTACTATTCATTATAATTCCTGGTCTTTAGGAGAAGATTGTGTGGTCAGAAGTCAAATCTCTGTGTAAAAATTATTTTCCCAATGGATATGATGCCAAATGGAGCAACACATCAAAACAAAGCATAAAGACTTAGAATACTGTTCTGCTGAATTTTTTGACAAAATCAGCAATTCACTGTATGCAGCAGTGTTACTATTCTCTGATGTTTCATTGTTGGAGTTATGATCAGGGCTTACAGCTCCCTTCCTTCACAGACACAGGCAGCAGATGAGACACATTCACAGAAACAGGCTTTCCTGGGTTCCTTCCACATTTTTGGATAATATATGATTTATAAAAATTAAAGACATGTTCACAGGTTGTAAGTGCGTAGCTCAGTGAAATTTCAGGAATGATTGCACCTCTGGAGACCACAACTAGATCAAGAAACAGAATGTTCTCAGTGCCCATAAAACTCTCTTGTGCCCCTTAAACTTACTGTTTCCAAGGCTATAGCTTTGTTGGGTATATTTGTAGGCCTGGATTATTCGGTTTATGTTTACAACTATTATTGCATTTAATATTAGATCACTTTGCCACTTTTGGCCTTCACATGAAAGAAATCATACAGCATCTTTCATTTTTACTTTTTTCCTCCATTCCATTACATCTGTGACTTTTTCTGTATTGTTTTCTATTATTGTTTTTTCATTATCATTGCCATATAGGACTTCATTGCATGACTATCCTTAACTGATCATTCAGCTGTTAATGGATAGGTGGGTATTAAGAGTTAGGGGCTATTACAAGTAATGATTAGGGCTCTCATATATCTATTAATATAACTACTCTTTGGGAGATATATGTACAAAATCCTATTGAGTATATTCATAAGAGTGGATTTCTTAGAACTGGATTACATCAGATCTGCTAAGTAGATAACACAATTTTCCAAAATGTTTGTGTCAATTTGAACACCCACCATCAGTGTATGAGATTCTTGGTTGATCCACAGCTATGTTAAAACTTGGCATTTTTGTCATTTCTGTTTTAGATTTCTCAATGGTATTTGATGACATATAGGTAATGATTATATTTTAACTGTCCTGATTACCAAGGATGTGGAATAGTTTTCCACATGTCTTATCCACTGAATAACTTCCTTCCTTCCATCTTTTTGTTTGAAGACTCTGTCTACTGTTTATTCTTTTTGTGTGTTTTTAGGACATACTTGTGTAGTTGTAAGTAGTATCTTTGTGTGTGTTGATAAAAACCAGTCTTAATTTTCATGTATGCAAAAGTTACTTCACCATATGTTTTATATGTTCTATTCTCTTTAGTGTGTGTGTGTGTGTGTGTGTGTGTGTGTGTGTGTGTATATATATATATATATACACATATATATATATATATAATATTTATTTATTTAGCTGCATTGGATCTTAGTTGCATCATATGGGAGCTTTGTTGTATCAATCAAGATGTTTGGCTGTGGTGCACAGACTCTCTAGTTGCAGATCCCAGACTTAGTTACTCTGTGGCATATAGGGTCTTAGTTGCCCAACCAGGGATCAAACCTGTGTCCCCTGCTTTATGAGGCAGATTCTTAGCTACCAGATAACCAGGGAAGTACCTGTGGCATATATTTGAAATTGTAAGACCCTAGAATAACTCCTGTCTTTTTTCTAAAAGACTACATTATCTTCTTCAAATTAACCAGCTGAGCCACACGGGAAGCCCAAGAATACTGGAGTGGGTAGCATATATCTTCTCCAGTAGATCTTTCCAATCCAAGTTTTGAACTGGAGTTTCCTGTATTACAGGCAGATTTTCTTTACCAACTGAGCCATCAGGGAAGTGCCTACAATAATACATTATCTTCTTTAAAATTTAGAAGGGAATGCATTTAGAATTGACCCTTTTATGATGAGGGCAGTGATGGAGATTTTTTTTCCTCCAGTAAGCTTCTTATTAAAGTGTTGCTTCATGCTTTCTTTCAATTTACCCTCATTTGTCATTGCTTCCTCCAGGTCATCACCACTGACAGTTTCATAAAACACTGATTCTCTCATCATCGTTTCCCATCCTGTGAAACCTTGGCAATTTCACAAAAGCACACAAGAAAAGTTGTCTCTTGATGTCACAGATTTATATGAGCCATTCTGCTCTGAAGAATCACTGTTGCCATCATGTAAAGGGGAGTATCTTGAATGACACAACACGCTCCAGCCAACTAATCATAGGAATAATATTCTTGCTACAGACTGTGCTTGGAATCTGGGGCAATTTCTCCCTTCTATACCATTACCTCTTTCTTTACCACACTCAGTGCAGGATAAGAGTCACAGATTTGATTTGTAAGCACTGGTCTATTGTCAACTTTCTGGTCGTTCTCTCAAAAGGAGTCTCTCAGACAATTACAGCTTTGAGGTTGAAATATTTTGCCAGTGATTTTGCCTGCAATCTTATTTTGTATGTTGAGAGTGGGCAGGAGTATGTCCATCGGTACCACCTGCCTCTTGAGTGTGTTTCAGATCATCACAATCAGCCCCATGAACTCCTGTTGGAAGAATCTTAAAAGCAAAGCCCCAAAGTACATTGTCTTCTCCGTTTCCTTCTGCTGGACCCAGTGCATGTTTGTACATCTCTTTTTCCTCTGTACACATCATATGTTTCTGACAAATGGTGCAGCACAAGCATGACAAATACAGGATATTCAGAGTACTGTGCTGCCACAGATCTTGAGAACATCTCAGGCTCAATATATACAGCTTTGATAGTGTTCCCTGAAGTTTCATTTTCTGTGCTCATCCTCTGGGCCAGTGGCTCCATGATTCTCACCCTGTACAGACACAGTCAGCGAGTCCAGTGTATTCACAAGGCTAGTGTGTCTCCCAGACCCTCTGCTGAGTCCAGAGCCACCTAAAGCATCCTACTTTTGGTGAGCACCTTCATGTGTTTCTACACCCTGTCCTGCATCTTTAACATTACTCTTGCTCTTTATCATAATCCCAGTTGGTGGTTGGTGTATACAACTGGCCTGATTTCTTTGTGTTTTCCCTTTATCAGCCCCTTTCTGCTCATGAGCTGTGACCCCATTGTATCCAGTCTCTGTTTTCTCTACATGAAGAACTCAGTATCCCTAATCTTATCAGAAAAGCATAATATGTATGCTTTTAAAATATTTATCAAGGTATAGTCGCTTTATAGTGTTGTTACTTCAGGGTGTATGTAAAAGTGAGTCAGCTATATATATATATATATGTATATCTCCTGTTTTTAGATTCTTTTCCCATATAGGCCATTACAGAGGACTGAGTAGAGTTCCCCATGATATACAGTAGGTCACTTCATTTTTGTTGTAAACCAGGCTTTGGGGCACGTGGGGCTTGGTTCCCCGACCAGGGTTTGAACCCCTGCCTAGAAAGGACTTCATCTTAACCATGGGACCATCTGGGAATTCCCCTAGGTCCTTATTAGTTATCTTTTTATATACAGTAGTGTATGTTTGGGGCTTCCTTGGTGACTCGGTGACAAAAAAATCTAGCTGGCAATGTAGGAGACTCTAGCTTGATTCCCGGGTCAGGAAGATCCCACATGCCACAGGGCAACTAAGCCCATGCACTACAACTTCTGAGCCTGTGTGCCTAGAGCCTGTGCTCTGCAAGAGAAGCCACTGCAGTGAGGAGCCCATGCTCACCACAAATAGAGAAAGCCCACATGCAACCATAAAGACCCAGCACAGCATAAACAAACAAATAAATAAATTCCACCTCTGATCCTGTCAGAGAAGGAAATGGCAACCCACTCCAGTATTCTTGCCTGGAGAATCCTGTGGACAAAGGAGCCTGGTGGGCTGCTGTCTATGGAGTCACACAGAGTCAGACACACTTGAGTGATCGAACTGAACTGAACTGAATTTATCCCTCCTTCCCCATGTCACCTTTGGTAGTCATAAGTTTGTTTTCTTTGTCTGTAAGTCTCTTTCTATTTTGTAAATAAGTTTATTTGTACCTTTTTTTTTTTTACAAAAAGATTCCATATATAAGTGATATTATATGCTATTTGTTTTTCTCTGTCCGCCTTACTTCACTTAGTATGATAATCCTAGCTCCATTCGTGGTGCTGCCAATGGCATTGTTTCATTCTTTTTAATGGCTGAGTAATATTCCATTGTGTTTTTATACCATCTCTTCTTTATTGATTTTTCAGGTGATGCACATTTAGGATGTTTCCATGGCTTAGCCATTGTAAGTAGTGCTGCTGTGAATACTGGGATGTATGTATATTTTCAAATTATAATTTTCTCTGGATATAAGCCCAGGAGTGTAATTGTGGGATCATACCGTATTAATTACTCTATTTTTTTTTTTTTTAAAGGAAACTGCATCATGTTCTTGATAGTGGCTAAACCAATTTACATTCCCACCAACAATGAAGGAGGATTCCTTTTTCTCTACACCCTCTCCAGCATTTATTTTTGTAGACTTTTTGATGATGGCCATTCTGATCAGTGGAAGGTAATACCTCACTAGGTTTGATTTGCATTTCTCTGATAATTAGCAGTGTTGAGTATTTTTTCATGAGCCTACTGTCCACCTGTATACATTCATTGAAGAAAAGTATATTTGGATCTTCTCCCCACTTTTTGATTGGGTTGTTTGAAATTCTGATATTGAGTTGTATGAGCTGTTTGTATATTTTGAAGATTAATCCTTTGTCAATTGCATCATTTACAAATATTTTCTCTCATTCTGTAGGTTGTCTTTCTGATACAAGAAGTATTTTTTGTTTGCTGGCATGGACACAAGTCTCTTTCACAGTGTAAGATTGCTGGGGCTTTAGGCTATGTAGTATCAAGTTGGATTCTGGAGGAATTGGTGATAAAGGATTATCCTGACTTTCAGAACAACTGGAGACTAAACCCGAGAGGAGCTACCACACACCCGAGGTCAGGGGAAGTGGCTGAGAGGAGCAACGTCTAAGGAGTGGTGACTGCGTGGGTGCAGGAGGGCCGAGAGGAGCTACTCCACGTTCAATGTCAGGAGGGGTGGCTGTGAGGAGATACCCCTATTCCAAAGTAAGGTGCAGCAGCTGTGCTTTTCTGGGGCAGCCATGAAGAGATATCCCACGTCCAAGGTAAGAGAAACCCAAGTAAGACAGTAGGTGTTGTGAGAGGGCATCAGAGGTCAAACACACTGAAACCATTATCACATAAAACTAGCCAATCTGATCACAAGGATAACGGCTTTGTCTAACTCAGTGAAACTAAGCCATGCCACCTGGGGCCACCCAGGATGTGTGGGTCATGGTGGAGAGGTCTGACAGAATGTGGTCCACTGGAGAAGGGAATGGCAACCAACTTGCCTTGAGAACCCCATGAACAGTATGAAAAGGCAAAATGATAGGATACTGAAAGAGGAACTCCCCAGGTCAGTAGGTGCCAAATATGCTACTGGAGATCAATGGAGAAATGGCTCCAGAAAAAATGAATGGATGAAGCCAAAGCAAAAACAATACCCAGTTATGGATGTGACTGGCAATAGAAACAATGTCCGAGAGGCTGTAAAGAGCAATATTGCATAGGAACCTGGAATGTCAGGTCCACGAATCAAGGCAAATTGGAAGTGGTCCAAAAGGAGATGGCAAGAGTGAATGTAAATATTCTAGGAATCAGTGAACTAAAGTGGACTGGAATGGGTGAATTTAACTCAGATCACCATTATATCTACTACTGTGGGCAGGAATCCCTTACAGGATATGGAGTAGCTATCATGGTCAACAAAAGAGTCTAAAATGCAGTACTTGGATGCAATCTCAAAATCGACAGAATGATCTCTGTTTCCAAGGCAAACCATTCAATATCGCCGTAATACAAGCCGATGACCCAACCAGTAAAACTGAAGGAGCTGAAGTTGAACAGTTCTATGAAGATCTACAAGACCCTTTAGAATTAACACCCCCAAAAGATATCCTTTTCATTATAGGGGACTGGAATGCAAAAGTAGGAAGTCAAGAAATACTTGAAATAACTGGCAAATTTGGCCTTGGAGTATGGAATGAAGCAGGGCAAAGGCTAATAGAGTTTTGCCAAGACAATACACTGGTCATAGCAAACACCCTCTTCCAACAACACAAGAGAAGAATCTACACATGGACATCACCAGATGGCCAAACCAAAATCAGTTCAGTTCAGTCGCTCAGTCGTGTCCGACTCTTTGCGACCCCATGAATTGCAGCACGCCAGGCCTCCCTGTTCATCATCATCTCCCGGAGTTCACTCAGACTCACATCCATCGTGTCCGTGATGCCATCCAGCCATCTCATCCTCGGTCGGCCCCTTCTCATCCTGCCCCCAATCCTTCCCAGCATCAGTCTTTTCCAATGAGTCAACTCTTCGCATGAGGTGGCCACAGTACTGGAGCTTCAGCTTTAGCATCATTCCTTCCAAAGAAATCCCAGGTTGATCTCCTTCAGAATGGACTGGTTGGATCTCCTTGCAGTCTAAGAGACTCTCAAGCGTCTTCTCCAACACCACAGTTCAAAAGCATCAATTCTTCGGTGCTCAGCCTTCTTCACAGTCCAACTCTCACATCCATACATGACCACAGGAAAAACCATAGCCTTGACTAGACGGACCTTAGTCGGCAAAGTAATATCTCTGCCTTTTTTTTAAAATATACTTTATTCTACATTATAATACTGTATTGGTTTTGCCATACATTGACATGAATCAGCCACAGGTGTACACGATCTCCCAATGCCGAAGCCCCCTTCCACCTCTCATTCCATATCATCTCTCTGGATCATCCCATGCACCAGCCCCAAGCAGCCTGTATCCTGTATTGAACATAGACTGGCGCTTCATTTCTTATATGATGGTATACATGTTTCAATGCCATTCTCCCAAATCATCCCACCCTCACCCTCTCCCTCAGAGGCCAAAAGTCCATTGTATACCTCTGTGTCTCTTTTGTTGTCTCACATACAGGGTCATCATTACTATCTTTCTAAATTCCATATATATGTGTCGGTATACTGTATTGGTGTTTTTCTTTCTGGCTTACTTCACTCTGTATAATCAGCTCCAGTTTCATCCATCTCATTAGAACTGATTCAAATTTATTCTTTTTAAGGCCTGAGTAATATTCCATTGTGTATCTGCTTTTGAATATACTATCTAGGTTGCTCATAACTTTTCTTCCAAGGAGCAAGCGTCTTTTAATTTCATGGCTGCAGTCACCATTTGCAGTGATCTTGGAGCCCCCAAAATAAAGTCTGACACTGTTTCCCCATCTATTTCCCATGAAGTGATGGGACCAGAAGCCATGATCTTCGTTTTCTGAATGTTGAGCTTTAAGCCAACTTTTTTGCTCTCCTCTTTCACTTTCATCAAGAGGCTTTTTAGCTCCTCTTCACTTTCTGCCATAAGGGTGGTGTCATCTGCATATCTGAAGTTATCGATATTTCTCCCGGCAATCTTGATTCCTGCTTGTGTTTCTTCCAGCCCAGCGTTTCTCATGATGTACTCTGCATATAAGTTAAATAAGCAGGGTGACAATATACAGCCTTGATGTACTCCTTTTCCTATGTGGAACCAGTCTGTTATTCTATGTCCAGTTCTAACTGTTGCTTCCTGACCTGCATACAGATTCCTCAAGAGGCAGGTCAATTGGTCTGGTATTCCCATCACTTTCTGAATCTTCCACAGTTTATTGTGATCCACACAGTCAAACGCTTTGGCATAGTCAATAAAACAGAAATAGATGTTTTTCTGGAACTCTCTTGCTTTTTCCACGATCCAGCAGATGTTGGCAATTTGATCTCTGGTTCCTCTGCCTTTTCTAAAACCAGCTTGAACATCAGGAAGTTCACGGTTCACATACTGCTGAAGCCTGGCTTGGAGAATTTTGAGCATTACTTTACTAGCATGTGAAATAATTGCAATTGTGCAGTAGTTTGAGCATTCTTTGGCATTGCCTTTCTTTGGGATTGGAATGAAAACTGACCTTTTGCAGTCCTGTGGCCACTGCTGAGTTTTCCAAATTTGCTGGCATACTGAGTGCAGCACTTTCACAGCATCATCTTTCAGGACTTGAAACAGCTCACCTGGAATTCCATCACATCCACTAGCTTTATTCGTAGTGACGCTTTCTAAGGCCCACTTGACTTCACATTCCAAGATGTCTGGCTCTAGATTAGTGATCACATCATCATGATTATCTGGGTCATGAAGATCTTTTCTGTACAGTTCTTCTGTGTATTCTTGCCACCTCTTCTTAATATCTTCTGCTTCTGTTAGGTCCATACAATTTCTGTCCTTTATCGAGCCCATCTTTGCATGAAATGTTCCCTTGGTATCTCTAATTTTCTTGAAGAGATCTCTAGTCGTTCCCATTCTGTTCTTTTCCTCTATTTCTTTACATTGATTGCTGAAGAAGGCTTTCTTAACTCTTCTTACTATTCTTTGGAACTCTGCATTCAGATGCTTATATCTTTCCTTTTCTCTTCTGCTTTTTGTTTCTCTTCTTTTCACAGCTATTTGTAAGGCCTCCCCAGGCAGCCATTTTGCTTTTGCATTTCTTTTCCATGGGGATGATCTTGATCCTTGTCTCCCGTACAATGTCACAGACCTCATTCCATAGTTCGTCAGGGAATCTATCTATCAGATCTAGGCCCTTAAATATATTTCTCCCTTCCACTGTAAACTCATAAGGGATTTGATTTAGGTCATACCTGAATGGTCTAGCAGTTTTCCCTACTTTCTTCAATTTGAGTCTGAATTTGGTAAAAGGAGTTCATGATCTGAGTCACAGTCAGCTCCTGGTCTTGTTTTTGTTGACTGTATAGAGTTTCTCCATCTTTGGCTGTATAGAATATAATCAATCTGATTTCAGTGTTGACCATCTGGTGATGTCCATGTGTAGCGTCTTCTTTTTGTGTTGTTGGAAGAGGATGTTTGCTATGACCAGTTCATTTTCTTAGCAAAACTCTATTAGTCTTTGCCCTGATTCATTCCGCATTCCAGGGCCAAATTTGGCTGTTACTCCAGGTGTTTCTTGACTTCCTACTTTAGCATTCCAGAAAACCAAATGATAGGAAATAATAGGAAACCAAAATCAGATTGATTATATTCTTTGCAGCCAAAGATGGAGAAGCTGTATACAGTCAGCAGAAAAAAAAAAAAGACTGGGAGCTGACTGTGGTTCAGATCATGAACTCCTTATTGCCAAATTCAGACTTAAACTGAAGAAAGTAGGGAAAATCATTAGACTATTCAGGTATGACCTAAATCAAATCCCTTATGATTATACAGTGGAAGTGAGAAATAGATTTAAGAAACTAGATCTGATAGACAGAGTGCCTGATGAACTATGGAATGAGGTTCGTGACATTGTACAGGAGACAGGGATCAAGACCATCCCCATGGAAAAGAAATGCAAAAAAAGCAAAATGGCTGTCTGAGGAGGCCTTACAAACAGCTGTGAAAAGAAGAGAAGCTAAAAGCAGAGGAGAAAAGGAAAGATATAACCACCTGAATGCAGAGTTCCAAAGAATAGCAAGGAGATATAAGAAAGCCTCCCTCAGCAATCGATGCAAAGAAATAGAGGAAAAGAACAGAATGGGAAAGAACAGAGATGTATTTAAGTAAATCAGAGATACCAAGGGAACATTTCATGCAAAGATGGGCTCAATAAAGGGCAGAAATGGAATGGACCTAACAGAAGCAGAAAATATTAAGAAGAGGTTGCAACAGGAGAACTGGGGAAAAAGAGCTTCATTACCCAGAAAATCATGATGGTGTGATCACTCACCCAGAGACAGATATCCTGGAATGTGAAGTCAAGTGGGCCTTAGAAAGCTTCACTACGAACAAAGCTAGTGGAGGTGATGGAATTCCAGTTGAGCTATTCCAATCCTGAAAGATGATGCTGTGAAAGTGCTGCACTCAATATGCCAGAAAATTTGGGAAACTCAGCAGTGGCCACAGGGCTGCAAAGGTCAGTTTTCATTCCAATCCCAAAGAAAGGCAATGCTCAAAGAAAGCTCAAACTACAGCACAATTGCACTCATCTCACATGCTAGTAAAGTAATGCTCAAAATTCTCCAAAGCAGGCTTCCGCAATATGTGAACCGTGAACTCCCTAATGTGCAAGCTGGTTTTAGAAAAGGCAGAAAAACCAGAGATCAAATTGCCAACATCTGCTGGATCGTGGAAAAAGCAAGAGAGTTCCAGAAAAACATCTATTTCTGTTTTATTGACTATGCCAAAGTCTTTGACTGTGTGGATCACAATAAACTGTGGAAGATTCAGAAAGTGATGGTAATACCAGGCCACCTGACCTGCCTCTTGAGAAACCTATATTCAGATGAGGAAGCAACAGTTAGAACTGGGCATAGGACAACAGACCGGTTTCAAATAAGAAAAGGAGTACGTCAAGGCTGTATATTGTCACCCTCTTTATTTAACTTATATGCAGAGTACATCATGAGAAACGCTGGGCTGGAAGAAGCACAAGCTGGAGTCAGGGTTGCTGGGAGAAATATCAATAACCTCACATATGCAGATGACACTATCCTTATGGCGGAAAGTGAAGAGGAACTAAAAAGCCTCTTGATGAAAGTAAAAGAGAAGAGTGAAAAAGTTGGCTTAAAACTCAACATTCAGAAAACGAAGATCATGGCATTCGGTTTATCACTTCATGGGAAATAGATGGGGAAACAGTGGAAACAGTGTCAGACTTTATTTTGGGGGTGCTCCAAAATCACTGCAGGTGGTGACTACAGCCATGAAATTAAAAGACGCTTACTCCTTGGAAGAAAAGTTATGACCAACTGAGACAGCATATTCAAAAGCAGAGACATTACTTTACCAACAAAGGTCCATCTAGTCAAAGCTATGGTTTTTCCAGTAGTGATGTATGGATGTGAGAGTTGGACTATAAAGAAAGCTGAGCACTGAAGAACTGATTCTTTTGAACTGTGGTATTGTAGAAGACTCTTGAGAGTCCCTTGGACTGCAAGGAGGTCCAACAAGTCCATCCTAAGGGAGATCAGTCCTGGATGTTCATTGAAAGGACTGATGCTAAAGCTGAAACTCCAGTACTTTGGCCACCTCATGCAAAGAGTTGACTCATTTGAAAAGACCCTGATGTTGGGAGGGATTGGGGGCAGGAGGAGAAGGGGATGACAGAGAGTGAGATGGCTGGATGGCATCACCAACTCGTGGGCATGAGTTTGAGTGAACTCCGGGAGTTGGTGATGGACAGGAAAGCCAGGCATGCTCTTGTAAACAGTCGGACACAGTTGAGTAACTGAACTGAACTGAAAGGTCAGCCACACAGACAGATGGTGATGGAGCTCAAGTAAAACACTCTGGGCACCTGGGCTTAGGTGAAGCTCCCTGGTGGCCATACTCCCTGAGTTGTCAGGTATCAATGCCAGGAAAATGACACACCATCACTTCATAAGAAGTAAACTGGGGCTCCAATTTATCTATTTTTTTCTGAACTCTGACCCATGCATCTCTTCCATTGACTGTTATCTTTTTTTTAAGTCGCTCTGTCATGTCAAACTCTTTGTGACCCCAAGAACTATTGCCCACCAGGCTCCTCTGTCCATGGAATTCTTCAGGCAAGAATACTTGAGTGGGTTGCCATTCCTTTCTCAAGGAGATCTTCCCAAACCAGGGATCAAACCCAGGTCCTCTGCATTGCAGGAGAATTCCTTACCATCTGAACCACCAGGGAATGTATCTACACACAGTAATGAACCATTACAGTGAGTGGACCAGCTCTCAGTGAGTGCTGAGTCCTTCTAGAGAATTACTAATTTGAAACTAAGTTGGTTTTAGAAACCCCACGCTTGCAGTTAGTTTTAAAACAGGCATGGCCTGACTGATTATGTTTCACCCTTAAACTTCTCAGTTGCACTGAAAACTCAGGGGAAATGGAAGGTGGGCTTTGTTCAGATTGTGTGTTTGCCTGTTGGAAAATGAAAAGGAGTGATTTTGTCCAGTAAAGTTCATGTCTCATCATTCATTACATAACCAATGAGTGCTCCTTAATGAAATTCAGTGAAAGTATGTACAAAGACCTCTGGTAACCATTCATTACTGCTGAATGGAGAAAGCAGCCCTGGCTATAGTTAAAAGAATAGCAGAGGACTTCCCTGGTGTCCAGTGGTTTAGAACCCACCTGTCAATGTGGAGGACATGGGCTCAATCCCTTGTCCTGGAAAATACCACAGGCCATGGGACAACTAAGCCTGTGCACTGCAACTACTCAAGACCATGTGTCTAGAGCCCGTGCTCTGGAAGAGTAGAAGCCACCACAATAAGAAACCCATGCACCACAATTAGAGAGAAACCCCCACTCACTGTGACTAGAGAAAGGACATGTGCATTAGTGAAGACCAAGCACAACCAAAAATACATTTAAAAAATACTTGATAGTGCCTGCTAAATCATCTGATCCTGATGTTTTCATTTGTAATGGGCACTTTTATAAACACCACTCTGTCTTCTGTGGTTATTTCTCTGTTTGCACTTCATATCAGTGTTGGGATCTGTATTCATAAAGTAAAATAACCTAGAAAATGTCTATTATCACCATATCCATTTTAATTTTCATGAATACAACTTTGTACAAATTAGACCAATGATTTCTTTTCTTTTAACTTTTAATTTTATATTGGAGTATAGCCAGTTAATGGAGCTTCCCAGGTGGCACTAGTGGTAAGAACCTGCCTGCCATTGCAGGAGACTTGGTTCAATCCCTGAGTCAGGAAGGTTCCCTGGAGGAGGGCATGGCAACCCACTCCAGTATTCTTGCCTGGAGAATCCCATGGACAGAGAGCCTGGCAGGCTATAGTCCATAGGGTTGAAAAGAGTCAGACACAACTGAAGCGACTTAGCACACACATAACCAATTAACAGTATTGTGATACTTTCAGATGAACAGTGAAGGGACTCAGTCATACACATACATGTCTCCATTCTCCCAGGACAGTGATCTCTAATGTAAACTACTGACATGTTCTTCCTTTTACATTTCAGTTCAGCTTAGTTCAGTCGCTCAGTTGTGTCCAACTCTTTGCGACCATATGGACTGCAACAAGCCAGGCCTCCCTGTCCATCGCCAGCTCCCAGAGTTTACTCACACCCATGTCTATGGAGTCGGTAATGCCATCCAACCCTCTTATCTTGTGTTGTTCCCTTCTCCTCCTACCTTCAATATTTCCCAGCATCAGGGCCTTATCAAATGAGTCAGTTCTTCCCATCAGGTGGCCAAAGTATTGGAGTTTCAGCTTCAGTATCAGTCCTTCCAATGAATATTCAGGGCTGATTTCCTTTAAGATGGACTGGTTGGGTCTCCTTCCAGTTCAAAGGAATCTCAAGAGTCTTCTCCAACATCACAGTTCAAAAGCATCAATTCTTTGGTGCACAACTTTCCTTATAGTCCAGCTCTGCAGGCCACCTCTTAGTTGCATCTTGTTGGTCTAGTTCCCCAGCCAGGGGATGCAGCCTAGAACCCCCTGCATTGGGAGTGCAGAGTCATAACCTCTGGACCACCAGGGAAGTCCACAGAGGACGGTTTCTTTGGTATACAGGAAAATTAGGGGCCCTAGCGAAGAGTAGCTGGTGATAGAAATTTCAGGAAAAAAGATTCAGGAAGAAGTTTAAGCCTGAGTAGTTCTCTGGTCCTCAACAATATTAGGAGAAGTGTTCTGAGACAGTGGAAAACAGTCCAAAATTTACATGAGGAAAAGTCAACTGAGGGCTCCAGTAACATTCCATGCTCTCCTCTACTCTGCATTTCATGCCATTCCTTAAAGCCCAACTTGCTGCTGAGTGGAATGTTAAATTTGAGGTAGTGCTCCAGAGCCAGCTTCAGAGTTGCCATCACAGCATCCTTGCATCAGAAAACTTGGGTTTTCATGTCTGACTCATTGTCCCATATCCAGACTGTCCTTCGGAGAAATATGGTAGCTTCCCAGGGGTACTCAAAGCCATGTGGAGGGCAGAAGGGACAGCCAGGTGTCCTTGGATCCCTAGAGCCCAAAGCCCAGAGCTTTGTCTCTGAAAGGAGTGATGACCCTACAAGATTGAAATCAGGAAAACATTAAGGACAGAATGAAGAACTGGGATCTCCCATTCCAGAGGGCAGTTTTCCTGCCCTATTCAAACAATAAAAAATGTGAGCAGGATCATCCATTTCTGCCATCAAAATGCAAGCTCCTACAAAATGATCAGGTATATATTTCAGTGATTTAACTCCAGTAAAGAAATGGAACAAATTAGAAAGCCCAGAGATAAATTCACACACCCATGGACACCTTATCTTTGACAACAGAGGCAAGAATATACAATGGAGAAAAGAAAATCTCTTTAACAAGTGGTGCTGGCAAAACTGGTCAACCACTTGTAAAAGAATGAAACTAGAACACTTTCTAACACCATACACAGAAATAAACTCAAAATGGATTGAAGATCTAAATGAAAGGCTAGAAACTATAAAACTCCTAGAGGAAAACATAGGCAAAACACTCTCTGACGTAAATCACAGGAGGATCCTCTATGAGCCACCTCCCAGAGTAATGGAAATTAAAGCAAAAATAAACAAAAGGGACCCAATTAAACTTAAAAGCTTTTTGCACAATGAAGGAAACCATAAGCAAGGTGAACAGGCCACCTTCAGAATGGGAGAAAAATAATAGCAAATGAAGCAACTGACAAAGAATTACTTTCACAAACATACAAGCAGTTCATGCAGCTCAATGCTAGTAAAATAACCACCCAATCAAAAAATGGGCCATAGAACTAAACAGATATTTCTCCAAAGAAGACATTCAAATGGCTAACAAACACATGAAAAGATGCACAACATCACTCATTATCAGAGAAATGCACATCAACACCACAATGAGGTACCATTCATTAGAAGAAAGGGAGTAGCCATCATAGTCAACAAAAAGAGTCTGAAATGCAGTACTTGGATGCAGTCTCAAAAATGACAGAATGGTCTCTGTTCATTCCAAGACAAACCATTCAATACCACAATGTTCCAAGTCTATGCCCTGACCAGTAATGCTGAAGAAGCTAAAACTGAATGGTTCTATGAAGACCTACAAGACCTTTTAGAACTAACACCCCAAAAAGGATGTCCTTTTAATTATAGGGGACTGGAATGCAAAAGTAGGAAGTCAAGACAGGCAAACTTGGCCTTGGAATACTGAATGAAGCAGGGCAAAGAAGCTAGCAGAGTTTTGCCAAGAAAATGCACTGGTCATAGCAAATACCCTCTTCCAACAACACAAGAGAAGACTCTATACATGGACATCACTAGATGGTCAACACCAAAATCAGATTGATTATATTCTTTGCAGTCAACGATGAACAAGCTCTATACAGTCAGCAAAAACAGGACTGGGAGCCGACTGTGGCTCAGATCATGTGCTCCATATTGCAAAATTCAGACTTAAATTGAAGAAAACAGGGAAAACCACTAGAACATTCAGGTATGACCTAAATCAGATCCCTTAGGATTATTCAGTGGAAGTGAGAAATAGATTTAAGGGACTAGATCTGATAGACAGAGTACGTGATGAACTATGGACAGAGATTCATGACATTGTACAGAAGACAGGGAACAAGACCATCCCCATGTACACCCGTGGTGGATTCATGTTAATGTATGGCAAAACCAATACAATATTGTCAATAAATAGATTTATATTTTAAAAATAAATAAAAGACTTGCACCAGATTAAAACTAAAAAGACCACCCCCAAGAAAAAGAAATGCAAAAAAACAAAATGGTTGTCTGAGGAGGCCTTTCAGATAGCTGTGAAAAAAGAGAAGGGAAAAGCAAAGGAGAAAAGGAAAGATACATCTATTTGAATGCAGAGTTCCAAAGGATAGCAAGGAGAGATAAAAAAGCCTTCCTTAGTGATCAGTGCAAAGAAATAGGGGAAAATAATACAATGGGAAAGTCTAGAGATCTCTTCAAGAAAATTAGAGATACCAAGGGCAAACCTGGGCTCAATAAAGGACAGAAATCGTATAGACCTAATGGAAGCAAAGGATATTAAGAAGAGGTGGCAAGAATACACAGAAGAACTGTACAAAAAGTTCCTCATGACCGAGATAATCACAATGGTGTGATCACTTACCTAGAGCAATCCTGGAATGTGATGTCAAGTGGGCCTTAGGAAGCATCACTACGAACAAAGCTAGTGGAAGCAGTAGCCACAGAACTGGAAAAGGTCAGTTTTCATTCTAATCCCAACAAAAGGAAATGCCAAAGAATGCTCAAACTACTGCACAAATGCACTCATCTCACACACTAGTAAAGTAATGTTCAAAATTCTCCAAGTCAGGCTTCAACAAGATGTGAACCATGAACTTCCAAATTTTCAAGCTTGTTTTAGAAAAGGCAGAGAAGCCAGATCAAATTGCCAGCATCTGCTGGATCAAAAAAAAAGCAAGACATTTCCAGAAAAACATCTATTTCTAGTTTATTAACTATGCCAAAGACTTTGACTGTGTGGATCACAATAAACTGTCGAAAATTTTGAAAGAGATGGGAATACCAGACCACCTGATCTGCTCCTGAGAAACCTATATGCCAACAAAGATACAAGAGTTAGAACTGGACATGGAACAACAGACTGGGTCCAAATAGGAAAAGGAGAACATCAAGGCTTTATACTGTCACCCTGCTTATTTAATTTATATGCAGAGTACATCATGAGAAACGCTGGGCTGGATGAAGCACAAGCTAGAATCAAGGTACAGGGGAGGGAGGGGGTCCAGGATGGGGAACACGTGTATACCTGTGGCGGATACATGTTGATGTATGGCAAAACCAATACAATATTGTAAAGTAATTAACCTCCAATTAAAATAAATAGATTTATATTTAAAAATCAATAAATAAATAAAGTTCAAATGGACTAAAAAAAGATTTCTGGGAGAAATATCAATAACTTCAGATATGCATATGACACCACCCTTATGGCAGAAAGGAAAGAACTAAAGAGCTTCTTGAGGAAGGTGAAAGAGGAGAGTGAAAAAGTTGGCTTAAAACTCAACATTCGAAAACTAAGATCATGGCATCCAGTCCCATCAATTCATGGCAAATGATGGGAAAACAGTGGAAACAGTGGCTGAGTTTATTTTGGGGTCCTCCTAAATCAATGCAAATGGTGACTCCAGCTATGAAATTAAAAGACCCTTACTCCTTGGAAGGAAACTTATGACCAAACTAGACAGCATATTAAAATGTGGGAGACATTACTTTGCCAACAAAGGTCCATCTAGCGAAAGCTGTGGTTTTTCCAGTAGTCTTGTATGGATGTGAGAGTTGGACTATAAAGAAAGCTGAGCGCAGAAGAACTGGTGCTTTTGAAGGTACTGGAGAAGTCTCTTGAGAGTCCCTTGGACTGCAAGGAGATCCATGCAGTCCATCCTTAAGAGATCAGTCCTGAGTGTTTCTTTGAAGCACTGATGTAGAAGCTGAAACTTCAATGCTTTGGCCAACTAATGTGAAGAGCAGACTCATTTGAAAAGACTCTGATGCTGGGAAAGATTGAAGCCAGGAGAAGGGGACGACAGAGGATGAGATGTTTGGATGTCATCATTGCCTCAATAGACATGAGTTTGGGTAAATTCCGGGAGTTGGTGATGGAGAGGGAGGCCTGGCATGTTGCTGTTCACGTGGTCGCAAAGAGTCGGACATGACTGAATTGAACTAAACTAAAGTTTTCACCTGGGATCTAAAACTGTGTAGTCCAGTGTAGGATCAGAGATGCAAGAAAGAGAAGAAGAGGTAGAGCTGTTTTAAGTACAAGAAAGAAGGTCCCATACAGGGACTTCCCTGGTGGCCTGGTGGCTAAGACTCCAAGCCTCCATTGCAGGGGGTGTGCAGGTTTGATCCCTGATCAGAGAACTAGATACCACATGCTGCAAATAATAGTTTGCATGGCACAACCAAGACCCAGCACAGCCAAGTAAATAAATAAATGAACACATACAAGAAAAATTATTATGTCATGCTCAAGTTTAATTTGGTGTTTTTTGTTTGTTTCCAGAACAAAGCCTAGTAAACTCATAATTGACTTTGTTAAGTGGGTTGGTGGTGGCTGAGGGGAAAACCTAAGATCAAACAACCTGTTTACAAAGGCAACAGATTTCAGAGTTGTATAAAAATCCTAATCATTTCAAAATAACCTTCATCGTGAAAAATTATGAGCTTCTCTCAAACACATCAGTGGTCTCTTTGGAGATACTCACAGGAGACTCACCACTGGCTTTGGTAATTAGCAACTCAAAAAGTTTTCCAGAAAGATCATTAACTTCTCAAGCTGGCCCTGTCATTGCCACTTCAAGTGAAATGATAATTGCAGTTGTGAAGGAGGATGAGATCACAGCTCCTAAACCTATATCTCAGGGTCTGACTGCCTCCCTCCCACTCACCTCTTGGCTGCCATGACCTTCACCCTGAGCCCAGCATCCTTCTCATGAGAAGGAATGAGGAGTCAAGTTCTTTGTATTTCAGTCTGAGAGGAGACAGAGTCTGTAAGGAAGGAGGTCTGGGTAAGTGTTCATGTTTGGAAAAGGGACTATTCTGTGGGGTGGGGGTAGAGTGGGAACAAATTCAGTGGCAAAGCAGGTAAGGAAGGCAGAATAATCCCTTAAGAGAGAGCTTAGTTAAAGTGAGATCGACATCTTGGTTGCTCTTCACTCAGTTGTGTCCAGCTCTTTGCAACCCCATGGACTGCAGCACACCAGGGTTCCCTTTTCTTCACTATCTCCCAGAGTTTGCTCAGACTCATGTCCATCGACTCAGTGATGCCTTCCACTCATTTCATCCACTGTTGTCCCCTTCTCTTCCAGCCTTCAATCTTTCCCACCATCAGGTAACATCAAACTTGATAGCTCCTAAGCTATTTTGTGAAACTCTTACTGTGGAGGACTCAAGGAACAATCCTAGTGATAATAATGAAAAATCATTTTTAAAGTATTTACCTTAGTTGCAGCATGTGAACTCTTAGTTGCAGCTTGTGGGATCTAAATTCTCCAGGGACCACACCCAGGCTCCCTGCATTGGGAGGACAGAGTCTTAGCCACTGGACCACCAGGGAAGTGCCAAAAGATCATCTTCAAGGAGCTTAAGTGTTGTATTTTTAACATCAATCTGCTGTAACATAACGATTCAGAAATTCTAGATTAATTTTAAATTTGTATTAGAAGTGTTATCATAATGCCTTTATGCTTTCCATGAAGACTAGAATAGAAAAGCAACAATTTTCTTATCCTCTACAGAAACCGTGAATATGATTTTGAAGAATAGAAATTATATATATCTAACCCTAAGCATATAATGTGCTTACTGGGCATAGCAATGGTGTCTTTTCTGAAACATTTGAGGTCTGATGCTGATGGTGAGATTGCTATCCCTCTTCAAGATAGAGAAGCAGCTTTTAAGGAAAAGGCAGCTTTATAATGATGAGGTTTGGAATATAGTTGTCAGGATCAAATGTATCTTCTCATATGTTGTCTAATCTCATAATATTTTAACACCAATTCCAAGCACACATTCATTTCTTTATGGTTTCACTTTTGCAACATACGAGTCAATATTCTCCAGATTATACTTTTTGCATGTGTCTAGTATGTTAATATTCTTCACAAATCTTGTTATATTGTAGTCTCACTTAACCTTGATTTTAAAAAGACCTAAGGATCTATCAAAATAATTATTTCATTTCTATCCTATGCTCATTTATTGTATAGTAGTATATCATGGCTTATAGTTTATTAAACAAAGTAATGTTGTCCAAGTCTTTTTTGATAGATACCACAGTGAATTTGTGCCTGGCATGATGGGAATGCATCTTTGTGTTGCAAAAACTTATATTGAGGGAATCTTGCATTCATTAAATCCAATATGGACAAAAGATACTTTCTTATAGGATTCTGTGTGTTTGTGTGTATGTGTATTTGTGTGTGTGTGCGTGTGTGTGTACCTGTTAGTGGCTCAATTTGTGACCCAATCAACTGTAGTTCACCAGGTTTCTCTGTTCCTAAGATTTCCTGGGCAAGAATACTGGGGTCAGTGCCATTTCCTAATCTGGGGAATCTTCTTGATATGTTATTGACTTACAGAATAAATACTAATGCAGATATGGAAACTTTTACAACAAAAATAATAATATATAAACATTTTAGAATAAATTCCAATATGTTGGCCACCTGATGTGAAGAACTGACTCATTGGAAAAGACCCTAATGCTGGGAAAGATTGAAGGCAGGAGGAGAAGGGGATGACAGAGGATGAGATGGTAGGATGGCATCACTGACTTGATGGACATGAGTTTGAGCAAGCTATAGGACTTGGTGTTGGTCAGGGAAGCCTGGTGTGCTGATGTCCATGGGGTTGCAAAGTGTCAGACAGGACTGAGTGACTGAACTGATAGAATAAGCTATATAATATAAAAACAAAACTAAATTTCAGACTGCATTATTCAAAAACACAGCTGATGTGTTTGGTTGGTGCATCACAGTGGTTTTAGGACACTGTCTTGGACTCAGCCTACCAGGTTCATAACACCACTAAGCCTGTAATCTGCATGTGAATTTAGACAGATCACTTGACCTCTCTGTATCTAGGATCGCCTTATCTTTGCAATAGAATCAGTGCCAGTGCCTACTCCAAGTAGTTATGACCATCAAACATCTGGCAGAATGGCCTCCAGGGAGTTGGCAATAAGAATGGTGTGATCCTCTCAGACTGTAGTTGGAATCCTGGGCATTTTCTCTCTTTAATGAAACTCCAGTACTTTGGCCACCTCATGCAAAGAGTTGACTCATTGGAAAAGACTCTGATGCTGGGAGGGATTTGGGACAGGAGGAGAAGGGGACAATAGAGGATGAGTTGGCTGGATGGCATCACTGACTTGAAGGACGTGAGTCTGAGTGAACTCCAGGAGTTGGGGATGGACAGGGAGGCCTGGTGTGCTGCGATTCATGGGGTCGCAAAGAATCGGACATGACTGAGCAACTGAACTGATACTACAATGAATGAGGGTTGAGATTCACAGATTTGACCTTCAGGCCCAGGACTGTAGTTGCTTCTTGGTCATTCCCTTTAGAGGCATCTCCATGACAATGGCATCCTTTAACTGAGGCTTGTCTTGAGGGATTTAGCCATGCAAATGTGTTTTCTATACCCCCAGAACTAACAGTGTGGGTCCATTGGCACTCCTTGCCCCTTAAGTGTCTCCAGCCATCATGATCAGCCCCAGGAAATCCAGCTGGGTGGAACCTAAAGCAAAAGCTCCCAAGGAGAGGACTTCCCTGTGGTCCCAAGGTTAAGGCTGTGCTCCCAATGCCGGGGATTCACGTTCAATCCCTGGTCAGGGAACTAGAAGGCACATGCTATAACTGAGAGTTTACATGCTATAACTGTTTACATGTCATTAACTAAGACCTGGAACACTGAAATAAATAAGACAAAATAAATAAAATCTTTCTTGAAACAAAAATCTCCCTGAGCATATCGGGGTCTCCACTTTGCACTACTGGAGAGTATGTAACTTCTTTCTCAAAGTTCCTGTATGAAGACTATGTCTGCTGTTCATGATATTGCCTAGTCTTTAGGAGAAGATTGTGTGGTCACAAGTTGTATCTCTCTGTACACATTATTTTCCCCCGTGGATATGATGCCAAATGGAGCAACAAATCAACACAAAGCATGAAGACTTAGGATACTGATCTGCTGAATTTTATGACAAAATCAACGATTCACTGTATGCAGCAGTGTTACTATTCTCTGATGTTTCATTGTTGAAGTTATGATCTCAGCTTAGCTAGCCTCCTTCACAGACACTGACAGCAGATGAGACACATTCACAGAAACAGCCTTTCACAAGCTCCTTCCACATTTTTTGATAATACATGTGTTTTTAAAAATGAAAGACATGTTCACAGATAATAAGTGTGCAGCTCAGTGAACTATCAGGAATGATTGTACCTCTGGAGACCACAACTAAATCAAGAAACAAGATGTTCTCAGTTCCCATGAAACTCTTCTGTGCTCCTTCTAACTCACTGTTTCCAAGGCTATAGCTTTGTTGGTTATATTTGTAGGCCTGTATTATTGGGCACACGTTTACAAGTATTATGACATTTAATATTAGATCACTTTGCCTGTCTTGGCCTTCACATGAAAGAAATCATATGGCATCTTTCATTTGGACTTTTGTCAACCATTCCATTACATCTTTGTTAATTTATCTGTATTGTTTTATATTATTGCTGTTTTCCATTATCATTGCTATATAGGACTTCACTGTATGACTATCAAAGGATTACTTGATCATTCAACTGTTAATGGGTAGGTGGGTATTAAGAGTTAGGGGCTGTTCAGTACAGATCAGTCGCTCAGTCATGTCCGATTCTTTGAGACCCCATGAACTGCACACACCAGGCCTCCGTGTCCATCACCAGCTCCCAGAGACCACCCAAACCCATGTCCATCGAGTCGGTGATGCCATCCAGCCATCTTATCCTCTGTCATCCCCTTCTCCTCCTGTCCTCAATCTTTCCCAGCATCAGGGTCTTTTCAATTGAGTCAGCTCTTCACATCAGGTGGCCAAAGTATTGCAGTTTCAGCTTCAACATCAGTCCTTCCAATGAACACCCAGGACTGATCTCCTTTAGGATGGACTGGTTGGATCTCCTTGCAGTACAAGGGACTCTCAAGAGTCTTCTCCAACACCACAGTTCAAAAGCATCAATTTTTGGCACTCAGCCTACTTCACAGTCCAACTCGCACATCCATACATGACCACTGGAAAAACCATAGCCTTGACGAGACAGACCTTTGTTGGCAAAGTAATGTCTCTGCTTTTTAATATGCTGTCTAGGTTGGTCATAATTTCCTTCCAAGGAGTATCTTTTAATTTCACGGCTGCAATCACCATCTGCAGTGATTTTGGAGCCAAAAAAAAAAAAGTCAGCCACTGTTTCCCCATCTATTTGCTATAAAGTGATGGGACTGGATGCCATGATCTTCGTTTTCTGAATGTTGAGCTTTAAGCCAACTTTTTTCACTTTCCTCTTTCACTTTCATCAAGAGACTCTTCAGCTCTTTTTCACTTTCTGCCATAAGAGTGGTGTCATCTACATATCTGAGGTTACTGATATTTCTCCCAGCAATCTTGATTCCAGCTTGCGCTTCCTCTAGCCCAGTGTTTCTCATGTTGTACTCTGCATATAAGTTAAATAAACAGGGTGACAGTATACAGCATTGACGTTCTCCTTTCCCGATTTGGAATCAGTCTGTTGTTCCATGTCCAGTTCTAACTATTGCTTCCTGACCTGCATACAGGTTTCTCAGGAGGCAGGTCAGGTGGTCTGGTATTCCCATCTCTCTCAGAATTTTCCAGTTTATTGTGATCCACACAGTCAAAGTCTTTGGCATAGTCAATAAAGCAGAAATAGATGTTTTTCTGGAACTCTCTTGCTTTTTAGATGATCCAGCGGATGTTGGCAATTTGATCTCTGGTTCCTCTGCCTTTTCTAAAACCAGCTTGAACATCAGGAAGTTCATGGTTCATGTATTGCTGAAGCCTGGCTTGGAGAATTTTGAGCATTACTTTACTAGCATGTGAGATGAATGCAACTGTGCGGTAGTTTGAGCATTGCCTTTCTTTGGGATTGGAATGAATATTGACGTTCTGCAGTCCTGTGGCCACTGCTGAGTTTTCCAAATTTGCTGACATATTGAGTGCAGGATTTTCACAGCATCATCTTTCAGGAAGTGAAATAGCTCAACTGGAATTCCATAACCTCCACTAGCTTTGTTTGTAATGATGCTTTCTAAGGCCCACTTTACTTCATATTCTAGGATGTCTGGCTCTAGGCGAGTGATCACACCATTGTGATTATCTGGGTCATAAAGATCTTTTTTGTACACTTTTTTCTGTGTATTCTTGGCACTTCTTCTTAATATCTTATGCTTCTGTTCGGTCCAGACAATTTCTGTCCTTTATCAAGCCCATCTTTGCATGAAATGTTCCCATGGTATCTCTAATTTTCTTGAAGAGATCTCTAGTCTTTCCCATTCTGTTGTTTTCCTCTGTTTCTTTGCATTGATCACTGAGGAAGGCTTTCTTATTTCTCCTTTCTATTCTTTGGAACTGTGCATTCAAATGGGTATATCTTTCCTTTTCTCCTTTGCTAATAATTAGTAGGGTTCTCATATAAATTTTATTAATATAACTAACCTTTGGGTGTTACATGTACAAAAATCCTGTTGAGTGTATTTATAGGAGTGGATTTCCTAGAACAGTATTACATCGGATCTGCTAAGCTGATACCACAGTTTTCCAAAATGTTTGTACCAATTTGAACACCCACCATCAGTATATGAGATTCTGGTTGATCCACAGCTATGCCAAAACTTGGTATTTTTTGTCATTTTTATTTCAGATTTCCTAATGGTATTTAATGACATATAAGTAGTGGTTATATTTTGACTTTCCTGATTACCAAGGATATGGAATATTTTTCCACATATCTTATCCACTGAATAACTTCTTTATCGAAGCTTCTGTCTGAAGACTCTGTCCACTGTTTATTTTATTTTGTGGTTGTCAGGAGATGCTTGCTTGGTCTAAGTTGTATCTTTGTGTGTGTATGTGTCTGTACTGATAAGAACTAGTCTTAATTTTAATCTGTGCAAAGTTATTTAAGCATATGGTATATATATTCTGTGCTCTTTATCATATATACGTACTTTAAATATTTATCTACTTAGCTGTACTGGGTTTTAGTTGCATCATGTGGGAGCTTTGTTGTATCAACCAGGATCTATGGTTGTAGTGCACAGACTCCTTAGTTGCAGATCCCAGGCTTAGTTACCCCGTGACATGTAGGGTCTTAGTTCCCCAACCCAGGATCAAACCTGCGTCCCCTGCATTGTGAGACAGATTCCTAACTACGGGACAACCAGGAAAGTACATTTAGCATATATTTTTAAATTGTAGGACACTAGAATAACTCCTGTATTTTTTCTAAAATAATACATTTTCATCTTTAGAATACCAACTGAGCCACTAGCAAAGCCCAAGAAAACTGAAGAGCCTGTCTCTTCTCCAGAGGATCTGCCCAACCCAGGAATTGAACTGGGGTCTCCTGCGCTGCAGGCTGATTGTTTCCCAACTGAGCCATTAGGGAAGTCCCTACAATAAAACAATATATTCTTTAAAATTTAGAAGGGAATGCATTTAGAATTGACCTGTTTTAAGATGAGGGCACTGATGAAGATTTTTTTTTTTCCTCCAGTAAGCTCCTTATTAAAATGTTGTTTTATGCTTTCTTTCAATTTACTTTCATTTGTCATTGCTTCCTCCAGGTTACCACCACTTCATCCTTCCTGCTGACCTTTTCATAAAATATACTGATTCTCTCGTCATTGTTTCCTGTCTTGAGAAGCCTTGGCAACTTCACAAAAGCATACAAGGAAAGTTGGCTGTTGATGTCACACATTTATATGAGCCATTCTGCTCTGAGGAATCACTGTTGCCATCATTTAAAGGGGAGTATCTTGAATGACACAGCTCCCAGCCAACTGGCCATAGGAATAACCTTCTTGTTACAGACTGTGCTTGGAATCTGGGGCAATTTCTCCCTTCTGTACCATTACGTCTTTCTTTACCACACTCAGTGTAGGTTGAGGGTCACAGACTTGATTGGTAAGCACCTGACTATAGCCAACATATTGCTCCTTCTTTCAAAAGGAGTCCCTCAGACAATTACAGCTTTGAGGTTGAAACATTTTGCCAGTGATTTTGCCTGCAAACTTATTTTGTATGTTGAGAGAGTGGGCAGGAGTATGTCCATTGGCATCACCTGCCTCTTGAGTGTGTTTCAGACCATCACGATCAGCCCCATGAACTCCTGTTGGAAGAATCTTAAAGTCAAAGCCCCAAAGTACATTGTCTTCTCCATTTCCTTCTGCTGGATCCAGTGTATGTTTGTAAATCTCTTTTTTTCCTCTGTATGCATTATATGTTTCTGGCAAATGGCACAGCACAAACATGACAAATACAGGAGATTCAGAGTACTGTGTGGCCACAGATCTTGAGAAAATCTCAGGCTCAATATATACAGCTTTGATAGTGTTCCCTGAAGTTTCATTTTCTGTGCTCATCTTCTGGGCCAGTGGCTCCATGATTCTCACCCTGTACAGACACAGTCGGCAAGTCCAGTATATTCACAAGGCTACTGTGTCTCCCAGATCCTCCGCTGAGTCCAGAGCCACCCAAAGCATCCTACTCTTGGCGAGCACCTTCATGTGTTTCAACACCCTGTCCTGCATCTTTAACATTACTCTTGCTCTTTTTCATAATCCCAGTTGGTGGTTGGTGAATACAGCTGCCTTGATTTCTGTGTCTTTTCCCTTTATCAGCCCCTTTCTGCTCATGAGCCGTGACTCCATTGTATCCAGTCTCTGTTTTCTGTACATGAAGAACTCAGTATCGCCTAATCTTATCCGAAAAATGTAAATTGTATGTTTTTAAAATTTTATCAAGGTATAGTTGATTTCTCATGCTGTATTAGTTCCAGGTGTATAACAAAGTGATTCAGTTGTAGATATATATGTATATCTACTCTTTTAGATTCTTTTCCCATATAGGCCATTTAGAGGATTTGCAGAATTCCCTGTGCTATATAGTAGGTCCCTTCTTTTTGTTGTAAACCAGGCCTGGAGGCATGTGGAGCCTTGTTCCCTGACCGGGAATTGAACCCCTACTCCCTGCCTAGAAAGGACTTAGTCTTAGCCACTAGACCATCTAAGAAGTCCCCACTAGGTCCTTACTAAAGTGAAGTTGCTCAGTCATGTCTGACTCTTTACAACCCCATAGATTGTAGCCTACCAGGCTACTCTGTCCATGGAATTTTCCAGGCAAGAGTACTGGAGTGGGTTGCCATTTCCTTTTCCAGGGGATCGTCCTCACCCAGAGACTGAACCCAGTCTCCCACATTGCAGGGAAACACTTTACCGTCTGAGCCACCTAGGAAGCCCGTTAGTTCAGTTCAGTTCAGTCGCTCAGTTGTGTCTGACTCTTTGTGACCCCATGAACTGCAGCACACCAGGCCTCCCTGTCCATCACCAATTCCCGGAGTTCACTCAGACTCGTGTCCATTAAGTCAGTGATGCCATCCAGCCATCTCTGTCCTCATCCCCTTCTTCTCCTGCCCCCAATCCCTCCCAGCATCAGAGTCTTTTTTAATGAGTCAACTCTTCGCATGAGGTGGCCAAAGTATTGGAGTTTCAGCTTTAGTATCATTCCTTCCAAAGAACACCCTTATTAGTTACCTATTTTATATTTAGTAGTGTATGTTGGAGGTTCCTTGGTGACTCAGTGATGAATATGGCTGGCAATACAAGAGACTTCAGCTCGATTCCTGGGTAGGGAAGATCCCACATGCCACAGGGCAACTAAGCCCATGTACTACAAGTACTGAGCCTGTGTGCCTACAGCCTGTGCTCTGCAAGGGAAGCCACTGCAGTGAGAAGCCCACACTCACCACAACTAGAGAAAGCCTGCACACAACAAAGAAGACCCAGCACAGCCTAAATAAATAAATAAAATTCCACTTCTGATCCTCTAGTGTATAAAGGGTAAGGTTTGCTAGGCATATTTTATATGCCTAAGATATTTGTACCATGGACTCAAATGTAGAAACAACCCATGAGCAAGTTCGTAGTCCAGTTAAATGAGGGTTTTTTTTTTTTTTTTAAATTGGAGGCTAATTACTTTAAAATATTTTGGTGGTTTTTGCCATAAATTCACATGAATCAGCCATGGGTGTACATGTGTTCCCCCATCCTGACCCTTCCTTCCACCTCCCTCCCCATCTCATTTCTCAGGATCATCCCAGTACACCAGCCCTGAGCACCTTGTCTCACGCATCAAACCTGGACTGGTAATCTGTTTCACATATTTTAATATACATATTTCAATGCTATTCTCTCAAATCCCACCCTCGCCTTCTCCCACAGAGTCCAAAAGTCTGTTCTTTACATCTGTGTCTCTTTTGCTGTCTTGCATTCAGGATCATTGTTACCATCTTTCTAAATTCTATATATGTGTGTTAATATACTGTATTGGTGTTTTTCTTTCTGCCTTACTTCAATATGTATAATAGGCTCCAGTTTCATCCACCTCATTAGAACTGATTCAAACTCATTCTTTTTAATAGCTGAGTAATATTCCATTGTGTATATGTACCACAGCTTTCTTATGCATTCGTCTGCCAATGGACATCTAGGTTGCTTCCATGTTCTGGCTTTTGTAAACAGTGCTGTGACGAACATTGGGATATACGTGTCTCTTTCACTTCTGGTTTCCTCGGTGTGTATGACCAGAAGTGGGATTGCTGGGTTAATGAGGGCTTTTGTTTTTTGTTTTGTTTTTTAATTAAGATATTTTTAAAAATTGAAAAAAATTTTCAATTGTTATGTTAGTTTCAGGTGGAGAGAGCAAAGTGATTCAGTTATATTTTTTTTCCTTTTTCAGATTCTTTTCCCTTATAGATTATTACAAAATACTGGGTGCAATTCCCTGTGCTATACACTAGGTCCTTGCTATTTATCTATTTTATATTTGGTAATATGTATAAGTTGATTCCAACTTCCTAATTTATCCCTCCTCCCTCTTTTCCTTTTTGATGATCATAAGTTTTATTTTCTATGTCTGTGAGTCTCTTTCTCTTTGTAAACAAGTTATTTGCATCTTTAAAAAAAAATTCCACATATAAGCGATATTATATGCTGTTTTTCTCTGTCTGGCTTACTTCATTCAGTATGATAATCCCTAGGTCCATCCATGGTGCTGCAAATGGCATTATTTCATTCTTTTTAATGGCTGAGTGATATTCTCTTGAGTTTATATACCCTATTTTCTTTATCCATTAATCAGGTAATGCACATTTAGGTTGTTTCCATATCTTAGCTACTGTAAATAGTGCTGCTGTGAACACTGGGATGCGTGTATCTTTCCAAATTATAGTTTTCTCTGGATATGTACCCAGGAGTGGCATTGTAGGATCATATGGTATTAATTGCTCTGTTTTTAGTTTTCTTAAGGAAACTGCATCCTGTTCTGAATAGTGGCTGAACCAGTTTACTTTCCTATCAACAATGAAGGAGGATTCTCTTTTCTTCACTCCCTCTCCACCATTGATTATTTGTAGACTTTTTGATAATGGCCACTCTGACCAGGGTAAGGTGATATCTCACTAGTCTTGATTTGCATTTCTCTGACAGTTATGTTGAGCAGTTTTTCCTGAGCCTGTTGGCCACCTGTTGACTTTCTTTGAAGAAATATCTATTTGGATCTTGTGCACAATTTTTGATTGGATTGCTTGAATTTCTGGAGTTGAGCTGTATGAGCTGTTTATATATTTTGGAGATTAATCCTTTGTCAGTTGCATCACTTGCAAATGAAATATTTTTTTGTTTAATGGCATGGTCACAAACCCCTCTCACAATGTAAGTTTTTGGGGCTTTAGGCTATGTAGTATCAGGCTGGCTTCTGGAGGAAATGGAGATGACAGGATTACCCTGACTCTCAGAAGAACTGTAGACTAAAGCCCAGCCACACAGAAAGATCCGAAAGGAGCTCAAGTAAAACACTCTGGGCACTCAGGCTTGGGTGAACCTCCTTGATGGCAGTACTCCTAGAGTTGTCAGGTATCAATGTCAAGAAAATGACATACCATCATTTTACGGGGAGAGGAAAACTGGAGCTTCAATTTGACTATTTTTTCTGAATTCTGACCCATGCATCTTCCACTGATGTTACTTTTTTAGTCACTCTGTCATGTGCAACTCTTTGTGATCCCAAGGACTATACCCCACCAGGCTCCTCTGTCCTTGTTCTCTAGGCAAGAATACTGGAGTGGGTTGCCATTCCCTTCTCCAGGACATCTTCCAAAAACAGGAATCAAATCCAGGTCTCTTACATTGCAGGCAAATCCTGTACCACCTGATCCACCAGGGAATGTATCTTTACCTTGTAATCAAACATTGTAGTGAGTGGACCAGCTCTCAGTGAGTGCTGAGTCCTTCTAGAGACTTATTAAAACTGAGTGTGGGTTTGGGAACCCCCACACTTGCAGTTAGTGTTAAGAACAGGCGTGGCCTGACTGATGATGTTTCACTCTTAAACTTCTCAGTTGGACTGAAAACTCTCACAGGGGAAATGGATAGTGGGCTTTGTTCAGATTGTGTGTTTGCCTGTTGGGAAATGAAAAGGAGTGATTTTGCCCCTTAAAGTTCATGTCTCATCATTCATTGTATAACCAATGAGTGCTCATTAATGAAATTCAGTGAAAGTATGTACAAAGACCTCTGGTAACCATTCATTACTGCTGAATGGAGAAAGCAGCTCTGGCTATAGTTAAAAGAATAGCATAGAACTTCCCTGGTGTCCAGTGGTTTAGACTCCATCTGTCAATGCAGGGCTCGATTGCTGGTCCAGGACGATAACACAGGCCATGGGACAAGTAAGCCTGTGTGCCACCCTACTCAAGACCATGGGTCTACAGCCTATGCTCTGGGAGAATAGAAACAACCACAAGGACAAGGGCACACACCAGAATTAAAGAGTAGCCCCCATTCACCACCACTAGAGAAAGGCCATGTGCATCAGGGAAGACCCAGTGCAACCAAAAATACAATTAAAAAAAAAAAGAATAGTTGATACTGTCTACTAAACTATATGATCCTGGTGATTTCATTTGTGATGGGCACTTTTATAAATATCACTCTGTCTTCTGTGGATAATTCTCTGTTTGCACTTTATATCAGTGTTGGGAATCTGTATTGATAAATACAATATCCTAGAAAATGTCTATTATCAACATTTCAAAATTAATATTCATCTATACAAATCTGTACAAATTAGTTCCATAATTTCTTTTTTAAAACTTTTTATTTTGTATTGGAGTATAGCCAATTAATGGGGCTTCCCAGGTGGCACTAGTGGTAAAGAACCTGCTTGCCAATGCAGGAGGCTTGGGTTCAATCCCTGAGTTAGGAAGATTCTATGGAGGAGGGCATGGCAACCCACTTCAGTATTCTTGCCTGGAGAATCCCATGGACCAAGGAGCCTAACAGGGTAAAGTCCATAGGGTTGTAAAGAATCAGACACAGCTGAAGCGACTTAGCACACACATAACCAGTTAACAGTGTTCGATTCAGATGAACAGTGAAGGGACTCAGCCATACGTATGCATCTGTCCAATCTAACAGAAGAATGACTTCTAATGTAAACTATTGATATGTTCTTCCTTTTACATTTCAGTTCATTCAGTTCAGTGCTCAGTAATGTCTGACCCTTTGCAACTCCATTGACTGCAGCATGTCAGGCCTCCCTGTCCATCACCAACTCCCAGAGTTTACCCAACTCATGTCCATTGAGTTGGTGATGCCATCCAACCATCTCATCCTCTGTCATCCCTGTCTCCTCCCACCTTCAATCTTTCCTAGCATCAGGGTCTTTTCAAATGAGTCAGTTCTTCACATCAGGTGGCCAACGTATTGGAGTTTCAACTTTAGCATCAGGTCTTCCAATGAATATTCAGGACTGATTTCTTTTAGGATGGACTGGTTGATTCTTCTTGCAGTCCAAGGGACTTTCAAGACTCTTCTCCAACATCATAATTCAAAAGTGTCAATTCTTTGACGCTCAACTTTCTTTATAGTCCACTATGCAGGCCAGTTCTTAGTAGTTACTTGGGGTCTAGTTCCCCAACCAGGGGATCAAACCTAGACCTCCTGCATTGGGAGTGCAGAGTCTTAACCACTGGACCACCAGAGAAGTCCACAGAAGGCTGTTTCTCTGGTATACAGGAAAATTAGCAGCTCCAGCGAAGAGTACCTGGGGAGAGAAATTTCATAGATTCAGAAGAAAAGTTAAGCCTGAGAAGTTCTCTGGTCCTCAACCAATATTAGGAGAAGTGTCCTGAGATATAGTGGGAAACAGTCCAAAATTTACATGAGGAAAAATCAACTGAGGGCTCCAGTAAGCATGCCAAGTGCTCCTCTACCCTGTATGTTGATGCCATTCCTTAAAACCTATCTTGCAATACATGCTTACCTCAAGAAACCAGAGAAAAATCAAATAAATAACCTAATTTTACACCTAAAGCAACTAAAAAGAAGAAATAAAGAACCCCAGCATTTGTAGAAGGAAAGAAATAATAAAAATTAGGGCAAAAATACATGAAAAAGCAACAAAGGAGACTATAGCAAAAATCAACAAAACTAAAAGCTGTTTTTTTGAGAAGATAAATAAAATAGACAAACCATTAGCCAGACTCATCAAGAAAGAAAAGGAGAAGAATCAAATCAACAAAATTACACATGAAAGTGGAGAAATCACAACATACAACACAGAAATACAAAGGATCATAAGAGACTACTATGAGTAACTGTACGCCAATAAAATGGACAACTTGGAAGAAATGGGCGAATTCTTAGAAAAGTTTAACCTTCCAAAACTGAACCAGGAAGAAATAGAAAATCTTAACAGACCCATTACAAGCATGGAAATTGAAACTGTAATAAAAAAAATCTTCCAACAAACAATAGGCCAGGACCAGATGGCTTCAAAGGTGAATTCTACCAAAAATTTAAGGAGCTAACACCTATCCTACTCAAACTTTTCCAGAAAATTGCAGAGGAAAGTAAACTGCTAAACTCATTCTATGAGGCCACTATCACCCTAACACCAAAACCAGACAAAGATGCCAAAAAAAAAAAAAAAAGAAAAGAAAAGAAATCTACAGGCCATTATCACTGATGAACATAGATGTAAAAATCCTTAACAACAGGCTAGCGAACAGAATCCAACAACGTTAAAAAGATCATACATCATGACCATGTGGGCTTTATCCCAGGGATACAAGGATTCTTCAATATTCACAAATCAATCAATGTGATCTATCACATAAGCAAACTGAAACAATAAATACCATAGGATTATCTCAATAAATGCAGAGAAAGCCTTTGACAAAATTCAACATCCATTTATGTTGAATGCCTCCAGAAAGCAGGCACAGAAGGAACATATATCAACATAATAAAAGCCATATATGATAAACCCACAGCAAACTATCCTCAATGGGGAAAAATTGAAAGCATTTCCCCTAAAGTCAGGAACAAGAAAAGGGTGCCCACTCTCACCACTACTATTCAACATAGTTTTGAAAGTTTTAGCCACAGCAATAAGAAAAGAAAAAGAAATAAAAGGAATCCAGATTGGAAAAGAAGAAGTGAAACTCTCACTGTTTGCAGATGACATGATCCTCTACAGAGAAAGCCTGAAAGGCACCACCAGAAAATTCCTAGACCTAATCAATGAATATAGTGTAGAAGGATATAAAATTAACACAGAGAAATCCCTTGCATTCCTATACACTAACAATGAGAATATAGAAAGAGAAATTAAGGAAACAATTCCATTTACCATTTCAATGAAAAGAATAAAATAGTTAGGAATATATTGACCTAAAGAAACAAAAGACCTATATATATATATATCAGTTTAGTTCAGTCACTCAGTCATGTCCAACTCTTTGCAACCCCATGAAGCACAGCATGCTAGGCCTCCCTGTCCACCACCAACTCCTGAAGTCCACCACCAACTCCTGAAGTCCACCCAAACCCATGTCCATCGAGTCAATGATGCCATCCAACCAACTCATCCTCTGTCATCCCCTTCTCCTCCTGCCCTCAGTCTTTCCCAGAATCAGGGTCTCTTCCAATGAGTCAGTTCTTCACTTCAGATGGCCAAAGTATTGGAGTTTCAGCCTCAACATCAGTCCTTCCAATGAACATCCAGGACTGATCTCCTTTAGGATGGACTGGTTGGATTTCCTTGCAATCCAAGGGACTCTCAAGAGTCTTCTAATATAAAACACTGATGAAAGAAATCAAAGATGATACAGATAGATGGAAAAATATACCATGTTCATGGATCAGGAGAATCAATATAGTGAAAATGAGTATACTACCCAAAGCGATCTATAGATTCAATGCAATCCCTACCAAGCTACCAACGGTGTTTTTCAGAGAACAAGAACAAATAATTTCACAGTTTGTATGGAAATATAAAAACCTCGAATAGCCAAATCTTGAGAAAGAACAATGGAACTGGAGGAATCAACCTACCAGACTTCAGACTATACCACAAGGCTACAGTCATTAAGACAGTATGGCACTGGCACAAAGACAGAAATATAGATCAGTAGAACAAAATAGAAAGCCCAGAGATAAATCCACACACCTATTGACACCTTATCTTTGACAGAGGAGGCAAGAATATACAATGAAAAAAGACAATCTCTTTAACAAGTGATGTTGGGAAAACTGGTCAACCACTTGTAAAAGAATGAAACCAGAACACATTCTAACACCACACACAAAATAAACAGAAAATGGATAAAAGATCTAAATGTAAGACCAGAAACTATAAAACTCCTAGAGGAAAACACAGGCAAAACACTCTCATAAATCACAGCAGGATCCACTATGACCCACCTCCCAGAGTAATAGAAATAAAAGCAAAAATAAACAAATGGAATCTAATTAAATGTAAAAGCTTTTACACAACGAAGGAAACTATAAGCAAAGAGAAAAGAAAGCCTTCAGAATGGGAGAAAATAATAGCAAAGCAACAGACAAAGAATTCATCTCAAAATTATACAAGCAGCTCATGCAGCTCAATTCTAGAAAAATAAACAACCAATAAAAAAATGGGCCAACGAACTAAACAGACATTTCTCCAGAGAAGACATACAGATGGCTAACAATCACATGAAAAGATGTTCAACTTCTCTCATTATCAGAGAAATGCAAATCAACACCACAGTGAGGTACCATCTCATGATGGTCAGAATGGCTGCTATCAAAAAGTCTACACACAATAAGTGCTAGAGAGGGTGCAGAGAAAAGGGAACCCTCTTACACTGTTCATGAGAATGCAAACTAGTATAGCCACTATGGAGAACAGTGTGGAGATTCCTTAAAAAACTGGAAATAGAACTGCCATACGACCCAGCAATCCCACTGCTGGGCATATACACCGAGGAAACCAGAATTGAAAGAGACACGTGTACCCCAATGTCTATCCCACCACTGTTTACAATATCTAGAACATGGAAGCAACCTAGATGTCCATCAGAAGACGAATGGATAAGAAAGCTGTGGTACACATACACAATGGAATATTAATGCATTTGAATCAGTTCTAATGAGGTGGATGAAAGTGGAGCCTATTATACAGAAAGAAGTAAGTCAGAAAGAAAAACACCAATACAGTATATTAACACATATATGTGTAATGTAGAAAGATGGTAACAATGACCCTATATGCAAGATAGCATAGGAGACACAGAGGTAAAGAACAGATGTTTGGACTGTGTGGGAGAAGGTGAGAGTGGGATGATTCGAGAGAACAGCATTGAAACATGTTTATTACCATATGTAAAACAGACTGCCAGTCCAGGTTCAATGCATGAGGCAGGGTGCTCAGGGCCGGTGCACTGGGACAACTCTGAAGGATGGGATGGGGAGTGAAGTGGGAGGGATTCATGATGGGTGACACATGTACACCCATGGCTGATTCATATCAATGTATTCCAAAAACCACTAAAATATTGCAAACTAACTAGTTTCCAATTAAAGTAAATTGATTAATTTTTTAAAAATAGAATTTCCCATTTAAAAATAACCCATCTTGCTGGTGAGTAGAGTATGAAACTGGAGGTAGCTCCAGAGCCAGCTTTGCTGTCGCAGTTGCCATCACAGCATCCTTGTATCAGAAAACTTGGCTTTTAATGACTAACTCATGTCCCATCCACAGACTGTCCTTGGGAGATTATGGTAGCTTCCCAGGGGTTCTTAAAGCCATGTGGAGGGCAGAAGGGACAGCCAGGTGTCCTTGGATCCCTAGAGTCCAAAGCCCAAAGCTTTGTCCCTGAAAGAAGCGATGACCCTATAAGAATGACATCAGGAAAACATTAAGGACAGGATGCAGAACTGAGATCTCCTATTCCAGAAAATAGCTTTCCTGCCCTATTCAGACAATAAAAAATGTGAACACAATCATCCATTTCTGCCACCAAAATGGCAAGCTCCTTCAACAGAGTTAGGCATGTATTTCAGTGCTTTAACCCCAATAAAGAAATGAGTGGAAATTCCTTTGCAAAAAGATACGACATAGTTTGTCTCTGACTAATTTGAAATGCTTTAAAACCAGAGCTTTCTTCATGCACAGTAGAGATACTGAAACTCAGAAGTCAGGAGCATAAACATTTGACTGTGGATCACAGCAAACTGAAAAACTCCTCAAGACATGGGAATACCAGAACACCTTACCTGCCTCCTGAGAAATCTGTATGCAGATCAAGAAGCAACAGTTAGAACCAGACATGGAACAACGGACCGGTTCCAAATTGGGAAAAGAATATGTCAAGGCTGTATATTATCACCCTGCTAATTTAACTTCTATGCAGAGTATGTCATGTAAAATCCTGGGTTGGATGAAGCACAAGCGGGAATTAAGATTGCTGAGAGTAATATCAATAACTTCAGATATGCAGATGATACCACCCTTATGACAGAAAGCAACAAGAAACTAAAGAGCCCCTAGATGAAAGTGAAAGAGGAGAGTGAAAAATCTGGCTTAAAACTCCACATTCAAAAAAGAAGATCACGGCATCCGGTCCTATCACTTCATGACAAACAGATGGGGAAACAATGGAAACACTGACACTTTATTTTCTTGGGCTCCAAAATCACTGCAGATGGTGACTGCAGCTCTGAAATTAAAAGATACTTGCTCCTTGAAAGTAAAGCTATAACCAACAAGGACAGCATATTAAAAACAGAAACATTACTTTCCTGACAAAGCTCCATCTAGTCAAAGTTATGGTTTTTCCAGTAGTCATGTATGCAAGTGAAAACTGGACCATAAAGAAAGCTGAGCACCAAAGAATTGATGCTTTTGAACCATGGTGTTGGAGAAGAATCTTGAGAGTCCCTTGGACTGCAAGAAGATCAAACTAGTCAATTCCAGAGGAAATCATTCTGGAATATTCTTTGGAAGGACTGGTGCTGAAGCTGAAGCTCCAATACTTTGGCCACCTGATGCTAAGAATGGACTCACTGGAAAAGACTCAGATGCTGGGAGAGACTGAAGGCAGGAGAAGGGGATAACAGAGGATGATATGGTTGGATGGCATCACTGACCTGATGGACGTGAGTTTGAGCAAGCTTCAAGAAATGGGATGGACAGGGAGGCCTGGTGTGCTGCAGTCCAAGGGTCACAAAGGGGAGGACATGACAGAGCGACTGAACTGAAGGCAATCATCAGCCTATTTCCAGGCAAGAAAATGGAGTTGGCTGTGAGCCGTAAATGCTGGAGAAATGTCGACTCAAGGATTTGGCTCCAGGCTCAAAGGGAGGCATGTTGGATATGTGAGTGACTAGAAGCCTTTCAGGTACCATGAACAAAGGCCATAAAAGTGCTGCAAAGACAGATGAGTGCTATAGCCAACATTGAAAAGCCACCTCCAAGACCCAAAGATATTCCTTCACTATTATTTCTGTTACTCTAGCTCTAAGGTCAACCTAAGTCCTTACCCAGGATCTAAAACTGTGTAGTCCAGTGTAGGATCAGAAATGCAGGAAAGAGAAGAAGAGGTAGAGCTGTTTTGAGTACAAGAAAGAAGGTCCCATACAGGTACTTCCCTGGTGGTCTGGTGGCTAAGACTCCAAGCTCCCATTGCAGGGGGTGTGCAAGTTTGATCCCTGATCAGGGAACTAGAACCCACATGCTGAAACTAATAGTTCCCATGCCACAACTAAGACCCAGCACAGCCAAGTATATAAATAATGAACAGACACCAAAAAATTTTTCTGTCATGCTCAAGTTTAATTCGGTGTTTTTTGTTTGTTTCCAGAACAAAGCCTGGTAGACTCACAACTGATTTTGTTAAGTGGATTAACATTTAATTCCCCTGTGGGGGAATCTCTAAGATCAAACAACCTGTTTACAAAGGCAACAGATTTCAGAATTGTGTAGAAATGCTAATCATTTCAAAATAACCTTCACCGTGAAAAATTATGAACTTCTCTCAAACACATCAGTGGTCTCTTTGGAGATACTCACAGGAGACTCACCATTGGCTTTGGTAATTAGCAACTCAAAAAAGTTTTTCAGAAAGATCATTAGCTTCTCAAGCTGGCCCTGTCATTGCCACTTCAAGTGAAATGATAATTGCAGTTGTGAAGGAGTATGAGATCACAGCTCCTAAACCTATATCTCAGGGTCAGAATGCCTCCCTCCCACTTACCTCCTGATTGCCATGACCTTCACCCTGAGCCTAGCATCCTTCTCATGAGAAGGAATGAGGAGTCAAGTTCTTTGTATTTCTTTCTAAGAGGAGACAGAGTCTGTAAAGAAGGAAGTGTGAGTAAGTATGTGTGTTTGGGAAAAGGATCTTTCTGCAGGGTGGTGGGTAGAGTGGGAACAGGTCCAGTGGCAAAGCAGGTCAGGAAAGCAGAACAATTCCTTAGGAGAGAGCTTAGGTAAAGCGAGATCAAGATCTTTGTTGTTCAGTTGCTCAGTTGTGTCCAACTCTTTGACTGCAGCATGCCAGGGTTCCCTGTACTTCACTATCTCCCAGAATTTTCTCAGACTCATGTCCATTGTAGTTGGTGATGACAGCCACCCATCTCATCCTCTGTCATCCCCTTTTCCTCCTGCCTTCAATCTTTCCCAGCATCAGGCAACTCTGAACTTGACAGCTCCTAAAGCTATTTTTGAAATCCTTACTGGGGAGGAATCGCAGGAATAATCCTACTGAAAACAATGAAGAATCATTTTAAAAGTACTTATCTTAGTTGCAGCATGTGGGATCTATTTTCCTGACCAGGAATCAAACCCAGGCTCCCTCCACCAGGAGTGAAGAGTCTTAGCCAATGGACCACCAGGGAAATGCCAAAACATCATCTTCAAGGAGCTTAAGGGTTATATTTTTAAGATCAATCTGCTGTAACATAACCTTTCAGAAATTCTAGATTAATTTTAAGTTTGTATTAGAAGTGTTATCAAAATGCATTTATGCTTTCCATAAAGACTAGGATAGAAAAGTAATGATTTTCTAATCCTCTACTGAAAGCATGAATATCAATTTGTTTGACGAACAGAAAGGATTTTACTCTAGGCATATAACATGTTTACTAGACATAGCAATGGTGTCTTTTCTGAAACATCTGAGGTCTGATGACGATGGCGAGATTGCTATCCCTCGTCAAGATAGAGAAGCAGCATTTAAGGAAAAGGAAGCTTTATAACAGTGAGGTTTGGAATATAATTGTCAGGACCAAATGTATCTTCTCATACGTTGTCTAATCTTGTAAAACTCTAACACCAAGTCCAAGCACACATTCATTTCTTTATGGTTTCACTTTTGCAACACACAAGAGCCAATATTCTCCAGATTATACTTTTACATGTCTCTAATATGTTAATCTCCAGTACTCTTGCCTGGAAAATCCCATGGACGGAGGAGCCTGGTAGGCTGCAGTCCATGGGGTCGCTAAGAGTCAGACACGACTGAGCGACTTCACTTTCGCTTTTCACTTTCATGCATTGGAGAAGGAAATGGCAACCCACTCCAGTATTCTTGCCTGGAGAATCCCAGAGACAGAGGAGCCTAGTGAGCTGCCGTCTATGGGATCGCACAGAGTCGGACACGACTGAAGTGATTTAGCAGCAGCAGCAGCAATATGTTAATGGAGAAGGCGATGGCACCCCACTCCAGTACTCTTGCCTGGAAAATCCCATGGATGGAGGAGCCTGGTAGGCTGTAGTCCATGGGGTCGCGAAGAGTCGGACACGACTGAGCGACTTCACTTTAACTTTTCAGTTTCACGCATTGGAGAAGGAAATGGCAACCCATTCCATTGTTCTTGCCTAGAGAATTCCAGGGACAGGGGAGCATGATGGGCTGCCTTTTATGGGGGTCGCACAGAGTCGGACACGACTGAAGCGACTTAGCAGCAGCAGCAGCAGCAGCAGTATGTTAATATTCTTCACAAATCTTGTTATATTGTAGTCTCACTTAACCTCAGTTTTATAAATACCTAAGGATTTATCAAAATAATCATTTCTATCCTATACTCATTTATCATATAGTAGTAATTCATGGTTCATAGTTTTTTAAATAAAGTAATATTGTCCAAGTCTTTTTTTTTTTTTTTTATAGATATCATACTGAATTTGTACCTGGCAAGATAGAAATGCATCTTTCTGTTGCAAAACTTATACTGAGGAAATCTTGCATTCGTTAAATCCATATGGACAGAAGGTCCTTTCCTATAGGATTGTGTGTGTGTGTGTGTGTGTGTGTGTGTGTGTGTGTGTGTGTATACATGTTAATGGCTCAGTTTGTGACCCCATGGACTGTAGCTTGCCAAGCTCCTCTGTTCACAGGGTTTCCCAGGCAAGAATACTGAAGTGGGTTGCCATTTCTGAATCCAGGAGTCTTTTTGATATGTTATTGACCTAAATAACTACTAATGCAGATATGGAAACTTTTACAACCAAAATTATAATATATAAACACAATGGAATAAACTCCAATACTTTGGCCACCTGATGTGAAGAACTGACTCACTGGAAAAGACCCTGATGCTGGGAAATATTAAAGGCAGGAGGAGAAGGGGATGACAGAGGATGAGATGTTTGGATGGCATCACCAGCTCAATGGACATGAGTTTGAGCAAGTTCCAGGAGTTGGTGATGGACAGGGAAGCCTGGTGTGCTGCCATCCCTGGGGTTGCAAAGAGTCAGACACAACTGAGTGACTGGACTGAACTGATTGAATAAACTATATGATATAAAAACAAAACTAAATTTCACACTGGATTATTCAAAAACACAGCTGATGTGTTTGGCTGGTGCATCACAGTAGTTAGGGCACTGTATTAGAACCAGCCTACCAGGTTCATACCACCACTCAGCCTGTAATCAGCATGTGAATTTACATAGATCACCTGACCTCTCTGTACCTAAAGTCTCCTTATCTTTGCAATAAATCAGTGTCAGTACATACCCCATGCAGTTATGAACATCAAACAACTGGCAGCATGGCCTCCAGGGAGTTGACAATAAGGATGGTGTCCTCTCAGACTGTAGTTGGAATCCTGGGCGTTTCTCTCTTCACTTTAATCTCTTCCTTTACTACCATGAATGTGGGTTGAGGGTCACAGATTTGACCTTCAGGCCCAGGACTGTAGTCGCTTCTCGGTCATTCCCTTTAAAGGCATCTCCATGTCAACGGCAGCCTTTAACTGAAGCTTGCCTTCAGGGATTTAGCCATGCAAATGTGTTCTCTGTGCCCCTAAAGCTGGTAGGAAGTGTCCATTGGCCCTCCTGGCCCCTCAAGTGTCTCCAGCCAACAAGATCAGCTCCAGGAAACCAGGTGGGTGGAACTTAAAGCAAAACTTCCCTGTGATCCAGAGGTTAAGACTGTGCTCCCAATGCAGGGGGTCTAGGTCCCGGGTCAGGGAACTAGAAGCCGCATGCAATTGCTGAGTGTTGACATACCATAACTAAGAGTTTACATGCCATTAACTAAGACATGGTACAGCCAAATAAATAAATAAGATGAAATAAATAAAATCTTCTTTAAAAAATAGCTCCTGAGTATATAGAGGTCTCCACTTTACACTACTGGACAGTATGTAACTACTTTCTTGAAGTTTCATTATATTTCCTGGTCTTTAGGAGAAGATTGTATGGTCACAAGTGATATCTCTCTATAAACATTATTTTCCCCATGATATGAGGCCAAATGGAGCAACAAATCAACATAAAGCATGAAGACTTAGGATACTGCTCTGCTGAATTTTATGACAAAATCAGTGATTCACTGTATACAGCAGTGTTACTATTATCTGATGCTTCATTGTTGGAGTTATGATCAGGGCTTAAGCTCCCTTCCTTCACAGACATAGGGAGCAGTTGAGACACATTTACAGAAACAGTCTGTCCCAAGTTCCTTCCACATTTTTGATAATACATGTGTTTTTAAAAATGAAAGACATGTTTGCAGTTTATAAGTGAAATTTCAGGAATGATTGCACCTGTGAAGACCACAACTAGATCAAGAAACAGACTGTTTTCAGTAACCATAAAACTCTTCTGTGCTCCTTCTAACTCACTGTTTCCAAGGCTATAGCTTTGTTGGGTATATTTGTAGCCCTGGATTATTGGGTATACGTTTATAACTATTATGACATTTAATATTAGATCACATTGCATCTCTTGGCCTTCACATGAAAGGAATCATACATCATCTTTCTTTTGACTTTTTTCCTCCATTCCATTACATCTTTGTGAGTTTATCTGTATTGTCTTATATTATTTTTGTTTTTTCATTATCATTGCTATATAGGACTTCACTGTATGACTATCAAAGGATTAACTGATCATTCAACTGTTAATGGGTAGCTGAGTATTAAGAGTTAGGGGCTACTCTGAGCGAGTCTGAGTGAACTCCGGGAGTTGGTGATGGACAGGGAGGCCTGGTGTGCTGTGATTCATGGGGTCGCAAAAGTCGGACATGACTGAGCGACTGAACTGAACTGAACTGACTGATGAGCAATGATTAGGGCCCACATATAAATTCTATTAATATAACTAATCTTTGGGTGATACATGTACAAAATCCTGTTGAGTATATTCATAGGAGTGGATTTCTTAGACCAGGATTACATCTGATCTGCTAAGTAGATAACACAGTTTTCCAAAATGTTTGTACCAATTTGAACACCCACAATCAGTGTATGAGATTCTTGGTTCATCCACAGCTATGCCCAAACTTGGCATTTTTGTCATTTCTATTTCAGATTTCTTGATGGTATCTGATGACATATAAGTAGTGGTTATATTTCAATTGTCCTGATTACCAGGCATATGGAATATTTTTCCACATGTCTTATTTACTGAATAACCTTTCTCAAAGTTTCTGTTTGAAGACTCTATACACTGTTTATTCTACTTTGTGGTTTTTGGGACATGCTTGTGTGATTCTAAGTTGTATCTTTGTGTGTGTGTGTGTGTGTGTGTGTGTGTGTGATGAGAACCAGTCTTAATATTCATGTGTGCAAAAGTTATTTCACCATATGGTTTATATAGCCTGTGCTCTTTAGCGTATATATATATATATTTTTTTTAATATTTATTTATTTATCTGCACTGGTTCTTAGTTACATCATGTGGAAGCTTTGTTGTATCATGGAGGATCTTTTGTTGTGGTGCAAAGACTCTCTAGTTTGAGATCCCTGGCTTAGTTACCCTGTGGCATATAGGATCTTAGTTCCCCTAACCATGGATCAAACCTGCATCCCCTGCATTGCGAGACAGATTCTTAACTACCAGACAACCTGGGAAGTACCTTCAGCATATCTTTAAAATTGTAAGACCCTAGAATAACTCCTGTCTTTTTTTCTAAAATAATACATACTAGCTGAGCCACATGGGAGCCCAGGAATTCTGGAGTGGGTAGCTTATCCCTTCTCCAGAGGATCTTCCTGACTCAGGTATTGAAATGGAGTCTCCTGCATTGCAGGCAGATTTTTTTACCAACTGAGCCATCAAGGAAGTCCCTACAATAATACATTATCTTCTTTAAAATTTAGAAGGGAATGCATTTAGATTGACCTGTTTTAAGATAAGGTGACTGATGGAGAAATTTTTTTTTTCCTCCAGTAAGCTTCTTATTAAAAAAGTTGCTTTATGCTTTCTTTCAATTTACTCTTATTTGTCATTGCTTCCTGCAGGTTACCACCACTTTATCCTTCCTGCTGACTTTTTCATATAAAATATACTGATTCTCTCATCATCTTTTCTTGTCTCCCGAAGCCTTGGCAATTTCATAAAAGTAAACAAGGAAAGTTGGCTGTTGATGTCACACATTTATATGAGCCATTCTGCTCTGAGGAATCACTGTTGTCATCATTTAAAGGGGAGTATCTTGAATGACACAATAGCCTCCAGCCAACTGGCCATAGGAATAATCTTCTTGTTACAGACTGTGCTTGGAATCTGGGGCAATTTCTCCCTTCTGTACCGTTACCTGTTTCTTTATCACACTCTGTGTAGGTTGAGGGTCACAGATTTGATTTGCAAGCATCTGACTATAGCCAACTTTTTGGTCATTCTCTCAAAGGAGTCCCTCAGACAATTACAACTTTGAGGTTGAAATATTTTGCCAGTGATTTTGCCTGCAAACTTATTTTGTATGTTGAGAGAGTGGGCAGGAGTATGTCCATTGGCACCACCTGCCTCCTGAGTGTGTTTCAGACCATCACAATCAGCCCCAAGTACTGCTGTTGGAAGAATCTTAAAGTCAAAGCCCCAAAGTACATTGCCTTCTCCATTTCCTTCTGCTGGATCCAGTGTATGTTTGTAAATCTCATTTTTCCTCTGTATGCATTATATGTTTCTGAAAAATGGCACAGCACAAACATGACAAATACAAGAGATTCAGGGTACTGTGTTGCCACAGATCTTGAGAAAATCTCAGGCTCAATATATACAGCTTTGATAGTGTTCCCTGAAGTTTCATTTTCTGTGCTCATCTTCTGGGCCAGTGGCTCCATGATTCTCACCCTGTACAGACACAGTAAGCAAGTCCAGTATATTCACAAGGCTAGTGTGTCTCCCAGACCCTCCGCTGAGTCCAGAGCCACCCAAAGCATCCTACTCTTGGCAAGCACCTTCATGTGTTTCCACACCCTGTCCTGCATCTTTAACATTACTCTTGCTCTTTATCATAATCCCAGTTGGTGGTTGGTGTATACAACTGGCCTGATTAATGTGTGTTTTCCTTTATCAGCCCCTTCCTGCTCATGAGCCATGACTCCATTGTATCCAGTCTCTGCTTTCTGTACATGAAGAACACAGAATCGCCTAATCTGATCAGAAAAACATAAATTGTTTAACTTTAAAATTTTATGAAGTTATACTTGATTTCTCATGTTGTGTTAGTTCTGGGAGTATAGCGAGGTGAATCAGTTATACATAGATATGTATATCTCCTCTTTTTAGATTCTTTTCCCATATAGGCCATTTAGAGGATTGGATAGAGTTCCCTGTGCTATACAGTAGGTCCCTTCTTTTTTGTTGTAAATCAGGCCTTGGGGCATGTGGGACTTGGTTCCCTGACCAAGGATTGAACCCCTTCTCCCTGCCTAGAAAGGATTTCATCTTAACCACTGGACCATCTAAGAAGTCCCCATTAGGTCCTTATTAAAGTGAAGTCGCTCAGTCATGTCTGACTTTTTGTGTCCCCATGGACTGAAGCTGACCAAGCTACTCCATCCATGGAATTTTCCAGGCAAGAGTACTGGAGTGAGTTGCCATTTCCTTTTCCAGGGGATCTTCCCAACCCAGAAATCGAACCTGGGTCTCCCACATTGCAGGCAGACACTTTACCATATGAGCCAACTGGGAAGCCCTTATTAGTTACCTATTTTATATTAAGTAGTGTAGGTTTGGGTCTTCCTTGGTGACTCAGTGATAAAGAATCTGGCTGCCAATGCAGGAGACTCCAGTTTGATTCCTGGGTCAGGAAGATCCCACATGCCACAGGGCAACTGAGCCCATGCACCACAAGTACTGAGCCTGTGTGCCTAGAGCCTGTGCTCTGCAAGGAAGCCACCACAGTGAGGAGCCCACACTCATCACAACTAGAGAAAGCCTGCACACAACAAAGAAGACCCAGCACAGCCTAAATAAATAAATAAAGTTCTACTTCTGATTCTTTAGTGTATAAAGGGTAAAGGTTTTCCAGGCATATTTTCTACTCCTAAGATTATGGCAGAAAGTGAAGAGGAACTAAAAGCCTCTTGATGAAAGTGAAAGTGGAGGATGAAAAGTTGGCTTAAAGCTCAACATTCAGAAAACAAAGATCATGGCATCTGGTCCCATCACTTCATGGGAAATAGATGGGGAAGCAGTGGAAACAGTGTCAGATTTTTATTTTGGGGGCTCCAAAATCACTGCAGATGGTGACTGCAGCCATGAAATTAAAGGACGTTTACTCCTTGGAAGAAAAGTTATGACCTACCTAGATAGCATATTGAAAAGCAGAGACATTACTTTGCCAACAAAGGTCCGTCTAGTCAAGGCTATGGTTTTTCCAGTAGTCATGTATGGATGTGAGAGTTGGATTGTGAAGAAAGCTGAGTGCCGAAGAATTGATGCTTTTGAACTGTGGTGTTGGAGAAGACTCTTGAGAGTCCCTTGGACTGCAAGGAGATCCAACCAGTCCATTCTGAAGGAGATTAACCCCAGGATTTCTTTGGAAGGAATGATGCTAAAGCTGAAACTCCAGTACTTTGGCCACCTCATGAGAAGAGTTGACTCATTGGAAAAGACTCTGATGCTGGGAGGGATTGGGGGCAGGAGGAGAAGGGAACGACAGAGGATGAGATGGCTGGATGGCATCACTGACTCGATGGATGTGAGTCTGAGTGAACTCCAGGAGTTGGTGATAGACAGGGAGGCCTGGCGTGCTGTGATTCATGGGGTCGCAAATATTCGGATACGACTGAGCAACTGAACTGAACTGAACTGAAGATATTTGCAGCATTGGCTCAAATGTAGAAACAATCCGTGAGCAAGTTCTTAGTCCAGTTTAAATGAGGGCTTTTTGTTGCTGTTTTTTGTTTTTTTTTTAATTAAGATATTTTAAAAAATCAAAGCATATGTTATGTTAGTTTCAAGTGTAGACACCAAAGTGATTCAGTTATATGTATTTTTTTATTTTTCAGATTCTTTTCTCTTATAAGCTTTTTCAAAATATTGAGTGCAGTTCCCTGTGCTGTACACTAGGTCCTTGTTGATTGTTTTATATATGGTAGTATGTATGTTAATTCCAACTTTCTAACTTATCCCTCTCCCCCTTTTCCCTTTTGACAATCAGAATTTTGTTTTCTATGTCTGTGAGTCTCTTTCTGTTTTGTAAACAAGTTTATTTGTATCTTTCTTAATAAAAGATTCCACATATAAACGATATTATATGCTATATTTTTCCCTCTGTCTGGCTTACTTCATTCAGTATGATAATCCCTAGGTCCATCCATGGTACTGCAAATGGCATTATTTCATTCTTTTTAATGGCTGAGTGATACTCCATTGTGTTTATATACCATCTCTTCTTTATCCACTCCTCAGGTGATGCACATTTAGGTGGTTTCCATATCTTAGCTACTGTAAATAGTGCTGCTGTTAAGATTGGGATGTGTGTATCTTTCCTAATTAAAATTCTCTCTGTGTATATTCCCAGAAGTGGGGTGGTGGGGTCCTATGGTATTAATTGCTCTGTTTTTAGTCTTCTTAAGGAAACTGCTTCCTGTTCTTGATTGTGGCTAAACCAATTTACATTCCCATCAACAATGAAGGAGGATTCCCTTTTCTCCACGGCCTCTCCACCATTGATTATTTGTAGACTTTTGGATGATGGCCATTCTGACCATTGTAAGGTGATATCTTACTAGTCTTGATTTCCATTTCTCTGATAATTACCAATGTTGGGAATTTTTCCTGAGCCTGTTGGCCACCTGTATACTTTCTTTGAAGAGCTATCTATTTGGATCTTCTGACCACTTTTGATTCAGTTGCTTGAATTTCTGATATTGAGTTGTATGAGCTGTTTGTATATTTTGGAGATTAATCCTTTGTCAGTTGCATCACTTGCAAATATTTTTTCCCATTCTGTAGGTTGTCTTTCTGATAGCAGGAGTATTTTTTGGTTTGATAGTGTGGCCACAGCGTAAGTTTGTTAGCTTTTGTTGCTATGTAATACTACATAGCTTTAGGCTATGTAGTATTAGGTTGGCTTCTGGAGGAATTGGAGATGACAAGATTAGCCTGACACTCAGAAGAACTGGAGACTAAAGCTCAGCTACACAGACAGATTCTAAAGGAACTCAAGTTAAACACTCTGGGCACCTGAGCTTGGGTGAACCTCCCTGGTGGCAGTACTCCCTGTATCATAAGGTATCCATGCCAGGAAACTAACATATCATCACTTTATGGGGAGAGGAAAACTGGAGCTGCAATTTGACTATTTTTTCTGAACTCTGACCCATGCATCTCTTCCATTGACAGATGTTATTTTTCAGTCACTCTGTCATGTGCAACTCTTTGTGACCCCAAGGACTATACCCCACCAGGCTCCTCTGTGCATGGAATTCTCCAGGCAAGAATACTGGAATGGCAATGCCATTCCCTTCTCCAGGAGATCTTCCCAAACCAGGGATCAAACCCAGGTCTCCTGCATTGCAGGTGAATTCCTTAACATCTGATCCACCAGGGGAAAGTATCTTTACCCTGTAATCAAGTATTACAGTGAGTGGACCAGCTCTCAGTGAGTGCTGAGTCCTTCTAGAGAATTATTGAAGCTGACTGTGGTTTGGGGAACCCCCACACTTGCAGTTAGTGTCAAGAATAGGCGTGGCGTGACTGATGATGTTTCACTCTTAAACTTCTCAGTTGGACTGAAAACTCTCACAGGGGAAATGGATAGTGGGCTTTGTTCAGATTGTGTGTTTGCCTGTTGGGAAATGAAAAGGAGTGATTTTGCCCCTTAAAGTTCATGTCTCATCATTCATTGTATAACCAATGAGTGCTCATTAATGAAATTCAGTGAAAGTATGTACAAAGACCTCTGGTAACCATTCATTACTGCTGAATGGAGAAAGCAGCCCTGGCTATAGTTAAAAGAATAGCAGAGGACTTCCCTGGTGTCCAGTGGTTTAGAATCCACCTGTCAATGCAGGGGACAAGGGCTTGATCGCTGGTCCAGGAAGATAACACAGGCCATGGGACAACTAAGCCTGTGCACCACAACTACTCAAGACCATGGTGTAGAGCCCGTGCTCTGGGAGAATAGAAGCCACCACAATGAGAAGTCCACACATCACAATTAGAGAGATGCCCCACTCACTGTGACTAGAGAAAGGACATGTGCATCAGTGAAGACCCAGGACAACCAAAAATACATTTTTTAAAAAAAAGAACAGTTGATACTGTCTGCTAAACCATCTGATCCTGGTGTTTTCATTTGTGACAGGCACTTTTATAAATACCTCTCTGTCTTCTGTGGATATTTCTGTTTGTACTTCATATTAGTGTTGGGATCTGTATTGCTAAAATACAATATTCTAGAAATGTCTATTATCATCATTTCCAAATTAATTTTCATTTATACAAATTTGTACAAATTAGGTCAATGATTTCTCTTTTTTAAACTTTCTATTTTATATTGGAATATAGCCAATTAATGAGGCTTCCCAGGTGGCACTAGTGGTAAAGAACCTGCAGACTAGGGTTCAATCCCTGAATCAGGAAGATCCCCTGGAGGAGGCATGGCTACCCACTTCAGTATTCTTGCCTGGAGAATCCCACGCAGAGGAGCCTGACAGGCTATAGTCCATAGGCTTGCAAAGAGTTAGACACAACCGAAGCAACTTAGCACACACATAACCAATTAACAGTATTGTGATAGTTTCAGATGAACAGGGGAGGGACTCAGCCATACATATATCTGTCTCCATTCTCCCACGACAGTGATTTTTAATGTAAACTATCGACATATTCTTCCTTTTACATTTATCTCATTAAAAATTCATCTTGGACTCTCTCTGATTCCATGTATCTGCTGAGTACTTAAGTTAACCATGCAGCTAAATACTCTGAAGCTTAAAAGAATACAATGGATACTTAGTGGAACAACTTCTCAGGAAATCCTGGGAGACACATACATTGTGCTGCCTGTAACTCCCAAGTCAAGATTTCTAATGCTCCTTTCATCCAAGATCCTGTCTCCATTGTGAATCATGAAAACGTTAAGGGTCTCTCCAAGCACATCACCAGTCTCTTTGGAGACACTTACAAGAAAATTGGAATTGTTTTTCGTAATTAGCAACTGGGAAAATTTTTTATCATAAACATTCTCAGCTCCCCAAGACTGCCCTGTCATTGCCACTACAAGAGAAATGGTAATTGCAGTTCTCAAGGGGAGGAGGTCACAGATCATAAACCCATTATCTCAGGGTCTGGCTGCCTCATTCTCACACACCTCCTGGCTTCCATGACCTTCATACTGAGCCCACCCCCCGCCCACCCCATCCCCCACCCCCCGGCAATAGGAAGGAGTCAGGTATGGTAGTTTCTGCTTCAGTCTGAGAGGCAGAGTCAGGAAGGGAGGTAATCTGAGCAAGTGTTCAGGTCTGGAAAAGAAATTCTGGTGACTAGAGAAGGATCAGATCCAGTGGCAAAGCAGGACAGGGAGGCAGAATAATTTCTTAGTTGTGAGCTGAGCTTTTAAAAGGAAACTAGGGTATTAGCCCCTGCATCAAATCTGATGGCTCCTAATATAACCTAATTAAATCCTCACTGTGGATGATCATTGATAAATAATCCCAATGATAAAGAAGGATCATTTGTTAGGTATTTAAGGACTATAGGGCTTTTAAATTTTTATTTATTTTATATGTACTTATTTGGCTGTGCTGGGTCTTCATTGATACGCAGGCTTTTCTCTAATTGCAGTGCACGGGTTTCTCATTGCTATGTCTTCTCTTGTTGCAGAGGGCAGGCTCAGTAATTGTAGCTTCCAGGCTCTACAACACATTACTTTTCCAACAAAGGTCTGCCTAGTCAAGGCTAAAGTTTTTCCAGTAGTCATGTATGGATGTGAGAGATAGACTAAACAGAAAGCTGAGCACCAAAGAATTGATGTTTTTGGACCATGATGTTGGAGAAGACTCTTGAGAGTCCCTTGGACTGCAAGGAGATCCAACTAGTCCATCCTAAAGGAAATCAGTCCTGAATATTCATTGGAAGGACTGATGCTGAAGCAGAAACTCCAATACTTTGGCCACCTGATGCAAAGAACTGACTCATTGGAAGAGACCCTGATGCTGGGAAAGATCAAAGGTGAGAGGAGAAGGGCACGACAGAGGATGAGATGGTTGGATGGCATTACCGTCTCAATGGACATGAGTTTGAGTAAACTCCAGAAGTTGGTGATGGACAGGGAGGCCTGGTGTGCTGCAGTTCATGGGGTTGCAAAGAGTCGGACACGACTGTGCATCTGAACTGAACTGAACTAGAGCACAGACTCAGTAGTTGTGGTGCACAGCTTAGTTACTCCATGGCATGTGGGATCTTCCCGGACCAGGGATGGAACCCCTGTCTCCTGCAATGGTAGGTGGATTCTTTACCACTGAACCACTAGGAAAGCCCTTTATAATTATGGGTTTCAGAAAACAGTTGTCATGACCTAACATATCTTGTCTTATTTTATCTAAAGTTTAACAGTATTCTCATTTGAATCAGTTCTAATGAGGTGGATGAAACTGGAGCCTATTATACAGAGCGAAGTAAGTCAGAAAGAAAAACACCAATATAGTATACTAACACATATATATGGAATTTAGAAAGATGGTAACGATTACCCTATATGCGAGACAGCAAAAGAGACACAAATGTAAAGAACAGACTTTTGGACTCTGTGGGAGAAGGCGAGGGTGGGATGATTTGAGAGAATAGCACTAAAACATGTATATTATCATTTGTGAAACACATCATCAGTCCAGGTTCAATGCATGAGACAGGGTACTCAGGGCTGGTGTACTGGGATGACCCTGAAGGATGGGATGGGGAGGGATGTGGAAGGGGGTTTCAGGATGGGGAACACATGTACACCCGTGGCTGATGCATGACAGTGTATGGCAAAACCACTACAATATTGTAAAGTAATTAGTCTCCAATTAAAATAAAAATTTAAAATGTTCACAAAAAAATAAATAAATAAATACGTAAAGTTTAACAGTATTCTAACATCTATCTAAGCTCACAACTCATTTTATTATTTCAATTCATATGATGCACAAGATTCCATATTCTCCAGACTCCTTTGTACGTCTCCTGTACTTTAATATCTTTCACAAATCTTGCCTTATGGTTAATAGTTTCATTTAATATAAGTATTAATAAATACTGAGCACTGAGACTAAAATTATCAATAACTTCATTTCCAGCCTCCCTTGTTTTATCACCTATTAGTATTTCATGTATCACAGTTTAGGAAACAAGATAGTATTTTCTGATAATGTGGAAGATGTCATTGTGTTTTGGTCCCTGGGATGATAGCAAATGAGTCCTTCTGCTGCCAAATTAATATTGAACAAATTTTATATTCATTCAATGCAACTTGTACATGGAGAAGTTTCTGTAGAATTAGCCTCTAATTACAGCATCTATACTTATTTCTAAAATGTCATTCATATTTGATAATGACCTATAGAATAAATCCCTAAATAAAAAGGAAATTTTTTACATTATAAAATAAAATGAAAATGATATGAAATAAAAGTATAACTACAAAACTGAATTATACGTCTAGATTACTAGACGACCAGCTGATATGATCAGTTAGTGAATCACACTGGTTGGGGCATAGTCTTAGCAACACAGTCTAGCCATATTTAAACCATTAGACCCAAACCAGTGTTGGGGTGAGTTTAGACAAACTGTTTAACCTCTATGTAACTTAGGTTTCCTTATCTTTTTAATGAAAATAATGCCAGTGCCTATCTCATACAATTATGAAAATCAAAGAAGGTACCCTATATACGGGGCTTCCCTGGTGGTAAAGAATACGCCTGCCAACATAGGAGATGGGGGTTTGATCCTTGGGTCTAGAAGATCCCCTAGAGAAGAAAATGGCAACTTACTCCAGTATTCTTGCCTGGAGAGTCCCAAGGACAGAAAAGCTTGATGGGCTACAGTCCATGAGGGTAGCAAAGAGCCAGACATGACTTAGCAACTAAAAGACCACAACCAAATATATGGCAGAATAGCAATAATTTCATGTAAGTGCTAACTAAGTAAGCTGTATAAATATATTCACACTGGGAAGCCTCTTTTTTTTTAATTAATTAATTATTTAATTAATTAATTTATTTTAAATTACAATACTGTATTTGTTTTGCCATACATTGACACGAATCAGCCATAGGTGAACACAATCTCCCAATGCCAAAGCCCCCTCCCACCTCCCACCCCACATCCTCTACTTGAATCATCCTGTGCATCAGCCCCATGCATCCTGCATCCTACATTGAACATAGATTGGCGCTTCGTTTCTTACACGAAAATATACATGTTTCATTGCCATTCTCCCAAACCATCCCACCCTTTCCCTCTCCCTCAGAGTCCAAAAGTCCACTCTATACCTCTGTGTCTCTTGGTTGTCTCACCTACAGGGTCATCATTACTGTCTTCTAAATTCCATATATATGTGTCAGTATACTGTATTGGTGTTTTTCTTTCTGGCTTACTTCGCTCTGTATAATCGGTTCCAATTTCATCCATCTCATTAGAACTGAGTCAAATTTATTCTTTTTAAGGGCTGAGTAGTATTCCATAGTGTATATGTACCACAGCTTTCTTATCCATTCATCTGCTGATGGACATATAGGTTGCTTCCATGTCCTGGCTATTATAAACAGCGCTGCAATGAACATTGGGGTACATGTGTCTCTTTCAATTCTGGTTTCCTCGGTGTGTATGCCCAGCAGTGGGATTGCTGGGTCATAAGGCAGTTCTATTTGCAATTTTTTAAGGAATCTCCACACTGTTTTCCATAATGGCTGTACTAGTTTGCATTCCCACAGCAGTGTAAGAGGGTTCCCTTTTCTCCACATCCTCTCCAGCATTTATTGCTTGTAGACTTTTGGATCGCAGCCATTCTGACTGGTGTGAAATGGTACCTCATTGTGGTCTTGATTTGCATTTCTCTGATAATGAGTGATGTTGAGCATCTTTTCATGTGTTTGTTAGCCATCCATATGTCTTCTTTGGAGAAATGCCTATTTAGTTCTTTGGCCCATTTTTTTATTGGATCATTTATTTTTCTAGAGTTGAGCTGTATAAGTTGCTTATATATCTTTGAGATTAGTTGTTTGTCAGTTGTTTCATTTGCTATTGTTTCTCCCATTCAGAAGGCTGTCTTTTCACCTTGCTTGTAGTTTCCTTTGTTGTGCAGAAGCTTTTAATTTTAATTAGATCCCATTTGTTTATCTTTGCTTTTATTTCCAGTATACTGGGAGTTGGATCATAGAGGATCCTACTGTGATTTATGTCGGAGAGTGTTTTGCCTATGTTCTCCTCTAGGAGTTTTATAGTTTCTGGTCTTACATTTAGATCTTTAATCCATTTTGAGTTTATTTTTGTGTATGGTGTTAGAAAGGGGTCTAGTTTCATTCTTTTACAAGTGGTTGACCAGTTTTCCCAGCACCACCTGTTAAAGAGACTGTCTTTACTCCATTGTATATTCTTGCCTCCTTTGTCGAAGATAAGGTGTCCATAGGTGTGTGGGTTAATCTCAGGGCTTTCTATTTTGTTCCATTGATCTATATTTCTGTCTTTGTGCCAGTACCATACTGTCTTAATGACTGTGGCTTTGTAGTAGAGCCTGAAGTCAGGCAAGTTGATTCCTCCAGTTCCATTCTTCTTTCTCAAGATTGCTTTGGCTATTCGAGGCTTTTTGTATTTCCATACAAATCTTGAGATTATTTGATCTAGTTCTGAGAAAAATACTGCTGGTAGCTTGATGGGAATTGCATTGAATCTGTAGATTGCTTTGGGTAGTATACTCATTTTCACTATATTGATTCTCCCAAGCCATGAGCATGGTATATTTCTCCATCTATTAGTGTCCTCTTTGATTTCTTTCATCAGTGTTTTATAGTTTTTGATATATAGGTCTTTAGTTTCTTTAGGTAGGAATATTCCTAAGTATTTTATTCTTTTCGTTGCAATGGTGAATGGAATTGTTTCCTTAACTTCTTTTTCTACTTTCTCATTGTTAGTGTATAGGAATGCAAGGGATTTCTGAGTGTTGATTTTATATCCTGCAACTTTACTATATTCATTGATTAGCTCTAGTAGTTTTCTGGTCGAGTCTTTAGGATTTTCTATGTAGAGGATCATGTCATCTGCAAACAGTGAGAGTTTTACTTCTTCTTTTCCAATTTGGATTCCTTGTATTTCTTTTTCTGCTCTGATTGCTGTGGCCAAAACTTCCAGTACGATGTTGAAGAGTAGTGGTGAAAGTGGACACCCTTGTCTTGTTCCTGACTTTAGGGAAATGGTTTCAATTTTTCGCCATTGAGGATAATGTGAGCTGTGGGTTTGTCATATATAGCTTTTATTATGTTGAGGTATGTTCCTTCTATTCCTGCTTTCTGGAGAGTTTTTATCATAAATGGATGCTGAATTTTGTCAAAGGCTTTTTCTGCATCTATTGAGATAATCATATGATTTTTATTTCTGAGTTTGTTAATGTGATGAATTACATTGATTGACTTGCGGATATTGAAGAATCCTTGCATCCCTGGGATAAAGCCCACTTGGTCATGGTGTATGATCTTTTAATGTGTTGCTGGATTCTGATTGCTAGGATTTTGTTGAGGATTTTTGCGTCTATGTTCATCAGTGATATTGGCCTGTAGCTTTCTTTTTTTGTGGTGTCTTTGTCAGGTTTTGGTATTAGGGTGATGGTGGCCTCATAGAATGAGTTTGGAAGTTTACCTTCCTCTGCAATTTTCTGGAATAGCTTCAGTAAGATAGGTGTTAGCTCTTCTCGGAATTTTTGGTAGAATTCAGCTGTGAAGCCGTCTGGACCTGGGCTTTTGTTTGCTGGAAGATTTCTGATTACAGTTTCAATTTCCGTGCTTGTGATGGGTCTGTTAAGATTTTCTGTTTCTTCCTGGTTCAGTTTTTGGAAAATTGTACTTTTCTAAGAATTTGTCCATTTCTTCCAAGTTGTCCATTTCATTGGCATATAATTGCTGATAGTAGTCTCTTATGATTCTTTGTATTTCTGTGTTGTCTGTCGTGATCTCTCCATTTTCATTTCTAATTTTGTTGATTTGATTTTTTTCTCTTTGTTTCTTGATGAGTCTGGCTAATGGTTTGTCAATTTTATTTATCCTTTCAAAGAACCAGCTTTTTGCTTTGTTGATTTTTGCTATGGTCTCTTTTGTTTCTTTTGCATTTATTTCTGCCCTAATTTTTAGGATTTCTTTCCTTCTACTAACTCTGGGGTTCTCTATTTCTTCCTTTTCTAGTTGCTTTAGGTGTAGAGTTAGGTTAGTTATTTGATTTTTTTCTTGTTTCTTGAGGTATGCCTGTATTGCTATGAACTTTCCTCTTAGGACTGCTTTTAAAGTGTCCCAAAGGTTCTGTATTGTTGTGTTTTCATTTTCATTCATTTCGATGCATAATTTGATTTCTTTTTTGATTTCTTCTGTCATTTGTTGATTATTCAGTAGGGTGTTGTTCAGCCTCCAAATGTTGGAATTTTTAATAGTTTTTCTCCTATAATTGAGATCTAACCTTAGTGCATTATGGTCAGAGAAGATGCTTGGGATAATTTCCATTTTTGAATTTATCAAGGTTAGATTTATGACCCAGAATGTGATCTATCCTGGAAAAGGTTCCGTGTGCACTTGAGTAAAGGTGAAATTCATTGTTTTGGGGTGAAATGTCCTATAGATATCAATTAGGTCTAACCGGTCAATTGTATCATTTAACGTTTGCGTTTCTTTGTTAATTTTCTGTTTAGTTGATCTGTCCATAGGTGTGAGTGGGGTATTAAAGTCTCCCACTATTATTGTGTTATTATTAATTTCCCCTTTCATGCTTGTTAGCATTTGTCTTACATATTGCGGTGCTCCTATGTTGGGTGCATATATATTTATAATTGTTATATCTTCTTCTTGGATTGATCCTTTAATCATTATGTAGTGGCCTTCTTTGTCCCTTTTCACAGCCTTTGTTTTAAAGTCTATTTTATCGGATATGAGTATTGCTACTCCTGCTTTCTTTTGGTCTTTATTTGCATGGGATATCTTTTCCAGCCCTTCACTTTTAGTCTGTATGTGTCCGTTGTTTTGAGGTGGGTCTCTTGTAGGCAGCATATATAGGGATCTTGTTTTTGTATCCATTCAGCCAGTCTTTGCCTTTTGGTTGGGGCATTCAACCCATTTACATTTAAGGTAATTATTGATAAGTATGCTCCTGTTGCCATTTACTTTATTGTTTTGGTTTCGGGTTTATACGTCCTTTTTGTGTTTCCTTTCTAAAGTCTATCCTTTAGCATTTGTTGGAGAGCTGGTTTGGTGGTGCTGAATTCTCTCAGCTTTTGCTTGTCTGGAAAGCTTTTGATTTCTCCTTCATATTTGAATGAGATCCTTGCTGGGTACAGTAGTCTTGGCTGAAGGTTATTATCTTTCATCACTTTAAGTATGTCTTGCCATTCCCTCCTGGCCTGAAGAGTTTCTATTGAAAAATCTGCAGTTATTCTTATGGGGATCCCTGTGTGTTATTTGTTGTTTTTCCTTGCTGCTTTTAGTAATTGTTCTTTGTGTTTGGTCTTTGTTAGTTTGATTAAAATATGTCTTGGGGTGTTTCGCCTTGGGTTTATCCTGTTTGGCACTCTCTGGGTTTCTTGGACTTGGGTGATTATTTCCTTCCCCATTTTAGGGAAGTTTTCGACTATTATCTCCTCAAGTATTTTCTCATGGTCTTTCTTTTTGTCTTCTTCTTCTGGGACTCCTATAATTCGAATGTTGGAGCGTTTCATATTGTCTTGGAGGTCTCTGAGGTTGTCCTCATTTCTTTTAATTTGCCTTTCTTTTTCTCTCGCTGATTCATTTATTTCTACCATTCTATCTTCTATTTCACTGATCCTATCTTCTGCCTCCAATATTCTACTATTTGTAGCCTCCAGAGTGTTTCTGATCTCATTTATTGCATTATTCATTATATGTTGACTCTTTTTATTTCTTCTAGGTCCTTGTTAAATCTTTCTTGCATCTTCTCAATCCTTGACCCCAGGCTATTTATCTGTGCTTCCATTTTGATTTCAAGATTTGGGATCATTTTCACTATCAGTATTCGGAATTCTTTCTCAGGTAGATTCCCTATCTCTTCCTCTTTTGTTTGGTTTAGTGGGCATGTCTCCTGTTCCTTTACCTGCTGGGTATTCCTCTGTCTCTTCATCCTGGTTATATTGCTGCATTTGGGGTGGCTTTTCTATATTCCAGGAATTTGTGGAGTTCTCTTTATTATAGAGTTTCCTCTCTGTGTTTGGGGTTATATCAGTGGCTTGTCAAAGTTTCTTGGTCAGGGAGGCTTGTGTTGGAGTTCTGGTGGGTGGATCTGGATTTCCTCTCTCTGGAGTGCTGTGACGTGTGAAGTAATGGGTTATGCGACGTCAGTGGTTTTGGAGTATTTTGAGTTGCCTGTGTATTGAGGCTCAGGGGCTTGTTCTTGTGTTGCTGGAGAATTTGCGTGGTATGTCTTGCTCTGGAGCTTGTTGGCCCTTGGGCAGTGCTCAGTTTTAGTATAGGTATGAAGGCGTTTGATGAGCTCTAATTGGATAATGTTCCCTGTATTCAGGAATTCTTTGATGATCTCAGGATTTGGAATTACGCCTCCTGATTCTGGTTTTCAGATTTATTTTTAGAATAGCCTCATGATTTCTCCATCTATTCAGCACTAATGTTAAAACATCTAGGTTAATGATGATAGGTTTCTCCACCTTGAGGGTCGTCCCTAGAGGATCGGTGAGTTACTTGGAGGAGAGAAGAGGGAGGGAGTAGTTAGAGGTGAGTGGAATGGGATGGGGTGGAATCATAAGAGGAAAAGCAAGTTAGCCCGTAACCACTTTCTTGTGTGTGCTCCGAAGTCTGGACCGCTCAGAGGTGGTCACAGAGTTATACATGGAAGAGGAGAGGGAGGAAGTAGATAGAGGTGGACAGGAGGATAAAAGAGGGAGATGGGAAGGAGGGATACAGATCCGGTCAGTGACCAGTTCCCTTAGAGTTCTCCTCCTTCTGGAACGCACAGAGGTTCATAGGGTTGGGTAGAGAGGGGAGGGGGGGAGGGAGGAGACAAAAGCCACCTGGTGGCGAAAAGGGAGATTCCAAAGGTGGAGAGAGTGGTCAAGCCAGTAGTCTTGCACTCATGTAGAACTGGGTACTGAGGATTAGGTTTTTAAAAGTACAAAATTGGCAACAAATACCAAAATGCCAAGATTAAAAATCTGGAGTATAGATTGGATTTTCAAAGATAGATTATTGAAGAGAAGATGAAGAAGTAGAGAGAAATTAAAAAAAAATAGAGAAAAAAGAAAAAAAAGTAAAATATAATAAAAGACTCCAGAATTATTAAAAGACAACTTCCTTCACCAATAAGACTATATACAGCATTTGCTTAAACGATATTGGCTTTTTTTTTTTTTAAGTAATATTAGGTTCTAAAAATAATAACTAGAAATATAGAAGACTTAAAAATTTAAGGAAGTTTAGGGAAAAAAAGGATGAAAAAGAAAAGGATAAACAAATTTAAAAAGGAAAAAAAATAATTTTTAAAGAAAGAATACAAAATTCTTAAAAAGAAAAAAAAATCACGCTTCCACATCATCCCCACCCCCAAAAAATTTTTTTTTGTTTGAACAGAAAAGTAGAAACGGCGTATCTGGCACTTTCTCTGTCGTTGAGGACTGTGTGGGGTCACTACCAAGGCAGTTCCCTCTGTTTGACTTCCTCTGTTTGCTGGTCTCTTCCGTGTCTGATTTCTGTCTTGCCTCAGGGAGGGTGGTGCTGAGCTCTGCACTGGGCTTGCCCCTTCCCAATCCGTGGGATAACCGTGTGGGGCCTGGCCTATGTTTCATGCAATTCCCTGGTTTAAGCCGCTCAGGATTGGCGCTCAGGAAGTCCCCTCCGGGTGCCGGGGTTTGGTTCCAAGTCCAAGTGGCTAGGAGTTTGGCGCGGACTATTGTTGCAGAAGTCTCAATAAAGAAGCTTGCTTGTAATTTGGTAGGTAATGCCTCTCTTGAGCTGTGACTGCCCTCTTCCCCGCTTAAGGCTCTGGCTGCCCGTCGCTGATAGGGGATGGTCTGCAGCCGGCTATTTCCAATCCATCCTTTGTTCTGTGTGCGGGCCTGTCAGTGCCTTATGTTCGAGCGTTTCGCGTGTTAGTTACCCCCCAGTCTGGTTTGTTAGTCCGGGATAATTCGTTCTATCCACGCGCGGACCCGATTCTGGCCCCGTTATGCCCCGATTCTCGAGAAAAGCCCTGCAGCCTACGTCTCCCGCGGCCCAATTCTTAGAAAGCACTGTCGCGGGCGCGCTCCTCCCTGCCCAACCCCCTCTGCTGTCGGACGCAGGCGTTTGCGCTGCTTATCCGCTGGGGGTTATACTGTTGAATTCGTAATCTGTTGGTTTTAATTATTTATTTATTCTTCCTTCCTGTTATGTTGCCCTCTGTGCTTCCAGGGCTTGCCCCATGCACAGCTGTGAGAAAGTTCCCCACTTTTAGGGAACCGCTCTCTTTAAGAGTCTCTTCCTGGGACGGGATTCCCTTCCCGTGCTGGGGTTCCCTCCCTACCTCCTTTGTCTATAACTTCGTTCTTTAAAATAAAATAAAATATTCCCTACCTGGCTTTGAAGCCAATGATCTGCTTTGCTGGATGCCTGATGTCCTCTGCCAGCAGTCAGAAGTTATTTTGTGGAATTTGCTCAGCGTTGAAATGTTCTTTTGATGAGGTAGAGAGGGAGAAAGTGTTCTCCCCATCCTATTCCTCCGCCATCTTTTTTCCTTCCTCTGGGAAGCCTCTTTACAAAACCAAACTTGAAGTAAATATTTCTCAGAGAGTATATTGGCTATCAGTTGATATGATAAATATAGCCCATACCACACATTCCCACAGAGGATATGCTGCTCTGAAGACAAATGTCAGCCACTGGGAACTAGCAGAATGGCCTCCAGATTTTTGGCAACTAAGTAAGGTCTATTTATCTCAGACTATGGTTGGAATCCTGGGCATTTTCTCTCTTTACCTTTACCTCTTCCTTTACTACAGCGAATGCAGGTTGAGACCCACAGATTCAATTCTGAAACACCTGACTACAGTCACTTCTTGGCCATTCTCTTTGAAGGTGTCCCAGAGACAAGAGCAGCCTCTAGTTGAAGCATGCCTTCTGTGATTTATCCATCCAGATTTTGTTTTCTCTCCTCACAGAGCTGACAGAGCATGTCCATCGGCACCATTTGCCCCTTAAGTGTCTCCAGTCGTCATGGCTCAGCCCTAGGAAAGCCAGGTGGGTGGAACTTAAAGTAAAGCTCCCACTTTGCTCTGCTGGACACTGTATATGCTGGTAAGTGTCATTTTATTGCTGTGTATATGATTGCCAAATAGAGTGACAAAACAATCACAAAGAACAAAAAATTGGGATACTGCTCCGCTGAATTTCATTAACAAAGTCAGTGACTTACTACATGGAGCAGGGTTATTATTGTCTGATGTTTCAACATCTGGGTTGCAGATCTGTAAGCTTCATCCTGCACAGGCACAATCAGCAGATCAAACACATTCACAGGACAAGTTTTTCCCAGCAACTTCCAAGTTTTTGTGTGCATGATAAGAATTTTTAAAAACTCAAGACATATACATGAAATTATAATTGCGCAGTTCAGTGGAATTCTTCAACACCTAAACTTCCATAGGCAACACCTAGATTAAGAAACAGAATGTTCAGCTCTCCAAAACCCTTCCTGTGCCTCCTTGAGTAACTGTCTCCAAGAACGTAATTCTGTCATGTATATTGGTAGAAGTGGAATTGTTGGGATATAGATTTGATTTATTCTAACTGTTAAGAGATCAGATCACTTTTGCTCATTTGATAGTTTACTTAATTGGAATTATACTACAGGAACTCTTTCATATTGACTTTGTTTCCATTCTGGATAATTTTGTGAATTTATCTGTATCATTGCATCCTACTGCTAGCATTCATTCACATTGCTGTTTTGGATACCATTGTGAATATGAGTAAATTGATTAATTCTACTGTTAATGAGCAAGTGGGTAGTTTTAAGTCTGGGACTATTATGAGGAATGAGTAATTCATAATTCTGTCATATAAGTCCTATAACCAATCTGTGACACATGTACAAGTTTCTGAGTATATTCATGAGAGTGGAATTATTGGCATATAGTATTATATCTGGTCTGCTGAAATAGGTACCACAATTTTCCAATATTTTGCTACCAGGTTTAACAACTGCTACCAGTGCATGAGATTCTTGGTAGACCATATCTTAGCCAATACTTGTTATCTCTGCCATTTCTGATTTCTCACTGGTGTTTTAAAATAGATAGGTGGTGGTTATATTTTAATTTTTGATGACCAAAGACATTAAATTATTTTACACAGGTATTATGCAGTGACTAATCTGGTTTTCAAAACTTCTGTAGGAAAGATTTGCCCATTGTGTATTTCATTGGGTCGTCTGCAAGACTTCTTTGTTCTGTTTACAAGTCATATCTCAGTGTACGTATTTTGATAAAAATCAGTTTTTATTCATATTAGCTGTAGTCATTTCACCTCTATTGGTTAAATATTTCTGGAGCTGTTTAGGATATATCTTAATTGCAAGATCATGGAAATATTGTTTGTTTTTCTAAAAACAAACACTGTGATGAGCAATCCATGCAGAATTCACTTGTTATGTGATGTGGGTAGTGATAGAGACTTTTTTAAAACTTTTTTGGATGTAGACCATTTTTAAAGTCTTTATGGAATTTGATTCAACATAGCTTCTGTTTCATGTTTTGGTTTTTTGGCCTAGAGGCATGTGGGATTAGTTCCCCATCCAGGGACTGAATATGTACCCACTGCACTAGAAGGCAAAGTCTTAACCAGTGGACAACAGGGAAGTCCCTGAGGCTTTTCTTTCCTCCAACATGTCTAGCAAATGTCAGCCTATTCTGCTTTTTATGTTGTATTACACTTTGGTTCCATTTGCTGTCACTTGTCACTGTTTCCCCCAGGTTAACTTCACTTCATCCTTACTGCTGACTTTCCCACTGAAATATACTGGCTATCTTTCCATCTCTTTCCATCTTGTGAAGTCTTGGCAACTGACCAGGAGCCAACAAGCACCATTACTTGTGGTGACAAAAGTCTTCAATGAGTCTTTTTGCTCAGAGGAATGTTTGTTGCCATAACTTCAAAGAAAACAAGTCAAATGACAGAATCTCCCCCAAGGGATATGGCAATAGGAATCATCTTCCTGTCACAGACTATGATTGGAATTCTGGGCAATTTCTCTCTTCCTTATCAGTACCTATTCATTTACCACACTGAATGCAGGATGAGGGTCACAGAATTAATATGCAAACACCCAACAATAGTCAACTTCTTCGTCAGTTTCTCTAAAGGAGTTCCTCAGACAATAGCAGCTTTTAGGTTGAAACATGTTTTCAGTGATTTTTCAAGAAAGCTTCTTCTGTATGTTCATAGAGTGGGCAGGGGTATGTCTATCAGCACCGTCTGTTTCTTGAGTGTCTTCCAAGCCATTAATATCAGCCCAGTGAACTACTGTTGGAAGGATCTTAAAGTCAAAGCCCCTCCAAAAGTTGGCTTTTGCATTTTCCTCTTCTGGACACAATACACATTTGTAAATTTAATTTTTCCCATGTATGCATTGTATATGTTAAGTGAATGGAGCATGACAAACATCACAGAGACATCACTTCAGTTCAGTTCAGTCGCTCAGTCGTGTCCGACTCTTTGTGACCCCATGAATCGCAGCATGCCAGGCCTCCCTGTCCATCATCAACTCCTGGAGTTCACTCAGATTCACGTCCATTGAGTCAGTGATGCCATTCAGCCATCTCATCCTTGGTCGTTCCCTTCTCCTCCTGCCCCAATCCATCACAGCATCAGAGTCTTTTCCAATGAGTCAATTCTTCACATGAGGTGGCCAAAGTACTGGAGTTTCAGCTTTAGCATCATTCCCTCCAAAGAAGTCCCAGGGCTGATCTCCTTCAGAATGGACGGGTTAGATCTCCTTGCAGTACAAGGGACTCTCAAGAGTCTTCTCCAACACCACAGTTCAAAAGCATCAATTCTTTGGTGCTCAGGCTTCTTCACAGTCCAACTCTCACATCCATACACGACCACAGGAAAAACCATAGCCTTGACTAGACAGACCTTTGTTGGCAAATTAATGTCTCTGCTTTTGAATATGCTATCTAGGTTGGTCATAACTTTTCTTCCAAGGAGCAAGTGTCTTTTAATTTCATGGCTGCAGTCACCATCTGCAGTGATTTTGGAGCCCCCCAAAATAAAGTCTGACACTGTTTCCACTGTTTCCCCATCTATTTCCCATGAAGTGATCGGACCAGATGCCATGATCTTCGTTTTCTAATGTTAAGCTTTAAGCCAACTTTTTCACTCTCCTCTTTCACTTTCACATTGCTGTAGTAGGCGTGAATTAAGCCTCATCCTGATACATAGTATACTGTAGATACTAAACTTAATCAAATGAGGCAAATGAATAGATCTGGTCTTATGTGCAGCTTCCGCGACCGGCGCACTAAGCACAGGCGGCTGCCAGGACAGCACACACTAAGCGCAGCAGAGAGGAACTACCCCATGTTCGAGGTCAGAGGTGGTGGCTGAGAGGACCCACCCCGCACCCGAGCCCAGGGGCAGCGGCTGGGCAGAGCCACCCCACATCCGACACCAGGGGCGGCAGCCGGGAGGAGTAACTCAACATCCAAGGAGTGGTGGCTGCGCAGGCGCAGGAGGGCCGAGAGGAGCTATCCCACATTGAAGGTCAGGAAGAGCAATGGTGTGGAGATACGGTTCATCCAAGGTAAGGAGCAGTGGCTGCACTTTGCTGGAGCGGCTGTCAAGAGATATCCCACACCCAAGGTAAGAGAAACCCAAGTAAGATGGTAGGTGTTACAAGGGGACATCAGAGGGCACACATACTGAAACCATACTCACAGAAAACTAGTCAATCTAAACACACTAGGATCATAGCCTTGTCTAGCTCAGTGAAAATAAGCCATGCCCATGGGGCAACCCAAGATGGGCGGGTCATGGTGGAGAGGTCTGACAGAACATGATGGTCCACTGGAGAAGGGAATGGCAAACCACTTCAGTAATCTTGCCTTGAGAACCCCATGAACAGTATAAAAAGGCAAAATGATAGGATATTGAAAGAGGAACACCCTAGGTCAGTAGGTGCCCAATATGCTATTGGAGATCAGTGGAGAAAAAACTCCAGAAAGAATGAAGGGACGGAGCCAAAGCAAAAACAATACCCAGCTGTGGATGTGACTGGTGATAGAAGCAAGGTCTGATGCTATAAAAAGCAAAGTTGCAGGCAGGAATCCCTCAGAAGAAATGGAGTAGCCATCATGGTCAACAACAGAGTCCCAAATGCAGTACCTGGATGCAATCTCATAAACGACAGAATGAACTCTGGTCGTTTCCAAGGCAAACCATTCAATATCATGGTAATCCAAGTCTATGCCCCAACCATTAATGCTGAAGAAGCTGAAGTTGAATGGTTCTATGAAGACCTACAAGACCTTTTAGAATTAACACCCAAAAAAGATGTCCTCTTCATTATAGGGGACTGGAATGCAAAAGTAGGAAGTCAAGAAACACCAGGAGGGACAGGCAAATTTGGCCTTGGAATGTGGAATGAAGCAGGGCAAAGACTAATAGAGTTTTGAAAAGAAAATGAACTGGTCATAGCAAACACCCTCTTCCAGCAACACAAGAGAAGACTACACATGGACATCACCAGATGGTCAACACTGAAATCAGATTGATTATACTTTTTGCAGCCAAAGATGGAGAAGCTTTATACAGTCAAGAAAAACAAGACCAGGAGCTGACTGTGGCTCAGATCATGAACTCCTTATTACCAAATTCAGACTGAAATTGAAGAAAGTAGGGGAAACTGCTAGATCATTCAGGTATGACCTAAATCAAATCCCTTATGATTATACAGTGGAAGTGAGAAATAGATTTAAGGGCCTAGATCTGATAGACAGAGTGCCTGATGAACTATGGAATGAGGTTCATGACATAGTACAGAGACAGGGATCAAGACCATCCCCATGGAAAAGAAATGCAAAAAGGAAAATGACTGTCTGGGGAGACCTTACAAATAGCTGTGAAAAGAAGTAAAAAACAAAGGAGTAAAGGAAAGATATAGCATCTGAATGCAGAGTTCCAGAGAATAGCAAGAAGAGATAAGAAAGCCTTCTTCAGCGATCAATGCAAAGAAACAGAGGAAAACAACAAAATGGGAAAGACTAGAGATCTCTTCAAGAAAATTAGAGATACCAAGGGAACATTTCATGCAAAGATGGGCTCGATAAAGGACTGAAATGGTCTGGACCTAACAGAAGCAGGAGATATTAACAAGAAGTGGCAAGCATACACAGAGGAACTGTACAAAAAGATCTTGACGACCTGGATAATCACGATGGTGTGATCAGTCATCTAGAGCCAGACATCCTGGAATGTGAAGTCAAGTGGGCCTTAGAAAGCATCACTATGAACAAAGCTAGTGGAGGTGATGGAATTCCAGCTGAGCTGTTTCGAATCCTGAAAGATGATGCTGTGAAAGTGCTGCACTCAATATGCCAGCAAATTTGGAAAACTCAGCAGTGGCTACAGGACTGGAGAAGGTCAGTTTTCATTCCAATCCCAAAGAAAGGCAATGCCAAAGAATGCTCAGACTACCACACAATTGCACTCATCTCACACGCTAGTAAAGCTCAAAATTCTCCAAGCCAGGCTTCAGCAATATGTGAACCGTGAACTTCTTGATGTTCAAGCTGGTTTTAGAAAAGGCAGAGGAACCAGAGATCAAATTGCCAACATCCGCTGGATCATGGATAAAGCAAGAGAGTTCCAGAAAAACAACTATTTCTGCTTTATTGACTATGCCAAAGCCTTTGACTGTGTGGATCATAATAAACTGGAAAATTCTGAGAGAGATGGGAATACCAGGCCACCTCACATGCCTCTTGAGAAATCTGTATGCAGGTCAGGAAACAACAGTTAGAACTGGACATGGAACAACAGACTGGTTCCAAATAAGAAAAGGAGTATGTCAGGCTGTATACTGTCACCCTGCTTATTTAACTTCTATGCAGAGTACATCATGAGAAACGCTGGGCTGGAAGAAACACAAGCTGGAATCAAGATTGCCATGAGAAATATCAACAACCTCAGATATGCAGATGACACCCCCTTATGGCAGAAAGTGAAGAGGAGCTAAAAAGCCTCTTGATGAAAGTGAAAGAAGAGAGTGGAAAAGTTGTCTTAAATCTCAACATTCAGAAAACGAAGATCATGGCATCTGGTCCCATCACTTCATGGGAAATAGATGGGGAAACAGTCAGACTTTATTTTGGGGGGCTCCAAAATCACTACAGATGGTGACTGCAGCCATGAAATTAAAAGACGCTTACTCCTTGGAAGAAAAGTTATGACCAACCTAGATAGTATATTCAAAAGCAGAGACATTACTTTGCTGACTAAGGTCTGTCTAGTCAAGGCTATGGCTTTTCCAGTAGTCATGCATGGATGTGCGAGTTGGACTGTGAAGTAGGCTGAGTGCCAAAAATTGATGCTTTTGAACTGTGGTGTTGGAGAAGACTCTTGAGAGTCCCTTGTACTGCAAGGAGATCCAACCAGTCCATTCTGAAGGAGATCAGCGCTGGGATTTCTTTGGAAGGAATGATGCTAAAGCTGAAACTCCAGTACTTTGGCCACCTCATGCGAAGGGTTGACTCATTGGAAAAGACTCTGATGCTGGGAGGGATTGGAGGCAGGAGGAGAAGGGGACAACAGAGGATGAGATGGCTGGATGGCATCACTGACTCGATGGACACGAGTCTGAGTGAACTCCAGGAGTTGGTGATGAACAGGGAGACCTGGCATGCTGCGATTCATGGGGTCGCAAATAGTCAGACACGACTGAGCGACTGAACTGAACTGAATAACCCTACAATGACCTTTAAGCTTTCAAGCAAAGGAAGAGACAGACATCTCTAACTTTAAAACAAAAGCTAGAAATGATTAAAGTCAGTGACGAAGGCATGTTGAAACCTGAGACAGGCCAAATGCTAGGCCTCTCACACCAGACAGCCAAGTTGTGAACTCAGAGGAATAGTTCTTGAAGGAAATTAAAAGTGCTACTGCAGTGAACACACAAATGATAAGGAAACGAAAAAGTCACGTTGCTGACGTGGATAAAGTTTTAATGGTCTGGAGAGAACAAACCAGCCACAACATTCCCTTAGGCCAAAGTTGAATACAGAACAAAGGCCCTGACTCTCTTCTCAGAAGGCTCAAAGAAGAGTGGATGCTGCAGAAGAAAAGTCTGAAGCTAGCTGAGATTGCTTTTTGAAGTTTAAAGAAAGAAGCCATCTCTAGGACACAGAAGTGCAAGGTGAAGCCGCAAGTGGTGATGTAGGAGATGCAGCAAGTTACCCAGAAGATCTAGCTGAGATAATTCATGAAGGTAAGCTACACTAAACAAATTTCCTATGGATATTAAACAGCCATAAATAAACTCTTTCCTGGTGTTTAAGTCACCCAAGCTATGGTACTTTGTTAGGGTAGTCCAAGCAAGCTAACACAAGTTCCATGCAAAAACAGTAACCTGAGAGACCTGGAGTGCTAGGCTAATATCAGACGAAATAGACTCTAAGTCAAAGTTTTTTACTGGACAAAGAAGGCCATTATATTTTTTTAAAAGGGTAATAACTCATCAAGGAATTACAACACTTATGAAAATATACACCTAAACAAGAGAACCCCAAAATCTATGAAGCAAACATTGACAGAATTTAAGGAAGAAATAGAAAACAATTCTAGAATAATATCTGGAGACTTCCATTTCCCTCCTTTTAATAATAGAGAATACATCCAAGGCAGCAGTTAAATAAGGATACAAAGAGTTTGAGGAAGACTATAAAGACACTTTTTGTCTTTTCATACTTTCAAACTGTGGTGCTGAAGAAGACTCTTGAGAGTCCCTTTTACAGCAAATCAAATCATTTAATCCTAAAGGAAATCAACCCTGAATATTCATTGGAAGGACTGATGTTGAAACTGAAGCTCCAATACTAAGGCCACCTGATGGGAAAAGCCAATTCATTGGAAAAGATCCTGACGCTGGGAAAGATAGAGGAGGAGATGGTTGGATGGCATCATCAACTCAATGGACATGAGTTTGAGCAAACTCTAAGAGTTAATAAAGAAAGGGTAGCCTGGCATGCTGCAGTCCTTGGGGTTGCAAAGAGTTGGGCATGATTGAGCAACTAAACAACAAGGATAAAGACACTAGCTCTGGGATTTCCCTGGTGGTCCAGCAGTTAAGAATCCACCTTGCAATGTAGGGGACATGGGTTCAATCCCTGGTCCAGGAACTAAGATTCCACATGCCATGGAGCAAATAAGCCCAACAACTACTGAGGCCAGGAGCTGCAGATACTGAGCCTGTGTGCCCTAAAGCCTGTGCTCCATGACTAGAGAGGCCACTGCAATGACAAGGCTGCACACCACACGGAAGAGTAGCCCTGCCCACCACAACTAGAGAAAAGCCCTTGTGTGGAAATGGAGATCAAGTCAGTCATAAAGAAAGAAAGAAACCAAAGAAGAAAGAGGACCCCTTATAACCAGCCCTCCCAGAACCCCACAAGATCAAAGTACACAAGTCTGTCATAGGCCATGATTAAGAGTTTGCCTTGGTCTTTGCACAAGAGGACCACCGCTGGATACTGAAAGGGTGAACTGAGTGGAAGGAAAACTTTTTTCCTTTGAGAGCTCACAGGAAATAAACATTTGTTTTCCCATAGAACTTTCCCACTTCTGGAAAGTTTCCCCAACATTATTAACAGTGTGGCTTCCTCTCTGCCCTTCTGAGGTCTTCCTGGTGTTCATGCCTTTGATACGTCCCCACGCATTCGCTTTTTTCACTTTTTACACCTTGTTCTCCACGTTCTGGGGCTCTCTAGCGTACTCCAAAATGGAAATAATATTCAGGTCAAAAAGAGAGTTTTCTGCTTAGAAGAGTGGAACATTAATGGGCTGTAGATTTTCTAGAGTACACCACCAGCCCTTTTTTCTTCTAAGGAAAGAGGACATCAGCATGCCTAGAAAAATATTTTGGGACTTCCCTGGTGGTCCAGTGGCTAAAATTCTGCACTCCCAATGCAGGGGACCCAGGTTTGATCCCTGGTCAGGCAACTAGATCCCACATGCTACAACTAAAATCCCACATGCCACAACCAAGACCGAGCTCAGCAAAATAAATATTAAGAGGAAAAGGGAAAAAATATATATATTGCACAAATATGTTCCCGACTGTCTCTTTGTGAATGTTTAAGGAGTATTTTTAAAAGATACCTAGCTGTCTTCCAAGAACTACCAAATCAAACGTACAGGGTAAGAGTGGGTACAGAATCAGTTATTTTTAGAAGTTTGCCATAAGATTTTGTTTTTACTCATCTTCTGGAGCCATTACTAATCTAGTATAGAGGGCTTCCCTAGTGGCTCAGTGGTAAAGAATCCACATGCCAACGCAAGAGACACGGATTCAATCCCTGGTCTGGGAAGATCCCACATGCTATGGAATAACAGCCCGTGCACCACAGTTACTGAGCCTGCACTCCAGAACCCAGGGAACTACAACAACTAAGCCCACGTGCCACAACTACTGAAGCCTGTGCACCTAGGGGCTGTGCTCCACAAGAGAGAAGCCACCACAGTGAGAAGCCCTTGCACCACAGAAAAAAGCACATGCAGCAACAAAGACTCAGCACAGCCAAAAATTATATAAATATTTTTGTTTCACTTCAGAGTCAGCCCAGCTTCAGGCTCAGCCAAACAAGGCAGGGGTTCCCCAGAGTCTCACTGGGGCAGATCCTGACTCCTGGAGGGAAGTGATCCTCACCCATGGAGAGCAGGTTCCTAAGGGTCTCCCACCATCACGTCCCTGTACAAGGCCCTCTGAGTAGGGTCCAGGCATTCCCACTCCTCCTGAGAGAATTCAATGGCCACATCCTTGAAGGTCAACTGTGCCTGAAATGAAAAAACACATTTTCACTGAGGGACCAGGTGAAGAGTTCTTATCTTCACACAAGATGTGAATAGGAAAGAGGCAGTAAGGATTGATTCAGTCGAGGTGATGGATCATTTTGAGTAAGATTATTGTGGGTAACTATTTGTCCCTAATTTTATGGGGCTTCCCTGGTGGCTCAGACAGTAAAGAAACTGCCTGCAATGTGGGAGACCTGGGTTTGATCCCTGGGTCGGGAAGATACCCTGGAGAAGGGAACGGCTACCTACTCCAGTATTCTTGCCTAGAGAATTCCATTGACAGAAGAGCCTGGCAGACTACAGTCCATGGGGTTGTAGAATCAGACATGACTGAGTGACTAACACTTTCACTTTTTCAGTTTTATTATATTTTTCCAGTAAAAGATATCAAATCCACAGAATCACTATAGATTTCCCATTTGTGAGGACAATAAAAGAAATACACAGGTGAAAATTATCCAACACAGGATTGTTCATATGGAGGAGATACAGGTTATGTTTTACACACTACATGATATTCAGTACCTGGAGGAGCCAGAGCATGAACAGTGTCTTCAAGCATGACAGGATCCACATATATGCAGAATCAGGGGCCACATATATGCAGAAACATAAATCTGTCCATTTAACTCAGGTATTTGAAAAGTGTTACTCAGTCATGTCCTACTCTTTGTGACCTCATGGACTGTAGCCCCCCAGGCGCCCTCTCTCCATGGGATTTTCCAAGCAAGAATACTGGAGTAGGTAGCCATTCCCTCCTCCAGGGGATCTTGGGATTGAACCCGGTTCTCCTGCATTGCAGGCAGATTCTTTATCACCTGAGCCACCAGGGAAGTCATTAACAAAAGTCAGCTGGAGTTTATTCAACTAATTTTAAAAAATAATTCAACATTAAGAAAGTATACTAATGTACATTATTCTAGCAGATTCAATGAAAAAAAACAAAACAAAAACAAGAACTTATCACAGAAATAGTCCTTTGAAGAAATACTGGATGATTTAGGGATAAGCAACAAAGTCCTACTATAGAGCACAGGGAACTCTACTCAGTATCCTGTGATAAACCATAATAGAAAAATATGAAAAGAAATAGGGATAATTTTAAACAGGAAAGATTAGAACTGTATGGAAGACAGTGTTTTTAAATTATGCCAGGTGAGGCCTTCTCAAGCAAGATCAGAAAGCACAGGGCAGGAAAGAAAGATTTGTGTTTCACTGCAAAGACATGTTTGGAGAAGGCAATGACAACTCACTCCAGTACTGTTGCCTGGAAAATCCCATGAATGGAGGAGCCTGGTAGGCTACAGTCCATTGGGTTGCAAAGAGTCGGACATGACTGAGCGACTTCACTTTCACTTTTCATTTTCATGCATTGGAGAAGGAAATGGCAAACCTCTCCAGTATTCTTGCCTGGAGAATCCTAGGGATGGGGGAGCCTGGTGGGCTGCCGTCTATGGGGTCACACAGAGTCGGACACGACTGAAGCAACTTAGCAGCAGCAGCAGCAAAGACATGCTAAACTAGGAAAGATACTAGGGCATGTATAAAGAATTCAACTACAAATCATAGCTTTTTAAAAGATACCAAAAAAACAAGAAGAAGAAGAAGAAGAAAGCTATAAAAAGAGAACTGAGAAAAGTATGAAAAATCATGTTTTATTTCCATAAAAGCATGAAACTGACTCACAAGTAGTTGGAAAACAGAGATACAAAGGATTGTGATTTTCCCCCAAATTTTCAAAACATGAAAAGAATACAGCATCAAGCTTTGCTTACATCGAAGGCAATCTCACAGGTTGGCAGTGGGGATGGAACCTTTGCAACTTTAGGGGAGGACATCTGACAAAATCTATCAAAATATGAAATGTGCCATTCCTTTTTTGCTGTGCTGGGTTTTCACTGCTGCACAGGCTTTTCTCTAGTTGTGGTGAGTAGGGGCTACTCTCCAGTTGCAGCGCACAGGCGTCTTATTGTGATGGCTTCTTTTGTTTAGAAGCACAGGCTCTAGGGTTCATGGGCTCGGTAGTAGCAGCTCCCAGGCTCCAGAGCACAGGCTCAATTGTTGTGTTGCACAGGCTTAGTTGCTCCAAGGCATGTGGGATCTTCCTGGACCAGGAATCGGTCCCGTGTCTCCTGAATTGGCAGGCAGATTCTTTACCACTGGGCCACCAGGGCAGCCCAAAATGTGCCATTCTTGTCCCAGCAGTCACATGTTAAGACGCCCAAGAAATCCTCAGACATCTGCTGAAAAGTAAGTAGGCCCAGAGGTAGCCACTGACACATTCTCTATGTCAGCAAAAACCCGCAAAGGTCCCTTGTGTCTTCATTAAGAGAATGTCCCGGTAAAGATCAAGGTGTATCTGTGTTTACTAATGTGAAAACCACTTCCAGCCACATGCTGTAATCATTTTTAAAATGTGCATAATAAAGGATTACCACAAACATGCCTTGAAGAATTTTTCCTAAAAATCTCATAATGATGTGAAATGCAGTGTTACAAGATTTGAGCTGAGTCTTGCCACAAAACTGACAACAGTGGTTCCTCAATGAGACATGAGGCATGGTAACAGAGAAGAAGATGCCTCACATCTTAGCACCTAAGCCTCTGCTTTGTTGGAATTTTGACAAAAATATAAATAAATAAATATCTCACATGATCTTAAAAGAAAATTTAATAATTTATTAATAATGGTGCAGCCAGAATTTGGCTATAGCCTCTTTGATGACAAAGATAAAGTTCTGTGCTCCCCTGTCTTTGTTTTTTACCTAAAACACCTGCTAGGAGGCAGTCCTTGCAGGAGTACCATTATCCCTGTGGGATGAATGTACTGAGAATAATTTTTTAAAATCTCCTGTTAGATACTTAGACTGACTCTATATTTTAAAACCAATTATCGAATGAAGCACCCTGAATCCCTGATGTCTATTTCTGAACTTTCTTCTGCATTTTGAAACCAAAAACACCACGATTCACTTGCTTAGCTTTGAATGCATTATTAAATCAGGCAGAGCTGGTTTCCTCTTATCACTTTTCTTTTCCAGAATTTTCCAACCATTCCTATACATTAGAACGTGACTTCCATCCTGATTGACAGAGAGCAGACAGCGCCTCCAGATGGGCCCTAAGCAATCCCTGCTGCCCAACAGCACTGAGACCCCGTCTCCAACCCGTGGGTGTGAAGCCCTGCCCAGGTCGGGTGCCCAGGGGAGCCTCCTCACAAGGGCCAGATCACCAGGTCATGGGGAGACAGGATCTAAGTGGAGACAACAGGCCCTGAGGGAAGGTCCCAGGTGAGTGTGCATGTACAGGACTCAGACAGGACACTTCAGAGTCAGACAGTCAGACACAATTTGTTTGAGTCCAGAGAAGGGCATTTCAGGAAGGACAGACAGAATCCACTGAGAATATGACCTTACCAGAGAAAGAGCCATGCCTGACTCCTGTTCTTTCTTCTTCCTCCTCTTCTAGGTTTCTGTAAGGTCGACCCTGGGGGGCCATGATGGGCCGCCCCTTCCCTCCCCCGCCACCGGCGGAGGGTGGTGGTGGTAGGGGAGTCCCTAAGGAAGGGACCTCCCAGATCCCGGGGACCAGTGACAGCACAGTTCACCAGCTAAAGCCGCCCCACCTCCGCCACGTAGAAGGACCTATCAGCCCGCGACACCTCGGCCCAGCAACCTATCCAAACCCCCATCCATTAACCTGCCCATCCCTCGAAGTGTGCATATATAAACAAACTTCTAACATTGTCCAGCGCATGGACTTCCTCAACCTGCCCCATTCGGGTCTGGAACCCTGCCCAGGAGCGCTTCATCATTAAAGCCTGTTAGACACTCTTTTGGTGTCCTGGTCGTCTTTTACCTAACAGTTTCTTCCTCAGGCAAAGACTGGTCTTGAGAAGACAGTCCTGAGTCTCAAGAATATGCCCTTTAGTGCTTGGGATCAACACACCCCCTTCTTGTGCCTCAAACACACACAGGGAGGACCTCATCATGCAGAACAGACAGTCCTCTGTGCCCACTATCTCAGGAGGGACTCAGGAGAGTCAACTTCCGCAGAGTTCCAACACGGGAGCTTTCTTACACTTTCCCTCAGATCATGCTACCTCCTGGTGAGGAGTGGCACAAGAATGCCATCCTGCCCTGACTTACAGCCCCTTCAGGTTCGTGCCCAGAGACCTGCCACCAGCACCTCCCCGCCAATGAAAACCCCTAGCAGCTGATCCCAGTCCCCTAGACACTCCAACAAGCTCCCAGTGGGGCCCCCACAATATTACGGCATAGATATCCCTACTGAGTGCACACTCTGCCATAGGATCCCACAGCACGTCCAAATTTCAATAGCTTTTGTTCCAGCAGGAGGACACCCACCATCCCAGGATCCCATATATTCCTTCTTGGACTGTGTGTGTTATCGCTCAGTCATGTTGCACTCTTTCTGACCCCATAGACTGGAGTCTGCCAGACTCCTTTGCTCATGGAGATTCTCCAGGCAAGAATCCTGGAGTGGGTTGCCACGCCCTCCTCCAGGGGATCTTCCCGACCCAGGGATCAAACCTGGGTCTCCGCATTGCAGGCAGATTCTTTACTGTCCGAGCCATCAGGAAAGCCCTCCTTCTTGGAGACCCCACCCTAAAGTCAGGCACAGCCAAAACATCCTAATGAAAGAGTAATGTCTCCAACAATCCACGTTTTCCACGGAGACTCTAACATCTTCCATCTTGGAAACATTTCTAAGATGTCATCTGTTTCCTGCAGAACCCACATGACAGTAAAGCTTGGGCAGTATAATAAGATCCACCCACTTAAAACACAGCAGATTACTCCAAAAATGGTCTGCGAAATTCTTCCCTTTAACCTCTTATGGGTCAATGGTCCTCACACTCATTAGAGACCTAAACTTCCTCAGTCTGCTTCTCATGATTCAGACACGAACTCCTCCACAGCCAGGAGTTTGGCTGCCGATGGCTCACAACTCAGTCCCACCTTAAAAACGGGACTCAGCCACAGGGAGTGGCCTCCACATCACAGCACCTCACTGGACAAGACAATGTCTGGTAAGCCCCGGATGGGAAGGCTTGTCTCTTCCCTCAAATTGGACCAGTTCTGGAGAGTCACTCCATCTCTGGAGTCCCCTTCTGTAAAGTTCTACAGTGGAGTCTGGATTCTCGTCCTGAGGGCAAAGGGAAGACATGGAAGGATGGAAGGGATTAATACCAGAGAATTCGTCCCTGCTCTGTTTCCCTCTCTGCTTTCTCTGTCGCCTCTTTCCCCCTCTTTCTGCCCCAGGACCACTCTCTCTGTTGTCCAGGGCACTGATGCTTTTATTTGCCCCTCATTTTCTCAGTTCCAGGTACCTGCCCCCTTGCGGTTCCCACACCTACCCTGATCAAGATCTCTCTCACCCAGTTTGCTTCCTTTTGTCTTTTTGGAGGAGCCTTTCTATCTAGGTTTCTTCTAACTCACTCTTTTGTTCTGACTGTATCTCCACACCCACCTGGTCCATCGTCTATTTCAGACTCTCTTTTTCTCTCTTCCTTTCTCTGTCGGTCTTTCTCATCCCCTACCCTGTACATTCACAGGTACGGAAGAGATAGGGAGATGTCCCGTACCCACGAAATGCATTTTCCAGTGGGGCTTAGGGAATGTAAACACATCACGACAAGCACAGACTGTGGAATGTGTTTTGTGCAGAAGAAACACAAAGAATGTAACCAAATGGGTGCGTGTCACCTCTTCCAGAGCGTGGGGCAGAGAACTCCATGGCGGTGAGTGCAAAGTGCAAAGGATGACTACGGAGGGGAGGAGCCGACTCCTGAGGCTATATAGACAGGGAGGCTGTCAGGAGAGGGGTGAAGTCTGCACGATCCGGGAGGCAGACAAGATGTGGCCTCCGGGTATACACGGCCCAGCGGCAGACGAGAATCCACCCCGGGAGTGAGAGCTTTGCACAGCGCGGCTGAGAGAGAGGATCCGAGCCTGTGGAAGTCACTGCAGGCACTTCAAGCAGGCAAGAGGCGTCACCTGGACTCAAGGCTGAAAAGCCAGTGCGGAGACCCGCTTTATAGAGCGATTTTAACTAGGACCTCCGATCCGCCGCGGAGCTGTCAGGCCTTGAACGTCACGCGATGCTGCCGGGACTTACCGAGGGCGGACGAGTGGATAAAGGGGATCTTAACGTACATGACGACGCCTGAATCTTGGATGTGGCGGATTGGGGTCGTGAGGGGGTCTAAAATACCCAGTCGTGGCCGAAAAACCAAGGGCTGCTCCCCTCCCTCCGCTTCCGGGTTTGCGGGAAATTGCGCCTGCGCAGGCGGAGCGAGGGCGGGGCGGATGAGGGGCTGGGGGTGGCCAGTGGCAGTGACTGAACTGAAAGCAAGAGGGGCGGGCCGGCTGAGGGCGGGGCCGACTGGGCGGGGCCTAGAGGAATCAGGGTCTGGCTTCTGTCCCACTGTTTTTCTGCCCAGCAGGGCATGATCCTCTTCTTAAGAATTTTCTTTATTTTTTTAATTTTTAAATTTTATTTATTTATTTTCGGCTGCTCTGGGTGTTCCTTGCTGGGCTAGGGCATCTCCTTACAGTGGCTTCTCTTGTTGCGGAGCACGGGCTCTAGGCGCCTGGCTTCAGTATTTGCAGCACTCGGGCTCAGTAGTTATGGTGCACATGGGTTTAGTTGCTCCGCAGCAAGTGAGATCTTGCTGCATCGGGAAAGTCCCTTCGGTGTCCCATGAACCCTACCGCTTCTTTGCTATTTTAAGTTAATGTTTCATCAATGATGGAGAAGGAAATGGCAACCCACTCCAGTATTCTTGCCTGGAAAATCCCATGGATGGAGGAACCTGGTAGGCTACAGTCCATGGGGTCGCAAAGAGTCGGACACCAACTGAGTGCCTTCACTTTCGGCCACTTAAATTTCAAGCTGAGATGTTTTACTCTTAAGCTGAAAATGGCTTAAGTCAACGCTCTTTGCAAGCGGGTAGTGTTGAGTAAAATAATTTAAAATGGCATCATCTTACAACTCAGAAGTCTTCTCCACAAAGGTAGTAGAGGAAGGAAACAGTTTTACCATTAAATAAGTATTAAACCAGAAAGTGATGTCTATCCCAGGCAATCTGCTAAAAGACTGCAGACTAAAAGTCCTAACCTGTAATATTAGATAAGCAGATACAAGTGTTTACATACTTGTTCTCAGATAAGAAGATGTGATAGCATCATTTGTCACAAAAAGTTCATCCTAATTTCACCAGGTAATTGGACTAAACAACTGTTAGTCTAATTAGTGTTGGCTAATTATCTTTATCCAGAGGAAAAACAAATTTTTCCTATCTTTATGACAGGAGAGAGTTCTGCAGCATGGAACAAGGCACCTGCTAAGTTAGGTTCTTGTTGTTCAGTTGCTAACTTGTATCCAATTCTTTGTGACCCCATGGACTGTAGCCCACCAGGCTCTGCTGTCCATGAGATTTCCCAGGGAAGAATATTGGAGTGGGGTGCCATTCCCTTCTCCAGGGGATCTTCCGCTCCCAGGGATCAAACTGGAGTCTCCTGCATTGGCAGGCAGATTCTTTACTGCTGAGCTACCTGAGAAGCTCAAGTTAGGTTCTTACCCTTATGCAGAAACTGGGAGGTAAGTTTGCTATCTCCTTTGATTTTTACCTTTCAGAGAGATGCCTTCCAGATCCTTGAAATATTCCTGGGTTGCAAAATTGACAAGAGCCTTGTTTAGCTTTTTTTTAAGGTTGTACATACATTTTAAGGCAGGAAAAGAACTTACAAGTTTCTAAAGGAAATGCTCTAAGAAAAGGAGGGGAAATAGTCTCTTCTTCTTATTCTCAACAAAGAAAATTAAGCCAGGGTTTTTTTTTTGTTGTTGTTGTTGTTATTGTTTTTAGTTTGTATTTGTCCTTAGAGAAACAGCATGCATTCATACATTAAGGCATTAATTTTTGAACATCCACTATAGGTTCACAAGAATGGTAGCATGCCCTCTATCTCATGACTGTGCTGGGAACCTCACATGAATTATGTGATTCAATCCTTATAATACTGTGGGAGTTGAGTGTTACATGTCTATCTTCCCTAGGAGGATTTGGGTGCTGGGCTGCACCTTTCTTGGGGATAGAGATTCCTATGCCTCTTCAGTTTCCCTGTCACTGATCATTAAAATGATCTTACATGTGATGGCAGCTCACTCAGTATACATGGAAGAGAGGAAGGCAGAAAAGAATGGTGGGATTAGGACTTTTCTGGTGGCGAAGTGGATAAGAATGGCTTCCCTGGTGGCTCAGAGGTTAAAGCATCTGCTTGGAATGCGGGAGACCTGGGTTCCATCCCTGGGTTGGGAAGATCCCCTGGAGAAGGAAATGGCAACCCACTCCAGTACTCCTGCCTGGAGAATCCCATGGAGGGAGGAGCCTGGTAGGCTACAGTCCATGGGGTCGCAAAGAGTTGGACACGACTGAGCGACTTCACACACATAGCAATGCAGGAGGGGCTTCTCTGCTGGCTAGTGCAGGAAATGTGCCTTCCATCTCTGGTCTGGAAGATCCCACATGCAATTAAGCCTGTGTATCACAGCTACTGAGCCTGTGCTCCACAACAATAGAAGCCACCACAATGAGTCTTCACACCACAACAAAGAGTAGCCCCTACTCACCATAACTAGAGAAAGCCTGAGCAAAAGTAACAAATACCCAGCACTTGCCAGGAGAAATATCAATAACCTCAGATATGCAGATGACACCACCCTTATGGCAGAAAGTGAAGAGGAGCTAAAAAGCCTCTTGATGAAAGGGAAAGAGGAGAGTGAAAAAGTTGGCTTAAAGGTCAACATTCAGAAAACGAAGATCATGGCATCCAGTCCCATCACTTCATGGGAAATAGATGGGGAAACAGTGGAAACAGTGTCAGACTTCATTTTTGGGGTTCCAAAATCACTGCAGATGGTGACTGCAGCCATGAAATTAGAAGACGCTTACTCCTTGGAAGAAAAGTTATGACCAACTTAGATAGTATATTCAAAAGCAGAGACATTACTTTGCCGACTAAGGTCCATCTAGTCAAGGCTATGGTTTTTCCTGTGGTCATGTATGGATGTGAGAGTTGGACTGTGAAGAAGGCTGAGCGCCGAAGAATTGATGCTTTTGAACTGTGGTGTTGGAGAAGACTCTTGAGAGTCCCTTGGACTGCAAGGAGATCCAACCAGTCCATTCTGAAGGGGATCAGCCCTGGGATTTCTTTGGAGGGAATGATGCTGAAGCTGAAACTCCAGTACTTGGGCCACTTCATGTGAAGAGTTGGCTCATTGGAAAAGAGTCTGATGCTGGGAGGGATTGGGGGCAGGAGCAGAAGGGGGACGACCGAGGATGAGATGGCTGGATGGCATCGCTGACTTGATGGACATGAGTCTGAGTGAACTCCGGGAGGTAGTGACAGACAGGGAGGCCTGGCGTGCTGCGATTCATGGGGTCTCAAAGAGTTGGACACGACTGAGCAACTGAACTGAACTGAAGTGAAAGTTCTATGGAACCCCAGAGACCCCAGCTAGGCAGAGATCGCCTCTAGAGTGCAGCTTTGGAGACAACTGAGCTTTGTGTGCACAACTGTTGTTGGGCCAGAAGTGTGAGTGAGAAACCTAGCAAATTTGGAGGAGCAGCTCTAGTTAGGGCCTGTGGGCCCCTTCTCTGTTTATACAGCATGAGGTGAATAGGCGCGGGGGCGGGGGGCGGGGGGGGAGCGGTGGATAAAGTGCCAAACGGGATGGTGGTAGGACGGGTTTGTGCTGCAGATTTAATATGTCCCAGAGGGCTGAACCCCGCAGCTTCTTCCTGTGGGCTTGGGTCAGATTGGATTCTGGGTGATTGATCAGAGCCCTAGACCGATATAAGCACCAAGCTGTTGCTGCAAGTTTGGATCCTGGATAAAGGGGCTCTAAAGGGGCACTGAGATAGAAGACTTCTGGGCAGACGTGTACCATCTGGGCAGGAAAGCAGAGCAGACACCTTGTGAAATGACTCTTGAGGGCGGAGTCTCGTCCCACGAGGGGCGGGGCTATCTCAAGTTCTTGGGCGCACCCACGTGTTTAGGTGCAACGTGCACAGGGGTGAAATGTTTCTTGAGGCCGTCACTTCCTAAATTCCTTGAAGGAGCTACATCTTGATGACCTGTGCCCAGTGAGGTCCTGCCGTCTCTTTCTGACCATGGCTTTTTTATACATTGCTTATGCTATCTAATCGTGACCATAAAATTCATGATACTGTCTTAAATTTTTTCCTCATGATCAGCAGAAAAATGACAAAGGTACAAATATTTTTCTTAATATAGCCCCATGGTACTTTTATTTTATTGAAGTATAATTGATTTACAATGTTGTGTTAATTTCTGCTGTACAGTAAACTGACTCAGTTATACATGTATCTGTATTCTTTTCATATTCTTTCCCATTATGGCTTGCTGCAGGGTATTAAATATAGTTCCCTGAGCTATATAGTAGGACCTTGCTGTTTATACGCCCTATGCATAATGGTTGGAGAAGGAAACGGCAACCCACTCCAGTGTTCTTGCCTGGAGAATCCCAGGAACGGGGGAACCTGGTGGCTGCCATCTATGGGGTCGCACAGAGTCGGACACGACTGAAGTGACTTAGCAGCAGCAGCATGTATAGTGGTTTGCATCTGCTCCCCAAACTTTCAATATTTCCCTCTCCTACCCTGTTCCTAGGTTTTTGTTCAGAAGTCACAGAGACCTGACTTTGGTTATTTAGATCCATGTCTTCTGACAGATAGTGATGTCTTCTTTAAAAAATTTTTATTGAAATAGAGTTGATTTACAATATTGTGTTATAACAGAAATTATGTTTTATGTGTGATAGTGTGAAATCATGGAATATATAACTGTAACCTGGCAGGTTTCAGTCCATGGGGTAGCAAAAGAGTTGGATGTGACTTAGCAACTAAACAACAAAAATTAGGCTCCTATGACACCTCCATGTGCTCAAATTAAAATTTCCTTTCTTCTTTTTTTTACCAAAGCAAACTTGGGTCTGCTCACCTGAGTGCAATAAAGCCAATCTACTGACACCAGGTTATGGAAAAAGAAAATATAGAATTTGTATTTGTATTGTAAAAGCGCCAATACAAGGAGGATGGGTGGCTTATGCCCAGCAATCTCTAACTCCCTCAGGGTTTTCGAGAGAGGAGTTTTTATAGGCAGAATTTGGGGCAAAGTTTGCAGGGTGTGGGACTCTCATTGGTTGGAGGATGCTCCAGGAATCTTGTGCTCAGCCTGAAGTTACCATTCTCCACCTGAGTTGGGGGACTTAGTTCCTCCTGCTGCTGCTAAGTCCCTTCACTCATGTCCGGCTCTGTGCGACCCCATAGATGGCAGCCCACCAGGCTCCCCCGTTCCCGGGATTCTCCAGGCAAGAACACTGGAGTGGGTTGCCATTTCCTTCTCCAATGCATGAAAATGAAAAGTGAAAGTGACATTGCTCAGTCATGTCCGACTTAGCAACCCCATGGACTGCAGCCTACCAGGCTCCTCCGTCCATGGGATTTTCCAGGCGAGAGTACTGGAGTGGAGTGCCATTGCCTTCTCCTTAGGTCCTGATTAATGTGAAGTCGCTCAGTCGTGTCTGACTCTTTGCGACGCCATGGACTGTAGCCTACCAGGCTCCTTTGTCCATGGGATTTTCCAGGCAATAGTACTGGAGTGGATTGCCATTTCCTTCTCCAAGGGATCTTCCCAACCCAAGGATCGAACCCGGGTCTCCCGCATCACAGACAGATGCTTTACCATCTAAGAGCTCAAAGATATAGTTCTGCATTGAATATATTCCTTGAGGAGGAACAAGGACCCCTGCCCCAAAGCTGCTCTATTGCTTCTCCCTTGTCTCAGCACCCCCTTCCTTCCCTGATTAGCAATTGAATCTGCCCTTTGGAACTCAGGGAGGCTCATGGATGCTGAATGAAGCCTCCTTTGGTGCTTAGGGAAGGTCTTGGAGGCTGAAACCTACTTCCTACAAATAAGATGGGGGCCAGGGCTGGAAAGAAGGGGGAACACAGAAAAGATCTATACCCGGGAGGGCCTGACAGTGTGCTGCTCCATTTTCACCAGAACTTAACATAAGCAGGACTATCACTAAGCACATCTGAAACCCGGAAGTTGACCACAACTAGACGTTTGTAAGGTGTGTCTGACCAAGTGGGGATAAACTTGCTCAAGTTATTAAGGCCTACTCAGTGTGAGTGGCTGCAGCAGGCTTGTCCTCTGCAGAGAGAGAGCTACAGGTCTAACTGGCCGACTTGCAGGGACGCATGCCAGGCTCCTCTATCCATGGGATTTCTGAGGCAAGAATACTGGAGTGGGTTGCCATTTCCTCCTCTAGCGAATCTGCCCAACTCAGGCATTGAACCCGCCTTTCCTGCATTGCAGGCGGATTCTTTACCACTGTGCTACCTGGGAAGTGGACTGGCTGACTGAATGATAAGGAATTAACCCTTGACTCATAATCTAATTGTCTATTCCTAAATTATAAAGGTACTCATACCTGTTGGTCCTATCAGACAAAAATTTCATATGGATATATACAGCAGTTACTGTTAAGTATTACTGAATATTAAGTAGAAATCTGTATGTTTAAAATTTGTTAAATATATTTTTTAAAGGTTATTAAAGCATACCATGTTAATTTGCTTTTGTAATCAAGGTGACTAATAATTTCAGGTCAGTTCAGTTCATTTCAGTCGCTCAGTCGTGTCCAACTCTTTGTGACCCCATGAATCGCAGCATGCCAGGCCTCCCTGTCCATCACCAACTCCTGGAGTTCACTCAGACTCACGTCCATTGAGTCAGTGATGCCATCCAGCCATCTCATCCTCTGTCGTCCCCCTTCTCCTCCTGCCCCCAATCCCTCCCAGCATCAAAGTCTTTTCCAATGAGTCAACTCTTCGCATGAGGTGGCCAGAGTACTGGAGTTTCAGCTTTAGCATCATTCCTTCCAAAGAAATCCCAGAGCTGATCTCTGGGATTAATTTCACTTGTGTAAGTAAAGTCATGTATCGTTTTAAAAAAAAAAAAAAACAAAAACGAAACCAAGATATATGCCCAGAAGAAACAGCCAAGCCCTTCCAAGCCCTGACAACGCAGAGGCGTTGGCCGCGCCCCTGCCTGGCCCTGTCCAATTATGCCTCTTTTCACGCCTCCACGTTCCCGCCCAGCCCAGGCCCCGCCCCCGAATTGCCCCGCCTTCGGGTTGCCCCGCCTCTTCCCTTCGTTCCCCCGCGCAGTTTCCTGCAGACCCGGAAGCGGTTATCGAGGAGCGAAGGTCGCCCTACGGGAGTGTGAGTTTCATCTTTCTTGTTTAAACCTGCGCTTTGCGGTACGCTGTCCTCCATACCTGGGTCTGAGGGTCAGTACGAATCTTAACGTTCCGGCACTCATCCTCCACCCGAAGTAAATACGGACGTCGCCTTGAGAGGGGGTAGGGGTGGGGTGCTGCTTCTCCGTATTTTTGAAATCCGCGAGCTGCCACCCGTGCGCTGCTCGCCCCTCAACCTCGCCCCCTCGGCCACTGGAGGACAGCGCCAGCTGCCCGCGTGCAGGAGAGGGCGCGTCATCTTTGTGACGCTGGGGCTCTGGAGAGTCCGCTGCGTTCCCGAGACACACACGTCCCTTCACTTCGCACACTCCTCAGCAGAGTCGTACCCATCCCCAGGCCTCCTCGTGTTAGTCACCGCCTCTCCTTAGCTTGCGTTGGGGAAGGAGGCTAAAAAGAGCCTGTCTTGAGACACTCATGATATTTCTGTCCGAAATTCTACCCCACTGAATAATGTGTCTTATTAATGTGAAATTAATAGGTATCTAATTCCAGGGCTTCCCTAATGGCTCAGTGACCAAAAAAAAAAAAAAAAGCCGTCTGTCAAACGGGACGTGAGTGGATCCCTGGGTCGAGAAGATCCCTTGGGGAAGGAAATGGCAACCCACTCCAGTATTCTTGCCCTGCGAAATCCCATGGACAGAGAAGCCTGGCGGGCTACAGTCCATGGGGGTCACAAAAGAGACAGGGCTAAAAACAATCTAATCCCATGTATCCACTTGAGGGGCGGGGGATGGGAATGCACCATGTAGAAGTTGAGAATGGTGTTTTATTTGGCAGATAAAACTGAGGACTTAAGCCTGTAAGACAGCCTCCCATATCTCAAGAAGTAAGGGAGGAACCAGGGTATATAGGAGTTAGGCAGCAACAAAAACAAAAAACAGGTAGTTGGAACATCAAAAGATTAGTTAATTTAAGGAAACTGGACATCTCAAGCTAATGAGTTTAGTACTTTTCTGTGCATAGGAAAATGTTAGCGTTTGGGTACATTGAAGTCAGTCCTTTGGTATGTATCTGATCATAGTGTCTATGGCTTTTCTCCACCCTGAATTCCCTCAGAGTGCACAGTTGGGGTGGCTGCAGTAGCTCTTGCAACATCCTTTGTTTAGATAAGGCTGGCGACATTCTTCATCCACACATCCCATACCTGGGACTGACCCACTGAGAGAATTAGGAAAATGAGGAAAGGAAACTGAAGGGGAACCATCCACAGATGCCACAGTGAAGGATAGATGAAGTTTAGTCACTTAGTTGTGTGCGACTCTTAGCGACTCCATGGACTGTAGCCTACCAGGCTCATCTGGCCATGGGATTTTCTAGGCAAGAGTACTGGAGTGGGTTGCCATTTCCTTCTCCAGAGAATTTTCCTGACCCAGGGATTGAACCCAGATCTCCCACATTGTAGGCAGGTGCTTTTACCATCTGAGCCACCAGGGAAGTCCTAAGAAACAGTTATTGTCCAAAAAATAAAACAGCTAGTTATTTTACCAGCAGAATGGGTTTATTAAGGAATTGCAATACAGGACAGGTAAACAGTAGCAGAAAACCATAGACAAGACCAACAAGCCATGATGAGGAACTGCTTTATAGAGAAAAAGGGGAAAGTCGGGAGTAGTTGTTTTGAACAAAAGTCCTTTGGAGGGAAGTGGAGAGTTTGGAAATATTGCCAAGGTGTTTCCCATTGGCTGGGCTCCTGGGCGGGGAGGATAATTCCTGTTGGGGTTTGTAATTGTCTTCTTGGCATTTGTAATTCTTTATTTTACTGCCCTCCCGCCCGCAAGTGCTCAATATCTTTTCCTGTTTTGAAATATTTGTTTATTTGGCTGCATTGGGTGTTAGTTGAAGCACTGGGAATCTTTGCTGTGACTTGTGGGCTTCCTTGCTCTGGGGTGTGTGGAGTGTTAGTTCCCACACCAGATATCGATCCCTTGTCATCCTTTGCCTCGCAGGGGGATTCTTAACCACTGTACCACCAGGGAAAGTCCCTGTAATTGAATCCCAGTGGTAGTACCTGAGGCCTTTCCCTGAAAACCTCCAGACTCCCCATTTTAGAAACTTTCTTTGTTCTGTTTCACCGAGTGAAAGTAGCAGGGGGAGAAAGGAAGATCCAGATTATTTAGAGTAAGGTTGCTGTGGGGCGATTCTCCAGGGAGATGAAGGGAAGCAAAACAGGGAGAGGAGGCCCCTGATCCGCAAGAAGAGCACTTTACCTAGAGTGGGGGAAAAGGGTAAGAGAGTGGGCGGACAGAGCAACTTTGAGCTGGTACAGAAAGAAGGGACAATGGGAGACGAGATGGGCAGAAGGAGAAAAAAGCAGGGAGAAAGCAGAGTGAGCCTGGCAGGGCAGAGGGTGGGGATGAGGCAGGTATAACAGGAAAAGAGTGAACACAGCAGAGAGCAAAGGTGGGGGAAGAAAGAGGCAGAAATCCATAAAGATGTGAGGCAATTAGGGAGACTGGGGAGAAAGAACAACAGGACTGGAAACAAGTCCCCAGAGTGGAGCAGAACAAGGCTGAGAGGAGGAACAAGCAGACAGGGGAGGAGACCAAAATCAGAAACCTGGGAGGAAAACACGGAAATGCCAGTAGAAATGATGAGAGAGGAGCTGGGAGCTGTGGAAAGAGGAGCCAGATGAGTGCTGAGTTGACTGGAGATGGATGAAGAGGGAGTGAGATATTTGGGTGTGGCTTTCTCGTGGCTCAGCTGTAAAGAATCCACCTGCAATGGGGAAACCTGGGTTCAGTCTCTGGCTTGGGAAGCTCCCCTGGAGAAGGGAAAGGCTATCCACTCCAGTATTCTGGCCTGGAGAATTCCATGGACTATAGTCCTTGGGGTCACAAAGAGTCGGACATGACTGAGCGACTTTCACTTCCCTTCTCATAGAATGCATTCAAGGTCTGGTTAAATTAGGCATGTGAAGATGACATTTGCAAAACTCCTTTCTAAAGGGCTTGTACATTTTTGTAATTATTTGTACCATAGGATAACTTCCATTTGCAGTCCCTATTCAGCCAGGAGGCAATGATTTGCACTCAGCTGGTTATCGGTCACCCTTTTCCCTTTTCCTAGTGTGAGGTAGAAGGTCAGGGAGATCAGAAAGAGAGCACGCAATAACTGTCGCTACATGGTGCTGTTTGATTGTGGCCTCACTGTCCATTTTGCAGGATCTCAGTTCCCCACCAGGGATCGAACCCATACACCCTGCAGTGAAAGCACTGAGTCCTCACACTGAACTGGCAAGGAATTACATCAAGGGTCCTGGAGCAAGTGTAGAACCATTGGAAAGGCAGTGTAAGGTCTGCCTAGCACACCTGCAGATGGGTTAATGGGTGGTTATGGGGCTGCGTCTTGGGGTTCTATTATCTTAGCTCAAGTTCCCTGGGACACAGATACAGAGACTGAGATTTGCAAGTGTGGGTTTAATTGGGAAATTCATGGTCACACTTGAGGAATGAAGTGGAATTAGGCTGAGTGAAAAGACATCCTACGATGTTGGAACCAAGGCCTGTGCTGGGCTCATTGTGAATTCATGAATTGCTGGGGTTTGTGGGATTTTGTCACAGGCGGGAGGTTCATCACGGAGTATCTGGGGCGTGTGGGGGGACCCCATGGGAGTTCATAAGAGCATCTGATTCTAGAAGTGGATCAGTGGGGCCCTTCAGACAGCTCAACCGGCAGTTGGTTTTCACGAGGGAGAACTTGCTGGGAGTGGGCCTGGAGGCAAAACACCAGAAGAGAGCTATGACGGAGGGAAAGATCTCTGAAGAATCAGAGGCTCTGAAGAATCACAGCAAAACACCTGCAGCAGAAAGGCTCCTCCTGGGGACTTTTTTTTTTTTTTTTAACTATAATTGATTTACGTTGTTGTGTTAACTTCAAGTGTTGTTGTCATCTGGTCTCTCAGTTGTGTCCGACTCTCTGCAGGCTCATGAACTGCCTGCCAGGCTGCTCTGTCCATGGGATTTTTCAGGCAAGAATACTGAAATGGGTTGTCGTTTCCTCCTGCAAGCGATCTTCCCCATCCGGGCGCCAAACCCGTGTCTTCTGCAGGTCTCCTTCATTGGCAGCCAGGTTCTTGACCACTGAGCCACCAGGGACGCCCCAATTTCAAGCGTACAGCACAGTGACTCAGATATATATATATATATATATATATATATATATATATATTCTTTTTAGATTCTTTTCCCTTATAAGTTATTACAAAATTTTGAGTGGAGTTTCCTGTGTTATACAGTGGGTCCTTGTTGGTTATATTTTATTTATAGTAATGAATATTTTAATCCCAAACTCCTAATTTATTCCTACCCCCTCCTTTCCCCTTTGTAGCTGTAAGTTTGTTTTCTGTGTGGGTCTATTTCTGTTTTGTAAATAAGCTTGTCTGTGTTTTTCTTTCTTTAAGATGCCACATATAAGTCGTATCATGCTGTGTTTGTCTTTCTGTGTCTGGCTTACTTCCCTTAGTGTGATCATCACTAGGTGGGACTCTGGTTGGAAAGATACAGTCTAACTTCCTCGCTGCCAGGGGAGTGGGGATTACTGTCTACTGGTCACATGCTCCCTACCCGCACTGACCCTTTCTTTTTCAGAGTCACAGACCTCTTTGCTTAAAAAATTATTTTATTGAAGTATAGTTACAATATTGTGTTAATTTCTGCTGTACAGCAAAGTGATCCAAACCACTTAGGATACTGGAATGGATTGCATGCCATCCTCCAGGGGATCTTCCCCACCCAGGGATTGAACCTGTGGCATCTTCTGCATCGCAGGCAGATTCTTAACCATCTGAGGCAGAGGCTTCCCGGAAGTTTGATCCCTGGGTTAGGAAGATCCCCTGGAGAAGGGAATGGCATTCCACTCCGTATTCTTGCCTCAAGAGTTCCATGGACAGAGGAACCTGGCGGGCTACAGTCCGTGATGTTGCAAAGAGTTGGATGCAACTGAGCAGCTAACACTTTCACATATATACATTTTTTTCATATTCTTTTCCATTATGGTTTAACATAGGATGTTGAATATAGTTGCCTGTGCTTTCTCTTTGTGGCTTATTTCACTTAGTATGATCATCTCTAGGTCCATCCATGTTATTGCAAATGATATTGCTTCATTCTTTTTTATGCCTGAGTAATATTCCTAAGTATTCCATCTTCTTTATTTATTTCTCTGTCAATGGACATTTAGGTTGCTTCCATGACTTGTAGATTTATCTGAATATATGCTCAAGGGTGGGGTTGCTGGGTCATATGGTAGCTCTATTTTTGGTGTTTTGAGGAACCTCCCTACTGTTTTCCATAGTGGCTTCACCAGTTTACCTTCCCAGCAGCACCTTGTTTCTAAGGCCAGTATTTAACTTCCTGGGCACATTTGGTTTTCCCATCAGCTGCAGGTGCCACCAGTCATCACTCCCTCTTCGTTGAGACGTTGGTTTTGAGGATGTCTGACTAACCTCTACAAGCCTATCTGCCTATTTGTTTTATTTTCTTCTCCCCTCTCTGTTCACTTCTTAGTTTTGTCTGATGAATTCCTGAACCCCCTAGTCTCTGAATATGGGAGCATCCCAAGGCTTAGTCCGTGAACCTCTTCTCTGTCTACACCTGCTGCCTTCCCTCATCATTTCATCAAATGGCTTTCAACCCCACCTACTTGTCTCCCAGTTTATCCTTTCCATCCAGACTTCTGCCCTAAACTGTCAGTCCTGCGTCTGGCTGCCTCCTCAGTATCTCTGCTGGGATGACCCACAGGCATCTCCGCCTTAACTTGTCCAGAACTGGTCCTGACCGCCTCCAGTCCTGTTCTCCCTGCCGCCCTCCTTAAGGTTGCTTAAGGGCAACCCTGTACTTTCCAGGGCTTAGGTGACTATCTCAGCATGCTTTGAAATACATACTCCATAATTTGTAAATGTTTTATACTGTATAAGGTAAAGCAAAGATTAGATGTTTACTTAAAGTGAAAGAAGGTACACATAGTTTTCAAAATTTTCTTAAGTGATGGGAGAAGAATGTTCGGTTCTTCTTTGGCTTCCCCACCGTGTGCCTCTCTGGCCACCACTCCTGTCTTCCCCTCCTCTTCCCCTGCTCCAGAGGCACAGCTCTCTTTCCCCTTCCAGCCCCAAGTTTGCTACAGGCTCAGGGTCCTTAAGGGAATCTCTGCCTAGAACTCTCTGGCCCAGCAGATGTAGATGGCTTCCTCCCCCAGGTCTTTGTTCTGACGTCACCTTCTGAGTGCAGCCATCTCTGAGCTCCCTGCGCCCATGCCAGCCCCGCCCTTACCCCCACCTCTGTTCTATGAGGCCTGCTTGGTGTGTTTTCTTCTGCTCCTTCCCCTTCTGTGGCTGGTTCATTGTGACAGCAGTTCACCACGGGTCAGAGAGAAACAGAACATGGGGCTGTGCTGGGTGTGCCTCTGAGTGGTGTGCAACCCACCTTCATGTTAGGTCCGTGAAGCATTTTGCATAGACAGGTTTGTGCCCCTTTTCCCATCAGAGACTCTCCTTAAACAGTTGTGTGGGGCCTAGCCACAGGAATGTTTGCGTGTATGCATGCCAAGTCACCTCAGTCGTGTCTGACTTTTTGAGACCCCAAGGAGTGTAACCCACCAGGCTTCTCTGTCCATGGGATTTTCCAGGCAAGAATACTGGAGTGGGTTGCTATTTCCTTCTCCAGGAGATCTTCCCAATCCAGGATCAAACCCGCATCTCTGAAGTCTCCTGCATTGGCAGGCAGGTTCTTTACCACTCGTGCCACCTGGGAAGCCAGGAATGTGCACAGGCCGCAGATGATTCCAATCTGGATCCTGCATTGAGCACCAGGGTTCTTAGCCTCCACCTCTGAGACTGAGATCAGGCCCTGGGGGAGGGGAGGGCGCTGTGCTCTGAGTGGGACTGTGTGACCTGAAGGGCATCGTGGAGTCAGCAGAGGTGCCCCCTGCTGCTGTGTACATGAGCCCTCACCAGGAGGGCACTGTGATCTGAGGGAACGTGTGGGAAAGTCCTGTGTTGGCCTCTGTGTGGGAGTTTACTGTCCTGCATCTCTCCTGAGACAGTGGGCACAGAGGACTGTCTGTTCCACACGGTGAGGTCTTCCCTGTGTGTGTGGTTGGGGCTCAGGAAGAGGATATGTTGGGTCTAAGCATTAAATAACATGTTTTCCACTTTCAAGGCTGACTTCCAAAGTCTCACGATGCCTGAGGAAAAACCCAGATGAGGAGGAAGAGGAAAGAACAGGTAATGGCTCTTTCTCAAGTAAAGTCATATTCTCAGTTGATTCACCACCTGCCCTTCCTGAAATGCCCTTCTCCGGACTCACGAATCTTGTCTGACTCTGGAATATCCTGTCTGACTCCTGTACACGCACACTCACGTGGGGCCTTCCCTCAGGGCCTGTTGTCTCCACTTAGATCCTCATGACTCAGTGATGAAGAAACTTGAAAAGGCTCCATTGTGGTCATAGAGAGACAATTCCTTTTATTTCAGTAAATTTAAGTGCATATACAGTGTGCATGAATGTATAGGTGTGCAAGACTGTGGTTTTTATAAAATACATATCATTATGTCTATATAAGGTATATGGTATTGAGCTGTGAAATTATATCTTATATATTTTTCATTGTCTTAAAATTTTTCCATACAGTGACATTCATGAGTTAAATAAGAGTAATTAATGTATTTCTGCATGTGTGCGTGATGACATTTCATGCGATTCTAGGTTGTTAACCTTAAACTTGTTTCAAGTTTGCTCAAGAAACCCTTTGTCAATGTACCTTTGGTGATTTTATGTGACTTAAGTTTTTTACATTTAATTCTAGAACCTAAACACCTGGGTTTATATGCTTGCTCTACCATCTTTAGCTGTTTGACCTGAGGCAGATTTCTTAGAATGTCTGTGATACAACTGTCGCTGCCTTCAGATGTATGGGACTAGATCTTTTATTAAAAAAAATTGTTTTTAATTATTTTATATTGGAGTATAGTTGAATAGCAGTGTTGTGTTAGCTTCAGGTATACAGCAAAGTGATTCAGTTACACATACACATGTGTCTATTCTTTTCCCATTTAGCTTATTTCAGAGTATTCAGCAGAGTTGTTTGTGCTGTGCAGTAGGTCCTTGTTGTTTATCTATTATATACATAGTAGTGTGTATCGGAGGAGGCAATGGCAACCCACTCCAATACTCTTGCCTGGAAAATCCCATGGACAGAGGAGCCTGGTAGGCTGCAGTCCATGGGGTTGCTAGGAATCAAACACGACTGAGTGACTTCACTTTCAGTTTTCACTTTCATACACTGGAGAAGGAAGTGGCAACCCATTCCATTATTCTTGCCTGGAGAATCCCAGGGATGGGGGAGCCTGGTGGGCTGCCATCTATGGGGTCACACAGAGTCGGACACGACTGAAGCGACTTAGCAGCAGCAGCAGCAGTTCCACCCCCTGCCCATGCCACATTTTCCCTTTGGTAACTCTAAGCTTGTTTTCTATGTCTATGAGTCTGTTTCTGTTTTGTTTTTCATTTATTTATTTATTTACTTGTTTATTTATTTTGATATTTAATTTTATTGGAGGATAGTTAATAATACAGTATTGTGTTATTGAGTAGTCAGATAATTCAGTCATACATACACAAATATCCATTGTTTTTAGATTCTTTTCAGATCTTTTTAAATTTGCTATTACGTTGTTATACGAGTTAGTACACACAAAGCACTTAGAGGAAGGCATAGCACCTGAGAAGTGTTCAAACACTTTATGAGATCCCTGTTGCTGTCATCACAGTTTCTTTAAAGTCACTATAGACACTGTCATCTCTAAAGATTTCATTGCTGCTCTAGTTCCTCTTAACAATGAATATTATTTGGTGTGTGGAACATACTGTCTCACATTTCTTTTTCTTTTTTTTTGTCTCACATTTCTGTACAGATAATCCTGTGTTGATTGTGTGTGTGTGTTTCTTGTATTGTCCACAAAAATGGGAAATATATACCGATTTAGAGGCTGTTACAACATCTCATGGAAAAGTATAATAAACCAAAATCAGAGACACATAACTTGCTCAAAAGTACCTTCAGTGAATCTGTAACCACACTCACTTTAGTCAAAATCAATCCTTACATCTCTCTCTTTTTCTCATTTTGTGTGAAAAAAGACTCTCCTGGTGGGCCCATTGGTGAAATGTGTTTTCATTTCAGGAACGGTTGACATTCAAAGATGTGGCCATTGAATTCACTCCCGAGGAGTGGGAATGCCTGGACCTTGCTCAGAGGGCCTTGTACAGAGAAGTGATGGTAGAGACCCTCAGAAACCTGCTCTCTGTGGGTGAGGATCACATCCCTCCAGAAGTTGGAATCTGCCCATGGGTAGCTCTGCATTTTCCCTCCTCTGCCTCTTGGGGGCACCTGCATTGCCTGACTGAGCTCAGAGCCCTGTTGACTCAGACATGAAAAGCTTCCTAATGCAGCAGGACTTTGAACTTGTCCTTTCTTCATATGACCTTCCCATTTCATGGTCGAGGGTGATTCCAGAGCTCAAATATGCATCAAACTTTATAACAAATAAAAAATATCCAGTTCCCTCTTTTCTACCCCTGAGCTTTTGATTCAGAAATTCTTGGAAGACAGCTAGGTGTCTGTATGTTATATACTATGCCTTATGCATTCAAAATCAGGCAGCCAGTGGATGAATTTTTGGATTGTAGGCGGGGGTTGGGGGGTGTTTTGTGGCATGCAGGAACTTAGTTCTCCAACCAGGAATCGAACCCAGGACCCTGGCATTGGGAGTTGAAAATCAACCACTAGACCACCAGGAAGTCCCATGTAATGGTTTTTTAGCTTTATTGAGGTATAGTCAAATAAAGTTATAGTATATTTAAATTGTACAACACAGTGACTTGATATACATGTACATTGTGAATGGGTTTCTATGAAGTTACTTAACACATAAATTACCTCACATGTTACTTTTATTTTTTGTTTTGGTGAGAACACTTAAGTTCTACTCTCTCAGCACATTTCAGTTTTATAGTATTAATATTATTCACTGTTGTCATCGTGTTATATGTGAAATCCTCAGAGCTTGTTCATCTTATGATGGAAATTGTGAGCCCTTTTATCAACCCCTTCTCATTTCTGTCACCCCCAGTCCCTAGTAGCAGTTATTCTAGTCTGTGTTTCTTGGCCTAGTTTCTTCCCTCTTCATCACACTCCCTATCTTTTAAATCTCTTCCTTTTGGCCCCATGTCATACAGTTAAGAAAGGACAATATCATACTACTTGCTAAGTCAGTTTCTCTTTTCTTCCCGGGTCAATGTTTTATGTGCCCAAGTATGTTTATCTTCCCACAGATTGGCACGTACAAACACTGCCCACGTGCCCTTTGCTCCCTACCCTCCAGTCTTCTTTTTTTAATTCTCTCTATTATTTTACACGTACTTGATTTACAATGTTGTGTTAATTTCTACTGTTCAGCACAGTGATTCAGTTATACAGCCATATACATTCTTTTTCATGTTCTTTTCTGTTATGGTTGATCACTGTTTACTAATCTTCACTATAACCTATAGACAATGATTTTTCAGGATGTATTTCATAGTATAACCGACTCACACCACTTGTTCATGTGGCAGAATGGCCATTCTAAGTGAATATGGTTTTATAAGTGGCGTTCAGAGAATTATTTTATTTTTATAAAATTTTATTAAATTCTTCCTCATTTCCACAGGGCAGATGTGGTTTTCCGATTCTAAAGTGCCATTTACTTATATTACTCACTAATTAAATTTGTTGTGGCTTATTTACCATTAGAGTACTATGCTTTAGCATTATTGCTATACATTAAATATATAGTAAACATATATAATATGGGCTTCCCTGGTGGCTCAGATAGTAAAGAATCTTCTTGCAATGCAGGAGATCTGAGTTCAATCCTTGAGTGGGGAAGATCCCTAGAGAAGGGAATGGTTACCCACTCCAGTATACTTGCCCAGAGAGTAGTAAGATTGTTACTGTGTAATATTGTTCTTTCTTCAAATATGAAGCAGCTGTATTTTCTGTGAAGTAATATGTGGGTTTAGGTCATGATGCCACATACCCTTGTCAGGACTAAGGTAAGTTTGCATTGCTGAGGCATTGATTATTTAAAGTAGGCCTCCCTAAAATTAATTTGAATTACATGTAATCACCCTTTTTTTTTTCTTTCACTTTTTAAAATTGTAGAAGTCACAGAACATAAACCATACTATCTTAACCATGTTTAACTGTGCAGTTCAAGCTTCCCAAGTGGCACTAGTGGTCAAGAATGGGCTGCCAATGCAGAAGAAGTAAGAGAGCTTTGATCCCTGGGTTGGGAAGATCCCCTGGAGGAGGGCATGGCAACACACACAGTATTCTTGCCTGGAAAATCCCATAGACAAAGGAGCCTGGTGGGTTATAGTCCACAGGGTCACAAAGAGTCAGACAAGACTGAAGTGACTTAGCATGCATGCACACAACTATGCAGTTCAGTGGCACTAAGTACATTCACGTCATTGTGTAACTCTCACCATCATCCATCTCCCAAATTTTTCACTTTCGTAAAGTGAAACTCTGTCCACATTGGACATTAAGTCCTCATTCCCCATCCCTACACCTCCTGCCCCCAACACACCCCGTCCCTGGCATCTTACCAGGGACTCTGTGCCTGGAAAGAGTTTCTGACTCTGTAACTTTGACTATTTGACTCATATAAGTAGAATCAAACAATATTTGTGTGCACTTCCTGTCAATATTCCTGGTGTGTTCCCAAAAGGAAGGATCATGGTCGCACCATTTCTTATCTGTCCAAAGCATGTAGTCCTTTCAGTATAATACCGTGTTCTTCCATGTGAAATATTTCTTTCCCAGCTCTAATTAACAGGAGACATGCAACTCTGTTTGTCTTGCAGATACCTCTCCTAAACGTATGTTGAAGGGATTAGCACCAAAACGAAGTGGTCACACAGGAGGGATCCTGCAGACAATGTTGTCGGAAAGACACAAAAGCCATGACACCAAGGACCACGGCTGCCGGAAAATCCAGAAAAACGTGTACCCACGGGAAAGTGACAAAAGTAATCAGAAGGGCGTTCCTGCCACCCATCCAAAAAATCTCACTTGTCAAAGAGACGAAGGAAACGAGCCAATTGAAAGCAGGCTGGCACTAAGCTTTCCATCATATCTGACCGGACTGCCCGTCTTCCCAGCCAAAGGGCAGTTTTATGTGTATCATCAGGTTGAGAAGGCTGACAACACAGGAGCCTCCTTTTCAGTACTTCCAAGAATTGTTCCTCCTGTCCAAATCAACGTTTCTAATGGATATGGGATCAGTTTCTGGCATTCTCCACTACTTATAAAAGACCAGAAAGCACACATTCGAGAAGACCCTTACAGACACAACCAGGATGACAAAGCAGTTCATGACGGCTCCCAGAGCCCCAGCCATCAGATGACCCATGGAGGGGTGAGGCCTCACATGTGTAACCTGTGTGGCAAAGCCTTTCATCAGAACTCACATCTCACTCGACATCAAAGAATCCACACGAGAGGGAAGCATCACAAGTGTGAAGAGTGTGGTAAGGGCTTCAGTTACAGTTCACACCTTATACGCCACCGCAGAATCCATACTGGAGAGAGACCTTACCAGTGCAACGAGTGTGACAAAGCCTTCAGTGTGCTTTCAAGTCTTATTTATCACCAGGTCGTCCACACTAGAGAGAAACCTTACAAATGTAATGAATGCGACAAAGTCTTCAGTCAGAGTTCGAGCCTTACCAATCATCGCAGAATCCACACCGGAGAGAAACCCTACAAATGTGATCAGTGTGGCAAAGCCTTTAACCAGAGCTCACACCTCACCAGACATCAGGTCATGCACACTGGAGAGAAGCCTTACAAGTGTGATGAGTGTGGCAAGGTCTTCACTCAGAACTCCAGCCTTGTAAGTCACCGGAGAATTCACACTGGGGAGAAACCCTACCAGTGTAATGAGTGTGGCAAAGCATTTGGTGTGTATTCGAGTCTGACTTATCATCAGGTAACCCACACTAGAGAGAAACCTTACAAATGTAATGAATGTGGCAAGGTCTTCAGTCAGAGTTCAAGCCTTCCCAGTCATCGCAGAATTCATACTGGAGAGAAACCCTACAAATGTGATCAGTGTGGCAAATCCTTTATTCACTGTTCAAACTTCAATAGACATAAGAAAATCCACACTGGAGAGAAACCTTACAAATGTGACGAGTGTGGCAAGGTCTTCACTCAAAACTCAAGCCTTGTGAGTCATCGGAGAATTCATGCTAGGGAGTAACCTGACCAATGTGATGAGCGTCACAAAGTGCTTATTGTAAGTTCTAGCGTAAATTGACACCAGAGAGTCCATACTAAAGAGAAATTATATCAATATAACATATAGGACAGAGGACTTATACAGATTCATAGGTCACTAGACATCCAGAATCATACACCTTTGATGAAGCCACAAAAATGTAATGTGTGTATAAAAATCAAAATTAAAGAACATCATGACATTCCTACTGGAGAACAGCCTTACAAATGGAATGAATATGGGAAGGTTTCTTATTAAGCATTCATGCCTTTGATGTCCTGAGAGTATTTAAACTAGGGAGAAACCAGACAGACTTACTGAGTGTGGAAAGGCCTTTCAGCAACAGTATCCCATCAGAATTCACCAAAGAATTCATTAATGGAAAGAAACCTTATAAACATAATGAATATTTTAAATTTCTTCATGACTTTTCATAACAATCTGCCTCAGAGCATTCACGTGAGGAATGACTAAGTCTCAAATTTAATATGAAGTATTTCAGACTGCAGAAATAATATGTTCAAACTTAGATAGGTCCTGAGGATATTATCCTATGGTTTTTTTTTTTCCTGAATCTCTTACAGTGTAAAGTATGACAGTTTTACATTTCTTGTTTAAAGCTATGACCAATTTTAAACTAATATTTGTACAAATGTGAAGTTTTGGGGGAGTTTCTTTCATATTTTTTCCCCTAGTATGGGAAATCAGTTGCTAGGTATCATTTTTCAAATTCTTCGTCCATCCAGTTTCCTTGGTACCTTGTCAGACTCAGTTGGAAGTACTTGTGTGGGGGCTGCTTCTGGGTTTTCTGTTTTGTTTCTTTGACCCGTATGTCTTACTCCACAGACATCACAGTCTTGATTACTTTTACCATGTTAGAAGTCTTGAATGAGAGTGACTCCAAACAATTTATTCTTCAGATGTTTTTGCTATTCTAGTTCTTTCCATGTAAGTTTTAGAAAAATCCTGTTTGTTTCTACAAAATATCTTGATAGAAAATGTCTTATCAGTTTGCAATCATTTGACAGCATTTCTGTGTTAACGCCTTCCAATAAATGGCTATTGTATGTCTTTATTTGTCTGTTCTTTGGTTGCTTTCACCAGTATTTTATAAATATCAGCATCAAAATCCTGTCAACACTTTGTTTAGCAGATTTCTATACTTTTTGAATAATTGGACATGTTGTTTTTAATTTGTCTCCGTGTGTTAATTGCTACTATATAGAAATTAGTAGATTTTTAAATGTTGATCTTGTATCCTCAGAATTTACTAATCTCACTTATTCTAGAGATTTTTGTAGATTCTTTGGACTTGTGTATCTGTAATCATTTCAGTAGTTTCCTAGTGCAGCTTGCTGACAAAAATTCAGTTATCAAGAAGAAAAGGGAATTTATTCGAGCCAAACTGCTGATTATAATCCAGGAAGTAGATTCTCAAAAAGCTCTGACAACTGTTCCAACTGTTAAAAAGTTCAAGGTACAGTCACAAACATTTTTGAGACAAAGGATTGTACGTCAAAATGACATATTTTAAAAGATTGTTTTAACATTTTATTTTTGACTGCTCTGGATTTTCATTGCTGCACAAAGGCTTTTCTCTAGTTTCAGGCTTCTCATTGTGGTGGCTTCTCTTGTTGTGGAGCACAGGCTGTAGGGCACGCTGGCTCCAGTAGTTGTGGCTTAGTTACCCTGTGGTATGTGGGACCTTCCCGGACCAGGAATTGAACCCGTGTCCTTTGCATTGGCAGGTGGATTCTTAACCTCTGGACCACCAGAGAAACCCAGACCTACTGATAATTTTACGTGAAGTTCACTAAGGATACATAGTCCAGGTAAGTACATTCAAAGTGAACAGCAGGTCACCAGGACCTCGTATAGAATTTGGAAAAGACACCATTCTTTAAGAAGTTAAATTGCTAGTTCCAAAAGAAAGGGAGAATATTAGGCCTTTTCTGTTAGTTGGGCAGGCACGGCCATCCCTAAGGAACTGTGGTTCATGTATAACACAGGTGCACACTGCACATTAGGGAGGGAGAGAGGAGGCCCAAACAATATTTAATGTTTAAATTTTTTCTTGTCTTAAAATACACATTGTATTTCATCAGGCTGTAAGAAATTACCACAAACTAAGTGGATTAAAACAAATTGTCTTCCAGTTCAGGTCAGAAGTCTAAAATGAGTATCTTAACAGAACTGGGAGAAATGTATTTCCTTGCTGTTTCCAAGTTCTGGGGACTGCTTACATGCTTTCATGCTTTGCCACTTCAAAATAAGCCAGGTACCATTTTTTTTTTTTAATTGCTTTTGGCCTCACTGTGTGGCATCTGGGATCTTAGTTCCCCAACCATGGATTGAACCTGTGCTCTCTGCAGAGGAAGTAAGGAGTCTCAACCACTGAACCTCCAGGGAATTCATATATATATATATATATATATATATATAAAAATTCATATACACATATATATATATACACACATATATATATTATATATACATATATATGTTACACAAGCTTGAATATATTGTTTCATTGTTGAAACTCCTTTAAATTTTTGGATCCTCAAATCTAGTGATCACAAATAAGGGTATATTCTAATCTTTGTGTATGATTGAGAAATTGTGCATTTCTCCCACTTTTTATTCTTCTGCTTTGTTCCCTTGGATCTTTGCCTAAAGAAAAATCCATATAAATGAAAAGGCCATACACCCCACCCCGTTTGTGTATGTTAGTTGCTTATGTCTGACTCTTTGTTGCCCCATGGACTGTAGCTCGCCAGCTTCCTCTGTCCATGGGTTTCTACAAGCAAGAATACTGGAGAGGGTTGGGATTCCCTTCTTCAGAGGAGCTTCCCAACCCAGGGATCGAACCCCAGTCTCATGCTTTGCAGACAGATCTCTTCACCATCTGAGCCCTGACCCTGCTCCTCTGCTTTTCTAGAAATAGTAAAGATCCCACCATAGATATATTTCCTCAGTGGAGGACAGGAGGAACAATGCTGGTTGTTTCGAGGTTCACATGAAATGGTAGCTATTAAGCATTTGGAACACTGCCTGGCACAAAGTGATCACTGTTGTTTAGTAACTAAGGAGTGTCTGGCTCTTTTGCAACCCCATGGATTGTAGCCCACCAGGCTCCTGTGTCCATGGGATTTCCCAGGCAAGAATACTGGAGTGGGTTGCCATTTTCTTCTCTGGGGGTCTTCCCGACCCAGGGATTGAACCTCAACTCCTGCATTGGTGGGTGCATTCTTTACCACTGAGCTACCAGGGAAGCCCGATAGAGGACGTGGGAGTTCAAACTGACTCCTGTCTTCCCTCAAACTTAACTGAGATAGCATTTAACAAAATATTTCAGCCTCTAAATATCCCAACATCCAATTGATATTTTTATTCTTTATAATATTTATTTGGCCACACCACGTCTTAGTTGTGGCACATGGTGTCTTCAGTCTTTGTTGTGGAATTTTTAGTTGTGGCATGTGGGATCTAGTTCCCTGAGCAGGGGTTGAGCCTAGGCCCCTGCATTGGGAGCACAGAGTCTTACCCAATGGACCACCAGGGAAGTCTTTCCAGTTGGTATTTTTGCTTGTTAATTTCCATCTTAAAAATATTCTACAATGAGATACCACCTCATATCCATTCAGATGACTATTATCTAAAAAACAAAACCCACAAAATATTAATAACAAGTGTTAGCAAGGATGTAGTAAACCTAAACCTTAATCACCGCTGGTTGGAATGTGAAATGGTACAACTAATATGGAAATCTCATGGCAGTTCCTCAAAAAATTAAACACAGAATTAACATATGATCCAAAAATTCTGCTACTGCTCAGAAAGAAATTTGTACAAGCATGTTCACAGCAGCATTATTTACTGTAGCCAAGAGGTGGACACAACCAAGTGTCCATTGGCACACACAGGAAACCCAGTGTGGTCAACAGTAAAATACTGTATATATGTGCTCAGTCATGTCCAACTCTTTGCAACCCAGTGAATTGTGGCCCTCCAGGCTCCTCTGTCCATTGGATTTCCCAGGCAAAAATACTGGAGTGGGTTACCATTTCTTTCTCCAGGGGATCTTCCTGACCCAGGGAAAAACCTGCTCTTCAGTGCAGCGTCCGACACGTTATCCCCCATGCAGATCCATCCTAGGTATGTAAATCAAAACCAAAGGCTCTTTCTTTCCATAAACTTCTCACATTTCACTGCTTCCTGAATTGTAGGGAAATTTTTATTAGATTGAAATACACATACTCAGAGAAACTTTATATTATCTTCAAATAATCACAGGCCACACTTTTACAACAGATTCCTTGTCTCTGAAGTCTTACATTGAAACAGCTCATGAAAACGAAATCAATGACATCTTACTTAGTAAATAACTAGTTCAATGTCTTCAATATATTTTATTTTTTGTGTATGTTACTTAGACTTTTTTTTTTTTTTTGCTTAATTTTTTATATTGGAGTATAGTTGATTTACAGTGTGTTAGTTTCAGGTGTATGGGAAAGTAACTCAGTTATACATATGTCCATTCTTTTTCAGATTCTTTCCCATAGAGCTTATTACAGAACATTGAGTTCTGTGTGCTATACAGTAGGTCCTTGTTGATGATCTATTTCATGTATAGTAGTGTGTATATGTTAATCCCAAACTTAATTTATCCTCTCTGCCACATTTCCCCTTTGGTAACCATAAGTTTTTTTTTGACGTCTGTGAGTCTGTTTCTGTTCTGTAAAGTTCATTTGTTTCATTTTTTAAAGAATCCACATATAATTGATATATGATATTTGTCTTTCTCTGAGTTAACTTCACTTTGTATGATAATCTCTAGATCCCTCCATATTGCTGTAATGGCATTATTTTGTTTTTTTTCAGGACTGAGTAGTATTCCATAGTACCACATCATCTTTATCCATTCCTCTGTTGGACGTTTAGGTTGCCTTGTGTCCTGGCTATTATAAATAGTGCCACTGTGAACATGGGGACGCATGTATCTTTTCAGATTACGGTTTTCTCCAGATACATGCCCAGGAGTGGACTTGCTAGATCATATGGCAGTTCTATTTTGAGTTTTTTAAGGAACCTCCATACCATTCTCCATAGTGGTTGTACCAACCAATAGATTTTAACTTCTGAAGACAGTCTGCTGCTCACCACTCTGTGATGTGACAGCTCATTGTGGGGCTGGACACAGAGAAAACTGAATGAATAAAGAATTTTACACTGTGAATACAAGTGGAAAATTTAGAGCTTTCTGACTCAATTAGGGACCAGGTTATTCCTTTTGCAGCAGGCAGAGCAGAGCCTGGATACATAGGTGTCTGGACTCATGAGAAGAAAGGGACTGACAGTGGGGAAACACGAACGTGTTAGTGAGGAGATGTTAATCAGCCACCAACTGGGATGATTGAAAACCAACATATAAGTCACAAAAATGGTGCAGAGCATGTAGAAAGATAGAAAGGTGCTCACCAGGGCAAGGATTCTTTGGGCAGCTCTGGTCTCAGGTGGGGATCCGGCTGAGGTTTGTCCTAGGAATGTGACGGACTTGCTGGTGATGTCTGTACAGGGTAAAAACCATGTATCTGCTGGCCAGGGTCATGAGTGCAAAAGACAGTGCTAGGAGGGCTTAAGAAAGCGGCCAATAGTGTGGATGTTATTGTATCAAGATGAGTAATAGAGCAGTATGCCACATCTTTTTGCTTTGTGGTGTTCATGCTGCTCCATTTCCCAGACACATGCGTGAACACAAATGTATTTATAAGCAAGTGCAAAATCCAGCATAGGTAAAGAATGAAGCCGGCGTACTTGGGAGCTTTTCCTTTAAGACTTGTCAATGTGGAGTTCCTGGGGCTGATCATGATGGCCTATAAGACACTTAAGAGACATGTGGTGTTGAAAGATACCCCTGCAGCCACCCTGTGAACATAGAAAATGAGTTTGCATCCAGGGTCACAGAGGAAATGTCTCAACCCAAAGGCTGCTGCCATCTGGGGAAGTCCTTTAGAAAGGAGGGCCAAGATGTTGGCGAAGATCAGGTGCCTGAGAATGAAATCAAGGGGTTTTAACCTGTGTCCTCTGAGGTAAATGGTGACATTCTGATAAAGAAAGAAATTCCCTAAGATTCCAACTACAGTCTGTGATAAGGAGATGACCCCTACTGCAAGATCCCTGGAGGCCACTCCGCCACCTCCCAGACCCCAGGGTTCATGTTCAGAGTAAGATGGCATTGCAGGAATATGTGAGCTATGTGTTAATTGGTGACATGGCAATTGAAATCTGCTTTTCTTCACTCGGGCTTCCCAGGTGGCTCAGTAGTAAAGAAATGGCCTGCCAAGCAGGAGACCCGGCTTCGATCCCTGAGTCAGGAAGATCCCCTGGAATAGGAGATGGCAACCCACCCCAATATTCTTGCCTGGCAAGTCTCATGGAAGAGGAGTCTTGTGGCCTACAGGACTTAACGACTAAACAACAGTATTCAGCAATACTCATTCATAGTTTCCATTAACAACTGGTTGCATGCGTGGTATTGTTTTGTATGTAACAACATTGACTCAACTCTGAGATGTTATTATTTTTCAGAGGAAGAGTCCCTAAGTACAGATTGTAAGAACCATGTGAACTCGTAGCCCCCTAGGTGACCGAGTGAGAAGTGGAACCTGTGTTTTCTAGCTGCAGACAAGCCTCTTCACCACAATCCTATGTGAAGAAGGGGTGTCAGTTTTACTCTTTGTGTCCTCAAAACCTGTACTGTTTTTTTTTGTTTGTTTGTTTTTACTGATGTCCTTTGCTATTCTTAAATGTTTTTATCTTCATTAATAATTGTTATGGTAGCAATTTTATAATTATGTCTATAAGTTTATTTTTTTATAGGCCAGTGTTGCCTATGAATAAATATTTAAAATGAAAATCAGACGATAAAGCACCGACTACCACAAAACCCTGTAAGAATGATTATCCCAGACGAAGTGTTGGGTTTATAGGGGCAAGCATGGCTTAACATGATGTAACAGAGACGCATTTGACCTTATTCCAAGAACAAGCATAAAATGAGAGTAACCACCAGAATCTTTGTACTATAATATGATGGGCTAAACTCTAGGCTTTGAAATAGATATGAGACAAAACACTGTAAAAGACCAAATTATTATTGATTACATAGGGCATAATTGATTAATAATGAAAAGATTAAATGAAACTCTGTGAGGAACAATGTAATAATTATTGAAATAGACTCATATACAAGTATTTCAAATGACATGCAGGAGGCAGGGAAACAAGTGCAGTGAATAAATTTAAACTGGAGATTTGGTATGAATTTAGGATTGACATTAAAAGTTTTTTTTTTTTTTCCCCTAGACCCTGTGGCATGTTCGAGCTTAGTTCCCTGACCACAGCTAGAATCTGTGCCCCCTTTGAAAGCACAGAGTCCTACCCACTGGACAACCAAGGAAATCCCTAAAAACATTTAACAGAGAAGTATCAGGAGAACACATCTGAAGATTCAAACTGCCAAGATCATTTTGCTCTCAAACCCACAAACAATGTTTTTTCTGAAATAGTCTTTGATTAATCTCTTTTTGGGGGTTGGAAGGGTGGGTTAAGTGTGATCTTTCATTGGTTTTCCAATTTTCTACACAAAAATCCACAAAAAGACTGCTAAAGTGGATAATAATGAGTCTTTGCTGATGCCTTCCACTTGCTCTAAGAGCAGAGGAAAAAATTTCACACGAGACTGAGTTTATCTTTCTGACTTAGGCAAGACGCGTCTTGAGAAAACCCAGAGAGGGAAAACTCTGGGGCCGCCCCCTTGGAACCAGGAGAGGAGCCTGAAGGCACGAGGACTGAGGTATGTGTCTCAAACCGACCTAGGATACCAAGGAACTGAACTGGGACTCCCTTCCTCTGGAAATGTGACTGAAGTAAGCTCCCTCATCCTTAGTGCTCCTGGAAAATGGGGAGTGGTTGGTTCCATTCGCCCATTAATCAAGAGATTACTGCGCCCTAACAAGGCAGTAAGGTGCTTTGAAATCTCCTGCGAATCTCCGCCCAGAAAACAAAAGGGTCCTCGAGGGAGAGGGGAGGGGCGAGGATAGGAGGGGAGAGGTGCGTTGGGAGCCAGGGGAGCGTTCCCTGGGAAGAGAGGACGAGCAGAGGGGGCAGAGAAGGGCAGGAGGAGGGATGGGGCGTGTGGGTGTCCAACCTCAGGAAGAACAAAACAGGAAAAACCCACGCCTAGCTGTGACTGTTGGCTGCAGGGCGCCCTAAGCCCGGCATCTCCCAGGCAGCCCTAGATTGTCAGTCTTGGCCTAATTTAAAGAGGGATAACAGTTTCACCATAATCAGAACACAGGGAGTTTCTGTTTGGATTTTTTTAAACCCACATGGAGATAAAATTATTGCATCCATTTGAAACAGATAATGTGCTCAGCTTAAGAGGGAAAAAAGATCTTTATGTTGTAGCATTAAAGAAGAATTAACCAGTGACAACTTTACCAGCCAAACTGAGAGTTATGAAAACTGTTCTGGGCGAGGTCAGTTTACATGTGATTTGTGGGAAGGGGCTGTGAAATCCCCTTTGAAATCCCTGGTCAAGCATGCCTCTTAGAGGAAGGTTGCTTCTGGTCGCCAGGAGCAGACATCCCAGGGAATGGTTTCAGTGCTTTTCTAAAAGTATAGGAAGATGCAAGGATGACCTAGGTTCATGAAAACATTTCTCCTGGAAATATCTCTGTCTCTGAAGACCAGTTCTGCCAGTTTTCCCAGAATAGAGTGCGCTTCATCCTCTCAGGGCAGCTGTAGGTCAGTGACTGCAGTGAGTGACGTGGTTCTTGTAGAACTGGCTGGTGGGCAACATTCTTTATTTTTACAGTCCCTTCTCTTTCGGTCTTAATTTCAAGGTTTGGGAGGCATTTGTCTCCCAGTGCTAGGAGCTGAGAATGCTCATTCCTAGGCCCACCAAGGATTTTGTTGGTGGGCTACTCAATGTGCCATCACTAGTCTAGACCCTGTAACAGTAGCCAAAGGTTTTTGGACCTTTTGTCTTGCTAGTCTGTTACAAGCCAGGAAATGATGGCCCTTGGTTATTTCTTTCCATATCTGGAGTTATACAAGTACAGTCATTGATCTTAAAAGACTAGTTATTTGGACAGTGGTTTCAAGTTATCAGTTTTCTCAGAGGCTAAGTAAGACATATATCTGGTATGCAGGAAACTATCATCTTGTGAAATAGGCAGGACACAGGCAGTGTAGCTAGTAACATTTATAAGAAAGGTGATGCATGTTTAAATTAAACTTCCCTTAAGTGTGTCCCATTATCTCCCCAGTTGTCTGACCAGTGTGTTCTGTACCAGTTGTTATGTTAGGTAGGTAGAATAGGGAAATGGAGTCCAAAATGGCGGTAGCTAAAAAAAAACAACGAAAAACCAAGGAAGGTCAAAGGAAGGTCCAAGGACCAGAGTGAAGACTTCAGGTGGAACAAACAGCACTCCTGGCTAAGCCCAATTTGCATAGGATGGGCCCAGGTGAAAGAAAACATATAAAAGGAAGAGCCAAAGCACTCTCACGGTCTCTCTCTCTCTCTCCTGTGTACGTGCACTTGCACACTCTCTCTCTCCCATTCGCCTGCTATCTTCTAAATAAAACAGAGCTGTAACACTGATTTGCCTAAGAGCTGTAACACGGTTTGTCCAAGAGCAGAGAGCTGTGACGCGCCGAGGGCTCTAATGTCCGTTGCTCCAAATCTTAAAGAGCCGGGGAACATACACTCTCGTGACATCTATGGTGCCATGACTCGGATGTAACCTGGCTGAAACCTCCACGCGGAAGAGGCCAGGCACAGCAGGAGCCCAACTCAGCGACGCTCCCGTGGTAGAGGCGGAACGTGAAGAAAATCCAGCGCAGGGGAAGGCCCATCGTGCTGGAAACCGGGCCAGTGAAACACAAACTCAGCAGAAAGCTCGCGTGGCCCAGTCTCAGATCCCAGAAGACCTCTGGTTAAGGTAAGACGTCCTCGCTGGAGGGACATGCCTAATGAAATCTTAATTCCTTTACAATCTCTCATTTCTTGTTTCCTCAAACCTCCTGCAAACAGGCGGGCGGCAGGAGGCAGGAGGGCCTCTGGAGAGGCTGCTCCTCAGCATGTCCCAAAGGCGCTATCTGCTGAGGCCCAGTAGCTGTTACACGAGCCGGTGGGGGTTCTTCTGTCCTTTCTCTTCTCTGTGCCAAGGATCAGACCAATGAAATTGTGAGCACTGGTCAGATATTTAGCAAATTTTCCTATGGGCTATGAAGGGGACTCCTTGGCATGTTTTTCCCACTGCTTTTTCCTTCTGTCCTTCAGCTCTCTCCCGGAACTCAAGCTCGGCCAAAACTAATGAAACTCTGGCCCTGATGTCTCATTGCAAAAATTCATTGAGAGACAAATGAGGTGGATTTGATAGGGTCCAGAAGGAAGCCACTCTTCAGGGTGTGAGCCATTGCCAAGGGCAAGGGCTGGGGCCATGGAATTAGGCCTGGCTAGGTTTTGTGAGAATAATTTTGGAATTCATATGCTAATGAGTAGGAGGATCATCCCTACCATTGGGGAACCACCCACTCCTCCCTCTTTTGCCTTGGAGCTGTCCTGACACCTCTGGGTATGTCTGTTGGTTTATAGATTGGGGATTAAGTACTTGAATTTTACTTTTCATCTTGGACCCAGTTGGTTTTAATTGGTTTACATTATACCCTTGTGCTATATCATTCTTTCAAAGGTTGTGCTCTTCCTCCTTCCCTCCTGTTTCATGCTCTTTGCTTGAGTCCCACTCAGACCCACAAGGTTGCCTCTACAATCTTCTGGAGAGACAACCAGAAAATAGCTGGCCTTGGGAGGGAAATACTCTATAATATCCAACCCCTAATCCTACCCAGTACTGGTTATACTGGAGACCTTGGAGACGCCCAAACTCCAGTCTGGGGATCCCAGGATGTCATCATGCCTTGACCTGCCTAGGGATCAGGTCCTCGAAAGGTTGTCACACCTCAACCTGCTTGGGGATCTGCTAGTTCCGGGGGTCCCAGGAGGTCATCACGCCTTGACCTGCCTAGGGATCTGGTCCTTGAAAGGTTGTCACGCCTCAGCCTGCTCAGGGATCTGCTAGTTCCAGGGGTCCCAGGAAGTCATCACGCCTTGACCTGCCCAGGGATCTGGTCCTTGAAAGGTTGTCACGCCTCAACCTGCTCAGGGATCTGCTAGTCCCAAGGGTCCCAGGAGGTCGTCACGCTTCGACCTGCCCAGGGACCCATTTCTCGGGAGGCCGTCATGCCTCAGCCTGCCTGGGGATTTGATCTCTAGGAGGCTGTCACGCCTCAGCCTTCCTGGGGATCTGCACCCTGACCCGGGACGCCTGGCTCTCAGGTTGCAACAGTACTAGGTAGGATGAGCAACAGTACTAGGTAGGATGAGCTTACATCATATCTATTCCTGTTCACGGTGAGCAAGCTAGCAATGAGTTACAAACCCCTTAATTCTACCCAGCACTGGTCACACTGGAGACCTTGGGGATGCCCAACTCCAGTCCGGGGGTCCCAGGAGGTCATCACGCCTTGATCTGCCTTGGGATCTGGTTCTCGAAAGGTTGTCATGCCTCAACCTGCTCGGTGATCTGCTAGTCCCAGGGGTTCCAGGAGGTCGTCACGCCTCGACCTGCCCAGGGACCCAATTCTCGGGAGGCTGTCACACCTCAGCCTGCCCAGGGATTCGATCTCTAGGAGGCTGTCATGCCTCAGCCTGCCTAGGGACCTGCACCCTGACTCAGGGATGCCTGGCTCTCAGGTTGCAACAGTTCTGGGTAGGATAAGCTTCAGAAAGACTCACCCCTAAGGAAGTCCACCCATAAAAATTGAAAGAGGTCTTTTTCTCCCTGTCATGACTGTCTTTCAGATGGGAAATAAGCAATCCACTTCCCAGCAGACACCCTTAAGGTGCATCCTTGGGCTTGAAATTCTTTTGTGCCACTGCGTGCCACAGTATCCACTGGTGGACGAGGAACACTGGCCTGAGGGTGGGACTTTAAATTACAATACCATCTTGCAAATTGTAAAAGACAAGGGAAATGGACAGAGATCCCCTATGTCCAAATTTTCTTCCAACTGAGAGATATGCCCACTAGGCAAATGGTGTTAGGCACAGGCAACCAAGAAAAGGAACCCACTCGTGAAGGCTCACCTCCTACAGCTCTTGAGTTGCCTGGTGTTTCTTCCTTGTATCCAAATGTGCCCCCATATCCGGGAGCACACCCTCCACAAAAGCCAGCTCGAGTATGTCCCTTAGTTGAAACTGGAGGAGAATTCAGACCAACCCGGGTCCATAAGCCCTTCTCCCTCTTAGAACTAAGACAGATCAAACAAGACCTGGGAAGCTATACAGATGACCCAGGCAAATATATAAATACTTTCCAACATATTACCTTGGCCTTTGACTTGACATGGAAAGACATCATGGTCATATTTAGTCAAACTTTATCTGACCCTGAACATACTAGGGTCTTAAAGGAGGCCCGGAGGTGTGCAACAGGGCTTCACATGTCCAGTGATAGATACCCAGTGGGGAAACTGCAGTCCCCTCCTCCGATCCTAATTGGAATTATAATGACCCTGGGCACATCTGGGAAAGAGATCATTTTCTAATCTGTGTGAAGGCAGGACTGAAAGCAGCCCAACAAAAGTAATTAGCTATGCCTGGGTCTCAGCAATAACTTAGGAGCCCAGTGAAAACCCCATTGCCTTTCTAGAAAGGCTAAAAGAGGCACTCCAAAAGTTTACCAATCTGGACTTAGACTCTTACGAGGGACAGGTGATTTTAAAGGACAAATTCCTGTCCCAATGTGCATCAGAATTAAGTTACAACAGCTACAACAGCAGGACCCTGCTGCCTCTTTAGATGAGATGGTCCAGACAACCACCAATACCTTTTATAACAGAGAACAGGAAAAGGAGGCCAAGGCCCAGGAGAAGGAGAGAAAGAAAGAGACAAGACATGCCCAGATGCTGGCTGCCCTCCAGAGAAGCTCTATGGCAATCTCCGAGCCCTTGAAGGACAAGGCATGAGACAAATGCCTAATCTGTAGACAGGCAGGACATTGGGCCAAAGAGTGTCCAAACCGTGACAAGTCTGCTAGAATGGCTTGCCACAAATGCCATCAACTGGGACATTGGGCGGCATTCTGCCCTTGGGACCCAAGAGCCTCAAGGTCAAGCGCCAAGCCTACCCTCATGGTTCAAGAGGACTGAAGTGGCCCACTCCAGCCAGCCTGCCTGTCACAGATAACCATCACGGGGCTGGAGCCAAGGGTGCAACTGGATGTGGCAGGTAGGTCCGAGAATTTCTTGGTTGACACAGGGGCTACCTACTCTGTCTTGATCTCCTACTCTGGAGCCCTCTCCTCCCAAACCTGTAACCATTTTGGGTGCTACAGGAAAAGCAATTACTAAAAGATTCACCAAAGCACTTCTTTGTTGCTGGGATAGACAAATATTTTCCCACCAGTTTCTGGTGGTCCCTGAGTGTCCTACTCCCTTATTGGGAAGAGACATACTCACTAAACTGGGAACAACCCTGTGATGGGAAGTTTTTCAGCCCTGGAACTCAACAGCTGAAGAACCCATTACACCTTCAATAGAGAGAGACCAAAAACCATGGGAAGACAAAATTCACCCCCAAATGTGTGACCAGGGATTCCTGGACGAGCCTACCAAGCCAAACCGGTCATCATTGTCCTCCGAGATCCCACTCGGTTTCCTAACAGGAAACAATACCCTCTCAAAAGAGAGGCTCGAGAGGGGTTACAGCCTTTAATAAATAAATTCCTTGCTTGTGGGCTATTGGTCCCCACCAGTTCACCATGTAACACCCCAATCCTCTCAGTAAAGAAAAAAAGACGGAACCTGGCAAATGGTTCAAGATCTCCGGATCATAAATGAAGCTGTAGTCCCCCCTCCATCCCACAGTACCCAACCCCTATGTAATCTTGAGAGAAATCCCACCCAGTGCCAAGTGGTTTACAGTCGTATCTCAAAGATGCATTTTTTTGCATACCACTGGCTAAAGAATCCCAATATCTTTTTGCCTTTGAGTGGGAGGCCCCAGGAGAAAAACACCAACAGATGACTTGGACAGTATTACCTCAGGGGTTCAGAGATAGCCCCCACCTCTTTGGATAGGCCCTTAGCCGGGATCTCCTAGATCTGGACCTGGGACCTAATGGGAAAATATTACAATACATAGATGACCTACTAATCTGCTCTCGAGACGAGAAAAGTGCCCAACAACACGCAATTCAGGTTCTAAACTTCTTGGCAGAAAGGGGGATATAAAGTCTCCCGTGCTAAAGCACAGATGGTCGAGACAAAGGTCATTTACTTGGGAGTTCAGATTACACACAGGTCCAGGAGGCTGTCCTCTGATCGGGTACAAGGAATCCTCCAGTTGCCCTCCCCCATGACTCGAAAACAATTGCGAGCTTTCCTGGGGCTAACTGGATATTGTAGCATCTGGATACCCAACTATGGTCTAATTGCCCAGCCCTTATATGAAAGCTTAAAGGGATGAGATGATTCAATCCCACTGATGTGGGGAACTCCTCAAAAGAAGGCAGAGGCTACACTAAAACAGGCCTTAACTCGAGCACCTGCCTTGAGGTTGCCAGACCCAGAAAAAGCATTCCAACTCTATGTCCATGAAAGAGAGGGAATAGCTTTGGGAGTGTTAGCTCAAAGGTTGGGATCTGAGCCCCAGCCTGTAGCTTACTTATCCAAAAAGCTTGATCCAGCTACCCAAGGCTGGCCCCCTGCCTTCGAAATCTTGCAGCTATTGCAATCATGATAGAAGATACTTTAAAACTCTCCTTTTGGGGCAGACTAACTATTTTTACCAGCCACCAAGTAAAACAACTCCTAAACGGGAGAGACCATTTATGGATGTCTGATTAAAGAATCCTCAGGTATCAAGTAATGCTGATGGAAAATCCAGGCCTCACTATATCCCCTTGTGAGGTTCTTAACCCAGCCACCCTCCTGCCTACCCCCGAGGGCTCTCTCCCCTTTCACTCTTGTCTAGAAACCTTGGACCAGTGGACAAAACCCCGAGAGGGATTATTAGAAGAGCCTCTGACCAATCCTGAGGAAATCTGGTACACTGATGGAAGCAGCTTTGTCTTAGATGGAAAAAGAAGAGCCGGGTATGCAGTAGTCTCCAATTTTGAGACCATAGAGGCTAAGCCTCTGACACCAGGTACTTCAGCCCAATTAGCTGAGCTCATAGCCCTGACTCAAGCTTTAGAGCTGAGAAAAGGAAAAAGAATAGCCATTTACACTGACTCCAAGTATGCCTTTCTGGTGCTACATACACATGCTGCTATTTGGAAAGAAAGGGGCCACTTGACCACCCGAGGGTCCTCAATCAATATGGTGATCAGATTCTTCAACTCTTGGAGGCAGTCCATCTGACCACTGAGTCTCCCACTGTAAAGGACACCAAAAAGGGGACACAGAAGTGGCAAGAGGGAACCAAGCAGCTGATCAGGCAGCTAGGAGAGCAGCATTACAGAACCATGACCTAATAGGGATTGCCACCTTAGTTCCACAGACTAACTTGCCAGAAACTCCTTCATATATTGAAGGTGAGACTCTTAAAGCTAAGAGCGAGGGCTTTCAAGAAGATCATATGGGGTGGTTCCTAAAGGAGGGACTCCCTTTTCTGCCTGGGAACCTCCAATGGAAGTTGGTTAACTCCCTACGTGGCACTACTCATTTAGGAGGAAAGGCCCTCCAAGGTGAGGTGGTGAAGTCACTCAGTCGTGTCCAACTCTTTGCGACCTTGTGGGCTGTAATCTACTAGGCTTCTCCGTCCATGGGATTCTCCAGGCAAGAATACTGGATTGCCATTTCCTTCTCCAAGGCCCTCCAAAGATTGCTAGAAAGGTGCTTCAGAGGAACAGGCTTCAAAACAGCTATAAGACAGGTGGTCTCCTCTTGTCCCACTTGCCAATTAACCCCCAAGGAGCTGAAAGACCCCAGCTGGCCCAGTCCATCCAACGACATGGAGCCTACCCAGGAGAGGACTGGCAGATGGACTTCACCCAGATGCCAGTTTCTCAAGGGTATAAATACCTATTAGTCATGATGGATACATTCACAGGATGGATTGAAGGCTTTCCCACCCGGACTGAGAAGGCTGAGGAGGTGGTAAAAAAACTGCTCCATGAAAGCATTGCAAGATTTTTTCTGCCCAGGTCATTACAAAGTGACAATGGGACATCATTTACTTCCAAGGTCACCCAAGGGGTCTCAAAAGCGTTGGGCATTACTTATTATCTCCATTGTGCCTGGAGGCCTCAATCTTTGGGAAAAGTAGAAAGAGCCAATCAATTCTTAAAATCAGCTATAAAAAGATAACCCAGGAGACCTCCCTGGGATAGAAGGAGGCTTTACCAATAGCTCTCCTCCGCACCCGCATTGCCCCTAAGGAACAGCTTGGTCTTAGTCCTTATGAGATGCTATATGGGAGACCTTTTATTTATGTCAATGACCTCTTCCCTAGATCCAGAGGTTCAGACCCTCCAGTCTTATACCATGGCCATTGGGCAATTCCAACAGGATATACGCTTGTGGGGTATAAACCAGGACCCAAAAGATTCTAAGGAGTCACCACTATATGCTCCAGGGACTCAAGTCCTAATTAAAGTCTGGAAAGATGGGTCTCCAAATGCTCAACTCCAGCCCACATGGAAGGGCCCCTACCCTGTAATACTTTCTACCTCCACAGCAGTCAAGTTACCAGGACATGACTCCTGGATTCACTACTCACAAGCCAAGCCATGGAAGAAGACAGAAGAGGACACTCAATACATCTGTGAGCCCCTGGGAGATCTCAGATACCTATTCAAGACTACCAATGAGTGCCATTCTAATGAACCCCCCCCAAATCTGGTTTCTGGGGATAAGATTTCTCAGGATAGCTCTACACAGCCAACACAGCTTGACAGAGATTGTACTCCAAAACAGACAGGAGATAGATCTGATCCCTGAACAAGGAGGGACTTGAGCCATCCTGGCGATGTGAATTTAAAATTGACCAATACCCCTACTAGTCCTTGTGATGCTTATGATTATTCCATGTACTGTCAGTTGTCTAACCTGTTTAGTCTCTGCCCAGGTCAACAAGCTACAACATGCAGTTCCAGTTCAACAAAGATATAAAACTCCAGCTGACCATGAAAAATATCACACCCTTAGATGGACACCGCTATAAGGACTCTGAGGCTTGAGACTAGCAAGAAGGGGAGGCCCAATAACCCTCGCTGCCCCAGTTAAGCAGGAAGTAGCCAGAAAGACCTCAACGCCCCTATTCCCAAAGAATTGGGCCTCCAGTCTCTTGAGGGGGAATGTTAGGTAGGTAGAATAGGGAAACGGAGTCCAAAATGGCAGTGGCTAAAAAAAAAAAAAAAAGGGAAGGTCAAAGGAAGGCCCAAGGACCGGTGTGAAGACTTCAGGTAGAACAAACAGCACTCCTGGCTAAGCCCAATTTGCATAGGGTGGGCCCAGGTGAAAGAAAACATATAAAAGGAAGAGCCAAAGTGCCTCTCTCTCTCTCTCTCTCTCCCATTCTCCTGCTATCTTCTAAATAAAATAGAGCTGTAACACTGATTTGCCTAAGAGCTGTAACACAGTTTGTCCAAGACCTGAGAGCTGTGACGTGCCGAGGGCTCTAATGTCCGTTGCTCCAAATCTTTGTTGTAATGAGACAAAGAACCGGGGAACATACACTCGCATGACAGTTATCTTTAAGGGAAATGATAAAACATTATTGTACATGTTTCCACCAAAGATGCCTGTATGCACTAGGTGAATGGCGAGTCACCATGGTCCCATACAGGACTGAGAAAGGAACCTTATATTCCAAGGCAGTTTCCTTTTTGGCACCAGGGACTGGTTTCGTGGAAGACAGTGGTTTCCACAGACCTGGGGCAGAAGGTTGTGGGTGGAGATGGTTTCAGGATGATTCAAATGCATTACATTTATTGTGCACTTTCTTTCTATCATTATTACATAAGCTCCATATCAGATCATCAGGCATTAGATCCCAGAGGTTGGGGACCCTTGTTCTAAAAAGTTACATGGGGACTTTCCTGGTGGTACAGTGGATAAGACTCTGCACTCTTAATGTAGGGGGCTCAGGTTCGATCCCTAGTCAGGAGCTAGATCCCGCATGCCACAACTTAAGACCTAGCTCAGCCTAAATAAATGTATGAAATGTTTATTTTAAAATATACTAGAGGAAAACAGCACTCATCCTCCTCGGGGTGGATTAAAAGGCATCAGGAATTGATATATAGAGTCAGGAACTATCCATCTCTCTCCATGAGTTCAGCACATACTCCAGGAATTATTCCTGCATCCCAAGGACTCTGTACACTGGACTGCTTTCTACCTGGAAAATCCTGTTTCTGAAATGAGCACCTCTCCAGATTCTTGATACACTCCTGCCCTTATGGGTGGAAGAGGGCTCAGAATAAAACAAAATATTCAGAATAAAAGAAGATACTCACCAGAGTCCTCTGGCTGCCAGGATGCGTGGGCTTGGTGCCAGAGTCCCCATAGCCAGTATATGTGAGAGGGAGACAGCCAGGCACTGAAATAAAACCTTGTGATGCTGTGACCTCACCTCCCCACAGAACTACAATTATTATTTCACCTGTAGCAGCAATGGCAGTACACACTAGGGAGCTGAGAATGTTTTTAAGCCATTCACCCCAGTTCTTGAGTACCAAAAACAACACATCTAGTGAGTATCTCCCAAAAGGTCATTAGGGTGTGTAAGAAGAGTCTTTTCATGTCTGTATCTCTGGAGCATTGAAGATCCTACAGATAAGGATCAGGAAACCCTCAGGGCCGAGCTATGAGGAACTTCCAGCAAAGCAAAACCTTCCTGAGAAGTTCTGTTGAAGACTTTGTTCTTTCCTCTTGCTCACACCCCTTTCAACCTTCCAGACCCCTTCTAAGTTACGGGAAGAGAAATGGGATGACACAAAAGAGACTGAGAAGGACTAGTGAATGGGATAGAAGTGAAAGGAGAAATGATGTCAAGAATTGAAATATGATAACATTAGATAGCCGGCCAGCAACAGATGACTGGGTAAAGAAGATGCAGGAATATTCCTCAGGCATAAAAAGAATGACACTTGACATTTGCAACAACATGGATGTGAATGGACTTAGAGGGCATTGTGCTGAGTAAAATAAGAAAGACAAATACTATATGATATTGCTTATTTGTAGAATGTAAAATGTATAACAGTGAATATAACAAAAGGAAGCAGACTTACAGATATAGAGAACAAGCTGAACAAGCTAGGGGTTACCAGTGGAGAGAGGGAAGGGGAGGGGCAAGATAGGAGCAGGGGAGTGAGAGGTACAAACTACTAGGTGTAAAATAAGCTACAAGGTCTATTGTACAACATGGTGAATACATTCAGTATGTTATAATAACTAAGTAGAATATAACCTTTAAAAATTGTGAATCACTATATTGTATACCTGAAACATATAATATGGTACATCAACTCTTCTATCCAAAACAAATGAGATAGCATATTGTGTTTAAAATAAAATGATTGAGACAACAGATAACCCATACAGCTGTTTTACCAAAAGTTTTACTTTCATTTTCTTTTTATTTCAAATTTATTTTTATTTGGAAGATAATTGCTTTACAATATTGTGTTGGTTTCTGCCATATGTCAACATGAATCAGCCATAAGTATACATATGTTCACTTCTCTTGAACCTCCCACCACATCCCACCCCTCTAGCTTGTCACAGAGCACCAGATTTGAGCTCCCTGTGTCATACAGCAAATTTCCACTGGCTATGCTATCTAATTTTACATATGGTAATGTATATGTTTCAATACTACTCTCTCAATTTGTTTTAGGGTCAAAGGATTTGTTAACAGCAACAACAAAACCACTCATTACATGCAAATAAAGTTTCAATTGTTAATAGATTATTCAACTTAATTAATTTCAATATACAGTCATTAGAAGAAAAGTTAGAAACAAGAGAAGTAACAGCATATATATCACCAAGTTGGGCCAACCCTACATTCAGACTTGAACAGTGCTGGAAGTTATGAATGACAGCAATCTAGAGTCCCGGTTGGGAAAGGGGTCCCAGGCAGTGTGTCCACCCAACAGGTGAGACTTCAAATTGCAGTTTGAGGACTCCTGCTTATACTCCCAGGCCACAAAATGGGATCATCAGTCTGTGTGCAAAAATGCAGCTCTGTGGAGGCTGGGTAGGAAGCTGGCCAGGGCCCCAGAGGCTCAAGAATTCCAAGATGTACTACCTTATCTAAAGCGCTGCTTGACTTGCTGTGCTTGGGGGCAGGCATGGAATCTGGGCAGTGTCTGAGTAGGTCAGGAGCATGTCAGAAGCCTGTTCTCCTGCTACTGAACCCTGAACAAGACTTCTTTCATTTTAATTTCCTTAACAGCATGGTAGGCACTAAGTTAACTTGAGGTTTTCTGAAGCTGTGTGAGGAGCACGTACAGAATAACAGCATAATTATAAATCATTTATGTACTATATACTCAAAGAGGTGGACTATAATTCCCAACTCTCTTCAGTGTTGTCTGCATTCATTACTTGCTTTTAAACAGTATAGTCTGGACTATAAATAAAATAGATGAACAAGGTCCTGCTGTATAGCACAGGGAGCTATATTCAATACCTTGTGTTAAAACATAATGGAAAGAATACAAAAAAATGTACATGTATGTGTAACTGAATCACTACTGTATAGCAAAGATTAACATTGTAAATCAACTATACTTCAATTTGAAAAACTAAATGCAGCTCTGCATTTTTTTTTCTCTGCTACCTTTGTGGAGAGAATTTCTCGGTCCAGAGGTTGGTTTTCATTTTAATTTTTTTCTTTTTTCATGTTTTAAATTATTGAAATATAGTTGATTTATAGTGTTCTGTTAGGTTCAGGTGTATAGCACAGTGATTCAGTTTTACATATATATATATCCACACCCATGGGCTTCCCTTGTGGCTCAGCTGGTAAAGAATCCACCTGCAACATGGGAGACCTGGGTTCGATCACTGGGTTGGGAAAATCCCCTGGAGAAAGGAACAGATACCCGCTCCAGTGTTTTGGCCTGGAGAATTCCATGGACTGCATAGTTCATGGGGTGCAAACAGCTGGACACAACTGAGCGACTTTCACTATTAACACCCTAATCTTGTCAACAACCCTACTGTTTTGAAACTGAAGAAAGAAGACAGCAAGTCTATTACTGCTGATCCTTATCACATAGCCTCCCCTGAATATATAAACTCTCCCTGCTTCCTGCTCACCAAGCACAGTTCTTGAGGTGCTAGGCTACTGTATCCCCGCTTTGTCTGGAAAGTTATAAAGCTACTGTTTCTTCTCCTCCATAACTCTTGTCTTCACGTTTCAGTTTGGCCTTAGTGCACCGAGAGCCAAGATTTTGGCATCAATATAACCTCTGGGTTCTTGTTCAGTTTAAGAGCAACCCAGACCTCTGACTTGACTTAATGATTTAGAGCAACATTCCTTCAACACCTACCGATGTCTCTAGGATGTGACAAGACCATACACAACACAGCCACATACGGACACGCAGGACCATTCCCCATCATTCAAAGGTATCTATGCCGAGGTTCTTGGGCATTTGTTATTGTCTTTATTATTATTAGTTTAATATTCCTAACGTTCCATTTTCAACTATAGCATGTGTATTTATCATTTTTGACTTTTGCCTGTTGTTACAGTTTATGGTGACAGAGTTGAAGCTAACTTCAGACCCTCTAATTGTGGAAAATAGCAAAGGTTAAAGATTTCAAGTTCCAGGAAACGGCTTACTGTCAAGACCCACCTTTCCGCATTATCAGTGATTTAAGACTCCCGCTTGGTCCCTTGTTTACCTGGGGAAAAGCCAGACAGACTGTCCAAAATTCCATTCTTTGGCCTATCAATGATTACCCGCCGCTGGCCAAGCCCACTGCGCCCCGAGGCCCCGCCTCCCAGCCCAAGGTCCCCACGCAGGCCCGATCCTCTCCACGACCCGCCCCCTTACGGCCTCGCCCCGTCTAGGCCCCGCCCCCTAGGCCGCTCAGCCTTTTCTCTCGTGCACGCAGTTTCTCGAGCACCCGGAAGCTGAAAGCTGAGAGGGAAGGTCTCGCTGCGCAGCGTGAGTTTGTCTTTATAGTCAAATCTGAGCCTCACAGTTTCCCGGTGTCTCAGGGTCACTACAGATCATGAATTTCCGCGCCCGCCCCACCACCCCCAGCAAATTCAGGCGTCTCCCCAGGTACTTACCTTTCGGTTTAAAGTCGCTCTGGAGCGGTTCCTGCCTTTGGTCCGCTTAGACGCTGCTTTTCGCACCCCTTTCCCTGACCTCACTGACCCCTTTGCCCCTTCTGCACCGCATAAAATTCTCTCCCATGAGGTGGATTTATTCGCACTATCGCCCCTAGCGTCGCCCTCTCGGCCCCTGAGGTCAGCTCCGGCCACCCCATTCTCGGAGAGGGCGAGAGGCCGAGAGGCCGTGTCCTCTCCCCGCCCTGAGACCCCCCCACCCTCCCAGCCCCGCTGTCCTCGGAGTCTCCTCAGGCCAGTCCTTCTACCCCGCAGGCGTTCTCTTAATAGTGACCTTTCCTCTAAACCCGTGTTGGCAGAGGTGACCTGGGTCAGCCATGTGACACCCATGGTCTTCGGTTCCAAATTCCACCCTCTGGAAAACAGGCTCTTGCGGAAGGGGTGGCTTCTTATTCATTCGCCATCCCTATAAATAGTGGGCGAGGAGGGGCTCAGGAGAAGCAGAGAAAGCGACTCCGAGAGAATAGAAAGTTAAGAAAAGCATGAGGGAGAAGCGATGGCAGTGAAGAGGATTGGTGAGGCACTTGGAAGAGACACCTTCATGAAAGAGAATAAGCCTTGAAGGCAGTGGGTGGGGAAAGGAGAGAAGTTTAGAGAAAAGCAGGCTCTCCGGGGAAATGAAGGTGAGCAGAATAGGAGAGGGGCCTTTGCTCAGCGGGGAGCAGCGGGGAAAGAGTGGTGAAGAGCATCATTCTGATGGGGCAGGCGAGAGGGTGAGACTTGGAGCCTTGGTGGTGCTGGAACAGGAGACCTGAACGAAAATCTGCCCCCAAGGATGCGGGGCGGGGCGGAGGGGTGTTGGTGGTTGTAGAGGGGGTCTAGGGGAATGTCACAGGGGTAAGAGGGAGGGAGAGGAGAGGAAGCTCAGACGGGAGAAGAAAGAGGCAGAAATATTAATACTTGGAGATTTAGGATAGTCAGGTTGGGGAAAAAAGAGCAACAGAGAAGCAGAGTGGGCAGGGCTGGTGTGAGAGGAGAAATAGAAGGGCAGTAACAGCCCAGAGCAGAGGGGAACAAAAGGACAGAGAGAGAGAGAGAGGAAAAAAAGAAATAGGGAGATAAACAGAATGACAGAGGGGAACACGTATTAGTGAAGAAAGAGGAGTGACCTGGACCCATGTGAGTCGGTTGAATATGAATTTGGATATAAATGAGTATAAGCTATTTTGATATCATGACTTTGTAGTCTAATAAATTTAAAAAGTTTGTATAGATGATGAGAATTGCAAAATTCTATTCTCTAATGCTTGTGTTGTTTTATATTTATTTTTATCAGAAGATAACTTCCATTTGCAATCCTTCAACCAGAGACATGGAATAGGGTGTGTGTGTGTGTTTGGAGCAAGAAAAATTGTCACTTCATGGTGCCTATTTAAAGGAAAATTACAACTCCTTTTTCTGGTAATTTTTTTCATTGTTCTTTTTGTAGCTTGAACTAAATCTTATCATTCAATTTGTACTTTCCTATAAATAATAACTTCTGAATTGCTTTGCTGAAATTGCTGGGCATCCTGTAATCAACTCATGTGATTTTCTAAATTTATATTCATATTTTTCTGACTTTGACACCAGAATTGTCTAGGATATATAGGATATATATATATAAACTTGTGTAGGCTATATATGTATGTGTGTATATAATGGTGTAGGCTATATATATAGGCTATCAGTTCAGTTGAGTCACTCAGTCAATCCGACTCTTTGCAACTCCATGGACTGTAGCACGCCAGGCTTCCCTGTCTGTCACCAACTCCTGGAGCTTGCTCAAACTAATGTCCATCAAATCGGTGATTCCATCCAACCATCTCATCCTCTGTTGTCCCCTTCTCCTCCTGCCTTCAATCTTTCCCAGCATCAGAGTCTTTTTGAGTCAGTTCTTTGCATCAGGTGGCCAAAGTATTGGAGTTTTAGCTTCAGCATCAGTCCTTCCAATGAATATTCAGGACTGATTTCCTTTAAAATTGACTGGTTGGATTTCCTTGCAGTCCAAGACACTCTGAAGAGTTTTCTCCAACACCACAGTTCAAAAGCATCAATTCTTCTGTGCTCAGCTTTCTTTATAATCCAACTCTCACATCCATACATGACTACTGGAAAAACCATAGCTTTGACTAAGACGGACCTTTGTTGGCAAAGTAATGTCTCTGCATTTTAATATGCTGTCTAGGTCAGTCATTCTTCCAGGGAGCAAGCATCTTTTAATTTCATGGTTGCAGTCACCATCTACAGTGATTTTGGAGCCCGTAAAAATAAAAAGTCTGTTACTGTTTCCATTGTTTCCCCATCTATTTGCCATGAAGTGATGGGACTGGATGCCATGATGTTCGTTTTTTAATGTTGAGCTTTAAGCCAACTTTTTCACTCTCCTCATTCACTTTCATCAAGAGGCTCTTGAGTTCTTCGCTTTCTGCCATAAGGGTAGTGTCATCTGCATGTCTGAAGTTATTGATATTTCTCCTGGCAATCTTGATTCCCGTTTGTGCTTCATATAGGCTAGCATTTCTCATGCTGTACTCTGCACATAAGTTAAATAAGTAGGGTGACAATATACAGCCTTGACGTACTCCTTTTTTATTTGGAACCGGTCTGTTGTTCCATGTCCAGTTCTAACTTGTTTCGTGACCTGCATACAGGTTTCTCCAGGAGGCAGATGAGGTGATCTGGTGTTCCCACCTCTTTAAGAATTTTCCACAGTTTGGGGAACTTTCCAGAACGCTCGGTGAAAGGCTTCCCGAGCTGCGCACAGCAACGCGCTCCTTCCTGCTCCCCCACACCGGCATCGGCCCACTCACCGGCTGTAGAAAATGGTGAAAGAAACCACTTACTATGATGTTTTGGGGGTCAAACCCAATGCCACCCAAGAAGAATTGAAAAGACTTACAGGAACCTGGCCTTGAAGTACCACCCTGATAAGATTCCAAATGATGGAGAGAAGTTTAAACAGATTTCTCAAGCTTACACGTGCTCTCTGATGCAAAGAAAAGGGAATTACATGACAAAGGAGGAGAACAGGCAATTAAAGGAGGTGGAGCAGGTGGTGGTTTTGGCTCCCCCATGGACATCTTTGATATGTTTTTCAGAGGAGGAGGCAGGATGCGAGAGAGAGAGGAGAGGTAAAAACGTTGTGCATCAACTTACAATAACTTTAGAAGATTTATATAATGGTGCAACAAGATAACTAGCTCTGCAAAAGAATGTGATTTGTGACAAATGTGAAGGCTGAGGTGGTAAGAAAGGAGCAGTAGAATGCTGTCCCAATTGCCGAGGTACTGGAATGCAAATAAGAATTCATCAGATAGGACCTGGAATGGTTCAGCAAATTCAGTCTGTCTGCATGGAATGCCAGGGCCATGGGGAGTGGATCAGTCCTAAAGATAGATGTAAAAGCTCCAACAGGAGGAAGATAGTTCGAGAAAAGAAAATTCTAGAAGTTCATATTGATAAAGGCATGAAAGATGGCCAGAAGATAACATTCCGTGGTGAATGAGACCAAGAACCAGGACTGGAGCCAGGAGATATTATCATTGTTTTAGATCAGAAGGACCTGCTGTTTTTACTCGACGAGAAGACCTTTTCATGTGTATGGACATATAGCTGGTTGAGGCATTGTGTGGCTTCCAGAAGCCAATATCTACTCGTGACAACCGAACCATAGTTATCACTTCTCATCCAGGTCAGATTGTCAAGCATGGAGATATCAAGTGTGTGCTAAATGAAGGCATGCCAATTTACCATAAGCCATATGAAAAGGGTCGCCTAATCATTGAATTTTAGGTAAACTTTCCTGAGAATGGCTTTCTCTCTCCTGATAAACCCTCTTTGCTGGAAGAACTTCTGCCTGAGAGGAAGGAAGTAGAAGAGACTGATGAAATGGACCAGGTAGAATTAGTGGACTTTGATCCAAATCAGGAAAGACGGCACCATTACAATGGAGAAGCATATGAGGATGATGAACATCATCCTTGGGGTGGTGTTCAGTGTCAGACCTCTTAGTAGGGCCTGTGAATAACACTCACTGCTGGTGTTTTATTTGCAGTAGTGATTGAGTGAAGGACTATCATCATAATATGCTCACTACTTGCTTTTGTTTTAATATTCAACTATAGTAGTGTTTAAAAGTTAAATGAAGAATAAACTCGAATATAAAAGCTCTGACTTTGCCCTGTGTGTATGATGACTTCAGTGTGCAAGATAAGTTTAATACTTGTAAAAATGACTTTAAAAAATTTCCCCTAGCATTTGTTAGGCCATACTTTGTGATTGATTTCAGCTATGTACATGGAATAGCTTAGACTGAAATGCCAGGTATATGTATTGACTTCACTGTATGACCCTTAATTGTTAAGCTATGAAATTAAAACTGTGTTTAGTCAGACAAAGAAATTAATGTAGAGAAGTGTTGGTCTGTATAGTTGTAGTAAGTGGGATTCATTGTGATGCTTCTGCATTTATTCTGTTGCCTCAACTGTTACTTGAAGATGGCATGCTGTATAATTTAATTTCGCCTGTGGTATCAGTGATAGAAATGATACCTTTGTAAAGGGTTTTATCATAACTTGCTGCTTGTTAAGGGCTTGCACTTGTAGAATTGCATTCCCTTCTGCTGTGCCATCTTTTATTAATATATATAGCTATTGGTCCTGGTTACTTTTTTGCTGCGCTTCCGCCCCCCCTCCCCCGACCCCCGACTTTGGACCACAGTAAGCCTTAGAGTAGTGACTTCTGGAGCAGGGAAACTTAAAGGTTAGAGTGATGAGACCTTTACATGGAGAAGTAATTTGCATGTATGAGATAGGAAGGTGTTTTTGTAGGTATGTTACAGGCTTACTTTAAACCATTTAACTTATGCTCCAGAGTAACTGTAATTTAACGTTGGTAGTATAGCAAATTATGATGAATAGCTTTAATTGTATGTTTAAAGTCATATGTTCACAAGCTTAAATCTGGTATCAGAATTTAAGCAATTCTTGAAATGTATAAATGTCTCTTTAATATACTGATTACAAAGCAAAAAAAAAAAAAAAGAATTTTCCACAGTTTGTTGTTATCTACACTGTCAGAGGCTTTGGCATAATCAATAAAGCAGAAGTAGATATTTTTCTGGTATTCTCTTGCTTTGCCAATGATCCAAAGGATGTTGGTAGTTTGACCTCTGGTTCCTCTGCCTTTTCTAAATCCAGCTTGAACATCTGAAAGTTCACAGTTCACATACTGTTGAAGCCTGGCTTGGAGAATTTTGAGCATTACTTTGCTAGCATGTGAGATGAGTGCAACTGTGTGGTTTTGAACTTTCTTTGATATTGCCTTTCTTTGGGATTGGAATGAAAACTCACCTTTCCCAGTTCTGTGGCCACTGCTGAGTTTTCCAAATTTGCTGGCATATTGAGTGCAGCACTTTCACAACATCATCTTTTAGGATTTGAAATAGTTCAACTGGAATTCCATCACCTCCACTAGCTTTGTTCATAGTGATGCTTCCGAAGTCCACTTGACTTCATATTCTAGAATGTCTGGCTCTAGGTGAGTGATCACACCATCATGATTATCTGGGTCATGAAGATCTTTTTGTATAGTTTTTCTGTGTATTCTTGCCACCTCTTCTTAATATCTTCTGCTTCTGTTAGGTCCATACCATTTCTGTCCTTGATTGTACCCATCTTTGCATGAAATGTTCCCTTGGTATCTCTAATTTTCTTGAAGAGATCTCTAGTCTTTCCCATTCTATTGTTTTCCTCTGTTTCTTTGCATTGATCACTGAGGAAATATTTCTTATGTATCCTTGCTATTCTTTGGAACTCTGCATTCAAATGGGTATATCTTTCTTTTTCTCCTTTTCACTTAGCTTCTTTTCTTTTCTCAGCTATTTGTAAGGTTGTCTGAGGAGACAACCATTTTTCCTCTGTGCATTTCTTTTTCTTGGAGGTGGTCTTGAACACTGCCTCCTGTACAGTGTCAGGAACCTCCATCCATAGTTCTTCAGGCACTCTATCAGTCCCTTGAATCTATTTGTCACTTCCACTGTATAATCATAAGGGATTTGATTTAGATCATACCTGAATGGTCTGAAAGTGGGTTTTCCCCACTTTCTTCAATTTGAGTCTGAATTTGGCAATACGGAGTTCATGATATGAGCCACAGTCAGCTCCTGGTCTTGTTTTTGCTGACTGTATAGAGCTTCTCCCTCTTTGGCTGCAAAGAATATAATCAATCTGATTTTGGTGTTGACCATCTGGTGATGTCTATATGTAGAGTCTTCTCTTGTGTTGCTGGAAGAGAGTGTTTGCTATGACCAGTGTGTTGCCTTTGCTCTGCTTCCTTCTGTACTCCAAGGCCAAATTTGCCTGTTACTCCATGTATCTCTTGACTTCCGACTTTTGCATTTCAGTCCCCTATGATGAAAAGAATATCGTTTTGGGGTTTTAGTTCTATAAGATCTTGTAGATCCTCATAGAACCGTTCAACTTTAGTTTCTTCAGCATTGCTGATTGGGGCATAGACTTAAATTACTGTGATATTGGATGGTTTGCCTTGCAAACGAACTGAGGTCATTCTGTCATTTTTTATATTGTACCCAATTACTGCATTTTGGATTCTTTTGTTGACCATGAGGGCTACTCCATTTCTTCTAAGGGAATCTTGCCCACAGTAGTAGATATAATGGTCATCTGAATTAAATTTGCCTGTTCCAGTCCATTTGAGTTCACTGATTCCTAAAATGTCTTGCCGTATCCTGTTTGACCACTTCCAATTTACCTTGACTCATGGACCTAACATTCCAGGTTCCTATGCAAAACTGCTTAAAGATGGCAGCATCTTCTCCTTTGAGAACTCCAAAATTACAACTCATTGCTGAACAACCATCATCAACCAGGAGAATGTTAGATCCCACCAAAAAGAAATACTGCACATCCAAGGACAAAGGAGAAGCCTCCAGCAAGACAATAGGAGGTGCAAAATCACATTTAGAATCAAACACCATACCCGCCAGAGACGCTTGGAGGGCTCAGACAAAACCTTGTGCACACCAGGACCCAGAGACCCCACAGAGTATAGTGTATACATATATATACACACCTTTATACATACACACACACACACACACACACACACACACACATAAGGTCTTATATATAAGATCATATATATATATATGTATATGTATACAGGTCTGTATATATATGTGTGTGTATATATATATATATATAATTGTGTAGGATATATATATGTGTATAGGGGTGTGTGTGTGTGTGTGTGTGTGTGTGTGTGTGTATGTATGTATGTATTTGGTTGTGCCTGGTCTTCGTTGTGGTATGTGAACTCTTAGTTGCAGCACATGAGACCTAATTCCCTCACCAGGGTTTGAATCCAGCCTCCCTGAATTGGGAGCTCCAAGTCTTAGCCACTGGACCACCATGGACTTCCCTTTGTAGGGTTTTGGGTTTTTATTTTTTAATTGCAAATTGTTTCCCTTTTAAATTTGTTTCTGGTTTAGAGAAAGCCTGTGACTTTCTTTTTATCTTATATATTGGAAATATTTTTTGGTAACTAGTAAAGAATTTTAGACTGTCTCCCAATGGATACTGGGTAAAGATGTCCATGGTCTTTCAAGTGTTGGAAGCTGATTTTACCTAGTTAGTCTGATACTCCGTTTTCTTTGGTTTCACATAATCTATTACAACATGAGCCATGAGCTCCTAAGCAGATGTCTCCAGTCGCGTCCTGGGAGCTGACCCTTTTCTCACAGTTCCCTCTGCCCTGGTCACATTCACTTTTTCTCTGCTCCCAAACATCATCACCTTTTCTGTCTCAGATCTCGCCTCCTGCTTGACCCTTTGTCTCTAAAGCATCACTGCTTTGGCCCTTTCTCCTCCTCAGGTCTTGGCCAGAGTTGTCTCCCCACCTTCTCCTGCTCATCTTCTGAAGTTCCCTTCACCTGCCATTCTCTGTCTCATGACCCAGGTTTTATTGCTCCCACATCGGTCTCCTCTATCAGAAATGTTCTTCATCGATTATTTTGGGTCTTTCCTGTTTCCCCTCCATTGGAGGGTGCCTGGTCTCTGTCTTCTTTCCAGGCCACCTGTGACACTTTCCTTTGGGAATGTTTAAATGCTGGGGACTGTAACTGGGTGGAATACTCCTCAGGGAAGAACGAGGAGCTTGGGCAGGTGATGAGGTTAGTTCCCGTATTTTTTCTGGAAATTTCAACTTGAACTAAACCTGCTATGACTACTTATTTTACTCAAAATAAGAGCAAAATTATATGCACTGAGGCTTAGCCCTACAGAGCCAATGTCCCCCATGCAGTGTGCTAAGGTGTCCCGTGTTCATTCCACTGTGTCTCTGCTCCACTGTCACCTCCAGGTCTTCCAAATTGTGTGCTTCTGGGGTGAGCTGCCATCTTGAACGGGGAGCCTTGCCTTACAGCAATCCATCTGCTCAGAGTCAGGGATACTGACTACACTTTGCTAAGGATGCAGAGAAGCTTAGGAGTGTGGGGATGGGCATGAAGGAGGGCCCCGCCCTGGAGCTGGGGTACCTTGCAGTTTTCTCTGAGTGGGGAGGACAGGAGACAGTGAGAGTGGGGCTGTCTTTCTCTCTCTCAGTGACATCCTCACAAAACACAATCCAGCCAGTCCTCTAACACCTTGAAAACTAGACTCCATCATGTCCCCAGTTGGGGCCTGCTTCTTGATCTCCATACTGAATGCCCAGTGTCCTGCTGTTTGCAGCACTGTCCACGCCTGTTGCAATGCCTGTGCATATGGGTTTGTTTTAGCCTGACTTGTTCATATGTGCCTAAGATGTGTGTGTGTATGTGTGTACTCAGTCACTCAGTCGTGTCCAACTCTTTTGCAGCCCCACAAACTGTAGCCCACCAGGCTCCTCTGTCCATGGAATTTTCCAGGCAAGAATACTGGAGTGGGTTGCCTTTTTGTTCTCCAAGGGATCTTCCCACCCAGGGATTGAACCCGCATCTCTTGCATCTCTGGCATTGGCAGGCAGATTTGTTACCACTAGTGCCACCTGGGAAGCCTGGAGGAAATGTCAAGACCTGCACAAAAGTGGAGGAAAGACTTTAGGGGTCTGCAGGAGGGATATGGCAGCAAGTGTGGTCCTCTAGAGGAGCCCAGTGAGCTGTATGAGCGCCCGTCCTATGCATGGCTTGGGGTTCAAGGGGTGTGTGGAACTTTTGGAAAGGGGCATCTCAGTTCTGGCTGGAGCATCTAGACATGGATTCACAGGGAGCCGTAGGGCTGTGTGGATCGGGCTTGGTGCCATAGTGTCTTTTCTCAGGTTCCCTGGGACGCAGAAGCTGAGACTGAGTTGTTGGTTTTGTTTTTTGAGGTTGAGATTTTCAGGCATGGGTTTCACAGGGAAAGCCATGATCACACTTGAAGAGGAGTGAGGAAGTAGAATTAGGAAAAGGAATGTTATCCTGTATTGTTAACGAAAGCCTGATAAAAGCCTACAGGAAGCTCTGGGAGCAGGAGGATGGCTGCATTGTCCTTGGGGGACAGGGGGTGGATTCAAGAGGTGCCCCACAGCACTCACTCCACACCGTGGATTTTCTGGGGTCTTTTTGTGCTGGTTTAGTCCCTAACTCATATCTGACTCTTGTGACCCCATAGACTGTAGCCCACCAGGCTCCTCTGTCCATGGGATTTCCCAGACAAAAATACTGATGTGGATTGCTATATCCTTCTTCAAGGGATCTTCTTGACCCAGGGATCGAACCCACATCTCTTACATTGGCAGGTGACTTCTTTACCACTGAGCCACCAGCGAAGTTGGGTCTTTGTGGGGGTCAGAAATCATTGTGCAGCCCATACTGTAGTTACAGAGAACATCTCATAGGCCATTTTGTGGGTTATCTTTGGTATTTTGGGATACTTGGGCAAAGTTGCAGGTGCATTTTAGAAGACACAAAGGAGACTTTGGCATGTTTCCTGAGAAGACGTTGAGGTCTCATTGGCATCACAGGCTAAAGCTCTGTTTTGTTAGTATATTTTGGAGGTGACAGTGCTCAGACTGGGGTCACTGTGAATGAAAACATGATGTCACATCTAGTGGTCTTCATGAGTAATGATTTCATCATGAATGCATGAGTCATGGGGCCTTGGAGTGTTTGATGGGGTTGTGTAGCAGGTAAGGGGATGGCTCTGCTGTTTCTGGGGAGTATGTCAGACCTCAGAGAAGACTGTAGGTTTGTTTGAGTCCAGAAGGGAAATGATAGGCATTGAGACTCACATGGCAGAGAGTTATCAGTGAGGGCCTGCTGGGGATGGGACCAATGGGAGAAGGGCTATGAGAACTCATGACTTGGGGAAAGATTGTTCAGCTGATCAGGGGCAGTCACAGCAGAGAGACATCAGCCTTGGGAAGACCCAGCTGCTGTTGTCTTACTGCCGGACCAATAGTGGTTACTCTGCTGCCTCTGCCTGCCCGTCCCGGAACTCACACACACGCAGTACAGTCATAAGGAAGCTGTGATGTGGAGGGGGCAAGATGTTTTAAACTAAATGTGGAACAAGCGTATTTCTTTGAGAAGGAGGGCTGCTGTGTTCTGGGGAGGAAACAGGAAGGGGGACAGTATTTGGGAACTCAGAGCCCTGGCGATAGCAGGAAAGCTCAGGAAAGAGGTGAAGGAAAAGCTCTGTTCCTATTCACCAGTGCTCAGCAGCTAGCCCAATAGAAGGGGGTGAGGTATCAGGGCCCCATTTAGAGAAAGGATCTTGTCTTTCTACTCAACACCCACTCACCCTCTGTGCACATGTCTTCATTGTCTTCTCTAGAATGGCACTCATGGTGGTTGGTGTCCCCAGTAGATGACCTGAGAAAGTAAAGTGTTTTCTCTCTTTGTGCCCTGGTGGCCTCAGCTTCTCCTCCACTGTTCTATCAGACACCCACTTCCCTGCTGTTCTTCTTCTCACTGTTGGTTTGCACAATCCCAGTGAAGCCAGTCAAGTCAGCATTTCAGGCTATGATTTTTCTTCAGCTAATATCAATGTAGCTCAGTCGGTAAAAGAGTCTTCCTGCAATACTGGAGACCTGGGTTTAATTCCTGGGTCGGGAAGATCCCCTGGAGAAGGAAATGGCAGTCACTCTGGTATTCTGGCCTGGAGAATCCCATGGACAGAGGAGCCTGGTAGGCTACAGTCTATGGGGTCATAAGAGTCGGACACGACTAAGCACACAGACAGTATCAATGCAGAGTGAGAAACCTTAGATTCTAGGAACCTTTTCCCCAATTAAGTGTCAGAGCAGCCAAGAGCCTCCTCTTTTTTCCTGTGGATTGTTTTATATTATGTTTGCACAGCTTGTGGGCTCCTTAGTTCCCCTACCAAGGATTGAACCTGGGCCCACAGCAGTGAAAGCTGGTAAGTCCTAACCACTGGACTGCCAGGGAAGTCTCAGTTTTTGGCTCTCTATTGCCAGACTGGTTATGCTCAGCCTCAAGCAGCTACTGCTGGGATGAGCTCACTGCCATCTTAGTTGGACTTGCACATGACCTTTGCACCTTTGGAGGGCAGGGAGCATTGTCTAAATGGAGGACCCTTGCCTCCACCGTCCTCAGCTGTTCCTGTTCCGTCTGTCCTCACTCCTCCAGGGCAAAGGTCCCTGCCCACGTCAGTCCCCCAACGTGAAGACAATATCAGAGTGGAAACTAGTGTAACTTTGTGTCCATCTCATTCACTTATTCACTACATAAAGAGTACTATATTTTTAATTTCTGTGTGTGTGTGCTTAGTTGCTCAGTCATGTCCAACTCTTTGCAACCATGTGGATGGTAGCCCTCCAGGCTCCTCTGTCTGGAATTCTTTAGGCAAGAATACTGGAGTGGGTTGCCATGCTCTCCTCCAGGGGATCTTCCCAACCCAGGGATCAAACCCTGGTCTCCTGCATTGTACATGGATTCTTTATCATCTGAGCCACAATGGAGGCTGGTTTTTAAATATTTATTGGGGTATGGTTGATTTTCAATGTTGCATTAGTTTCAGGTGTTTAGCAAAGTAAATTGTCAAGCACATACATCCACTCTTTTAGATTCTTTTCCCATGTAGGTCATCACAGAGGACTGAGTTTAATTCCCTGTGCTACACAATTAAGGCTTAATTAGTTATCTATTTTATATATAGTAGTGTGTATGTATCAGTCACAATCTCCTAGTTTATCCCTTCCCCTCTTAACCTTTGATAATTATAAGCTTATTTTCTACATCTGTAACTATTTCAGTTGTATAGATAAGTTCATTTGTAGCCTTTTTTTTTTTTTTTAGATTCCACATATGATTGATATCATACAGTATTTGTCTTTGTCTGGCTTACTTCACTCAGTGTGTGAATCTCTAGGTCCATCTGTGCTGCTGCAAATAGCATTATTTTTTTTAATGACTGAGTAATATTCCATAAATGATGGAAACAGGGACTTCCCTGGCTCTGCAGAGTGTTTTAGTGTTTAAGAGTGTTTAAGACTTTGTACTTCCTGGGACTTCCCTGTGGTTAGAACTCAGTGCTCCCACTTCAGGGGCACCGGTTTGATCCCTGGTCAGGGAACTAACATCCTGCATGCTGCCTGGTGCAGCGCCTCACCCCCACTCCCCCAAAATGGAGACAAACCCACCTTGTCACTTACAGTCATGCAAGTCAAATGCTCCAAAGTGAAGGCCTGGTGTGTGGACATGGATTCTCCCCAACACCCATTGATCTCCCAACACCCCCATCATACCAGCTCTACCTTGTCTCCGTGTGGCTCATCACAGCTGGAGAAAAACACACTTCTGAACTGACTGGTCTTGCTTCAGATTCCTCTGTTCCCTCATTCCCTGTGTGTCTGCTCTATACCTTTCCTATGGAGCTCCTCAAAAGTCTACCTCTGCCTCTCCATCGTTTTTTCTCAAAGACCCTGTTTCTTCTCCATTGAGCTCCTGGAGCAAAGGGAAGAGATCTCCTCTAACTGCCTCAACCGTCAGCCTCAGGGCCTTTGCTCTGTCCTTAATAATTGACTGCGAATAGTCTGAAACTGCCTCTGGCTGTTGCTGGCCCTGAAATTGTGCCCCTGTTGCCAGCTCCACTGTCTGGGTCAGGGCCGTGTGGCATCATGTATTTTTACTTCTCGAAAGTAACTTTGATCAACATTCAAACATGGTGGCATTGTCTCTCTGAAACACAAAGATGGGCACTCACATACAACCCACACCTTTTATACACTCAGTTATTTCCTCTTTAAAATACAGTGTTCTCAATTAGCTACATTTTCGTCTCCTATTAAATGCCATGATGTACTGCTGTAGAAGAATGGGGGTGTGAGAGAATGATCATGTCCCAGGGGAAATCTTGGGATAGGTCTCCCAATAAGGGTTCTTGGCTTCCAGCAGGAAAGAATTCAAGAGGGAGACATAGTAGAGTGAGCCATGCTGTGCCAGGCTGCCCAAGATGCCCAGGTCTTGGTGGAGAGTGCTCATGAAACGTGGTCCACTGCAGAAGGGAATGGCAGACTCCTTCAGTATTTTTGCCTCGAGAACCCCAAGAATGATAAAGCAGGTTTATTGAGAGAAATACACATTCCATAGGCAGAATATAATTGTCTCTGAAGGGGAGAATGACCCTGGGCTATATGCATACTTACTTTTATGAGCTGAGTAATTCATGCACTAACGTGTGGGAGGATTTTTCCAGCTATTTGGAGGAAAATGCAGAAGTTGATTTTCGTAGTTATTTCACAATATATGTGTATATACATATGTCAGATGTCACATTGTGTATCTTAAATATGCATGATATTTATTTGTCAGTTATACCTCAGTAAAACTTTAAAAGAAAAAGGTGCAAGGTATGTCGTGCTTGCCTCCACTGAGTGGTGCTCATCCAGGCTACACATTACATCTATGAGGCATTTTACAAATACATTCATGCCTTGACCAGAGATTCTCCTTTGAAAAGTCCAAGTGGGGCTCAGCCTCATGCTATTTAAGGGGCCTTGGTACATCAAGGCTGTATATTGTCACCCTGCTTATTTAACTTCTATGCAGAGTACTGTTAGGCCTCTCGGCCTCCTTGCAGGGGTCCGTCGCCCAAAGATTCTCCAAGACTTGGAGTCGATGCAAACAGCAAGAGGATTTATTAGGCCGGCGCGCTGGGGTTCGATCACCACCAGGGAAGAACAAACCCCGAACATTCGTTACAAAGCAGTTTTTAAGCACAAAAACCACAAACAGGTACAGCTAGGGGTGGAATGATCTGATTGGTGCTCAAGTCTCGGCATTTTTTAGGGATAGGTTCATTTGTTATCAGGTCAACACGTCTGTCTGAGCTGCAATTTTACTGCTAACTTGATTTTCTGGAAACTAATTTCCTGGGATGGTTTTCTTTTTTCTCTTTTTTTTCTTTGGGGGGTAAACATCCCCCAGACAGCCTTCCAGAGGCTGCATTCCTGAGATATGAGCCCCTTACACATTCTTGAGATAAAGGTCTGTCTTAAGATTAACAAGGAGCCTGTTTTCTTAAGGCTCTAGTGAAACTTTAACCTTTATTTTTATCCACCCTTCCTCTCATTCCCCTCTTCTTTTAGTTTGTATTTCAATCCTGAAATCATGGGCCGAGGTCTCCCTGAGGAAGTGCTGCATATTGTCTTAACATAAGTATCTGTACAGCACTTATCCGGTCTCGGATGGACGAAATTAACCCGTTGAGAATACAAGGCCCTATAGTGAGGAGGAGGAGTGAAATGACCAGAGGCCCCATTAGGGTAGATACTAAGGTTGCAAACCACGGGGCCCTGTTAAACCAGGACTCAAACCACCCTTGGGCGCCTTCTCTTTCTTTTTGCCTATGTGCCAATCTTTCTCATAATTTATTCATGGAGTCAGTGATGACCCCAGAGTGGTCTACATAAAAACAGCATTCTTCTTTGAGGGCCGCACATAAGCCTCCTTCTCTTAAGAACAGAAGGTCTAGGCCTCTCCAATTTTGCATCACTACTTCAGATAGAGAGGTCAGAGATTCTTTCAGTTTAGTAATAGAATTTTCTAGGACGCGTAGGTCCGCATCTATGGCTTGCTGTAAACTAGTATAATAGTGGGGTTGTTGGATGAGGGCTGCTGTGCCAGTCCCCACCCCAGCTGCCACTCTGATGCCTAAGAGGGCCGCCAGAGTGAGAGTCACCAGCTCTCTTTTTGCTCGGTGGCCACCCCTGTAAGCCTCTAAGAAGGACTCGTCGGAGTGATAGAGGAGTTGGGGCACTAGCTGCACCGGAACACAGAAGTCAGTTGATCTATTAAATACTGCCATAGACACACAGGGAGTGAGACCTGTCTTACACGCCCACCAACCATCTCCAGGGGGATGAGATATCCTGTGTAGCTGTGGGCCTTATCAATACTTTTACAAAGATGAGCCTGGTGAGGAGTGGGAGAGCCTATGCATAACCCTTGGCCTGTCACAGCCGAAAGGGTGAGTCTGACTGTTCCCTGTTGCTGCCACCGGCAATGACTGGGGGAAGAGGAGCTGTTTACCGTCCCAACTATCCCTGAGGCTTCGTAATAGGGTGGGGGAGCTGTATAGCAGAGCCAACAAGACTTAGTGGCTTCCGGGTTGGTGGCATTTAAGACTCTGAAAGCACTGTCTATAAGGGTCAGCATTCGGTCCTGACTTGAGGACATGTTGTAGGGAGCTGCCTGGGGTGGAGTTATTGTGGCTCCTGTTGCTGTTATTTTTCTTTTTAGTAGGAGCCGGCTCCCGGGATTTAAAACTGGGTTGGGACTGATATATTGGAGGGGTGGAGAGTCTGTTTTTAATCTGATAGAGAATGTGAGGCCATTGTGATCTCTTTTATATAGCCTTATGCCCCACGAAAAACCCCTGATCCATTCTGTGGTTTGTTTTTGTTTTACCCTCTCAGAGAATTTAATATGGAGTGGGTTGCACCAGGACTTGCATTCAGGGAAAAGTTTTCTTCCATCCTGGTGGTGTGTATAGTTGGCCTTAACCGTGATGAGGTCCCAGTTGGAAGATGGCCCCCAGTAGACATCACCTGTAGTCTCACAACCCCAGCAACGACAATAAAAATCGCCTTCCCCCCACAATGGTTTAAAGCTTGTTCCCAGTTAAACCCTGGGCAGACATATAGGGTATGAGTCCTCAGCACACTCCTTCTTTTTGGATTGGCGCACCTCCCCCCACAGTTTGGGCAATCAAAGTCACCATTAAGTCCCCAGTTGCCAGGGACGGACGTTTGGGGAGCTTCGTGGAAGTCAGAGTACCCTTTAAGGTCCCAACTGGCTCCTGCCGCCAGTTGACAGAGGTCTGGGTAAAGGTCAGGCCACCAGGTGGTGAGTGGTGCAATTTTAGTATTAGACCACACGACTTTTCCCACTCGTGAAACTACTTGCCAAGTCAGTTGTTGAGGCTGGTGGGGATTTGATGCACTCACAGTTGGAAGGATCAGGAGGAGGAGGGCTGCGAGCCCGAGGATCGGCAGACTTTGAGCTTTAAGGGGTGAGAAGTACGGTGTGCCTTCCATTGAGGTGACGGTTCTGGAGCGGTCTTGACGTGGGAAGGCGTGGATCCAGGAGGAAATTCCGTCGACTTTGACGGCAGTGGGGGTGGTGAGCAGGACGATGTAGGGTCCCTTCCACCTAGGCTCTAGGTTCTGCTGCCGGTGCCGGCGGACATAAACCGAGTCTCCCACTTGGAACGGGTGGGCCTCTCCTGGGGTGCCGGGTTGATAAGCTTCAGCGAGCTTAGTCCACACCTCTCTCTGAACCAGTTGGAGTCCTTTAAGCCTGGCATACAGATCACCATTACTAAAACAGCGGGGATCAAACCCTTCTCTGAATGACAGTATAGGGGGAGGAGCCCCGTATAGAATTTCAAAAGGAGAGAGACCGAAACGGGAAGGGGTGTTCCATACTCGGAACAAGGCTAAGGGAAGGAGCACCGTCCAGTCAGTACCGCCAGTCTCTAAGGACAATTTAGTTAGGGTCTCTTTTAGAGTCCTGTTCATCCTCTCTACCTGTCCTGAACTCTGGGGTCTGGATGCACAATGTAATTTCCAATTGGTCCCCAGAAACTTAGCTACTTCCTGGCTTACTTGGGCGGTAAAAGCTGGCCCATTATCTGACCCTATCATCTTTGGAGCCCCAAACCGCAGGAAGATTTCTTCTAAAATTTTCTTGGCCACCGTTAGTGCATTTTCGTTTTTGGTGGGGAAAGCCTCTACCCACCCCGAAAAGGTATCTATGAAGACCAACAGATATTTGTTGCCATACCTTGCGGGCGCACTTTGGTGAAGTCAACTTCCCAGTAAGCCCCCGGCCTGTCTCCGCGCAGCCGCTTACCTTGGCTTGTCTTGTTATGGCTGGCATTTACCTCCTGGCAGGGCTTGCAATTCTGGACTATTTGGTCAGCCAATTTGATCAGACCCGGCACTCGCATCCTGTCTTATTTAGAAGGGAGACTAGCTTTTAGTTCCCAAATGAGTCCAATGGTGCATTTGCTCTAACATTTTTTAGCCTCTTCCGCGTTTATAGCCTGTTTTTCTTAGGTCACGGGGAGGGGCTGCTTTCAGAGTGAGTGACTAGCAATTCCAAAATTTCGCTTCTTGTTGCCACCTCTCGCGCGACCCGATCTGCCATGTTGTTTCCCTTTGTCACTGGGGATTGATCTTTCTGATACCCCGGGCAGTGGATTATACTGACCTTCTTGGGTAACATAAGAGCAGTTAGTAACTCCAGGATTTCATCTTTATTTTTAATCTCTTTACCAGCCGATGTGAGGAGCCCCCTTTGCTGATATATGGCTCCATGCACATGCGCAGTAGCGAAGGCGTATCTACTGTCCGTGTAGATGTTAACCCATTTTCCCTCTGACAGTTGGAGAGCCTTTGTGAGGGCTATTAGCTCGGCTTTTGGGCTGAAGTTCCTTGCGGGAGGGCAGTCGCCCAAATCACACTAGTCCCATCTACCACCGCGGCACCGGCCCGGCGCTTACCTTCTTCGAGGAAGCTGCTTCCGTCCATATACCACGTCACCTCAACATCCTGAAGCGGCTGGTCGGAAAGATCTTTGCGGGTCCCATGTACGTCAGCCAGCACCTCTTGGCAATTGTGCGCCACCTCGGCTTGGCCGGGGTCTGGTAGCAGCGTGGCAGGATTAAGCCCAGTCACCGGCGTGAATTTGATCCATTCAGAGTTCAGGAGTAACGTCTGATAGTGGGTCACTCTGGCGTTGGTCAGCCATCTCTCAGGGGGTTGTCGAATCATCCTTTCTGAGGCGTGGGCGCAGTAACGACCAAGTTCTGCCCCAAAGTCAGTTTATCGGCATCTTTTACCAGAACTGCCACAGCTGCCACTATACGTAAGCAATTTGGCCAGCCAGCAGCTACAGGGTCCAGTTTTTTTGACAGGTATGCTACAGGCTGATTCCATGGTCCCAGCTTTTGAGTGAGGACCCCTTTGGCGATGCCGTTATTTTCTGCTACATAGAGGTGAAACGGCTTGTTTACATCTGGGAGTCCCAGGGCAGGAGCTGACAACAAGGCTCGCTTGATGTTGTCAAAGGCTTTTTGCTCGCTTTTTCCCCAAAGGGAACACTGCCCTTTGTCAGGGGGTACAAGGGAGCGGCCATCTCCGTGAACCCTGGGATCCAGAGCCTGCAGAATCCTGCAGTACCCAGGAATTCCCTGACTTGCCGAGGATTTTTGGGGGCTGGTATTCTGGCCACCATCTTTTTCTAGCCTCTGAAAGCCACCGCTTCCCGTCTTTGATTTGGTACCCCAGGTAACTGACCTGCTGCCGGCAGATCTGGGCTTTTGGCAGAGGCGTGGTAACCGAGAGATCCAAGTTCGATTAGTAAGGTCTCAGTCCCTTTCCAGCATTCTTCTTTAGTGTCCACGGCTAGGAGCAAGTCATCTACATATTGGAGCAAAGTTACCTGGGGGTTGGTGGCACGGAAATGCGCGAGGTCCTGGTGGAGGGCTTCGTCAAAGATCGTTGGCGAGTTTTTGAATCCTTGCGGCAGCCTAGTCCACGTTAGCTGTCTGGAGAGTCCTGTAAGGGGTCTTTACACTCAAAAGCGAAAATAGGCTGGCTGACGGGACTGAGTTGGAGGCAGAAGAAGGAATCTTTTAAGTCCAAGACAGTATACCACTTTCGGCTGGGGGAAAGTGTACTCAACAGGTTGTAGGGGTTGGGTACCGTGGGGTGTAGGTCGGTCACCCGCTTGTTGACCTCTCTCAGGTCCTGTACAGGCCAGTAGTTGCCTGTCCCGGGTTTGCGGACTGGGAGCAGAGGGGTGTTCCAGGCTGACTGGCACTTTATTAGTATTCCTAATTTGAGGAGCCGCTGGATGTGAGGGCAGATCCCGTCTCTGGCCTCTCTGCTCATCGGGTACTGACGGACAGATATGGGAGTAGAGGAGGCCTTGACTTCCACTACCACTGGGGGCTGCCGGACCGCCATCCCCATGCCTGAAGCCTTAGCCCATGCCAGAGGGGTTTTAGTCAGCCATTCCTGCATATCAGTGGCCTCAGGGGAGGGGGAGGGGCTTTCAAACAGCCTGTGTTCATCTTCCAGTTTTAGGGTCAAGACCTGTAGCGGCCTCCCCTTCCTGTCCGTCACTGTGGCACCTTCAGTGTGGAAATGGATCTGAGCCCCCCACTTTTGTGAACAAGTCCCGTCCTAACAAGGGGTAGGGGCATTCAGGGATCACAAGGAACGAGTGGGATACCCGGCCCATGCCGAGATCCACTGTTCTTCGGGTAGTCCATGGGTACTGCCGGTACCCTGTAGCGCCCTGTAGCCAAGCCTTTTTGTAGACAGCGTCCCTTCTGACTGTAACAGGACCGAATGTTGGGCTCCAGTGTCTACCAAGAACTGCGCAGGCTTCCCTTCCACCTTGAGAGTTACCCTAGGCTCGGGGAGGGGGTCCGAGCCCCATCTCCCCTAATCTTCTTCTTCTAGAGCTAGGATCTTGTTGGGAGTGGAAGGCCTTCCCCTCTTATTTTTGGGGCAATCTCTGAGCCAGTGCCCCTTTTCTTTGCAGTATGCACATTGGTCTTTATCTAGAGGTGGTCTAATTCCCGCTTTACTCCCCTTGCGGTCCTTATCTTCAGCCCTATCTCTCCCTCTTCCATCTCTAATTACCGTAGCCAGAATCTTGGTTAATTTTTTCTCTTGCCTCCTCTCTCTCTCCAGCTCTCGTTCATCTTGTTCCTTTCTTTTTCTTTCCTCTTTTTCTTCTTCTGTCTCCCTGTTATTGAATACTTTGTCTGCCTCCCTAACCAGATCTTGAAGGGAGAATCCTTGTAGCCCATCTAGTCTCTGCAGCTTTTTCCTGATGTCTGAGGCTGACTGATCAATAAAAGCCATTGCTATAGTTGCCCTATGCTCCTCGGACGTGGGGTCATAAGGAGTAAATCGTCTAAATGCCTCCATTAACCTGTCTAAAAACACAGTCGGTGACTCAGTGGATCCCTGAGTCACTTCTCTTCACCTTGGCCAGGTTTGTGGGGCGTCTTGCAGCCCCCTCGGAGACCTGCCACCAGAGCCTGGCGGTAAACCCTCAGGTGCTCCCTACCTGCCGGGAAATTGTAGTCCCAGTTGGGTCTCGTCAGCGGAAAACCAGCATCTATTTCATTGGGTAGTGCCGTGGGGTGCCCGTCGTCTCCGGGCACATTTTTCCGGGCCTCTAGTAACACCCGCTGCTTCTCCTCAGTTGTGAGAAGAGTCTGCAGCAACTGTTGGCAGTCATGCCAAGTCAGCTGGTGCGAGAAAACAAGGGATTCTATTAGAAAAGTCAATGCCTGTGGATTGTCAGAGAATGAGGGGTTATGAGTTTTCCAATTATAGAGGTCTGAGGCAGAAAATGGCCAATACTGGAGCAGCCTATTTCCGTGGTTATTGGGGGACCGTACTCCCGGAGGGGAAGGATGGTAGAGGATTCTGGGGCAGCCGCTCGGCGGAGCCGCGTCCCCCGCCGCTGGGCCCAACTCCCCCTCGTCCGGGGCGGGCTCGGGACGGAGCAGGTGGCTGGGTTGCCGGGGCCAGGGGGAGTGGGTCCGGCGAGGGGACTAGTGCCGGCGGATAGGGTGGAGGGGGGTCCAGGAGCAGAAGATTGGTCTGAGTGTCTGGGTATATCTTTTTTGGCAGGAGCTTTCGCTTTTTCTTCCTTTTTCTCTGCTGGTTTCAAGGCGAGAATCCCCACAGCGGGTCCCAACATCGTTCCTGTGGAAAGAACAAAGGGCCAGACCCACGCCGGGGGGGGAGGACCAAGTCCTCCCACACCATAATATAGGGCATCTGATCTGGGTGCCCGTGAGGTCCAGGGGTAAAAACTGCAGCCCTAATTAGGCTAACCTGCTCTGAGGAGAAGGAACCTTCGGGTGGCCACCCTGTCTGAAAGCTGGGCCATTCTACTGAGCACAGAGTCTGCCACTTTTTCTTCTTAACCCTTACTGATAGGTTATGTGCCCTGGTCTTAACTTCAGTCCAATGACTTGTTGTCAGTGACAGAGGGGTCGTCACAGTCTGTCCCATCATCAAGTCGTCTGGGGGTGCCACAGGAAAGACAAATTAGAAGAGAGACAAACAAGACCAAAACGGAAAGAGAGAACAGCCACCGCGTGTCTGACCAAAAACAGAAGAAACTACAGATGGGAACCCTGCCAGAGGCTCCGCCTGATTCGGACGAAGGGGGGTCAAACTGAACCCTCCTTCCAGATTGACATCTTGGGTGTCCCCAAGGATCGTCACAGATCTGCCTCCCTGGCAGATTTCAGAAAATTCAGAAAACCAGAGTTGGACAGACGTGCGAGCGGTACTTCAGTTCTGAGAAAAAAACAGAGTTAGCACAACAAGAACACACAGAAAGCTCGAGCGTACCTCCGAATCTGGGAGTCAGGGAGATCTGAGATGGGCGAGGGATCCCGGACGATCCCCTAAAATGTTAGGCCTCTCGGCCTCCTTGCAGGGGTCCGTCGCCCAAAGATTCTCCAAAACTTGGAGTCGATGCAAACAGCAAGAGGATTTATTAGGCCGGTGCATCGGGGTTCGATCACCACCAGGGAAGAAAGAATCTCGAACATTCGTTACAAAGCAGTTTTTAAGCACAAAAACCACAAACAGGTACAGCTAGGGTGGAATGATCTGATTGGTGCTCAAGTCTCGGCATTTTTAGGGATAGGTTCATTTGTTATCAGGTCAACACGTCTGTCTGAGCTGCAATTTTACTGCTAACTTGATTTTCTGGAAACTAATTTCCTGGGATGGTCTTCTTTTTCTCTTTTTTTCTTTTGGGGTTAAACATCCCCCAGAAAGCCTTCCAGAGGCTGCATTCCTGAGATATGAGCCCCTTACACATTCTTGAGATAAAGGTCTGTCTTAAGATTAACAAGGAACCTGTTTTCTTAAGGCTCTAGTGAAACTTTAACCTTTATTTTTATCCACCCTTCATCTCAGTACATCATGAGAAATGCTGGTCTGGAAAAAACACAAGCTGGAATCAAGATTTCTGGGAGAAATATCAATAACCTCAGATATACAGATGATACCACCCTTATGGCACAAAGTGAAGAGGAACTAAAAGCCTCTTGATGAAATTAAAAGAGGAGAGCGAAAAAGTTGGCTTAAAGCTCAACATTCAGAAAACGAAGATCATGGCATCTGGTCCCATCACTTCATGGGAAATAGATGGGGAAACAGTGTCAGACTTTATTTTGGGGGCTCCAAAATCACTGCAGATGGTGACTGCAGCCATGAAATTAAAAGACGCTTACTCCTTGGAAGGAAAGTTATGAGCAACCTAGATAGCATATTCAAAAGCAGAGACATTACTTTACCGACTAAGGTCCATCTAGTCAAAGCTATGGTTTTTCCAGTAATCATGTATGGATGTGAGAGTTGGACTGTGAAGAAGGCTGAGCGCTGAGGAATTGATGCTTTTGAACTGTGGTGTTGGAGAAGACTCTTGAGAGTCCCTTGGACTGCAAGGAGAGCCAACCAATCCATTCTGAATATCAACCCTGGGATTTCTGTGGAAGGAATGATGCTAAAGCTGAAACTCCAGTACTTTGGCCACCTCATGCGAAGAGTTGACTCATTGGAAAAGACTTTGATGCTGGGAGGGATTGGGGGCAGGAGAAGAGGGGACCACAGAGGATGAGATGGCTGGATGGCATCACTTCGATGGACACGAGTCTGAGTGAATTCCGGGAGTTGGTGATGGACAGGGAGGCCTGGCGTGCTGTGATTCATGGGGTCGCAAAGAGTCAGACTCGACTGAGCGACTGAACTGAACTGAAGTGAACTGGTGCATCTAGCATTGAGCATCAGGACTGTTAAGTCCTTCCATCCTGAGGGATGAGATCTGGGCTGAGGGTAAGGCTGCTTTGCCCTGAGTGGGGCTGGACCAGGGCCTGCTGTGTGACCTGAAGGGGATCATGGGGTGAGCAGAGGTGCCCCCTGCTGCTGTGTGCATGAGGCCTCACCAGGGAGGGAGTGTGATCCAAAGGAAAATGTGGGAAAGTCCTGTGTTGGACTCTGTGTGGGAGTTGACTGTCCTGCGTCCCTCCTGAGACAGTGACCACAGGGGACTGTGTGTTCCTCATGGTGAGGGCTTCCCTGTGTGTGGGGTTGGGGCTCAGGAAGGGGGTGTGTTGACTCTAAACATTAAACAGCATGTTTTCACTTTTCAGGATAGACCTCTGAAGACTCATGTTGCCTGAGGAAGCCCAGAAGAGGAGGAAGGTGAAAGAAGTAAGAGTCTGGAATGGCTCTTTCTCAGGTGAACTTATATTCTTGGTTGATTATTCTGTTTCTCCTTTCTTTTCTTTTTTAATTAATTTTTTTTTTTTTTTTTTTTTGGAGTACAGCTACTTTGCAATGTTGTATTAGTCTCTGCTGTTCTCCTTCCTTCTTTGCACTTGCTAATCTCTGACTCAGGAAGTAGCCTGCTTGATTCCTGTTCATTCATACTCACCCAGGACCTTCTCTCAGTCACTGACATGTACCTTTAGTTTCCATCTGTGACTCAGTTTTCTACTCTGTAAAATGGAAACGGATCTTTCTCTGATGAGTTACTACATTGAGAACAAGTTAATTCATGAAAAGCATCTAGAGTAATGCTTCCATGGTGGCTCAGATGTTAAAGAATCTGCCTGCAATACTGCAGACCCGTGTTTGATCCTTTGGTCGGGAAGATCCTCTGGAGAAGGAAATGGCAACCCACTCCATTATTCTTGCCTGGAGAATCCCATGGACAGAGGAGCCTAGCAGGCTACAGTCCATGGGGTCACAAAAGAGTCAGAAACGACTGCTGCTACTCCCACTACTACTACTAGAGTAATTCATAACATACAGGAAGTGTTCAAATACTTTAAGTCATTGCTGTTAATCATCATCACAGTTTTTAGATTCTGAGCTTTCTTTAACACCTTTGTATAGATGACCCAGTGCTGAATTTCTGTTCGTGTATTTCACGTCATATAGAAAAATGAGAAATCCACATTGATTTGGAGCCCATTGTAATCTCCTATGGGAAAGCAATTAGAGATGCATAATTTGCTCTAAATACCTTTACATGAATCTGTCAGAATACACACTGCAACTGAATCAATCTTCTTCTCATTTTGTATGAAGATAAGAGCTCTCCTTATGACCCCATTGATGATATGTGTTTTCATTTCAGGAGCAGTTGACCGTTGAAGACGTGGCCATCGAATTCACTCCTGAGGAGTGGGAATGCCTGGCCCCTGCATAGAGGACTTTGTACTGGGACGTGATGCTGGAGACCTACAGGAACCTGCTCTCTGTGGGTAATGATCACTTTCCTCTCAAGTTGGGATCTGTCCTTGGGTATCTTTACATTTTCCCTCGCATGCCTTTTGGGAGCCCCTACCTTGCTTGGCTGAGCTCGAAGCCCTATTAAACCAGAGGCCAAAATCTTCATAATGTGGCATGAGGACTTTGAAATTGCCCTTTCCTCATTTGATCTGCCCGTGTTATGATACCTCAAGGGTGGGTCCAGAGCTTAAAAGTGCATAAAGCCTGTAGCAAACTTAAAACCTACACTTCCCTGTTTTGAAAATTTTATTTATTATTTTTTTGGCTGTGCTGGGTCTTTCTTAGTTGCAGTGATCAGGGGCTACTCACCAGTTGCGGTACTCGGGCTTCTCATTGTGGTGACTTCTCTTGCTGCAGTAGGCGGGCTCTAGGGCGCAGGGGCCCCACAGTTGTGGTACATGGGCTTAGTTGCTCTGCAGCATGTGGATCTTCCCAAACGAAGACTTGAACCTGTGTCCCCTGCACTGGCAGGCAGATTCTTAACCACTGAGCCACCAGGGAAGTCCCACTTACCTTTTACTACAAGCAAGATGTCTGCATATTACACTCTTCCTTGTGCATTCACTTGATCTTAGCCAAAAGGCTAAGAAGTGATTCCCCTGTGCATTCAGAAGGAGGCAAGCCATGCATTGAAGTGTTTTCCACAACCACTCCATATTGTCCTCACTCTTCAGCTGAACAAAGGGGTTCCAGCTGGGGTTCTGGAAACAGTATAGCATGTGATGTTTCTTTCTTGCCATTAGCAATAATTTCTGTTTCTGACTTGAATATTCTTATGTCCATTTTGGAGTAAAGAAAAGAGAGCACTGGACCCTGGAAAGAGAAGTGAAAATAGCAAAAATAAAAATTAAAAAAAAAGTAAGAAAGGAAAAAAACCACTAAAGGGGTGGAAAGTACCAGATGTAGACACAGGTCAGATCTCAGATGAACAGAGAAGAAACCGCACCATGAAAAGTTTCAGGGAATCTCTCCCCAAGTGGAAGAGTTCTGTGGGAAAAGAGTTTATTTTTTGGTAAACTCTCAGAGGAAATTGTTGTTCTCCCCATTGTTTCACTCCGTTCTTTAGTATGTAATATGTGTCTCGTCCTCCAGTGGTGCCACAGCTCCTACAGAGACAAAGGCAAGGTCTTTGTATGATCTACAACAGCCTGTCATTTGACTCCTGTCAGCTTTGTCACTTGACTTTGAGAAACGTGGGATGGGCTCTTTCAGAGGGGTCTCTTGCCCCTGCATCTCCACTTCTGTGTGTGCTTTCATTGGCTTCTCAGTTCTTGGTCCCTGCAAGCAAGAGCTGAACTGCTCTGTAGCACCACACTCAGCACCTGTCCTAGTTCCATCCCTACTCACTGTTCTAGGAAGATGTAGTCAAGGAGGTAGGAAACCACTGGTGCTCTCTGATTCCATCTCTTACCCCAGAACCTGCACAGAGCTGTCTCAAGCCCCATCTGCCTGTTCAGATCCCTCAGCCCTTCCTTCTGGGATTGTTACTTAGGAGAACTGTAAAGACAGTAGACAAATCTTCTCTTTGATCCTAGGTCCTACATGGGGAGCATATGTCAAACTTTAAGATTCTTAACTCAGTGTCAGTGAGGAGAGCACACGTCTCAAGATCCTGCAGGATCCTGCCTCCTGTCTTGTATTTTCATCACTCTTCCACTGCTCTACCTGGTCTGGGAATGTAGACTTTTCCTGATTGCCTATTGTCTTAAGTTGCCTCTGATGATTGCCTTTGAAATACACATTCCTAGGATCTGAGATTTTATTCTATATTTTTTTGCTGTGATAATAACACTTTTAGGGGATAGACAACTTTTAGGGACTCTCCCTATGGAGTGGGGTTATTTGGTGACAGAAAATCCCCCCACCCCCTAGATTTTTTTTTTTAATTGAAGTATAGTTGATATACAATGTTGTATTGTCTTCTGATGTAAAGCAAGGTAATTCAGTTATACATATGTATACATTTTTAAAAATTGTTTTTATCACAGGATATTGAATATAGTTCCCTGTGCTGTACAGTAGAACCTTATTGTTTATCTGTCCTATATATAATAGCTTGCATCTGCTATTTGCAAACTCCCAACCTGTCCCCGTGCATGCACACTTGGCCACCAGAAGTCTCTTCTATATGTCTGTGAGTCTGTTTCTGTTCATAGATAAGGTTATTTGTGCTGCATTTCAGATTGGACATACAAGTGGTATCATATGATGTTTGTCTTTCTCCTGACTTATTTCGCTTAGTATGATAATCTCTAGGTCCATCCATGCTGCTGCAAATGGTACTATTTCATTCTTTTTAATGGATGAGTAATATTCCAGTGTGTGTGTGTATTTATATGTAGACACACAACATCTTTATCCATTTATCTGTTGATGGTCATTTAGATTGTTTGCATGTTTGGCTATTATAAATAGCGCTGCTGTGAACATAGGGGTACATGCATATTGAAGAGTCTTTTAAAATTATTTTTCATTAAAAACTTTTTATTTTTGCCACGCCTCAGAACTTGTGGGAACTCAGTTCCCTGACCAGGGATCAAACCCAGGCCATAGCAGTGACAGTGCCAAATCCTAAACACTAGACCACCAGGGACTCCCAGCATCAAGCTCCTGCTTCTTTCACTTTCTTTGTAATCTGGGGTTATGTACATAGCCTTCTAAGTCTTGTGCCCTCATTTGAAAAATAACGGTAGTTTACCTCAGGCTTATAAAACAAATAAGTACTGTTAGATAGCTTATATATAATGATATTGCACATTTTATAGAAAAACTCTAAGTTACTGTTGTTTAATGATATATATCAACTTTGTCATGTTTTGTTATGCCATATCCCTCTGTGTGCATTATATTTTATATGCTTTTATTTTGCAGTTTGTCTTCAACAATGCAGTCTATGACCTTAGTTAATATATATTTTAAGCACACACTTCATACTACATATCTGGGGTCAATAAGCTGGAGAATTAAAGGGCACTGCATAAATAAGAAATTGCTCTGCTTGGTTATTCTATAATGGCAATCATGAAATCATGTGACTTTTTGCTTCTTTCTTCAGTTTCTGTTCTTTTGTTGTTCATTCGCAAAGTCGTGTCCAACTCTTTGAGACCCCATGAACTGTAGCATGCCAGCTTCCTCTGTCTTTCATATCTTCCGGAGTTTGCTCAAATGCATGTCCACTGAGTCAGTGATGCTATCTAACCATCTCATCCTCTGCCACCCCCTTCTCCTTTTGCCTTCCATCTTTTCCATAATGTTATATATTTTCCCCACCTAATATTTCAGAAGTCAGTTATGTCAATACCTTTTACAGTTTTCATATTATGTGCCCTTTCCAGGGTAAAATTCTCTTCTTTATTCTTAAGGAAGAGTGTTTAGAATTCCATAGAATATAATGTACAACATGGTTACTTATTACTGGTTGTTTTACTTAAATAGTAAAGGGTTACTTTACTAGAATAGAAAGGGTTACTAGAAAAGTGTGTTTATTAATTTTTATTGTGATTTACAGTTGATGGTCTTTCAGAACATATTATACCATATAACTGACATTTACTTGTTAATGTTATAAAATGCCTGTTTTTCATGGATACTGATGCTTTTATAACAGGTAATTCAGAAAAATATTTTATTTTTTAAATATCCTTAGTAAATTCTTTATTTTCTCAGTGCTGTATTTGTTTTACAGTTCTAAACTGCCATTTATTTAGGTTACTTGTTAGATAAGCTTGTTTTGGGTTATTTACCATTATATTACTTATTTTAAGTATTATTATATACAGTAATGATGTAGATACTGTAGGTAGATTATGTATAATAAGTATGTGGAAAATATGTCTAATATGTTTCTCTTCAGTTACAGTCAGTATGTATATACTTTGGGTTCATGGTCATGAGATTAGCCATTTTTTAAGAGCTAACTTAAGTTTACACAACCTGAGTGTTTTTGTCATACAGTGTTTGAAATGAGGCTACCCTAAAATCAGTTTGAATTTCATGTGAACATACTTTCTTTATTAAAGAATCCTATTTCTTTACTGTTTCTCAAAATTTGAAGATCGTGGTTGGGAAGTTTCATAACTACATTCAGTGTGTTATTTTTGGTATAATATGTTTTCAACATAAAATATTTCTTTATGAATTATAATTAATAACACACCTATGATTTTTGTATTTTGTAGATATCTCTCCCATATATACTATCAAGAAATTACAACCAAAGGAGAACACTAACTCAGCAGATACATTCCAAACAGTGATTTGGGGAAGACATGAAAGCCCTGGAGTCAAAGATTTTTACTTAAGGGAAATCTGAGGCAATATGCTTGAGTTTGAGTGTCAATAGAGAGATGATGAAAGAAATTACAAAGGAGTGTTTGTAACCCATAATGAAAAGCTCACCGATAGAAAAAAAATCAATGTGGTAGAAGCAATGCAAGAAACAATGCAATTGAAAATAAACTTGCATTAAGCTTTCAGGATGAATTACAGATATTTCTAATGGAAAGGAAAATTTCTGAATGTAATCAAATTGAGAAGGTTATCAACAATAGTTCCTCAATTTCAGCTCTCCAAAGAATTCCTCTGAGTGTTCAAACCAGCACTTCTAACATGTATGGGAATGATTTTATCCATTCTTCAATACTGACAAAAGACCGTAAAGCACATAGGGAAAAACCTTACAGGTGTAATGACTGTGACAAAACCTTTACTCATGTCTCGCACCTCACTAAACATCAGGTAGTCCATACAGGAGAGAGGCCATACAAAGGTAATACATGTGGCAAGGACTTCAGTAAGAGTTCGAAGCTTGCAACTCATTGGAGAATTCATACTGGAGAGAAACCTTACAAATGTAATGAGTGTGGCAAGGTTTTTAATAGAAAATCAAACCTTGAAACTCATCAGAGAATTCATACTGGAGAGAAACAATACAAATGTAATGTGTGTGGCAAAGCCTTTAGGGTGTGTTCAAGCCTCAGGAGCCATCAAGTAATCCATACTGGAGAAAAGCGTTACCATTATAGTAAATGTAACAAGGCTTTTTCCCGTAATTCTAAGCTTCTAAAACATCAAAGAATTCATACTCGAGGGCAGCCCTACAAATGTGATGCATGCGACAAAGCCTTTATTTTGCGTTCAAGCCTAATCAACCATCAGGTAGTCCATACTAGAGGGAAGTCTTACCCATGTAATGAATGTGGGAAGACGTTCATCAAACATTCACACCTTAGGCTTCATGAGAGAATTCATACTGGAGAGAAGCCATACAAGTGTACTGAATGTGGCAAGGGCTTCAGGCAATGGTCTGATATCAGAATTCACCAAAGAATCCATGCTGGAGAGAAACCTTTCAAATGTAGCGAGTGCGGCAAATCCTTTACTCGGAGTTCACACCTCACTAGACATCAAATCATCCATACTGGAGAGAAACCATATAAATGTGAGGTCTGTGACAAGGTCTTCAGTCGGAATTCACATCTTGCAAGTCATTGGAGAATTCATACAGGGGAAAAACCTTACAAATGTAATGAGTGTGGCAAAGCCTTTAGTGATCGTTCAAGCCTAACTTACCATCAGGTAATTCATACTGGAGAGAAGTCTTACAAATGTAATGAATGTGGCAAAGCTTTTATTAAGCCTTCATATCTTAGGCATCATGAGAGGATTCATACTGGAGAGAGGCCATACAAGTGTAATGAATGTAGCAAGGCTTTTATCAAGCTTTCGCATCTTAGGTATCATGAGAGGATTCATACTGTAGAGAAACCATACAAGTGTACTGAATGTGGCAAGGCCTTTCAGCAATGGTCTGACATCACTATTCACCAAAGAATTCATGCTGGAGATAAATCATAGAAACATAGTAAGTGTAGTATGGCAAATCCTTTAGCCTTTGAAGCCTCAGTAAACACCAGGGGACCCATACTGGAAAGAAACTTTACAAACAATGAATGTGGCAAGGCTTTTAGCAGGTGTTCACACCTTAGGCTTCATGAGAGGATTCATACTGGAGAGAAATCATACCAATGTATTGAGTATGGCACAGCCTTTAGACAATAGTTCTACCTCAGGATTCACCAAAGAATTCATTCTGGAGAGAAACCTTACCAATTCCGTGAGTGTGGGAAAACTTTTGCTCAGGGTTTACACCTCCCTAATCATCAGATAATCCATAATCCATACAGATTTGCAGATGTATTGAGTTTTGCAAGGCTTTTAGCTATTGCCTTAAACTCTGGGTTCACCAAATAGTCCATACAAAACAAATGTAATGAATGTGGCAAAGTTTCAAATTATTGCTCACTTACACTAAATAAAAGGATCTGTATTCTGGAGTTAAAGCACACAAGTGTAGTGTGTGGTAAGGCTTTTACCCATATAGCAAACATTGGGGGAGATATAGGGTTGACACCTTCAAAATACATAAACATGGTAAAGACTTCACCTTTAATTCAAATATTGTGCAACAACAGAGTCTATATTGGAGAGAAATCAAACTAAACTTTAGAATATACATCCTTGAGGGAAGCCACAAAAAAATAATGTGCATGCTAGTTACAGTTCAAGATGGTGGAGTAGAAAGACAAGTGTTCATCTTCTCCTGCAAGAGCACCAAAATCACAACTAGCTGTTGAGAAATCATCAACAGGGAGGACATTGGTCCAAAGACCAAGAAGCCACAAGATGGTAGGAGGGGCTCAAACACTATAAAATCAAATCCCATACTGGCTGGGTGGGTGACGTACAAACTGGAGAACAATAATGCCAAAGAAGTTATCCCACTATAGGAAAAGTTCTGAGCCCCACCTCAGGCTTCACAGCCTGGGGATCTAACAAAGGAACTGGGAATACCCAAGGAATCTGACTTTGAAGGCCAGCAGGATTTGATTATAGAACTTCCACAGGACTGGGGAAAACAGATTCCACTCTTGGAGGGCACAAACAAAATCTTGGCATGCACCAAGACCCAAGGGAAAGAAGCAGTAACCCCACAGGAGACTGAACCAGACCTACCTGCTGGTGTTGGAGGGTCTTCTCTGGAGACATGGGTCAGAAATGGCTCGCCATGGGGGCAGAGGCACTGACAGCAGCAGCCTGGGAAGGTCCCCCTTGGTGTTAGTCCTCTTGGAGGTCGCCATTAACCTGACCATAAACCCCACAGCTGGGACGCCTCAGGCCAAACAACCAACAGGGAGGGAGCACAACCCTACCCACCCATCAGCAGATAATTGGATTAAAGTTTTACTTGGTGAGCCCCTGCCCACCAGAGTGGGACCCAGTTTTTCCCACCCAGTCTCTCCCATCAAGAATCTTACACAAGCCTTTTAGCCTCATCTACCAGAGGGCATATAGAAGAAATAAGAAGAACCACAATTCCACAGCAGCTAGAACAAAAGCCACATTACTCTAAGTTAATTAGGATGAAAAAGAAGAGTGATATCACAGATGAAGGGATAAGATAAAACCAAAAAACAAAAGCTAAATGAAGTGGAGATAGGCAACCTTCCAGATTATTCATGATTCAGAATAATCATGAAGATGATCCAGGATCTCAGAAATAGAATGGAGAAGATGCAAAAAAAAGTTTGCCAAAGACCTAGAAGAATTAAAGAATAAACAGAGATGAACAATACAGTAGAAAGAATCAATAGCAGAATAACTGAGGCAGAAGAACGGATAAATGACCTGGAAGACAGAATGGTGGAAATCACTTCTGCAGAACAGAATATAGGGGGAAAGGAATGGAAAAAAAAAAAAGCCTAAGAGACCTCTGGGACAACATTAAATGCATTAACATTAGCATGCTATGGGTTCCCAGAAGAAGAGAGAGAGAAAGGACCAGAAAATATTTGAAGAGATAAGAGCTGAAAACTTCCCTAACATGGGAAAGGATATAGTTGACTAAGTCCAGGAAATGCAGAGTCCCAGGCAAGATAAATCTAAGGAGGAACACACTGAGACACAAAGTAATCAAACTGACAAAAATTAAGACAAAGATAAAATATTAAAAGCAACAAAGGAAAAATGACAACATAAACGGGAACTCCAATAAGGTTAAAAATTTGATTTCTCAACAGAAATTATACAAGCCAGAAGGGAATGGCACTATATATTTAAAGTGATGAAAAGGAAGAATCTACAAACCAAGAATACTCTAACCAGCAAGACTCACTGAGATATGATGGGGAAAGCAAAAACTTTCCAGACAAGCAAATGTTAAGAGAATTCAGCATCACCAGACCACTTTTACAACAAATGTTAAAGGAACTTCTCTAGGAAGGAAACACAGGAGAAAGAAAAGACCTACACAAAATAAACGCAAAACAATTAAGAAAATGGTAGTACATATCAATAATTACCTTAAATGTAAATGGATTAAATGTACCAACAAAAGACAGACTGGCTGGACCAATGAAAGCATGTGCATGTATGCACTTCGGCTTACCACATCACTCTCCTTAATCTCCCAAATTGTAGGTAATTATTTTATATTGTTAGGTTAATCATGTTCCTATTATGGCTTGCAATTATAATTATCTTTGAATCTTGGATGGCTATTGATTATGAAAACTGATAAACATCTTTTACTATTGTAATTATGTAACTGTTATTCACTTAATACCATTCTATCATGATTGGTCAACAGAAAATAATAGAATTCTATATCACCAAAATTTCCATTTAATGGAAAAACCTGTAATCACTTTTTAAAATCCAGATGCGTACCAGAATTATCTTGGAATTTTTTGAAAAATACAAATGTCCAGGTATGGCTTTTTTTCTCCAAAGTTCCAGATGTATTTCTAATGAACAGCCATGTTTAAAAATAACTGGACTCTATGAGAAAAAAGGGTGCAACACTAGTGGTTTTACCCAAAGATGAAAATTATGGAGCATCAGAGGATTTATATTTGAGAGCACCCTTACAACTATAATGAATGTTATAAAGCTTCAAATGTCCGTGCCTTTGGCATAATGAGAAAATTAATGCAGGACAGAAAATACACAGATATACTTAATATGGAAATACATTTAAGAAACAGTGTGTTCTCAGGACTCACCAAATAATTCATATTGGGGAGAATATTTTTAAAAGTATGTGGTAAATTTCTTAACCAGTTTTCCCAATGGACCACACCTCAGAGGAAGCTATACTGGGAATAGGAATAACTAAGTCTTCAGTTTTTTAAGATTCGTCTGAGATACTATATACTGCAGAATAATTCAAAGTCAAAATATGTTAAAGCTCATGACACAATTATCCTGGGAATAAGGACTTACTTGTGTGGAAATGGTTCATTATCTCCAGTGTGTATTTAAATATTTAAATTTTCTTGAAAAGACTACTATTTATGACTTTAAACTTGAAGTTTGAAATCTTTTGATCTTATTCATTCAATACAGGCCTTTCACAATGGTCTTGTTACAAAAATCACAAGTCCGTGTGCCCAACGTACAGTGAAGCTCATCAATACTAAACATTAAGAGTTTGGACCAGAGAAAGGTTTATTACAGATTCATACAAGGAGATGGGTGGCTCATGCCCTAAGAACCCCAGAGTTACTGAAAGCTTTCAGCAGGTCCCTTTAAAGCAAAAGGTAAGGGATGGGCATGGTTAGTTGTTGGAGACTTCTCAGTGTCAGAGCCTTTGTTCCTGAGGTCTGGTAATGGTCAGGTAACGATGTTCCTGTACCTTTCTACCAGATGAATGTTATTCTCTGTCCTGAACAGAAAGGACAAAGTCCCAATGCACAACTTTCACTCTTCGTGGTCCCAGTCCTGACCAAGAGGAGGCAGATCTCAGTTGGCAGTTCCTTCAGGGCCATGTTCCCACATCCCAGCTGTCATCCCTTAGGGAGCCAGCATCCAACCCAACTGGCCCTCAGTCTCCTCAGGCCGCCCAAAGGAGGAGACCAGGTCTCAGAGACTGACCCATGCAGATGGCCTCTGCTATTAGGGCACAGAGACAGGAATGGAGGAAAGGTTCACTGCGGCCTCAAGGCCTGGGCCAAGGCTAGTGGAGGGCCTTAGTGAGGACTCTGGAGCCCTGCAGAATATAGTCCCCAGGCTATTCCCTGGGCCCTCCAGCTCACCCACTGGCCCAAGGCTGGGTTAGCTGCAGGGCCTCCAAGAGAAGCCCTGAATCTGCCTCTCACCTCACTCTCCACCTGATGACCACCACTGACCCTTGTCTGAATCACTTCCCCAGTGGTTCTTCATTGACAGTTACCAGTGGGCAGGGCCCACTGCGGTGCTGGCCAGTAACCAAGTTGGACATCTAACAGGTCGCTCATTGATAGTTGGTGGGGCCCACTGAGTCTCCAAGCAATGACTGAGCAAGACCTGTTGCCTGGTAACAGGGTGCAGAGTAATGAGACACAGCAGTGGCTACCTGCTAAGGGTTGTGCTCCACTTTCTCTGTTACAGTCTCATGATGGTTTCATGAAGGAATCAGATGAGGGGTTGACTTCATTAGGTGTGGTTTGTTCACATTTGTGTTCCCTGGAGAAACAAGGACACAAATTATCAACTTCAGTAGTGTGAGAGTAGTCAGAGAGGGAAAGAGAATAATGTACAACTGTGATGACTCATCATGCCCATTATGTTCAGGCTGCCCTTCCATAGATAGGCAACTGTGGGTTATAGGAAAGAATGTATCAGTTGATAAATAGAGGAGGCTGAAGGGACATAGGCTTTTCATGGGAGGAGACTGACAGGTTATGACTGAGAATGTGGTGGAACTAGTACAGGAGAATGGTGACCACTTTCTCCTTTAATTGGCAATAGCTGTTGTATATCAATGGAAACTTAGTCTTATTCTTGGAAATTGTAGAGGGCAGTTTTCTTGAGAGGAACAGTTAATCAAAAGACCCAGAGAAGTATGTGTGTCTGTTTCATATTTAATTGCTGCCATTATGTTTAGCTACTCATTTATACAGAATATATCATAAGTCTCATGCATATGAGTTTTCATTTGTAAAGTAACTGGCTTATAAAATATGCTTTTACCTTAAAATTGTTACAGATAGAGTAAGCAGGTGAAAGTAAGGTGAAGCGCCTTCACTTCCCAGCTCTCCTGGGCTCCCTCCTCGCCCCGCCCCCAGCAGTAGTGCTCTGCTCAGTCCCCGCCTCCAGAAGTCCTGCCTCTTCCTTTCTGACACTATCCCTGGGAACCCAAAAGCAGTAGGCAAACGGAGTACCAAACGGTGATTGACTTGTGTGAAGCCGTTGTTTCAACTTTCTAGTGTAAATCTGTGCCACATTGTCCGCCCTATTCTTTCTTTACGGTCTTGGGAGTGACTCGCGACCTTACAGCCCAGCAGCCGGCACTTAACCTGAGTAAGCCCAGACATGCTGTTACTTGTCGGGTATGTGTTCATTTTGGTTTGATGGTGTGAGGCTCTCCAGTTCTCTTGACATTTCTGTGATCGTCACACCTAGACACCACCTTTCATTGCATTTTCTGCTTAAAATCCTTTACTACCTCTGACCTCCGCCCCATATAAAGTCCTTGTCCGCGAGATGGATTCGTGGCCCTCAGCGAGGCCGCGTCAGCCTCTCCACTCCTGGAAAGGCCACGTCCTTTCCCTGGTCCTACGATTCTGGAGAGCCCGCCCAGCTCCTGAGACCCCGTCCCCGTCCCCCCTATGTCCTTCAGTCTCAGGCACCTTCTGCCTCACAGGCCTTTCCCATTCCCTCACCCCGCATAGGAGCAGGTGACTTGGGCCAACCTTTACTACCCACTCTTCTTGGGTTCTCAATTGCAGATGGTCTATTCCCATCCACAGGCATCTTTGTAGTCACCATTCCTGTATGTGGGCCAGGAGGTTTCAAAGAAGCAGAGACAGAGTGACTGAGATAGAAGCAGAACAACTGAGAAAAAGGGAGAACCAAGTGGAAGATGCAAGATGGCTGAGGATGTTCCCACTAGCTATGTATTTTACACATGATAGTGTATATATGTCAGTGCTACTTTCTCAATTTGTTGTAGCCTCAAAATCACTGCAGATGGTGACTGCAGCCATAAAATTAAAAGACACTCCTTGGAAGAAAAGTTATGACCAACCTAGATAGCATATTCAAAAGCAGAGACATTACTTTGCCAACAAAGGTCCAGCTAGTCAAGGCTATGGTTTTTCCAGTGGTCATGTATGGATGTGAGAGTTGGACTGTGAAAAAGCTGAGCGCCTAAGAATTGATGCTTTTGAACTGTGGCATTGGAGAAGACTGTTGAGAGTCCCTTGGACTGCAAGGAGATCCAACCAGTCCATTCTAAAGGAGATCATCCCTGGGATTTCTTTGGAGGGAATGATGCTAAAGCTGAAACTCCAGTACTTGGGCCACCTCATGAGAAGAGTTGACTCATTGGAAAAGACTCTGATGCTGAGAGGGATTGGGGGCAGGAGGAGAAGGGGACAACAGAGGATGAGATGGCTGGATGGTATCACTGACTCGATGGATGTGAGTCTGAATGAACTCCGGGAGTTGGTGATGGACAGGGAGGCCTGGCATGCTGCGATTCATGAGGTTGCAAAGAGTCGGACATGACTGAGCGACTGAACTGAACTTCAACTGCTGGTGTCCACAAGTCCATTCTCCAAGTCTGAGTCTCCATGTCTTCACTGTGAATAGATTCATCAGTACTGTTATTTTCTGATGAACCTATTTACAGAGAAGACAAACAAGGAACTGGTTCAATGGCATCACCAACTCAATAGACATGATTATGAGCAAGTTCTGGGAGATGGAGAAAGACAGAGAAGCCTGACATGCCACAGTCCATGGGACCACAAAGAGTAAAGACACAACTGAGTGAGTGAACAACAATATATATGTGTTAATGTATCATATTTGTTTTCCTGTTTCTGACTTCACTCTGTATAACAGACTCTAGGTTCATCCAACCCACTTCAACTGACTCCAGCTCCATTCTTTTTATGGCTGAGTAATATCTCATTGTAGTCACATATCACATTTTCTTTATCCATTTATCTGTTGATGGACATCTGGGTTGCTTTCATGTCCCGGCTATTGTGTAGCATCTCTTTACCTCCAGGTGTGCATGCCTCTTTACGTGCACTGGCAGAACAAGCTACAATTGTTTTGCTTCCCCCAAAGATACAGATTATTATGAACAGTAATATTAATCCACTTCTCTTAAGGCCTGTTCTGGGAACTGCCCTAGGCACAGACTCGGTACTGGCTCAAGATGAAGCACTTTATGGCATGGGTGCAGTCTGTTCATTGTGCAGTTGGCCTTTTCCCTCTGGTGGCAGTTACAGTATCTGTAAAACTCACAAATGTAGGACTTCCCTTGTGGCCCAGTGGTTAGGAATTTAATTTCTCTTCCAATGCAGGGGACATAGGTTCCATCCCTGGTCATGAAACTGAGATCCCACATGCCACACAGCAACTAAACTGGCATGCCAAAACAAAAGATCCCACGTGCCACACCAAAGATTCCGTGTCCCACAACTGAGACACAATGCAGTCAAATAAATAGAATATTTCTTAAAAGAACTCAGAAATATGCATCAGATACTGAGTCTGTGGTTCCTTTGTCCTATTTATTAGGTGCTTGAGTCTTTCTCTTTTGTGCCTCAGGGAGGTCTGGGAGACCAGCTTTTCTATCAACAAGGGACAGAAGAGAAAGACAAATCTAGGGTTTCATTTATCTGTGGAATCTAAACAAAGGGTACAAACGAACTTATCTGTAAAACCAGAATAGAGGTATAGACATACAAAACAAACATGGTTATCAGGGAGTGAGGTGTGGAGGGATAAATTGGGAGACTGGGATTGACATATACATACTAGTATATATAAAGTAAATAATAGTGACCTACTATATAGGACAGTAAATTCTACTCAATACTCTCTAATGACCTATGGGGGAAATAATCTAACAAAGTGTGGGATGTGTATAACATTGAATTTCTTATATGCCTGAAACTAACACAATATTGTGAATCAACTATACTCCAGTAAAAATGTTTAGAAAAGAGAAGACATGGAGGGGACTTTGTACTTGGGGGTGGGGTGGGGATGAGTGCAGGGTTCTTCTGGGTTCCAAGAAGATGCAGTCTTTTAAGGGGTCGGGATAAATGACAATTGAGGGACTCCCATACATATATATGTATTCATTCTTCCCCCAAACTCCTGTCCCATCCAGGCTGCCACATGACATTGAGCAGAGTTCCCTGTGCTATACAGTGAGATGTTTCTGTTTTGTAAGTGAGTTCATTGGTATCATTTTTTCAGATTCCACGTATCAGTTCAGTTTAATCTCTCAATCATATCCCACTCTTTGTGACCCCATGGACTGCAGCATGCCAGGCTTCCCTGTCCATCACCAACTTCCAGAGCTTGCTCAAACTCATGTCCATCAAGTCGGTGATGCCATCCAACCATTTCATCCTCTGTCATCCCCTTCTCCTCCCACCTTCAATCTTTCTCAGCATCACCGTCTTTTCCAGTGAGTCAGTACTTTGCATCAGGTGGCCAAATATTGAAATTTCAGTTTCAGCATCAGTACTTCCAACGAATATTCAGGACTGATTTCCTTTAGGGTGGACTGGTTGGATCTCCTTGCGGTCCAAGAGACTCTCAACAGGCTTCTCCAACACCACAGTTCAAAAGCATCAATTCTGTGCTCAGCTTTCTTTATAGTCCAACTCTCAATATCCATACATGACTACTGGAAAAATCGTAGCTTTATCTAGACAGACCATTATTGGCAATGTAATGTCCCTGCTTTTTAATATGCTGTCTAGGTTGGTCGTAGAATTTCTTCCAAGGAGCAAGCATCTTTTAATTTCATGGCTGCAGTCACCATCTGCAGTGATTTTGGAGCCACTGTTTTCACTGTTTCCCCGTCTATTTGCCATGAAGTGATGGGACTGTATGCATGATCTTAGTTTTCTGAATGTTGAGTTTTAAGCCAGTTTTTTTCACTCTCACTTTCATCAAGAGCCTCTTTAGTTCTTCTTCACCTTCTGCCATACATGTGGTGTCATCTGCGAATCTGAGGTTATTGATATTTCTTCTGGCAATCTTGATTCCAGCTTGTGCTTCATCCAGCCTGACGTTTCACATGATGTACTCTGCATATAAGTTAAAGAAGTAGAGTGACAATATACAGCCTTGAGGTACTCCTTTTCCTATTTCTAACCAGTCTGTTGTTCCATGTCCAGTCCTAACTGTTGCTTCCTGACCTGCATACAGATTTCTCAAGAGGCAGGTCAGGTGGTCTGGTATTTCTATCTCTCTCAGAATTTTCCCACAGTTTGGTGTGATCCACACAGTCAAAGACTTTGCATAGTCAATAAAGCAGAAGTAGATGTTTTTACGGAACTCTCTTGCTTTTTCAATGATCCAGCGGGTGTTGGCAAGCTGATCTCTGGCCTTTTAATATCCAGCTTGAACATCTGGAAGTTTATGGCTCATGTCCTCTTGAAGTCTGGCTTGGAGAATTTTGAGCATTACTTTGCTAGCATGTGAGATGAGGGCAACTGTGCTGTAGTTTGAGCATTCTTTGGCATTGCCTTTCTTTGGGATTGGAATGAAAACTGACCTTTTCCAGCCCTGTGGCCACTGCTGAATTTTCCAAATTTGCTGGCATATTGAGTGCAGCACTTCCACAGCATCATCTTTCAGAATTTGAAATAACTGGAATTTCATCACCCCACTAGCTTTGTAGTGATCCTTCCTATGGCACTTGACTTTACATTCCAGGATGTCTGGCTCTAGATGAGTGATCACACCATCGTAGTTATCTGGGTTATGAAGATCTTTTTGTGTAGTTCATCTGTTTATTTTTACCACCTTTTAATATCTTCTGCGTCTGTTAGGTCCATACCATTTCTGTCCTTTATTGTGCCCATTTTTGCATGAAAAGTTGCCTTGATATCTCTAATTTTCTTGAAGAGATCTCTAGTCTTTCCCATCCTTTTGTTTTCCTCTATTTCTTTGTATTGATCATTGAGGAGGGCTTTCTTATCTCTGCTTGCTATTCTTTGGAACTCTGCATGCAGATGCGTGTGTCTTTCTTTTTCTCCTTTGCCTTTTGCTTCTGTTTTTTTTTTTTTCTCAGCTATTTGTAAGGCCTCCTCAAACAACTATTTTGCCTTTTGCATTTCTTTTTTGGGGGTTGGTCTTGATCACTGCCTCCTGTACAATGTTATGAACCCCCATCCATAGTTCTTCAGGTACTCTGTCTATCAGATCTAATCCCCTGAATCTATCTGCCACTTCCACTGTATAATTGTAAGGGATTTGATTCCATATATAACTGATATCTAATATTTGTCTTTCACTGACTTAGTCATTTAGTATGATAATCTCCAGGCCCATTCATTTCTATCATTTAATTTTATTTTCCCAACAATGTTGAGTATTTCTTGGGTAATTCAGTTCAGTTTGTGTTTACTATTTTGTATGTGCTAAATCCTCAGTAGATCTCCTCTTGGAATTTTGTGAGGACTTTCCCCCAGGTGTCTGGGCCAAACTGTTTTAAGGTAACACCTAGTTGATCCACATCTGTGTGTACTGTCTGCATGCCCAACATTAAGGACAATTCATGTACAGTTTTCATTCTCCGGTCACAGAAAACAACTGACCCTTCTTTTACTTTATTAATCAAGAAAAGTTTATTCTCACCAGCTTATTTCTTCAGAATAGCTCAGCTGGTAAAAGAGGAGATGACTGGATAATTTAGTTATGTAAGTATGAGATTTTCATTACTGCTTATGCTGTCTAATCGTGAACATAAAATACATGATGCTGCCCAAAGATTTGTTTTCATGATCACCAGAAAAATGGAAAAATGAAAAGAATTTTTTTTTTTAACATTGATGCTGCCGAGCAGGGCCCTGTGGAGCTCTCAGACAAGGAGAGTTTTTTGTCTCCCACTGTTGATAAGAAAGACTCCAGCCTCCATGAGCTTCGCTGAGTTCCAAAGTGCAGAACAGTTGCTAGTCACAGAAGGATGCTCACCCTCATTCACTCCTGTCGGACTCTTTGTGACCCCATGGACTGTAGCCTATCAGGTTCCACTATCTAAGGAATTTCTCAGAAAAGAATACTGGAGTGGGTTGCCATTTCCTCCTCCAGGGATACACCTGACCCAGGGATCGGACCCAAGTGTTCTGCATGGCAAGCAGATTCCTTACCACCACACCACCTCCAATCAAAGGAGGAGCAGTCAAAAAACCACCTGAGGCAAAATTAAGGGACCTGAGGGGCTCATCGAGATAGGAGACCAGACCACCTAAGACCCTACACCCAACCCTAACCTTGTTAGCAACCCCATCCTTTGGCAACTTTGTAGAAGAAAGAATTCAAGACTGTTACTTTCTTGATGTTTATCATATACATCTGCCTGACTGTATAACTTCTCTCTACTCACCAGGGAGTGGGGCACAGATGTTGAACCCTACTGTGTTCCCTCCTTGTCTCTCCTCCATATGTCTCTGTGTTTGTGTTTCAAGTATTTCAGTTTGGCATTGGTGCAGAGAGCCAAGAGTTTGGCATCAGTATAACCTCTGGGTTCTTGTTCAGTTTAACAGCAACCCAGACCTCTGACTTGATGATTCAGAGGAACGTCTTTCAACACATACTGATGTCTCTGAGCTGTGACAGGACCAGACACAACACAGCTCCAAAGGAACAGGCAGGGCCCTTTACTGAGGTTCTAAGGTACATAAACCAAGGTTCTTGGGCCTTTGTTGTTGTTTTTATTATTATTGGTTTAATATTCTTCAGGTTCCATTTTCAACTATAACATGTATGTTTATCATTTTTGAGTTTTGCTTAGTGTTATAGTTTATGGTGACAGTTGAAGCTTACTACAGACTCTGTAATTATGGAAAAGAGCAAAGATTTAAAAATTCTCCCACTTCACTTCCAGAAAACAGCTTGCTGCCAAGACCCATCACTCCACATTATCACTAACCTAAGAACCCCCCCCAACTTGGCGCCCTATTTACCTGGGAGAAAAGCAGACACAGACACTCTTTGCCCTATAAGTGATGTTAAGTGCCCTATAAGTGATGTAAGCCCTGTAAGTTCAATCAGTCAATAGTGTCCCACTGTTTGCAAGCCCACGGACTGCAGCATGCAGGTCTTCCTTGTCCTTCACGCACGCACGCCACACACACACACACACACACACGTACACGTACACACATCTTCCCTGTCCTTCACACACACACCACTCACCCCCATCCCCGAGGGAAGTTGTCTCCACGCAGCGTCAATCTCCGTCTCAGGCTCACACCTGAGCCTCGCAGCCTCCTTTCCTCTGTACCTGGTGTCAAAGGCGATACATTCTCGCGCCGGTCCCACCACCCCTAGCATTTCAGATGTCTCAGTGAGAGGGGAAGGGGCGCCTCCTTTTGGTTTACAATTGTTCTGAAACCAGTTCCTGCCTTTAGTCCATTGAGATGCTGCGTTTTGTACCATTCCTGGTTAAAACGCTTTACTGACCCCACTGGTGCCTCAGAAGGTAAAGCGTCTGCCTACAATGCGGGAGACCAGGGTTCAATCCCTGGTGGGGAAGATCCCCTGGAGAAGGAAATGGCAACTCACTCCAGTATTCTCGCCTGGAAAATTCCATCGACGGAGGAGCCTGGTAGACTACAGTCCATGGGGTCACAGAGTCGGACACGACTTCACTTCACTTCACTGACCCCCATCCTTCATACACAACATAAAAATCCTCTTCCATGAGGTGGTTTATTCGCTCCTTGTTCCTCAGCCTCAACCTCTGAGCCCCTGGAGGCAGTGCCCTCTCCCTGGTCCCAGGATTCCAGGAGCCCGCCCTGCTGCTGAGACCCCCTCCCTCCGACCCTTTGTCCTTGCATCTCCTCAGGCAGCTTCTTCTGCTGCATGGGCCCCCCCCTCCCTGTCAGCCCGTCCCCTCACCCCCTCATGGGGGCAGGTGACCCCAGCCAACCTTGTACCACCAACTCCTTCGGGTCCCAATTCCAGATGGTCTCTTCCTGTCCATGGGCATCTTTTTCAGTCACTATTCTTTTAAATATGTGGGCCAGGAGGTTCTGGACAAGCAGAGACCGAGTGTCTGAGATAGAAATAAAACATCTGAGGAGAGAAAAGAAGGAGGACCAATAAATGGCAACCCAGTCCAGTATTCTTGCCTGGAGAATCCCATGAACAGAAGAGCCTGGCAGGCCACAGTCCACGGGGTCGCAAGAGTTGGACATGACTGAGTGACTTAACTACTTCTACTACTAATGGGAAGGTGCAAGATGGCTGAGGATGTTGCAAAGAGACTGTAACATAAAAACATTTACCCTTGAAAGTCTTGCAGTGTAATCAAATAAACATTGAGTTAAAACAGTATTTGCAAGGATTGGAGAGCAACATAGGGAGAAGGGACCTAGATGCACGGCAGGAGGGATGATGACAATTGTGAGACACTTCACTGTCAGAGTGAGGCGGTGGGGATAAACTATTTGAAAACTTGGCCTTCAGAGCAGTGTGGTACTGGGAGCGGGGAAACTTGTGATTGGAGGAGCAGAGAACAGGAAGGAAGCATAGCCACCAGGGGGTGATAGAGAATAGGGACAAAGGGAGCCACAAAGGGATGGAAGGAGTGTGACCCGGAAGGCAGACAGGGGTCAGGGATGGTGAACGAAGGAGGCAGAACTACCTAGACAGCATAATTACAAAGGCTATCGAGGAAAGAGTTGTGAGAGGGGAAACAAGTTGCAGAGTGGGCAGCACTCTGTGCCAGTGGAAAAAGGAGGGCAGGAACAGGAAAAGTAAAGAGGAACAAAATCAGGAAAAATAAATGGGGAGAATGATAATGTAAAGTGAAGGTTTTGGGGATCTGATCGTAGAGCATGCTAACTCTTTAATCAGAGTGTGTTACCAAATACTTGAATTGCTGAGAGAATATCATTTAAGTGTTCACACCACACATACACAAAATGGAAATTGTGTGATGATGGAAGTGTAAATCCCACTTGATTTGATCATTATTACAGAGTGTATATATACATCTGTTGAATAAACACATTGTAAGTGTCATATGTACACAGTTTTTATTCCTCAATTATACCTCAATAAATCTGGAAAGGAAATAGAAAGTGAGGCTGCGCTGGACTTGCCTCCTCTGGGTAGTTCTCAAAACAGGCTTCGCTTTAGGTCACTGAGCCATGTTGCATATATGTTTTGTGCCTGTTGACCAGAGATTCCCCTACAGATAGTTTGTGTGGGGCTGATGTTCAAGCTGGTTTTAGAAAGGCAGAGGAACCAGAGATCAAATTGCCAACCTCCGCTGAATCATGGAAAAAGCAAGAGAGTTCCAGAAAAATATCTATTTCTGCTTTATTGACTATGCCAAAGCCTTTGACTGTGTGGATCACAATAAACTGTGGAAGATTCTGAAAGAGATGGGAATACCAGACGACCTAACCTGCCTCGTGAGAAATCTGTATGCAGGTCAGGAAGCAACAGTTAGAGCTGGACATGGAACAACAGACTGGTTCCAGGTAGGAAAAGGAGTACGTCAAGGCTGTATATTGTCACCCTGCTTATTTAACTTCTATGCAGAGTACATCATGAGAAACGCTGGACTGGAAGAAGCACAAGCTGGCGTCAGGGTTGCTGGGAGAAATATCAATAACCTCAGATATGCAGATGACACCACCCTTATGGCAGAAAGTGAAGAGGAGCTAAATGTCCTCTTGATGAAAGTGAAAGAGGAGAGTGAACAAGTTGGCTTAAAGCTTAACATTCAGAAAACGAAGATCATGGCATGTGGTCCCATCACTTCATGGGAAACAGATGGGGAAACAGTGTCAGACTTTATTTTTGGGGGCTCCAAAATCACTGCAGATGGTGACTGCAGCCATGAAATTAAAAGACGCTTACTCCTTGGAAGGAAAGTTATGAGCAACCTAGATAACATATTCAAAAGCAGAGACATTACTTTGCCGACTAAGGTCCGTCTAGTCAAGGCTATGGTTTTTCCTGTGGTCATGTATGGATGTAAGAGTTGGACTGTGAAGAAGGCTGAGCGCCAAAGAATGGATGCTTTTGAACTGTGGTGTTGGAGAAGACTCTTGAGAGTCCCTTGGACTGCAAGGAGATCCAACCAGTCCATTCTGAAGGAGATCAACCCTGGGATTTCTTTGGAAGGAATGATGCTAAAGCTGAAACTCCAGTACTTTGGCCACCTCATGCGAAGAGTTGACTCATTGGAAAAGACTCTGATGCTGGGAGGAATTGGGGGCAGGAGAAGAAGGGGACGACTGAGGATGAGATGGCTGGATGGCATCACTGACTCAATGGAGGTGAGTCTGAGTGAACTCCGTAAGATGGTGATGGACAGGGAGGCCTGGCATGCTGCAATTCATGGTGTCACAAAGAGTTGGACATGACTGAGCAACTGAACTGAATTGAACTAAAAGCTCCAGGAGTTGGTGAGAGACAGGGAAGCCTGGTGTCCTGCAGTCCATGGGGTCACAAAGAGTTGGACATGACTAAGTGACTGAACTGAACTGATTGAAAGCTCCACAATATGTAAGGTGATTCCTGTCTGGATCCCTCACTGAGCATGGTGACTGTGAGTCCTCCACTTCCTGAGGGTGAGATCTGGGCTCTGCATGGGGATGGACCCAGGCCTGTTCTGCGACCTGAAGGGGATTGTCAGATCAGCTGATGTGCCCGCAGCTGCTATGTACATGAGGGCTCACCAGGAGGGGTGTATGATTCAAGGGAAAATGTGAGAAAACTCATTGTTGGTCTGTGTGTAGGAGTTGACTGTCCTGAGCCCCACCTGAGACAGTGGGCAGCAGAGGAGACTGTTTTACATGGCGAGGTCTTCCCTGTGTGGGTGGTTGTGGCAAAGAAAGTGGGGGTGTTGGTCCTGAAAGGTTGTTGCTGAATCACGATGCTGGTATTTTTGGCCCTGAAGGAGAAGAATTCAATTTGGGGCCAGAGACGAGGCTTGATCGCTCAGAGCTTTTGTGTAATAAAGTTTTATTAAAGTATAAAGGAGATAGAGAAAGCTTCTGGCATAGGCATCATAAGGGGGCAGAAAGAGTATCCCCCTGCTTGTCTTCAGCTGGATGTTATATAGTCACTAGCAGTCTGTTAATGAAAGAAAAGAATATCTTAAAACTCAGAATGGCACCAGGCCCCTCACCCATAAGATGCATTTTGGGATAATCTTGGCACCAAATGGTTCATCCTGGGCCATAAAATGATTAACTTGAATCTTGAAGAAGGGCAGATCACCATACAAATAGCTTAATTTACATAGATTAGAGAAACAATATCTGAGTATAACATACTGGTTTGTCAAGTAGGTTCCGAGCCAAAAGCAAACCGACTTGAAGACAAAGTTTGGGGTAAATGCATAGTACATTAGCATAACTTAAGATAAATATTTCCATAAGGAAAAGGCATTGGTTAACTTCAGGTGAAACCAGATGTCATTATGGCAACACAGTATTTTAAGAGAAACCTCTTTTTAAATTTGTATATAGAAGGAAAAAATATCACTAGTTTGTTTCCTTCTGCCACTTAAGAGAGATAAAAATGTCTAACACTTGCAGGCTATTTCCTCCCTTTGGAGACCCCTGGCTTTCCTGCCTGTTACCCTCTCAGTTCTAAGCATTAATCTTCATGTTTTCCACTTTCAAGATAGACCTCTTATCCTTCTAACATCATTTCTCATTGTTTTATATTTTTTCCTTGCAGAACTTATGTTACAAAAGGTAATTGAGAGGTCGGGCATATCGAGACATACCCTGGAAAAGTGCCGCGGACAAGTCCCAGCAGTTGGCCAACGCCCAAACAGGAACCAAGAGCAGACCAAACTTTCGGGCCTGGCCCAATCAAGTGCCAACATGGAGCCCTTGACACCAACCTCCCTACCTTATATGGGAGAACCTGGCTTGAACACCAGCCCTGGCTATAAAACCCCCTCCTCACCCCCATACCTCGCAGCCTGCCTTCCCTTCCTCACTCGCCCCTGGGAGTTCTGCCTGAGAGCGACCGCCCAATAAAGGCTTCCATCGACGGTCCCTAGAGGTGGCTCTTTCTTCCCGTGGCTTTTCTTACATCTGGCGCCCAACGTGGGGCTCCCCACGGTGAGGGCACTCGCCATTGAGGCCCCCTCGAGCTCCACCACCATCGTAGCCCCGGACCCAGGCAGCTGACCAACCTCCCAGACTGCAGAATACGGGGTAAGTCCCTTTGGCTTTGGGACCTGCCCTCCCTGGTGACCATTTCCTAGGGCCCCGTAACCAGTGTGCACTTACTGGGCCTTCCCACAGCAGGTTCTGGCCTGCTTCCAGTTCTCAGCTTGTGAGGGAGACATCCCAAGCAGCTGAGTAAACCTCTGGCTTAAGCCTTCCTCGGTCCCCAGCTCGTGAGGGAGACGTCCCAAATGGCTGCACGGACCTCCGGCCTCTTCTGAGGTCCCACACCGGCTCCCCTGACATGCCCGAAGATGTTCGGGCGACAGGGGTCGCCTCCACGCCACGTGGTCGCCATGGGATTGACAGTTTCCAAACCCGAACCCAACTGGTCCACTCCCTTAGAATGTTTATTGGCTAACCTACAAACCCTATGGCTAACGGGCTACATTCGCCCCAAGCAGCTCACCTTTTTGTGCTCACAGGCCTGGCCACAATATCCTCTAGATAACGGCTCTCAGTGGTCAGCCACAAGGACATCAGACTTTGACGTCCTCCGTGATTTAGATAATTACTGCTGGAGAACGGGAAAATGGTCTGAGGTCCCCTATGTTCAGGCCTTTTGGGTGTTGCGCTCTCGCCCCATCCTGTGCACCACGTGCACTCCCAGCCAGATCCTACTCACCATGGTCCCCTCCCAGTTTCACCTTCCTCAGCCAAGCTAATGCCTGCTCCTGAGTCATCGGCTTTTCTGTCTCCCCAGAAGATCTGATGGCTCCACCTCCTTCAGCACTCCCACTGCTCCTACTCTCTCCACTTCGGTCCCTTCACCCTCTGCTTCTGCCCCCGATTCCACCGCCGGCCCCGGACCCTCTCGATCCTTACCCCTATCCTGTACCCTCCCTTTCCCCCCGTTATCCCCTCTCCCTCTCTGGTTAGCTCCCACACCAGTTCCCACAGCAACCCTCCAGAGGCCTCTCCTCCCCCCTCCCCCGGCCCCGTTGTTCCCTCTGCGACAGGTGGCCGGAGCTGAGGGCCTAGCCCAAGTCCATGTCCCCTTTTCCCTCCAAGACTTAGCACAGATTGAGACCAAACTGGGATCCTTCTCCTCCAACCCCCACTCAGTACATTAAGCATTTCACTGGTCTGACCCGTGCCTACGCCTTAACATGGCAGGACATATATGTCATCCTGGGGTCTACCAGCACCCCCGAAGAGAGGCAGGCCATTTGGACACAGCCAAGGCTCAGGCCGACCAATGACACTATGCCAACCCCTCCCCTGAGCGTCCCCTGGGGGGCTCAGGCAGTTCCTGATACCGACCCTGATTGGAACTACCAGGAAGGGGGTGGCGGCCAGCTGCGGGTATGCTATATGATAGAGTGTATCCTCAATGGGATGGAAGTTTCTTCTCATAAGGTTGTAAACCTCCTCAAATTAAATGGGGTGACTCAGGGGCCTGACAAAAACCCAGCCATGTTTCTTAATCGGCTGACCAAGGCCCTCATTCAATACACCAGGCTGTCCCCTGAGTCCCTCACTGGGGCGGCCACCTTGGCCAACCGTTTTATCTCCCAATCCGCACCCGACATCCGGAAAAAGCTGGCCAAGGCCGAGGACGGCCCTCAGACCCCTATTCGAGACCTGGTAAAAATGGCCTTTAAGGTTTACAACGCCCATGAAAAAAACTGCTGAGGCCAGCCAAAAGGCAAGGCTCAAGCAGAAGGCCGAATTTCAGGCGAGCCTCCTAAATCAACAAACCCAGGCCTTGGTAGCGGCCCTGCAGCCGGCAACGGGCTCAGGGCCCCCAACCCCCCTCCGGGGTCCTGCTTCAAGTGTGGCCAAAAAGGGCACTGGGCTAAGATGTGTCCCAATCCGTGGCCTCCCTCCAAGCCATGCCTGATATGCAAACAACGAGGACACTGGGCTAATGACTGTCCCCAGGCCTCTTGGGCCCTGACCTCTAGGGGCTGGGGAGCAGAGTGCCCCAGGGTGACCTCCTGCCCTCCTCCAGCTTTGGAGCTGCTGAGCTTCGATGATGACTGACGCCGCTCAGACTTGGGGACCCCAATAACACAAGCCGAGCCCAGGGTAATGCTCCAGGTAGTGGTTAAGTCCATCAACTTTCTGGTTGATACGGGGGCTACCTATTTGGTCCTTCCCTCTTTCGGGGGCACTCTGCGCCCTTCCCAGGTTTCGGTTATGGGCATTGACGGCCAACCCTCGTGCCCACTCCAAACTCAACCACTATCCTGTCAATTAGACTCCTGCCTATTTACCCATTCCTTTTTAGTCATCCCCTCCTGCCCTACTCCTCTCTTGGGAAGAGATATACTTGCTAAGCTGAAGGCCACTCTTCACCTAACTCCAGGATCGTCAGGGGCCTTCCTAATGCTACTTGCTGACCCTCCAACCTCTTCTGTTAATCCTGAGGTCTGGGACACCCGAGTCCCGGTGGTGGCTCGGCACCACCCTCCAGTCCTCATCCAGCTAAGGGACCCCACCTGTTTCCTATCCCGGCCCCAGTTTCCCTTGTCTACCCCTAACCTCAGGGGGCTAAAACCCATCATCGACCGCCTCATGGGACAGGGCCTCCTGATCCCCATGACTTCCCCCTGTAACACGCCTATCCTTCCTGTTCAGAAGGCCTTGGGATACTACCAACTAGTGCAGGATCTCCACCTGATCAATGCGGCAGTGGTTCCTGCCTATCCACTTGTCCCTAACCCCTACACCCTCCTTTCTTCCATACCTCCTAAAACCTCTTATTTCACCGTTATTGACCTCAAAGATGCATTTTTTTACCATCCCACTCCACCCTGACTGCCAATTCCTCTTTGCTTTCACCTGGACTGACCCCGACACCCGGCTGACCACACAGCTCACATGGACCGTACTCCCTCAGGGGTTCAGAGACAGTCCCCACTACTTCGGGCAGGCCCTGTCCCAGGACCTGGCCAGATGCTCGCTTCGCCCTAGCACCCTCCTCCAATACATAGAGGACTTGCTCCTTTTCAGACCCTTGGAAGAGACCACCTGACAACATACTGCAACTCACCTTAATTTCCTTGATTCCCAGGGTTACAGAGCCTCGCAATCTAAAGCCCAAATAACTCAGACCTCTGTTGTCTATCTAGGCCTCCAAATCACTCCCACCACTAAGGCCCTGACAGCAGACCGGTGTAGCCTCCTCTGGTCCCTCTGTCCTCCAGCCAATGGAGATCAGATATTGTCCTTCTTAGGACTGATGGGATTCTTCCGACACTGGGTCCCAAATTATGCCACCCTGGCCAAACCCCTATATGCCGCCGCTAAAGAGACTCCCACAGGACTGCTGTTTTCCCCCACCGAAATGACTCAGGCCTTCCATGCTTTATGCTCAACCCTACTGGCTGCACCCCCCTCTCTTTCTCCCAAATCCCAACTATCCGCACCATCTATATACTGATGAAAAGGGAGGGATAGCCTTTGGAGCCTTAGTGCAACCAATTGGCTCCGAACTGCTGCCTATTGCTTACATATCCAAACAAATTGACCCCACAGCCAGGGGATGGTTCCCCTGCCTGCAGGCGCTAGCGGCAGTGACAACATTGTACGCTGATGCTAAAAAGTTGATTCATGGCCAACCCCTGACCATCTTCTCACCTCATCGTCTTGGCGACCTTTAAGCCTCTAAATTTCTCTCTGACCTCAGTGAGTCCAGGCTCCAGCAGTTTCACCTGGTATTTCTGGACAATCCACAGGTCTCCATGGGTCATTCTCCACAATTAAACCCACTTTCCTCATTACCCTCCCTCTCCCTCTCCTCAAAACCCCCAGCCCCTTTTGAACTGCTCTACGGCAGGCCTTACCTCCTGACCCACCTCCTGGAGGGAGAGGCTCCCCACTCACTGGGTACCTCCCCCTCTTCTCCCTCCTACAATCCTTGCTGAGGGAACACACAGACTGGGTCTTGCCACAACCGACGGACGACGAGGGGCCAACTCAGCCTCTGGCCCTGGGAGATCAGGTACTGCTAAAAGCCCTAAGTCCCCACCCGCTACAGCCTTACTGGGCAGGACCCCATACCGTAATCCTCACCACTCCTACGGCAGCCAAACTTCTGGGACACGAGTCCTGGTACCACCTGACCCGGCTCAAACGAGCTCCCCCGGGTCTCTCTGAAACAGAGGCAGCCCAGGCCCAAACTGCCCCTCAGGATTGCCCTTACCACTCTACCTTTGCAGGACCGACCAAACTAATCATTACCCAAACCCCCCTCCCGCCGGTTCCAGAGCAATGCGAGGTATCCAACCCAGACTTAGGCTGATGGTTTGGGTCGCTCTGGGGACACTGTGGACCCTAAACAGGGTCGGCAGCTGCAACCCTCACCAGCCCTTTCACATTACCTGGAAGCTCCAGAATGGAATAACACGAGAGGTGCTCAACTCGACCACTGAGACTGTTAGACTTTATCAAGGAGCGGCTCAACACGATCCAGCTGATGGTGCTGTGACAACAGTACCAGGAGCTTCCAACAAACGTTCCGTGACAAACATGACGGCAGACACCCCGTCATCCCGGCCACACCCTACCCCTCGTCGCCCCCGTCCAGCAGGAAGTAGCCAGAGAGAACCGGCGCCCCTTGTCCTATATCAAAAAGGCCGGGATGAGAGGTCAGGCATGTCGAGACATGCCCCAGAAAAGTGCTGCGGACAAGTCCCAGCAGTTGGCCAATGCCCAAACAGGAACCAAGAGCAGACCAAACTTCTGGGCCTGGCCCAATCAAGTGCCAACATGGAGCCCTTGACACCAACCTCTCTACCTTATATGGGAGAACCTGGCTTGAACACCAGCCCTGGCTATAAAACCCCCTCCTCACCCCCCATACCTCGCAGCCTCCCTTCCCTTCCTCGCTCACCCCTGGGAGTTCTGCCCGAGAGCGACCGCCCAATAAAGGCTTCCATCGACGGTCCCTAGAGGTGGCTCTTTCTTCCCACGGCATTTCTTACAGTAATGATATTATGTCCAGTAATTAGAGAGGCCACCTAAAGGAACACTGTTTAGTAAGAGTGTTAGCATAAGCTTTCAATATACCAGAATCAATATATTCCAACATTTTCTTTTTGTTCACATTCTTAACCAATGGGATCTTATTCTTAAAATGGTCAGACTTTGACAAACACCTTCTGCTAGCCTTATTTACCTATGAAAACTCTGCTCACCCAGCCAGGATGTTCATTCTGAAATCCTGATCTCTTTAGTGTATGGTACTGTGGATACGATTCTTTAAGTCTGCATGTATGTGTACAGGGTATATTCACCCACCTTTAGTTGGCCTTTTCCTATTTTTGTTTGTTTGTTTGTTTTGTTGTTGTTCTGGTTCCTGCTAAGAATATACTTGCCCAGTCACCTAAAATATTATGTATGTTTTTATTAAATATATTAAATATATGGATGGAAATGGAAGTTATAGAATATTCAGTATGACACATGACATAGTAATAGAAGTAAACCTGTTCTCTCCCTTCAATATCTTCAGTTCAGTTCAGTCACTGAGTCATGTCCGACTCTTTGTGATCCCATGAATCGCAGCATGCCAGGCCTCCTTGTCCATCACCAACTCCTGTAGTTCACTCAGACTCACGCCCATTGAGTCAGTATCTTAATCTCTTTAACATCTTCTGTTTCAGTACTTTAGTTAATAATACTGTATCACATGTTAATTTTCTTTTTTTAAACAACATAGTGTTTCTTTATATTCTCAGAATTGAATTGTTTTAAGCTTCAAGAAAATTTTTTAAATCACTATGATAATAA